>CP142459.1:16515000-17195000 GCA_038049695.1 Cinnamomum chago
CCGTTCATTCAGCATCAAATATGATCACCTTCTTTTGTTGTTCCACGGTCTCTTGAATTGTCTCCACCGGAGCTCAGATGAGAGAGTTATGCCCAACTTGCGAAGCGATGTGAAAATGTCTAAAATCGCCCAATTAGCTTCGTTTAGCACTTAGCCCTCCAATTGCATCCTAAATCAAAATATAAGAATGATGAGTACATTTAGGCATCAAATATGTATAAAGTACTAAACATTAATGGAGAAAAATATAACATTTTTCATTCTTATCACTACGCCTCTAAAATCAAACAATCTAATTAAAGATCCATACACCTCTCATCGCTAAAGAGAAGTATCTACTGTTTTAAAATCATAGTTCTCCATCTTCGAAAAAATGGATCAAAGACTGACAAGGTGCATGTCATGGAACGAGCCCTTTTGCACGCATCTCATTGTACGATAATCCGATGTTATTAAACCCTGCTTGATATATGGTACATGTCATTTGGTGTTCAATAGGCCACAACCATAATAGAGATGGAGCCTTGATGGTGAGAACCCTTTGTGTAATTTATACCTCTAGGAAATTCAAAAAAGCATGCACTAATCCAATACTTCAAGTCACGACTGAAGGTTATATAACCCATAAGAGGTTGGAAAAAAGTATATTATTTTCATTCACATAAAAAGAAAGGATACCATTCTCGATGAGTAAAAGAAGTTATTTCAATGTACATGACATTTTAGGCTTTTTAGCATTAAAGTAAAGTTCACTATTTCAGCTAAACATTTAAAATCAGCGCCAAGGCCTGAACAGATAGATACTACTTTCAATCGCCTTCTCTTCCCTGGGGTCATATAGCAGACGGTTCCTCGATGTAGCCTTCTTCGGAAATGCATGGGCTTGGTATCAACAATTTCTCCGCATGAGGATGGAGATGTGTAAGTTTCAACCTTTTCCATCCAAAACATTCTCGGTCACAGATGCAGTCTCCTCTCCTTTGGTGTATTGCAGAGCTTCAATCTATCTTCGAAGTCAACCAATTTCTGTTATAGACACACACCGCATCATTGTAAGTTCTTTCAAACATGCACGCGGATTTATCTTCAATGCCGGATTCATACCATTTCAGCACCATTTCGTAGCTACATACACACAAGAAAATCCCAATACAGTTTCAGCCCAAAAAAGGCATTAACTAAACAGCGACAGTCATGCAAAATACAACCTCCTTGTTTTAAACCGACAGAAATGCTAGGATAAAAGATCCTGATAATCTTGAAAACCGAGTCAGCGATGTGGTATCAAAACGTAAGTAGTAAAAATACAATTAATCGAGTGTACACCTTTTTAGTTATAACCAAAGCTCTTGTCCTCTCATTTATGGATTGTTGCCAAGCGATGACATTGATCCGGAATATATCATGAGATACACGGAAAGCATGCAGTTCATCGAGGGCCAAGAGTGTTCTGATTTATAATTTCATGCACGACGATATCGTTACAATTTTTGGTAGCGTTTCATTTTTATATTGCTTCCCGGCAAATAGAATGAACATGACTCATTGACGAGACTAAAATGGGATGGAAAAGGGTATCGATATGATGATTTTACAACAACGATATCGTTACATACAGTCGTACCATCATATTAAGATCTTGGCATCAACTAAGTCCGTCGCAGCCCCGTAAAGTGTGTGATATCATCATGTTTGGTCCAGGGCATTCCTCTATCAGAATGGTATATTGATATGGCCTGTATCAAATTACTTGTATCAAATGTATGGCTCAAGCTGTAGAAAAGAAATCTCTATGATAAAGCAACAATCCTATTACATTATGGTTATAAAGAAAATGAGTCGCATGTAACTCTGTTCTCACCAAGCAGCCCAAGAATGGGATGTGTGAACTGGCAGTGTCCGAGAGAAACAACAAAAACAATGTTCTCACCAGATGCTAGCAGACAAGAATCTTCTACAATTCCCAACTTTTCTAACCAACCAGTCCCATGTAGACCCCTGCACACAAGCATTATTATGAATAAAAGCAAATATCTGTGGAAGATGTCATGCCCCAAGGGCCATGTCCCTAACAGTCTTTTCAAGGAGAATCCAAGTACCCAACCCAACATGGTTTCATCACTGTTGGGGCAAACAACAAGATGGATATGAAACTTCCACATGCCCCCATCATATTTCAGCTGTCTCCCAAGTCTCATGCATGCACGTGTGGTCCTACCTCATGCACTTGTCATTATCAGCCCATTTTTCTACTACAATACTGTTGCTAGATGACCATGACCATGGTAGTGATCCAAAGTTAGAAATTACAACATTCAAAGAAGTGTGTGTAGGCTGCAGAGTGCCTATATAAATTTACATTAATAGCACCAATAGATCACATCTTTTGAGGCAAATGTGATGTGAAAAATACCAAAGGCTTGTAAGACAACATTACAAGTGGCCAAGGAAACATCATAAGGTTGTTAAAAAAATCACACCCAATCAATCACATGAGATATGTATGAAGAAAAATAGATAATGATGTTCCACGTGTGATAAACAGAAATGGTCAAACAACTGACATAGAAAATAGTCAAATTCCCATCATATTTCAATAGGATTAAAGATTACATCCTCGTATAACAAAATGCAAATGTGTTGATGACAGAGAAACAACAACAGCAGTGCCATTTTTTAATCTTCATCCACTCGTGTTCTAGAAAGTTTTATAAGTCTAACATCCATATGTAGATAAAGGTTGTTATGGGCTGGACTTGGAATTAGACGTAATATATTCTGAATGTCAAGAACTTGGGGAAGGGTGGAGTATACATAACCCAATGCACCCAACAATTGAGGGCGAGTTTTTGATAGGGAGCATTTTTAATGGGATATCCTCTTCTCAGAAAATTGCCAAAATGCTGGTGTAGGTGTTGTGGAGTATTTTGGAGCAGTAAGTTCTTCAAACATAAAGAACCGCGCATCGATTTGGAGGGTTTAGATGGAGTAAAAATATTGAAAATTCTCCAAACCCGAATCTCGTTCAAATTCATTCTATAGTTCCCCCCTTCTCAAGCATCGAAGGTTGTGTCAACTAGTGCTACCACATAGGAGTCACAGGAGCTTTATGCTGCGGTCTCCCTGGGACCGGAAGGATTATTCCAGCTCAAAGGGTTTAGGAACCCTCATTTACCAAAAAATAAAAAAAAACATCAATCAAACAGTGTCTAAAATAAAATGACTGATTGACTGGTCATGAACAAAATCATAAGATTAATAACGAGTCCAAAGTTTTAACAGCAGGGAAACATATACAACCTGAACGTGCAATTTGAACTCTCATCCGGTTCAAGGCGTTTCAGAGTTTTGTAAATTCTATTCCTTCTGATTTTTCAAAACCCAGCGCGCATACTGGTCTGAGTATATGTCACTGACGATCTTCGCACGGTAGTAGAACATGTCATTTTGTTTGAACTCCATAGCCTTCCCAAGCGCTATGTGTTGTGCATACGCCATGACAAAGATTCCACAATCCACGCTGAAAAGCCAGAAACGACGATTCAGCCCATGTGCATTAGATGGGTCTTTCATAAAGACATAAGCAACCATATAACAGTTAGGGAGTTATAACAGTAATCGAATCTGACCCATTTGACTGCATGGGACATTCCATTCGGTGTGTTGTCCAAATCGTGGGATCACTCCAACCGAATTGCATGAACCGATCGTTGATCCATGCAATCTGCATTTAAGAGTGTCATTATACTTAAAAAAATGGGACTCGTACAATTTCATGAACTTCAAACAAGAAAAAGCCCGGATGTGTATTCGATATCAACTTACATAGTTTTGAGCAAACTTGTAATCTCCTTCACGCGACATGCTGTTATAATACTCCCACCTTTTTCCGTTGACACTTCCTACTAAAAGGAAGAAGTGGTGGTTGTTCCACACCGGAAAGAACAAATGGTCCTTATCTGTCATGTTGTCAAACAAGGCTTGACTGAAACAGTTTTCAATCAGCTTCTCACTCGTTTGACTATGCACGTACCAATCCTATAGGATACATGGTTCATGAATTGTCAAATCCAAATGAAATGAACAACCAAATGCGACAATGTATGCAATTTTTTTTCCGCACTTACGGAGAGAGCACATTCAAAGAAGTAGGACGATGGAGCGTTTGTCTTTAATATCCTGAACCAATAGTGCATGGTCTGCAACAATAGAATGGGACAAAGATGTGCAAGGGAACACGTGTCAAAGTCAACAGAGAATTATAGATGTAATAACGTTCCATTATGTGGGGTAACCAGACACTAACCCAATTGTCCATCCATGCTCCTCTTAGTAGCTCATACAGGTTTGTGGCAGTTACTGGTGTACACCATTCCTGTAACTTTGCCTTCCTGGTAGTAGACAACAATAAAACAAGATAATAAAATAACTTGGATTCACACAATGCATGCAATGGATACATGGAAGTTGGAAACATGGGAATACCCCGCTATATTAGCAAATTCATTCCGGAATACTGTGAGGATCTCAAGTTCTTCCATCGTTAGCTTATACTTTGGATTCCTCAACCACGCTCCGATAGTGTAATCAGCCATCCATAGCGGGGGCTTTGGCTCTCTATAGCGTGCTTTGACATTCATAATCATAGACGAGATCTCGCTGAATGGGGACAGACCTATACCAAATTTAACCAGGCCCGGAGATGTGGTACCAACGCTTACTTGTGCAGTGTATGGGCTGGAAATCAATGGAGCACTGGAGGGTTTCGCATCGGTTGGGCTTCTGACTTTTATAGGTGACAATGGACTATTATGGGATTGGACTATTCTAGGACTCCTTCGGGGTGATAGCAAGATCGGACTTGTGGCTCCCATGGATTCGTTGGGCTTCTCAGGAATTAGGCGTTCAGATACATCGGATGGTTTACAAGATCTTCCAGTTATGCGTTTGGATCTCCTGAGAGGTTGACTGGCGCCCGGAATGTTTGGTTTGGATGGACTGGATGGGAAGCATTCCTTTGCGTTTTTTGGACGATTTGATGGGATCTTCTTTTGCCTGATCTCCCTTGTCCATCTATCGAATGATTAGACAATGTTAGTAGAAAAAACACAATGTATTGATTGAATGAAAGTGCCAAGCGGAGCTAATATATACAGTACCTTCAGAGATGCATCACCCTTTCCAGCGACAGACGCATCAAATGTATAGGACGTCTTAGAATCTGCCATAAGTGCTTCTCTAAACTGGACTACTTCTGATCTCATACCGTCGATCAGTCTTGATAAATCAGCAGCCTTTCCATCTAAATCTTTCGCGACGTCACATGTTGCCAGGAGTCGTTCTGTAAATTTAAAGATCTAGAGTAGCAGATATGAACACAGTCAGATTTTCGAATCAACTTAACATAAAGATGATAATGTTGTGGGTGAGTGATTCGCAGAGGTGAACCCAAATGAAATTACCTGGGATGAAACTGAATTCAGGTCAGCTTGGGTATGTCCGGGAATAGGATGACCGATGCGTAACCGAGTGATGTTTCGATACCATTTAAAGTAATCGTCATTGTGTGGGCCAGCACCACCCTCTACTCCGTAGGTTATGTCATCCATTCTTTTATTCCAAACACCAAAATACACGGCACGTAATTTCTCGCGTCGATGTTCGCCCGTTGGGATAATTTCCGTTCGCGGAAATGGCTTTAGGAAACGGGGTGGCATGGTTTGCTGTAACCCAAACTGTTTCATTACTCTTTCCGGAGATTGCCGCTCCACAATCCAGAAGCAAATCAATGCCGTGTTCGAACGGAAGAGGGGTACATCAGCATCGTCGATATAGTCTATTATATTTTCATAATCAAGGTATGGAAGCCAGTTGAACTGAAATAACACAGTAAATTTGGATTGTCATGTAGAAATAAAACCGAAATATCTAAAATCTCGATAAAAAATGAAGGGGCATGTCAGTCAACTATAGAAGCTAAATGATTCCAACGCTCACATTGATAGATTGTGGTGTTTGATTTTTATTTAAACATTCATACGTACGGCGTCTACTTCCATAATATCCAATTGTCGCCTGGCTTCCTCAACTTTCGTCTGGAAATGATGGAACCGCAATCTGTTGTACCATGTCAAGAGAAGAGGGAAAACTACATCCTTGGTCCAGTCACCTATTCGACGAATCGGTCTCCCAATTGCTATGAGAGAATATGCCTAGACTTGGCCACATGTGAGTATTGATGTTTACAAGTAGAAGATGATAAAATGATCCTAAAATGACCACAATGAACGCAGAAAAATGCAGGGTAAGATTTTACCTGCAACAGTTTTAGAGGACCCGTGATGGTCTTCACTACTTTTCCTTTCTTTTGGCAGGTGGATACTTTTGCAAGGCCCCTGTACAGATTTGCAAGGCATGCAGCTCCCCAAGACCGCTTCTCAAAATGCCGGAATAATTCTAAAATATGTGCTGGAGCCTTAGTACGCGAGGAGGTCCAAAAAATCTGACCTGCAACGAGACAAAACAAGAAAGCACGTGTCCGCCTGACGTCTTGGTCTCTGGGTTGGCTCTTGGGCAAATGTCCAAAATTTTCCCTAAGCCAGGTGAATTTAATCTGCACTCCATAGCAGTCTAAGTTCACGTCTAGCACCACCCCTAGCAGCTCTTCACAGACTTTCACCATGGTCAAGGGTTCAGAGAAGTTGCGGCCATTAACTGGGAGGCCATCGATGGGAAGGCCGTAGATGTAAGCAACATCTTCCAGGGTTACAGTGGCCTCACCACAGTTGAGGTGGAACGTGTTTGTCTCTGGCCTCCACCTCTCAACCAGGCTAGTTATCAGGCCATGATCTAGTTCAATTTTTTTAATCTTGGCCAGTTGTTCTAGGCCAGACTGGCGAATAAGATCCCACATTCGATCATTAAGTTCCCAGCTATCGTGATTGGGTGTTGGGATGCAGCGTAGTGGGCCTGCATCCTGCATTACAAGAATGACGCATGATTAGGAATATTTGTCATGGCATGAGCTCAAGCCCTACGATGATATAAGACTATCAAGGAATGGATTTTTTCTCACCTTGCCGTTCCATACTCGTTCAGAAATATGGTTATCTTGTTCGTATAAAACAGATTTATCCAAAGGACCTGGATGAAGAATGTCCATCTGTAATAATTAGAAATCTGAAGGTTAGCACACTAAACAAATCAATATTCATAGGAGACAGCAGCAAAAGAGTATATATGGGAATATATATAAGAGCAAGTTATATGTCTAATTCGTACTCGAGTATATAAGAGCAAAATAGAGGTGGAAGGGGTATCGAGTATCCAGAGGGCCACTGGGACTAGTATGACCATTTCATAGCTTTTAAGTCCACTTTACTCTACAATGAGTCTAATATGACTTTTCCTATAAAGTCACCAAAATAGAATACTCAACCAGATGGAACAAAGAATAATAAAGGTTTCATGACAATATATTTGGTAACATGATTTTTCTCAAATAGTTCAGTTTTGTGAATGGGATGGTAACGATTTCGTTACAATAATTTCTTTGTTACTATCTCACTTTGTTATTCGTATAGTAGATAATGAGTCGCATTGTATTGAGATGCATAAACAGTGATAACAATGAACTAGCTTCAATTTATAATTATTTTTCCAAAGTACCGTGATAACGGTATCGTTATGCTGGTTGTTAGATTCATCATTCATTTTGCATATCCGGCAACATATTGGCAATAAGTTTGTAATGACATGCATAAGAAATGTGTACATGTAGGTCTTTAATTGTCTAATTTAAAACAAAAACTACTTTCATTCATAGATAAGATTCACCTCCAGCTGGTTCTTATAAAATTTATCTCCTCGCCAACCCACTTTGACGCATTCATGTGGAAATTCACCTGCCCAGACTTCAAGACCAGGAGGATCAAGGCTATTAAAAATCATGCCAAATTCAAGTAGTGTATGTCTTGTATGGGATGGTGCCATCTAAAGCTTATTCAGAGTAGGCAGTAGCAGGACAAGACTAATTGGCTGTCACAGCGAGAGTATTGCCATGAAAGTTGGAAATATGGGGTAATTGATTGGTTGGTGGAGGTGGAAGGAGTTGGAGGAGGGAGGAGGAAAGACTAAGGAGGAGAAGGAAGGGGACGATGAAGAAGAAGAATAAATGAGTGAGTATGGATGTCACTGCATAACTATGAAGAAGAAGAAACTACTTAACTGTGAAGAGGATGAAAAAACGAGCGGGCAATTCACTGATCGTATATGTAGGTAAGCGGGGATATCGCCGCTCGGCGAAACAACGAACAAATAAATCAAGAACGGCCCCTAGGAATATTAGGATCATTTCATATCTTTTAAGTCCATTTGTCTCTACAATGGGTTCAATTGGAATTTTGCAGGGCAAAATCCCCAGCATATAATACTCAACCAAATGGAACAGAGGAAAATACACGTTTCCTGACCCAATTTATTTGGTAAACTTCTCATGATAAAGCAAAAATAGTTGAGTTTTGTGAATGGAATGGTAACGATTTCGTTAGAATAATTTATATTTTACTCTTAAATTTTTTTTTTTCAGCTATTAAATGATGAGTCGCACTGTATTGAGATGCATAAACAGTGATCACGATAGAAGGACATCAATTTATAATTATTTTCTAAAGTATCGTGATAACGATATCGTTATGCTGGATTTTAATTTATTCGTTCATTTTGCATCTCCAACAACATATTGGCACCAAGTCTATAATGACATGCATAAAGTATGTGTACATGTAAGTCAGTAATTGACTCCCATTAAACAGTCATACTTTCAGTCATATACCATACAGAAACCAATCGAGATTAACTGTATCGTTGAAGAGCTCATTAAACCATATATGACAAGACAGGAAAGTATGGTGTCCGGTTGCAAACACCGGACGGTATCTGACCATTGGTAAGACGTGCATTAATTCAAATCCATTTCTAAAAGTCGGACATATCTCACTCTATCCTTGTGGCTGTACGTGAGCAAACGTAATGGAGTTTAGTGAGGTAAGGATTAATTTGAAAAAAAATAAAATATATAAGTTATTGTATTATGATTTTAGTTGTTTATTACGGAAGATTTAGGACTATTGTTAGTCATTGTGGAGTTGTCTTGTCTTTTATTCGACAAATGAGGTTGGTTTTTTTATCTTCTTATTCTTAATACGGTGGGAATTATTGAATTAAATAACCTTTTTGTCGGCCATCCATTTGTGAAATGGGGGCTTTATCTTACTTGAATAAATTACTAGAGTTGCCAAACAAGACCGGTGGGTGGGTGCGGGGGCGGGGGACGGACGGACAGACGGGACGGGGATGGGGATGGGGACTAGGCCAACCCAATTGTCGGGGGATGAATGGGCCAAATCCCTAAAAGGGCTAAAGGGCCTAGGACCTTACTTGGCCCTATGAGGTTAGGTTTGGGCTTCGAGTGTTAACCTATCATTAACCCCTTATTTAATCGAGCTCAAAATGTCAAGGTAATGCAACAATCACTATGGTGGTATATAGAAATCTTACTATACTACTCCCTCCTTGAATGGTGGGATTCGATGTGGACCTAATTTTCTGTCTAAGAGAACACAATAATTGATGGAGTTGGTGAACCTCATCTTTTAACTCCCCATATTTATGGCCTTGAACATTCATGAATAACACATAGTTGGATCACACTTAAAACTCTCCAAATGATGACACACACTCAAAAAAAAATTAAAAAAATTAAAAAAAAAGACAAATTTGAAACCAGACAGGCTCTAAAGTGTTTGTTACGGCCCAACTAAGAGTGTGTTGGCATAAGGGTTGACATATATTGAAATGTTATCTGTTGCAACTAGAGCTTTTGTTCATTAATTTCACTTTCATAAGAATTGCTAGCACAATGACACATGCTAAGCAAAGGTATGTCCATACATTGCCAATTAAACATCTACACTATAAAAAATAGATATAAAGAAGAAAAATATATAATGATCAATGCAGATGCGAACTAAGCAAAAATTTTAGGAGACTGATTGAACAACTGGGCAATCTCCGGAGAGGGAGAGAATTATAGCAAATAGGTTGCGAATCAAAAGCTAAATTAATTGAACGAAATCATTATCTTTTCATCAATAATCAAAAGAAAACATCATACCTTTGCAGAATAATTAACGTTAGACAGTTTAGAAACATATCAGATGCAAGTTTACATTATACACAGAAGTAAATTTGTAGAAAGAAAAGAAAAGAAGAAAAAACCTTGACAATAGCAACAGTTTCAATAATCCAGAAGAGTAGTAGAAGATATCTATCTCTGGTTATGCTCCTTACTCAAATGTGTAGAGAACACTCAGAAGAAACTATAACACACAAGCTAGAATGAAAAGTACTTAATTCATTGATAACAAACTGCAGGCTTATATAGCCTTCTACAAAGAGATAAAATCAAAAATAACAACCCACGTTTGCAACACCCTAAAACGTGGTAACATACTAAGAGGAAATCGTCAAAGCACAAACAACTAGTCCCTAAAGAATAGGACTTATTAACAGACTGATTAACTAAAAGATCAGGATCGGAATAATAAACTGTTAACCTCTAACAGTCTATCATTCCCTCCCTTAAACTATATGCATATTCCATTTAGTTTATATTAGGAACTTCACAAACGCCCAGCAAACTACGAAGCCTCAAAAACACCTCCAACCTGAGCGGCTTCGTCATAATGTCAGCTACCTGGACTTGAGTATTACAATGACTCAAATCAATCACACCATCTTTTACCAATTCACGAAGAAAATGAAACCTGATGTCAATGTGCTTGCTTTTGCCGTGAAGAACAGGATTCTTAGAGAGTTTTATAGTTGAACTGTTATCACACAGAATTGTAGTGCATTTCTCCTGCACATAACCAAGCTGCTCTAAAACTCTTCTTAACCAAACACACTCACAAGCGCATGAGGCAGCAGCGATGTACTCGGCTTCAGTGGTGGATAAGCTAACTACAGGCTGCATTTTAGGATGACCATGACACTGCTCCAGAACTAAACATGAATACATACCCCGAAGTACTCTTGCGATCATCTACATCTCCAACAAAATAACTATCTGAATAGGCTGTGAGTTGCTTACAGCCTCTTTTCTTGTAGAAAATCCCTAGATCAGTTGTTTCCTTCAAATATCTAAGTAATCTTTTTGCTGCCAACCAGTGTTGCTCTGTAGGACACGACATGAACCTGCTGATAAGACTCACACCATACATCAAATCAGGTCTGGTTGCAGTTAAATACATAAGACTGCCAACGACCTGCTTAAACATACTTGCATCAACCTTAGCTCCTTTCTCATCCTTTGACAATTTGCAACCTGGAACTATGGGGTTCTTCACCAAGTTGCTTCTGGCCATGCCAAATCTTTCAAAAACTTCATGAGCACATTTTCTTTGACACACGTAAATCCCATTAGAATTTTGTAGTACTTCAACCCCCAGAAAATATCTCATCTTTCCCAAGTTAGACATATCAAATTCTAACATCATCGACTTTTTAAACTCTTCAAACATGCTCTTGTCATTCCCAGTAAAAATTAAATCATCAACATAAAGATTGACAATTAAGAGCTTACCTCCTTCCTTCGACTTTGTGAATAGAGTGTGGTCACAATGTCACTTTTCGAAGCCTTCTTTAGCAAAATAGGCCTCAATTTTGCTGTACCAAGCTTGTGGAGCTTGTTTGAGGCCATACAGCACCTTATTCAGCTTATAAACCTTGTGTTCCTCGCCCTTCTTCTCATAACCCCGAGGCTGTTGGACAAACACTTCCTCACTAAGCTCACCATGCAGAAATGCGCTCTTCCCATCAAGCTGAAAAATACTCCAACCTTCTTGAGCTGCTAGGGCAATTACCAAACGTATGGTATCTAGTCTTGCAATTGGAGCATAAACTTCTGTGTAATCAATCCCATATTGTTGTGCATATCCCTTTGCCACAAGTCTAGCCTTGCACTTGTCTATCTCACCACATTCATTGAGTTTTGTTTTAAAAATCCATTTAACCCCAATGGTCTTCACTCCGTCAGGTAGGATAGTCGGATCCCATGTTTTATTGTGTTCAATAGCCTCAATCTCTGCATTCATGGCATCTCTCCATTTCTTGCTCTTCACAGCTTCCTCAAAAGTAATGGGATCAGCTTCTGTGAGAATCATCATGGCACTCAAGTCTTCTTCTTCTAACAAACACTCTCTGGTTTCATAATCTTGCATCCAAAGTGGAACTCGTCTTGCCCTCCCTTCAACTGGACCCGAAAAATTCTCATCATGTGACTCACTGTAAGGTGGGCTAGTGCCACTTGAACCAGCTCCATTTATGCCATTTGAGTCATCTTCTTCATTCTCGTTCACTTCTGCTCCAAGTTCCCCTTCATTCTCAGCTTCATCATCTTCTTCATCACTATCACCCCACTCTAACACATCTGAAGCCATTTCTGCCCTGTTCATGTCCCAATTCCAGCCCTTGTTCTCCTAAAAAACAACATCCCTACTAATAATTATCTTCTTAGAGACCGGATCAAATAATCTATAAGCTTTCGACTCATCGCTCACTCCCAATAAAACACACTGAATGCTTCTGTCATCCAACTTGATTCTTTTCTGGTATGGTACGTGCAGATGAGCCAAGCACCCAAAAACTCTGAAATACTCTACTCTAGGCTTCATACCACTCCATGCTTCCTCTGGAGTTCTATTTTGCACAGCTAAAGTAAAGCACCTGTTGAGGACATGCACACACCATCTCACAGTTCCTGGCCAGAAAGTCTTTGGAACCTGCTTCTCAGTGAGCATGCAACGCACCAAATTCATCACAGTCCTATTCTTCCACTCAGCAACTCCGTTTTGCTGAGGAGTATAGGCTGTGATTAATTGTCTGGTTATGCCACTTGCCTTACAAAACTCCCCAAACTCATTTGAGGTGAACTCACCACCTCCGTCAGTCCTTAAACATTTAAGGTAGGCACCTGTTTCTTTTTCAACGTGATCCTTATAATTTCTAAACATGGTAAAAGCCTCTGATCTTTCATGCAAGAAGTAAATCCAAGTCTTACGACTAAAGTCATCGATAAAACTCAAGAAATACCTCTTGTTGCTGTTTGATGAAGGCTTTATAGGGCCACATATATCGGCATGTACCAGCTCCAGCTTCTGTGACGCCCTCCATAGACTTTTTTTTGGAATGGATTCCCTGTGCTGCTTTCCAACCAAACATGCTGTGCATAACTTTGCAGGATTTTTTAAGAGAAGGCAAACCACTGACCATCCTTTTTTATTGAAGGGTTCTCAACCCTTTGAAGCTCAAGTGTCCGAATCTGCAGTGCCATAAATAACTCTCATTCTCTGTCACAGCTTGAAAACAAGTAGTAGCTTTAGGCATCATCGATGTGAGCACAACAAACATCCTGTTCGCGCTCATCTCTGACTGAATAATTAGACCCTGACTAGGATGAAAAACTTTGCACTCCCCATTTTGAATCATAATTGCCACACCTTTTTATTGAAGCTGCCCCATACTTAACAGGTTATTTTTCAGCTCAGGAATGTAATAGACCTCATAAATTACCTGAGTGAATCCATTCACTTACATTCGAACGTTTCCTTTCCCCACAACTGCCATCCATGAGTTGTTGCCTAGTTTCACAGTTTGCTTGAATTGAACATCCAAATCCGAGAACCATTCTTTATTCCCACTCATATGATTACTACATCCTGAATCGAGGAACCATACCTCTTCTCTCTTATCATGGTTAAGCTCTACATAGGACATTAATAGCAGCTCTTATCCTTCATCTAGTTTTGCGTAGTTGGCTCCCTTGTCCCAACTGGGACACTCATACTGAAAGTTTCCTAATTTGTGACACTAAAAGCACTCGATAGTGGCCTTGTTGAAAGGTTGTCTGCCACGACCTCTTCCTCTTCCTCTGAACACCCCTCGACCTCTTCCTCTTCCTCTGAACACCCCTCAACCTCTTCCTCTGCTAGTGTTGTCTTCATGAGTGACCTTGAGAGCCTGCTCCTCTCCTCGATGACCATTCATTCTTTGTTCATGGACCAGTAAACTGCTCTGCAGCTCGTCAATGGTCAGTGTGTTCAAATCATTGGCTTCTTCAATGGAGCAAACCACATAATCAAATTTTGAAGTCATGGACCTAAAAAAGAATGTCATTGATGATGGTTTGGCTCATTGTCTCACTATGAGCCTTCATTTTGTTGGCTATAGTGAGAGTACGAGCGAAGAAATTATCAACAGTCTCGCCCTCCTTCATATGGGGAGTCTCAAAGTCCCTCCGAAGTGCTTGCAACTGTGCCCTCTTCACCTTGGTAGAGCCTTGGTATTTCTGTTTCATGGAGTACCAAATACTCTTTGATGTGTCTCTGTCGAGTATAGTCTCCATAATATTCCGATCTATAGCTTGAAAAAGGTAATTCTTTACCTTTAAGTCCTTCAGCTTCTGCCCCTCGATCAGTTTGCGTTGTGCTTCTGTTGCCACCACTGTAGATGGCTCAGCCCCTTGTGTCACCACCGCCGAAATCCCATTCTCTATGAGATCCCAATATTCCTTGGAATGGAGAAAGTTCTCCATCAACATCGCCCAATGATCGTAATGTCCGTCAAATTTGGGAATGGCCGGCTGCACAAAACCACTGCTATTGCTCTCCGTCATTCTAAAAGAAAACTGCGGTTTCTATCCACACACACACTCACAATCAAGCCCCCTGTGATGGTGCTCTGATACCAATTGTAGAGAACACTCAGAAGAAACTATAACGCACAAGCTTGAATGAAAAGTACTTACTTCAATGATAACAAACTGCAGGCCTATATAGCCTTTTACAAAGAGATAAAATCAAAAATAACAACCCACGTTTGCAACACCCTAAAACGTGGTAACAGACTAAGAGGAAATCGTCAAAGGAAAAACAACTAGTCCCTAAAGAATAGGACTTATTAACAAACTGATTAACTAAAAGATCGGGATCGGAATAATAAATTGTTAACCTCTAACAGTCTATCAAAATGCCTGCCAATGGAGTGCTTCCTCAACTGTCTCCCAATGGACTCCTTCCTCAACAACCTCTCTATTTGTAGGATGATTTTGTGCGTTCTGGTGAGCACCTGCCCAACATAATTATAAAAGGTTCCAAATGTAAGAGGTTGGAAATAACAGAGGTTGTCAACAGTTAATGAAACGGTTGTAGAACATGAAAATGATTTGAAGAAACCACTTAGAGTTGCATCCTCTTGCTCCAAGCAAGAGGATCGAAATGAGAGGTTTCTGCAAATACCCAAACAGAATCCCCTCTCTAGTACAACACGGTTCAAACAGTCTTAGAAACCGAAAATGCAAAAAGAAAACAAGAAAATAAATCATGTGGAAGAGAGAAAAACAGACAGACTCACCTTCAAAGAAATCTGAAATGGAAGATGACGCTGCAATAGTTGTGCGAGCTCCGCCGGAGGATCTGGCCAGAGTTTCTTAGGCAGCAGGAGACGATGTCTTGATTGAGGGGAGAAGAGTTAGAGACAAAGAGCCAGTATGCACGATGAGGGAAGAAGAGTTAGAGAGAAAAGGCGGGAGAGTGAAATTTGGGGAACAAGATGAGAGAAATCGTTCGATTGAGTGGTGAGATTAGGTTTAATTCGATGACGACGTCGTCCGCACAAACGGGGGTAAAAGCGTCCAAAAACGTCTGTACGAACACCACAATGGTAGAATACGTGTATTTATGTTTAAAACCGGGGAATACATGTTTAAGCACACTTTTCTTGTAAAATTCCCTTTATTCAATTTTAGAAATTAGTTCTTCAATCCCCTTTATCATTAAGTTCAATTAAATATCTGGCACCTGAGGTGGAGGAAGAAATAAAGGAAAAAAAATTTTGGGTTTATTTTGTAGGTTTTGTAGTTTTTAGGGATTTTTGATATTGGGGCTAAAAGGGCCTAACTAGGGGATTTTACTTGGATTTACGTGATTAGTGCTTTATTATTGATCATCAGATTAACCCTGACCTTAGGTCCTAGACCACCTACATCAGCTCTCCCGGTCCCCTAACGGAACAAGAAAAGTGATGGGACGAAGCCTAATGCTCTTGTCTATCTAAAGGAGGAATCTGATCTACTCCTAAGGTGCAAATACCCTAACTTTGATAATTGCTATGCCTAAGCAATTTAGTTGAGAATGGTCTTAATTGGTTTGGTTTGTTTTAAATTGAAAGTTGATTAAGAGTGATTTACCGATGTTTTAAGGTTCTGATTAATGTGTTTTCCAATATATTAAGGTTTTGTTTTAGTTGTTGAAGGTTTTGTAATTTCAGGTTTTACTCCAAATGATGGAAAGATGTCAAAATCAGCGAAACGGTGGTGATGGAGGACTTGGGCACACCTGTGGTTGTGCCTAGGTGACTCTGGTGACTTGGACGCACAGATAATGGCGCCCAAGTGCTAGGTCTCATGTGGCTTGGTTGGTTGTGATGAATTGACTTGATCTCCAGAGTTCGTAAGGCTTCTATTTGATGCAAGTCTCTGTTTTGATGTTGTTTTAGGTTTTGGGTTGTTTTATTTCAATGATCTTAGGTCCGGAACTCGAAATGCAATTGAATTTCACAACTCGAATTTGACAGGGGACTTGGGCGCATTTATATGTGCACCAAAGTGGTTCTGTGCACTTGGACGCACCAGTAGTGGTGCCCAAGTGGTGGCTTGATGTTCTTTGGTCGTCCGACTTTGACTTGAAGTCCTGAATGAGTTTAAGTTAATTAATTTTTTTAATTTTAGGACTGTTATAGGTTCTGTGATGGTTTTAAGATGTTGATTGAGGTCAAGGTTCAAAGTGAATAAGGACTCGATGGTCCCGGTGGCTAGAATGAGACTTGGGCGCACCTCGGGTGTATGGGTGACTTGGGCGCACCTTGTCGCGACCCCGGAACGAGATCCCCGGGCCCGCGACGTAATTTGTCATATAACTACTATTGAAGATTTTGCTTTCCCACAGGTTCCCGCGGTGAGGATTCCCAAAGACACTCGGAATCTGACTCGCACGATCAAGTATGCGGAAGCGTGTAGCAAAACATAACAAGATGAGCACCAATAAAATATTTAGGTGCTATCACAATAATAAACAAGGCATAGTTTCAAAGAAAGAAGCTAACATGGCATTCCCATTAATATTCAAGTTATGAGACTAATTCAAAGGTACTTTAAGTTGTGTTACAATTCCATAAGAGGCCAACAGAGGCCAATACACTTCCCAAAAAAATATAACCAAAAGAAACCCCATGACAAAAAGGGGACGAGACTCAAGAACCCGCTCGACGTCTAGATGACATCGTCGGGCTGCCACTCTCTCACAGGGGTTGGCTCACAAGCCTCCTCCTGACGCTCCTCCTCAAAGGTAACGTCTCCTGCACCTGGGCACCAGCAAACAAGGGTCAAACACGACGGTTTGGCAGGTAATCAATTTAGGCATAAGCATGAATAAAAACATTTAGAGAAAACATATAATCAAATCCTTGATATGAAATACTATCAAAACTAAGGTACATTTTCAAGAACGCGAACAAAGCTAAGATACCGAAACAAACTAGCATGAATACATAATATATCATGAATAGTTATCATCCACAAAGAGTCTATCCTTTCTCTATCATTTATATAATGAAAAGAGCAAGCACGCACGACAAGCACGATGTACATAATATAAGCACGACACGATTTCCCACAAAGACGGGAATTCCGGCCGCGGAACCGGACACGCACGATGTGTAATAAATACACGACCAGTCTGCAGATAGTCCACATGTTTAAAGACCCCCAGACAGTGGATCAGACTGAAAGGGCAGTCTAAGCTCAGTGGTGTTTACTTAATTCATGAATGCACCAAAACACGCGAGATATTAACAAAACTTGTTGAGATAAAAAAAAAGGGGGAAATCACTTATCAAAACACGATGAACACGACTAGCAAGGGCATAATTAATATGCATAACAGCTTAGGAAGTGATCCCCTTTTTCTTGAAACACATATTCAAAACTAGCTTGTACTTGACTTCAAAACGAGTGCACGATGATATTCATCATATCCAAAAACCAAAGTACGAATACAAAGCCTATCAAGTTCATGCAAGGACCTTTGGTTGATCGTTGTGCAGTCGAAGCCCAGATGTTGGGATTAAAACAGAATTGGTGCCCTAGAAGTTCAAGGACATCTCGGGTTTCGAGTGCATAATATCCGACTAAAGGCCCCTAAACATATTCTAGTTTTCATTCTTGCAAAAACTCTTCAAAACAAGCAAATGTGTCAATTTCGGTCAGCTCGCGGTCAGCTGTCGGCTAGCCGAAATGGGAACTGGCGGCTAGCCGCAAGGTGACCGCCAGGGTGACCGCTGGAAACCCAGGTCTGAAACAGCTCTCTGGAAAAGGAACCGAAATGCCCGCGGTTGGCTTACGATTAGCCGCAAGGGAGGCTGGCGGTTAACCGTGAGCTGACCGCAGGGCTGACCGCCGAACCCTGATGCAAAAGCCAGCTACTGGAAAAGCAACCGCCGAGTTCGGTTAGCCTGCGGTTAGCCGAAGTGGAGACTGGCGGCTAGCCGCAAGCTGACCGCCAATGAACGGGACACGCGGTTCAGTGCAGGTTTTTCACATCTTCTTCTACCCTTCTTCTTATTCTCATTCCACCTGCATCCCTTGAGCCTACATGCTCTCCAAGGGTAAAACACACATATTTTTCCCAATCTTAAACATTCAATCCGAAGAAAATATAATCATGAAGCTTGTAAACATATTTGTATGCAAAATTTCCAAAACAACAATGTAGCTTAAAATACACATGCACAATGGTCCTATAGAGATTACTTGACTTGCCCAAATGCTAAACAATCCTTCTCAAGCACTTCTCTCAAAAGCTGAGCCAACACTACAAGAACACCCAAGAGAAAACCACACAAAACTCAACAAAATGGAACAAAGAACCCATTTTAACAAAAGGGTTTGTAACATGAAAAACATGATCTTAAGGAACCAAAATAACTCCATGAAAGATATGAGTGGAAGCTCTTACCTAGAGAAGGTCAAACAAGAGAGGAGGAAGAAAATGTAGAGCTTGACCCATAAGAAACTCCAATAAGCTTGTATCAATGGAAAGCTTGCAAAGAGATGAAGAAGATGGTATTCTTAGAATTTCCTTTGGTGATCTCTAGCTATGTCATGCAAGGTGAAGAAGATTGAAGAGAAGAAGAGCTTTCCTTGCCCTAGGTCAAGAAAGTTGCAGGAATTGGTAAAGTGAATGAAAAGAGAGGGAGATGGGGCTTAAGTGATGAAAATGGGCCCCAACTAGCTGAACCTTGAAGTGGCCAAAACATGATCTTGGGAGCCTCGGATGACTTCGACGAAGAAGGATAAAACGATCGTCGAAAAATCTAGTTTCCAAAAAGTATATTTTTGACATGGTTTTGAGATCTCGAAAATTGTGTCCAGATTTGTGCAAGAAAGGCAATTTTACCCTCTTTGGGCCAAAACATGGGTTTTTTGGGCTTCAAACATGAATGGGCTTAAAACGAAGGTTGCAACACGTCGAAACATCATTCAAACGAAATCAAGATCACAATCACACGGAAACCGATACGATCTCCCAAAGCTTACACGCGCACTCAGGCCTTCCTGAGTGTGTCTGACTAATACTAAACGTTCTCAAAATTCCCAAAGCTATGTCCAAGACTAAAAATAATCATTTCTAACCCAACAACGACTAAACCCACTTAGGACTAGACACATACTAATCGCACACTAATCGAAATGGTCTGGGTCGGGGTCTAACATCCTCCACCCCTTAGGATATTTGGTCCACCAAATAAATCAAACAATTACCTCTGGTAAAAGCTGTGGATACTTCCTCTGCACTTGCTCTCTCAATTCCCAGGTGGCTTCCTCTGGTTCGTGATTTTCGCAAAGTACCTTGACCCAATGAATAGTCCGGTTTCTCAATTCTTGATCCTTGGTGTCAATTATCCTGATCGGCCTTTCAACATATGAAGCATCTTCCCGAATCTCTAGAGGCTCATGTTGTAGAATGTGTGCAGGACTAGAGACATACTTCTTGAGGATAGAGACATGAAATACATTGTGCACCCCGGAGAGTTCCGGCGGTAATGCAAGCCTATAAGCAACATCTCCAATCTTGCTCAAAATCTCATACGGACCAATAAACCTTCTAGACAACTTGCCCTTCTGTCCAAACCTCAAGGTCCCCCTAGTTGGTGAGACTTTCAAAAACACTTTGTCGCCCACTTGAAACTGTAATTCTCTTCTGCGAGTGTCTGCATAACTCTTCTGTCTACATCGGGCGATCTTCAACCTTTCCTGAATCAGCTTGACCTTGTCACTTGTCTCTCCCACTATCGTCGGTCCATGAAAACTACGTTCACCGACTTCTTCCCAGCAAACCGGAGTTCTGCATCTTCTACCATAAAGTGCCTCGAAAGGTGCCATACCAATACTAGAGTGATAACTATTGTTATAGGCAAATTCACAAAGAGGTAAGCACTCATCCCACTAAATCTTGAAATCCAATACACAAGCACGCAACATGTCTTCGAGAGTCTGCATTGTCCTCTCTGACTGACCATCGATTTGAGGGTGATAAGCTGTGCTAAACTGGAGCTTGGTACCCATCGACTCATGAAGAGTTTTCCAAAACTTTGAAACAAACCTACTATCTCTGTCGGAAGTAATGGAGACGGGTTGACCATGCTTACTAACAATCTCATCAACAAATAGCTTCGCCAATGGTGCCATATGCATCATATTCCCTGTCTTCATCGGAATGAAGTGAGCAGACTTTGTCAGACGATCCACAATGATCCAAATTGCATTATTTCCCTTCTTGGTATTAGGCAAACCGGAGACGAAATCCATGGTGATGTGCTCCCACTTCCACTCCGGGATCTCCAAGGGCTGTAACAAGCCTGGAGGCTTCTGATGCTCTGCCTTGATCAACTGACAAGTTAGACAACGAGACACAAAAGCTGCTATCTCTCTCTTCATGTTGTTCCACCAAAATCTATTCTTCAAATTGTGGTACATCTTCGGGCTACCCGGATGCATAGAATATCTCGTGCTGTGAGCTTCGTTCATTATCTCATTCTTCAAATCATCCACATTTGGCACACACAACCGGTCACGAAAATACAATATCCCATTCACCATCTTGAAATCGGGGCGTTCTGCAATAACATCTACTATCTTGGCCAAGTCTGGGTCTTGCAACTGATTTTCCTTATGTTAGGAATTTTGTATTTGCAATTTGATGGATGCATTTTCACTTTAGCATCATTTGAATTTTCACACTTGCATTGTTTTAGAAAACCTTGAAATCTGGTTTTATACATGCATTGCTTTTAAGATTTGAAAAAGTTTTGTTTTATGCATGTTTTGTTTCTAAACTTGGATGCATTGATTTTAGAATTCAAACTCTTTTGAAAACCTAATTCTTTGTGCATTACGTTTGAGAAATCATATTGAGAATTTAGGTTTGTGCCTTGCATACATTCATCACTTTCAGAATCATTTTTGTATGCATTTTTATGTGAAAAGAGTTTTTAGAAATCAAGCTAGCCTATGTTTTAAATCTTCCAAATTATTTTAGGCTTTTTGTGTTTCATGTTTTTAAACATCTTCGTTTGATTTAAAACATGTTTCCAAGCTTGGTTTAGTGGCCCAAAAATCCCCACAAAGAGAAACCTTCAAATTTGCAAAATATGGATTTTTTGGTCCC
Source organism: Cinnamomum chago (assembly GCA_038049695.1). Classification (NCBI taxonomy): domain Eukaryota; kingdom Viridiplantae; phylum Streptophyta; class Magnoliopsida; order Laurales; family Lauraceae; genus Cinnamomum; species Cinnamomum chago. The sequence continues at coordinate 16,536,843 of CP142459.1, forward strand.
AGGGGGGTGGTCCGGCAGTGTCGCCGGTCGACCGGCCCAGAGGTCCCGGTCGACCGGGAACACTGCAGGCCAACTGGGCCCCTGGAGCCCCAACGGTCATATTTCCGACCGTTGTGTGATCCCGGTCGACCGAGACCTGTTTGGAGGTCGACCGAGGACTAGCCATTGGACTGTTTTTCATTATAAAGTCCATTCATTTCCAACCTTTTTCAAGGCTTGAACCATGAACTTTTGAAACCATTTTGGAGCCAAAGAAAGGGGAAGAAGTTGGAAAGGCTAGAGGGCTATTTGGAAATCAAATACTTGAGTTTTAAAAAGGTACATCTTACTTATCATTTTGATTTCCATTAAAAGTAGAATCAATGCATGTTTAAATCTTTGTATTTTCATTGATGCATGATTTCTAGCTTTTAAAGAATTGTTTTGCAAACTCATTATCTTCATTGGTATATTAGAATGGTTTGCAATCACTCTTATCTAAATCACATGTGTTCTTAGACTTTAATATTCATACAACATGTTTTAGTTCATTTCTTTAAGTTGTGTGAATCTTTCATGTGATTAGTTGTCTCTTCAATCATCATTTTCTAAGCTTTGTTTTTAAAATGCATCAAGCATTCTTTTAGGAGCTTCATTGTAGAATTTGATTGAAGTAAAGCTTTCATACACTTGTGCACACACTTTAGCTTGTTTTGGTGTATGTTTGTAATTGAAATTTCACTTTCATATTAGCCTATTTAGAGGCAATCCAATTGTGCTTAAATTGTATCTCTTAGAGTGATCTTTTGTAAAGACACCTTCTTAGAGAAATCTTTATTTGTAAAGGTTATTGCTTAGCCTAAGAAAAGCATTGTGTAAAGGTTATTGCTTAGCCTTGAAAAGCATCTTGTAAAGGTTATTGCTTAGCCTATAAAAGCACATTGAGAGGTTGTTGTTTAGCCTAGAAAAACAACATTGTAAGGGTTATTGCTTAGCCTATTGAAAAGCATAACTAGTGGAAATCCGGTGGGGTGATTAGATCACAAGCCGGTAGTGGACGTAGGCATTGAGGCCGAACCACTATAAACCTTGGTGTTGTGGTGCTTGCTTTTATGGTGATTGTTTATATTAGCTTCCGCATATTGTTTGATTAATCATCACATGTGACTAGTTTTTGTTAAGAAGTTAAAATTGATTTAAATTGGTCACAATTGTAGCTCACCCTATTCACCCCCCCTCTAGGGTTCGGATCCTCAGGACTTACACCTTAATCTTCTGGATGAAGGTAGGTTCTGAAACTGTCATGTTTGCTAACATCGCACCCAATCTTAGGGTTTGTACCTCTACACCCAACTCTTCAAACTGCTGTAAGACACCTATTCCTCTCAAATTAGCCATAGCCACTGATTTTTTACTCAAAGCATCTGCTACAACGTTCACTTTGCCTGGATGATACTTGATGGGAAAGTCATAATCTTTGATATACTCCATCCACCTTCTCTACCTCATATTCAAATCCTTCTACGAGAACAAATATTGCAAACTTCTGTAATCTGAATGGACCTCAAATTTCTCTCCGTAGAGGCAATGTCTCCACATCTTCAATGCGAAAACAACTGCTGCCAACTCCAAGTCGTGAGTCGCATAATTCTTCTCATGGTCCTTCAACTGTCTCGAGCCATAAGCAATTACCTTGCCATCTTGCATCAATACACAACCCAGTCCCACATTTGAAGCATCTGTATAAACAATAAATCCGTTGTTGCTCGAGGGTAATGTAAGGATTGGGGCTGTGGTTAACCTTCCTTTCAACTCTTGAAAACTGGTTTCACACTGATCCGTCCACACAAATGGGACATTCTTCCTAGTCAATTTTGTCAAAGGGGCTGCGATGGACGAAAAACCTTGGACAAATCTTCTGTAGTAGCCTGCTAACCCCAAAAAGCTTCTGATTTCTGTCACACTGCTTGGCCTTGCCCAACTAACAACTGCCTCTATCTTCGCTGGATCAACTGCTAAACCTTCTCTGGAGATGATGTGGCCTAGAAAAGCAACTTGCTCTAACCAGAATTCGCACTTACTGAGTTTTGCATATAACTGGTTGTCCCTCAAGAGTTGTAACGCTGTCCTCAAATGTTCTTCATGCTCCTTCTTACTCTTAGAATACACGAGGACATCATCAATAAATACTACTGTGGAGTGATCCAAATAAGGTGCAAAGATCTTGTTCATTAGAGCCATAAAGACTGCTGGTGCATTTGTCAAACCAAAGGGCATCACTAAGAACTCATAGTGCCCATATCTTGTTCTAAAGGCTGTCTTCTGAACATCTGAGTCTCTAACTCTCAACTGATGGTACCCTGACCTCAAGTCTATCTTGGAAAAATAGGCTGCTCCTTGCAATTGGTCAAACAATTCATCTATCCTTGGCAAAGGGTACTTGTTCTTTACGGTCACATGGTTCAACTTCCTGTAGTCAATGCACATTCTCAAGCTTCCATCCTTCTTCTTCACAAACAACACCGGTGCTCCCCACGGTGAAACACTTGGCCTAATAAAACCTTTGCTCAACAAATCTTGCAATTGGAGCTTTAGCTCACCCATTTCTGCTAGAGCCATCTTATATGGTGCAATCGAGATCGGAGCTGTCCCTGGAAGGAGCTCAATTGTAAACTCAACTTCTCTAATTGGTGGTAAACCCGGGATTTCTTCTGGAAAAACATCCGGAAATTCACACACAATGGGGATATCCTCCACCCCTTGGGACTGTTTATCCTCCGTGATAAACGCAATAAATGCCTGGCACCCACTCTGCACTAATCTGCTTGCCTTCAATACTGAAATAAACCCTGCCTGAGATTTTCTCCTATTCCCCTGAAATATCAATTCTGCCTGTGGTCCTTGGAATCTGAATGTGATGGTCTTACTAAAACAATCCATGGTGGCATGATATGCTTCTAACCAATCCATGCCTAATATGACATCAAAATCATGCATGTCCAAAACTATGAGGTTGGCCGGTAAATTAACATCTCCTAACAACACTGTACAACTAGGGTAATGGTTTCTACACACAACTTGTTTCCTTACTGGAGTGGTCACCACTAAAATGTAATCCAACTCACTACATGGTGCATCAATCAACTTAGCAAAACTAGGAGATGCAAAGGAATGTGTGGATCCGGGATCAAATAAAATCTGGGCTTCTACCCCACAAACAAGAAGTTTACCTTCTACCACGTCTCCCGCAGCTTCAGCATCTGCGCGGTTGAGATAGTACAAACGTCCATGCATCTGTAGTCTGTTCGGTACTTGGTTCTGCCTTCCTTGGCCATGCCTATTCTGCTCTGGAGGACGAGCATTCTGATTGTGCGCTGGTTGCCTAGCCTGTTGCTGCTGCTGAGGTGGTCTGACTTGATTCTGCATTGGTGCTTGGTTCTGAGGAGCTACTTGCCTCTGCTGCTGGTTTCTGTTCCCTTGAATCTGAAGTAGTGGGCAATCCTTGATTGCATGGTTCATAGCCCCACACTTGAAACAGGCACCCATAGCCTTACGACATTCGTGTGTCTCATGATTCTTGCCACAATGGCCACAACCCTGCCTCACATGGCCTTGCTCTTGCCTTGGCTTCTTGCCCTGCTGTTGCCTCTGATTCTGCTGCTGGTACTGCTACTTCCTATCCTGAACAATCATATTGTTAATATCCTCAAAAGTATAAGCTCGCTTGACTGCCTCGTCATATGTAGCTGGAGGTACTACTCCTATTACATCTCTCATGCTGATCGGGTTCAATCCTTCTAAAAACTTGGTTATCTTCTTCCTTTCCGTATCAATCAGCTCGGTAGCATACCTAGCCAATCTCTCAAATTTGGTGACATAGTCTAGCACCGTCATGCTACCTTGCTTAAGCTGCTGGAACTCAATAGCCTTCTGCCTCTTGACATGAGAGGGGATGTATTTATCCTGAAACTGTATTTTAAATGCTGCCCATGCCTCATCGTCAGCCATCACTGCATATGGGTCCTTGACTGTTTGCCACCACCTGTCTGCGAGCCCATAAAATAATGAAGCTGTGAGGTTGACCTTCTGTATACCCGTGCACATGAAGACATCAAAGATCTTCTCTATATTGACTAGCCAGTCATCTGCCACTAACAGGTCCTCATTGCCCGAAAATTCCTTCGGTGCCCTCTTTCTAAACTTCTCAAACAGTGCATTAGGGTCAGGATCCCTATTCTGAATAACAATCTGTGGACCCACGGGTGGTGCTACATTCCTGTTCTGGAGGACTTCCAACAACTGCCTTTGAACTTGTGCCATCTCATCATCTTTCTTAGCCAACTACTCTTGAAATCTGGCTTGGTTCTCATTAGCTTGTCTTTGCTGTGCTATCATGGCTTGCATAAGTTCATGAAATTGTGTGGCTGTTGGTGTATCAGATGCATCTGACTCATTCTGGTTACTGCCTGAAGCATGATGATTTGGAGCTTTTCTTGGAGGCATATTGCTGTAAAACAAGGAGTTAGAACACAATAACATAGTACAAGGGTTTCTAAGATCCTATACGAACGAATCTATCGAACTCACGAATCCTCGCCACGTTCCTAAGACCTTTCTAGTTTCTTTTAAGTGCCTGAAACATGTCTCGCTCTGATACCAGTCCTGTTGCAACCCCGGAACGAGATCCCCGGGCCCGCGACGTAATTTGTCATATAACTACTATTGAAGATTTTGCTTTCCCACAGGTTCCCGCGGTGAGAATTCCCAAAGACACTCAGAATCTGACTCGCACGATCAAGTATGCGGAAGCGTGTAGCAAAACATAACAAGATGAGCACCAATAAAATATTTAGGTGCTATCACAATAATAAACAAGGCATAGTATCAAAGAAAGAAGCTAACATGACATTCCCATTAATATTCAAGTTATGAGACTAATTCAAAGGTACTTTAAGTTGTGTTACAATTCCATAAGAGACCAACAGAGGCCAATACACTTCTCCAAAAAAATATAACCAAAAGAAACCCCATGACAAAAAGGGGACGAGACTCAAGAACCCGCCCGACGTCTAGATGACATCGTCGGGCTGCCACTCTCTCACAGGGGTTGGCTCACAAGCCTCCTCCTGACGCTCCTCCTCAAAGGTAACGTCTCCTGCACCTGGGCACCAGCAAACAAGGGTCAAACACGACGGTTTGGCAGGTAATCAATTTAGGCATAAGCATGAATAAAAACATTTAGAGAAAACATATAATCAAATCCTTGATATGAAATACTATCAAAACTAAGGTACATTTTCAAGAACGCGAACAAAGCTAAGATACCGAAACAAACTAGCATGAATACATAATATATCATGAATAGTTATCATCCACAAAGAGTCTATCCTTTCTCTATCATTTATATAATGAAAAGAGCAAGCACGCACGACAAGCACGATGTACATAATATAAGCACGACACGATTTCCCAAAAAGACGGGAATTCCGGCCGCGGAACCGGACACGCACGATGTGTAATAAATACACGACCAGTCTACAGACAGTCCACATGTTTAAAGACCCCCAGACAGTGGATCAGACTGAAAGGGCAGTCTAAGCTCAGTGGTGTTTACTTAATTCATGAATGCACCAAAACACGCGAGATATTAGCAAAACTTGTAGAGATAAAGAAAAAAAGGGGAAATCACTTATCAAAACACGATGAACACGACTAGCAAGGGCATAATTAATATGCATAACACGCTTAGGAAGTGATCCCCTTTTTCTTGAAACACATCTTCAAAACTAGCTTGTACTTGACTTCAAAACGAGTGCACGATGATATTCATCATATCCAAAAACCAAAGTACGAATACAAAGCCTATCAAGTTCATGCAAGGACCTTTGGTTGATCGTTGTGCAGTCGAAGCCCAGATGTTGGGATTAAAATAGAATTGGTGCCCTAGAAGTTCAAGGACATCTCGGGTTTCGAGTGCATAATATCCGACTAAAGGCCCTTAAACATATTCTAGTTTTCATTCTTGCAAAAACTCTTCAAAACAAGCAAATGTGTCAATTTCGGTCAGCTCGCGGTCAGCTGTCGGCTAGCCGAAATGGGAACTGGCGGCTAGCCGCAAGGTGACCACCAGGGTGACCGCTGGAAACCCAGGTCTGAAACAGCTCTCTGGAGAAGGAACCCAAATGCCCGCGGTTGGCTTACGGTTAGCCGCAAGGGAGGCTGGCGGTTAACCGCGAGCTGACCGCAGGGCTGACCGCCGAACCCTGATGCAAAAGCCAGCTACTGGAAAAGCAACCGCCGAGTTTGGTTAGCCTGCGGTTAGCCGAAGTGGAGACTGGCGGCTAGCCGCAAGCTGACCGCCAATGCACGGGACACCGGGTTCAGTGCAGGTTTTTCACATCTTCTTCTACCCTTCTTCTTATTCTCATTCCACCTGCATCCCTTGAGCCTACATGCTCTCCAAGGGTAAAACACACATATTTTTCCCAATCTTAAACATTCAATCCGAAGAAAATATAATCATGAAGCTTGTAAACATATTTGTATGCAAAATTTCCAAAACAACAATGTAGCTTAAAATACACATGCACAATGGTCCTATAGAGATTACTTGACTTGCCCAAATGCTAAACAATCCTTCTCAAGCACTTCTCTCAAAAGCTGAGCCAACACTACAAGAACACCCAAGAGAAAACCACACAAAACTCAACAAAATGGAACAAAGAACCCATTTTAACAAAAGTGTTTGTAACATGAAAAACATGATCTTAAGGAACCAAAATAACTCCATGAAAGATATGAGTGGAAGCTCTTACCTAGAGAAGGTCAAACAAGAGAGGAGGAAGAAAATGTAGAGCTTGACCCATAAGAAACTCCAATAAGCTTGTATCAATGGAAAGCTTGCAAAGAGATGAAGAAGATGGTATTCTTAGAATTTCCTTTGGTGATCTCTAGCTATGTCATGCAAGGTGAAGAAGATTGAAGAGAAGAAGAGCTTTCCTTGCCCTAGGTCAAGAAAGTTGCAGGAATTGGTAAAGTGAATGAAAAGAGAGGGAGATGGGGCTTAAGTGATGAAAATGGGCCCCAACTAGCTGAACCTTGAAGTGGCCAAAACATGATCTTGGGAGCCTCGGATGACTTCGACGAAGAAGGATAAAACGATCGTCGAAAAATCTAGTTTCCAAAAAGTATATTTTTGACATGGTTTTGAGATCTCGAAAATTGTGTCCAGATTTGTGCAAGAAAGACAATTTTACCCTCTTTGGGCCAAAACATGGGTTTTTTGGGCTTCAAACATGAATGGGCTTAAAACGAAGGTTGCAACACGTTGAAACATCATTCAAACGAAATCAAGATCACAATCACACGAAAACCGATACGATCTCCCAAAGCTTACACGCGCACTTAGGCCTTCCTGAGTGTGTCTGACTAATACTAAACGTTCTCAAAATTCCCAAAGTTATGTCCAAGACTAAAACTAATCATTTCTAACCCAACAACGACTAAACCCACTTAGGACTAGACACATACTAATCGCACACTAATCGAAATGGTCTGGGTCGGGGTCTAACACACCTGTAGTGGCGCCCAAGTGTCTGCCTGTTGGGTGGTTCTGGGTTGGTTCGATTCTAGGGTATTTTTAAGTTGGTTTCAGATATTCTAACTTGTATCTTGGTTGGAGAATGTCTTTATTCTCTGGGTTGGGGAATTATCGTTTTAATTAGGTTTCGACTATGGCCTTAAAGTTTGAATTTAGGTAGGGTTATCGATTAGAATTGTGTTGGTTATGGTTTGGTTTAAGTTTGAGGTTCAAGTTATGGTTTTGTTAATTTGACTTTGTCAATTTAGGCTTGAATTAAAGGTTCATTGTTTGAATTTATTAATTGAGATTTTAATTGGATCTTTGAGTGATTAAGGTTTATTAATTAGGATTTTGATTATGGTCTCGTTAATTGGGGATTGGTGACTAGGGTTTTGTTTGTTAGGGTTTGATTTAAAGGTTTGTTGATCAAGCTTATTAATTAGGGTTCGGATTAATTAGGGGTTTTGATTTATTTAGGCTTATTATCAATTTATTATATCATCTGATGGATTGAGACCATTCAAACTAATAGGAGATTGTAAGGTTTTACTAGTGTTGGCTAATTCATTGGGACTTTGACAAGACCGGGTTTTTATATGATGCGTAATGTTTATAGAATGAACTGCCCAAGTTGTTCAGAGAATTTCCAAGAAGATAGAAGTCTGATGTGGTCACTCGAGCGGACGTCACACCCGTTTGAGTGGACCTTCATAGAAGCTCCATCGCTCGATCCTTTTCTTTGGCCATTCGAGCTGTGGAACCTGAAGATTAGATTTTGAAGACACAACCTTGGCCGCTCGAGCGGATATGCGCGTGAAGTTGGAAACCTTTTCGGAATTCTCTTCCTATTTTCTCTCAAGATGCTTAGTTGAGCCCTAATCATAACACAACTCTTGAGGCACGAACCAAGGCTTATAAATAGTCATTCCCTCTCTATTCCAAAGTACTTTCTCTTCAATACAAAACCCAGAGAAGATTTGTGAGAGATCCATCATCCCCTAAGGCTTCTAGCTGTTGTGCTGAAGATCAAGCTTTGGTTTCTCGTTCCATCTACTCTTCTGAAGTAAAGACATCTTGAAGGCGGCTTCAAGGTGTTTATTTCAAGCATGGTGAAGGTGTATGGGGAGCAGTTGGCAAGATAGCGCAGTCCTTAGGTTGAGTTGCAACTGGAAAAGGTTTGTGAGTTCTTTCTTGGAACTTTCAAGTTATTTAGTGCTTGGTTGTCTGTTGGCCTAAACGATAAGGCCCGTGGCTTTTCCTGAGTAGGGTTTTCCACATATACATCGTGCATCATTGTCTCTTCTTGGTTGATTGCTTTTAATCTGAATTAGGATTAATTTCTAGATTAATCACGTGTTTCGAAAATCTGTTAGGATTATTGTTATTGGAACCTAAGCCTGTGTTAAGGCTAGTTTTTCAGTGATTTAAACTGTTCATTCTCTCTGTTGAAGGAAGCTCTCCTGTTTGAATTTTCTTGAAAGTAACAGTTGTTACTGAGATGTGCAGTGTTTCCCACCAAGATCAAAGAGGAGCCAGAAGCTCGCTCTCTCACACACACATTAAAAGCAAATGAATTATTGTATGTCTAAATATCCTTGCAAAAAAGCACACCCATCCATGTATATAGATTTCTAAATTAATTGTGTGAGTAATATAGAATCCCATTACTTTGTAGATCTGTTTCTATAATGATCTGGAATGAAGTGTAATTTTATTGTTTTATAAACAACTAAATACATAGGATAATGTATACATGCAGAAGGGATTCCTAAATAAATGCTCAGATGGGTTCAAATACATGTTACAGTATGGGTAGTTTCTCTGCTAATTATTGCTTTCACGTGACTTAGAATGATGCAGATCATGGCTTTCATCATCACATGCTAGGAGAGTTTGGACTACCATATCCATGGTTGGTCTTTTGTTTCGATCCTCCTCTACACAAGAGATGCCAATCTCCACCATCACCTCTGCCTGCCTCCAGTTGAACTGCCCATTCAACCTCAAATCCACAAAATCACTAATCCACGTTTCTTCTCCACCATCCAACTTCTCCTTTGCCATCCTAACAAATCTTTTCAACTCCACCTCCTCCACATCTCCATCCACCACCCGATTTGACAGCCTATTCCCACTCACAATTTCTAAGAGCACAACACCATAGCCATAAACATCGACCTTTGCTGTGATTGGAAGATTAGAAGCCCATTCTGGAGCCATATATCCCTTTGTACCACGGATCTGAGAAAAGTTAGGACTAGAGCCACCTCTTTGAGAAAATTTTGCCAGTCCAAAGTCTGCTATCTTGGGTTCAAAGTCGCTGTCCAAAAGTATGTTTTCAGGCTTCACATCGCAGTGAATAACCCACTCAAGGCACTCATGGTGAAGATAGGCCAAACCCTTGGCGGTCCCTACAGCAATCTTGAACCTGTCACTCCATCCAAGGAATGTCAATGGCATATTGCCACTGCTGCTATTGGAGAAAAGGTGCTTATCTAGTGACCCATTTTCTACATACTCATACACCAGAAGCCTGTGTGAACGCTCTGAACAGTAACCCCACATTCTCACTAGTTTCATGTGGTAAATTCTCCCTATCGTGCTCATTTCCGCCAAAAACTCCTCTTCTCCTTGAATTGCATCTCCTAGTTTCTTCACTGCCACAACTCTGTCATCATCCAAAACTCCTTTGTAAACAAACCCTGAACCTCCCCTGCCGAGCTCTTCCTTGAACTTCTTGGTCGCTTTCTTCAGCTCTCCATATGTAAACCTTCTAAACTGATTGTATATTGCTCGATACCCTTCCTCCTCCGACTTGGGCACCCCAGGACTTCTGAAAAGGTACCACCACCCAGACACGACGAATAGAACCTCAATTACACCAATGGCTGACACAAACCAGTAGAAGTATATATATTTCATATCATGGGTCGTCTTATACATGTCCGAAGATCCCATCAACCTTTCAGCTTTACTTGATTCACATATTGGATCAGACTCTTTGATCATGGATGGTCCAGAGATGTTGACATTTTTTGGTAGTTTTAGATACATGGTGCCAGGAAAGGCCGCTGATCTATATCCATTAAAAAGGGCACTTTTAGCAAAACAGGCTCCATCACCTCCATTTCTATACATAAAGGCCTCGCAGGAGCAATCGTTTAAGCATAACTGCCTGCAAGATTCCAATGATATGTTTGTGTGGTAACCACTATCAAACCCATAGAAATCTATTTGTTGAAGCGAGACAAATTTTACTTGATTGGGGTCACAGCTAAGATTGAATTTGAGCTTGCAACCTTTGCCCAAATCGCTCGGGTCTCTCATCTCATATCCCACCGCACATGAACATTTGGCCGTTGGGGCATAAACACATATCCCATTCCTACCACACAGCCCATGCACTTTACACGCCACTGCCATAGCTGCCCACGAAATCCCCCACAATCCGGTTAACTCATCCAAACTATACAGTCTTAGATTTCCATCATAATCAAGCGTTAATCTCCTTTTAATCCCAAGACCCAAATCAGAGGCATTAAATCCGAACTGATCACTCGCTACAAACAAACCCATTTCATCAAGCACCCCATACCTGCTGCTGTTATAATTCGATCTACCATTTTCAAACACAGTATTATCCGGATTCGGCCAATAAAGGCTAGAAATCTCTGGTCCATCATACATCATCTTCAGAACATTATCATTATCAAAATAAAAACTATAATAACCACTTGAAACCACTCCATTCGCACTAGCAGAGATAAGTTTCTTGCCTTTTGTAATGGGTTGTGAAGGAAGAAGAGTATCAGTAGGAAAATCAAAGCTCTGCCATAGAAAATTACCATCTGGGTCTTTGAGAACGAGGTTCCCATTGTTGGAAAGCTCCGCGCTTTGGGCTCTGCTGTTGCTGGTGTTGCTGTTCCAGACGACGGACCCGTCTACGTCCGTGAGGACCATGTTCCCGTCTCTGTTGAGGGAGATTCTCGAGCCACGCCCATTGACCGGGCGGTCTCTATTCGCCATCCAAACAACGGTTTTGTCGGGGGAGTGGGTGAACCAGATGGAGAAGCAGTAGGCGTTGGAGCCCACCTGGTAAAACCCAGATGAGAATGTGGTGTCTGGTGAGGTGAGGAGGTCTGAATCTTCCTCTACAGAGAGGGACGAGCCTCTGTTCAAAGAGCTTTTTGTTGTGGATGATGATGATGCTACAGCTTTAGAAGATAGGAAGTAAATGAAAAGAAAGAGAAGAAGAAGGGTAGCAAGCTTTGAAGAAGGAGATGGGTTTCTCATGTTTGGATTGAGGAATTCGGAGTTGGGTTGGAAAGAGAAATGCTTAAAAAAGGCTTGGAAGCTTAGAAGAAGGAAATGGGTTTCTCACGTTTGGATTGGGGTTGGGGGTTTTGGAATTGTATTGGGTTTTGGGAGAAGAGGAGACATGCTTACAGGGGGTTGGAAGCTTGTTCTTTGGATTGAGGAATCTGGAGTTGGATTGGAATATTCTGAAGAATACACAAAGATATGTTCTGTTTTGAGGCTGAATTGGTTCGTGGAAGAAAGGAAGAGCAGATGTGATCAGTCTACCAGACTGAGAAAACGTGCTCCTCCTCTTTCTCATTCGGTTGGCGCATGTGTGAACGGAATGATAAAAATTGAGGAATTTTAAGCCTATGAGGATTCCATTACCAGTCCCATCAAATTTTAAGATTGAGTCCAGTTTCTTCGCATGAATTTCTGAATTTCATGATGCCTATTGGACTTTGTAGAAATTGAAATACTGAAATTCTAAAATGCTTCTGAATTGTGACATTTTTAAATTCTATGTTTCTTTCGTGTCAAAATTTCCTGCCTGAAAATTTCATAAAACCTGGCTTTTACAATTTTCTGGGTTCACAATTACTTGAGTTTCGGAGTGGAATTTTACACGTTTATGCATTTTTTTTTTGAGAGACATGTTTATGCATATTAAACATTCTCTCTTTAGTGACAGTTAGACCATGTGTATGTCAAACATTTTTGTTAATGTGGCACCACAACAAATTGCATATTTGCCGACGCACATTCCGCGTCGACCATTTTGCAAACCACGTCGGGATAGGCTTTACTGACGCACTACAATGCATTGGCACCACATCAGCTACCAGACGCCCGCAAAATAATTCCCGACATATTAATGTTTAGTGTCAGGTAAGAAAGGCCTTTCACCGACGCAATGGTGCGTCGTCCCTAACGTCGGCAATGTCAACAGCATCAGCCCAAAATCGAATTTACCGGTCCACCTCACCTCACTGCCGACACACAACAACGTTGATTATAAATTTGCCAATGCACATACTAGCGTCAGAAAAACTATTTAACGACACATAAACGGTATCGATAATACATATTCCGACGTGTTGAAGTATCGGAAAATGTCTTCAAAGATGAAAGAATGCACATCGGGCATTGGTAAATAAAATTTGCCACGTTTGATAACATCCCCTTTTGGCGACGCAGAGAGTGCGTCGGGAAATAGATTTTCTTATCAATTAAAAATGAATTCAAAAACTAAAAAAAAAATTCATGTACAATATTTTCCTGTTCAAATCTACATTTTCAACCATGCACAAGCATAAACATTCTACATTCATCGTGAAACAATAAAAAAGAATAAGTTAACAATAAATTAAAACCAACCATAAAACTAGTCAATTTCACATAAAAAGTAACATCCCAAATCAAAAGAAGTCAAATATCTCAATAAAGTCAATCCAAACTAAAATCCTATCATCATCAAAATATCCAAAACACACTATGAAACATGGCCAGCTAGGAGCAAAATGAACTTGTTAGAAGGAGGACCCATGCCAATTTATAAAACCATCAAATCTCTAGTTTTCGGAGGAGCCCGAACCGTCCATACCAATCTGGGAAAGTAGCAACTGGATCTAATTCTGCATGCGAAACCTATATAGTTTCCTGATCTTGCATTTGCTTCTATGAGTCTTCGTGCTATCACCATAACTCTTCTTGTGCTTTCAAGGAAACCTACCATAAGCTGAGCACTTTATTCAGCTTTTCTGCAATACAAGAAAGCTTACCATAAGCTGTGTACTTAATTCAGCTTTTAAGAGTTACACAACTTACTTTTCTATACAAAAAGTAAAAAGAAGATTACATACCAAATAACTAAAAACAAAACACCATCATAACACTACCTTATATTTTATACTCTCTTGATTTGATGCATCACCTCACCATACTTCAATTCACTATACATCCAAACAAGAATAATGATGTTAAGAAAAGAAAAGGGAAAGGGGAGGAGTCTTTCGTCAATGATGGGATTTTACTTCATTTGACATCTCACCGAAAACATGAGCCCTGCTTTCTCTTTACTTCTCTTATTTGAACATAATCCAATTGTTTGCGCTCTCCATACCTCTTTTTCAAAAGAAAATAAAACGTCTCTCACAAATAACATATAGGGGAAAAATTCATCTGATTGAATTTTCTTTTTCTTAGATTCCTACTTTTTTTCTCTTACAAAGGATGAATGGTATAACATAACTCATGAGACAAGCTACTTGTCCCTCGGCATCTGGGAAGGTTGAGACACCCTTACCACTGGGGTATCTCATTTTAGAGAATTAATTCCTCACACATCTGGCTTCATGGCACCGAGGATAAATTTTTCCTACAAAAAGTTAGTTACTACATGGAGAAAAGTTTTTAGAAAAAAGGAAAGAAAAATAAAAGTAAGATGTTTGCAGTAAAATCTATTCTTTCATTTCTAAATTGGCCTAGGTTTTCCTATAGTTTTTGGCACCCCAAAGAGAGTCCACTTCCTCCCCCTGCTGGACACTATCCACGCCAGACTCTCTGCCTGGAAAGCTAGATTTCTATCATTTGCAGGTCGCCTTATTCTCATCAAACATGTTCTCTCTTGTATCCCCATGCACTGTGCATCCATTCTTCCCCTCCCCATCTCTCTCTGCAAAGCCATAGAACGCCTTATGAGGAATTTTCTCTGGTCAGGCAATGCCACTTCCTCCAAAACCAGCTACGTGAAATGGTCCCAAGTGTCCCTCCCTAAGCTAGAAGGAGGTCTAGGCATCAGAAGGATATCTGAAGTTAACAATGCCTCCCTCCTCAAGCTGGGCTGGCAATCTTCCACCACGAGCTCGATTTGGTCCTCTTGGTTTAAGGCACGCTACTTCAAGAACGACGTCATCTGGAGCTCAGCAAATACCCAATATGGCTCTTGCATTTGGAAACGTATCAGACGTCTAGGCCACTTCATCTTTCAAGGCAGCTCATGGACATTCGGTAATGGCGAAGAAATCAACCCCTGGTATGATAAATGGTGTGGAGACAAATCAATAGCAGAAGCTTGGCCCAACCTTCAATTCCCCCACCATCAAAGGCTCTCTTCTCTCTTCTCCTCAGGCACTTGGCAATTCCCTCCCTTCTTGCCAGAAGCAGCTCAAGACTTGCTATACTTAGCTACTTCCCTCCTTACTCCCAGTCCCTCAGCCCGAGACACTCTCCACTGGAAGGACTCCACAGACGGTCAGCTCTCTCTACATAGCGCATGGAATACAGTTAGAACCAGCAGCTCAGTCCTCCAATGGCCTCCGCTGATTTGGAATGGCGTCTCCCTCCCTCGAGTAAGCTTCTTTGGCTGGCGTCTGATGCACAATAGAACTCCTACAGAATCTCGTCTCCAACACTTGGGGGTCTCCCTAGCCTCCAGATGTTGCTTATGCCACAACGGGATAGACTCTGCTTCCCACATCTTCTTCTCCTGCTCTACAGCCCAAGCCCTCTGGAATTGGCTCCTCTCAGCAGCCAGAGTTTTGCCTCCTCCCCTCTGTTCTCCTTCATTGATCTGGACTTCCCTCTCAAGAGGAAACAACCTCGCAGGCAAGAAGATCTTGGCGTCCACTTTCCTCTCTGTTATTTACACTCTCTGGAAGACAAGGAACACAGCTCTTTTTGACAATCATCTCCCCTCTTCCAACCAGCTCCTTGGTCAGCTGCAGGAAGAAATATCTCTCTCTCTGCTGAAGTCCAAGGTCCCCGCTGGCAGCCAGCAGCTCTCTTCCATCTCCATCTTTTTGAATATTTCTGATACTTGAGCCCAGCCTCTTGTCTGTCGTCTGGGTTAGTATAGAGGTCCTCTCAGGTAGTTTTTTAGTTTTCTGTTTTGTTTTCTCCTCCCCATTTGGAGGTCTTTCTTTGCTGTTTTGCTTTTTGTAATTCTTCTTTCTCCTTTCTATACAAATTACCCTTATATCAAAAAAAATTGGTGATATTTTTTATATGATTCTGTCCTTAATAAGCTTTCGTAATTAGGACGTGATTCTACTCAATCTTTTGTAATAAATATCGAACATGAGAAAAACGTTAAAGATTTTACTCAGGGAAAGAAAAGGGAAAGGGGAGGAGTGAGCATCATTATTCGTCATGATAGGATCTCTCTACTTTGGATATCTCCCTGAAAAAGTGACCCCTCATTTCTCCTTATTTCTCCCTTAAAAATTCTCTAGTCTGAAATTTATGTTTCTTCAATTTGTTATTAGTATTATTATTTTACTAAATAGGATTAGTGGTACATAATGCATGGGACGACCTACCAGTCAAGGATTGATCAAGAGTCAACTATGTGAGTTGAGACACCCTTACTACTGGAGTATCTCGTGTTTCTCACTTCTATTCTTTAAGATCAACTCTATCTATATGTAACAAAAGCTTGTCACTTTTATTTCTTCTTCATTTAGTTGTTACTTCTTATCTTGAAGTTTAGATGTGAGTCTATCTTAATTATAAAACAAAACGTCCATGGAAAAGATAATAAATCGACATTCATTTTAAAATAAATAAATAAATAAATTGAAATTCACACTAATTTCAACTTATTAGTAAAGAAATATGGTGAATTTAAACAATTTGAACTTCAATTGTGGATACTAAACGAGGAACACTTATGTGAAGAAACACCCCTTGGTCATCACACAAATTATTCGTTATCTTACTATTGCACTTTCAAAAGAATAAAACATTAAATATAACTCAAGAATAAAGAAATAAATTCAAATATAAAAGAAACTGACATACATGCCTTTAATTTCTTGAAGTGTTTCACGAAAAAAATAGCTTTAGGTGCACACTATACCAAAAAGGCCTTTTTAGTTGCAGGCGCATGGAAGTAGTCTCATGGGACCAGTTTGGGTTTTTTTTTCTTTTTTTTTTTTTTTTTTTTGTGAAATGGGAGGATGGTCGATATGGACCCTCCCTAAACACGTGAGGGTTGATATAGGGAAAAACATAATTTTCCAATATCTTCCTCCTCCTTTCTTGAGACACCCTTACTACTGGAGTATCTCGTCTTTCCCTCTTCTATTCTTTAAGATCAACTCTATCTAGATGTAACAAAAGCTTCTCACTTTTATTTCTTCTCCATTTAGTTGTTACTTCTTATCTTGAAGGTTTAATGTGAGTCTATCTTAATTATAAAACAAAACGCCCATGGAAAGAATAATAAATATTCGACATTCATTTTAAAATAAATAAATAAACAAATTGACATTCACACTAATTTCAACTTATTAGTAACAAAATATGGTGATTTTAAAAAATTTGAACTTCAATTGTGGATGGTAAACTTGGAACACTTATATGAAGAAACACCCCATGGTCATCATAGAAATTATTCTTTATCTTACTTTTGTACTTTCAAAAGAATAAAACTTTATATAAAAATCAAGAATAAAGAAATAAATTCAAATATAAAAGAAACTGACATATATTCCTTCAATTTCTTAGAGTGTTTTATAGAAAAAAAATCGCTTTAGGTGCACACTATACTAGAAAGGCATTTTTAGTTGCAGTCGCATGAAAGTGGTCTCTTGGGACAAGTTTCGGTTTTTTCTTTTTTTGAAATGGTAAAAGAGTCGATATTGACCCTCACCTAAACAAGGGAGGGTCGTTATGTAGGGGAAAAAATTGTTTTCAACATCTTCCTCCTCCTTTCTTGAGACACCCTTACTACTGGAGTATCTCATGTTTCTCTCTTCTATTCTTTAAGAACAACTCTATCTACATGTAACAAAATCTTGTCACTTTTATTTCTTCTCCATTTAGTTGTTACTTCTTATCTTGAAGTTTTAATGTGAGTCTATCTTAATTATAAAACAAAACATCCATGGAAAAATAATAAATCGACATTCATTTTAAAATAAATAAATAAATAAATTGACATTCACACTAATTTCAACTTATTAGTAAAGAAATATGGTGATTTTAAACAATTTGAACTTCAATTGTGGATACTAAACTAGGAACACTTAAATGAAGAAACACGCCATGGTCATCATAGAAATTATTCTTTATCTTATTTTTGTACTTTCAAAAGAATAAAACATGAAATAAAAATCAAGAATAAAGAAATAAATTCTAATATAAAAGAAACTGACATATATTCCTTCAATTTCTTAGGTAGTGTTTGGTTCACTGGAATATTGGTTTTAGGCAAGAATGGAATGAAGAGTGGAATGAATCTGGAATGAAATGAGGCAGGAATAGTCATTTCCATTCCAGCGTTTGGTACGCTGAGAAATCAACCCAGTAATAGAATTCTGGATTCCTGTTCTTGCATTTGGTATGCTGGAATAATGCCTGTAATGGAATAAAATTTACATAAAATTGACCAAAATACCATTGGTACCGCCAGGCATCCCTCCCAACATTCCAAACCAGATCCTGAATTTCTGCCCAACATCCGCCGGAGATTCTCCTTTTCCACCGGAGAATCCCCCACCTCGCCCCCTTCGGCATCAACTTCGTACATCCCCACATCTCTTGCTCCATCCTCTTCCCCTTCCCAGAACACCAACCACGACCTCGATCTCAGCCCTCTCCATCTCCATCCCAGGACGCCCGGATGCAGACTCCATACATCTCCCCTGCGTAGGTCTCCTTCATCCACAATCCCTCTCCCTCGCATTAGAACGTCCTCCCCATAACCTCCATCTCACTTCATCTCCATCAATTTCCATCTCTCCTCTCCATCCTCTCATCACTCTCCTGCGCAGGTCCTGATCCCACACGCATGACCTCTCTCACCCCATCTCTCCCTTTCATTCTCCCCATCATGATCCTATGTTGAAATCACCTCATTCACAAAACACCCTCAGACAATCATTTCGCGATCATCGTCCTCACAACGACCTACTGCCTTCATCACCCATCAGCCCTCACTCTCTCACGCTATCTCTCCCCTACATCATCATCAACCCCCTCATCATCTCAAATTGGTTACAAAGCGATCTTCACGGTTTTCGTGTTTGGCAAAAATGGGGAGAGTGATCGGGAGAAGGGTTAGGGTTAATGTGATAAAGGGTATTTTGGTCTCAACGAAAAGTTATAAAGGAATGGAATGGCCATTCCTCTATCTCCCCAGTGCAATGACCATTCCTCTACATAAAGGAATGGTGATTCCGAAAGGGCTGTGTTGGCTGGTAGATTATCATCATCATGCTTCTTGATCTGAGTTAAATATCATACTTAAAGGACATCCAAGTTTAGTGGCTTCCTATGAGTTCAAATTCATGCTATTAAATCCAAAAGTGAATAATGATTAGATCAGTATCAAGTTCAGATCAATGCTGATTCAAATAGGGTAGGTGTTTGTAAAGGCATCATGCATTTTGGAGTTTGTCATATTAAATGACTTTTAACCCGCGGTTGTTTGTCACATGTAACTGAATTCCTAAAAGTTCTAAGACATTGTATTTCACTAGATGATTTTTTTTATGTGATCAATTACATAGGAATTGTGAGACTTACAATTATAAAATTGCTAGGATTGAAGAAAAAAAAAATGAAAATTTCAAAATATGCACATCAAGTTATCTCCTCTCAAATGAGAGGTGGGAAATGAGTACCCAATCACTACCCTAGTAATTCAAGTCCTAAGTAAGTATCAGTTGCATCTATGTTGCCTCCTTATAACCTTCTCCCTCACCTATTTAATAATCATTGTTGAAGCTCATTTGACCATCAATTTATATGCATTCAATTTTCATACAAACAAAAAGGTCAAAAAAGAAGATCAAGGGTGAATATTTTTTTTTTTTTTTTGGGAGCTGCTATTGGCATAGCTCCACTTGCTCATTGCACATCCCTTTTTTTAAAACCCGGGCACCCCATGTAGGAAATCCCCAAAATACCCCTCTTCATCTCCTTCTTCATGTCTCTCTCCCTTTCCCTGCTGGCCACTCGCCTCCTGACCCCGCCCACTTCCGCAGGTGGCCCGGCTACTCTCCTTCAAGGAGAGGGAGAGGGAGAAAGAGAGGGGTCAGGCGCTGGCGTAGGTGGGAGAGAGAGAGAGAGAGAGAGAGAGAGAGAGAGAGAGAGAGAGAGAGAGAGAGAGAGAGAGAAGGAGAAGGAGAGAGGAAGAAGGAGAGGGCGCGGGCAGAGGTGGGCGGTGAGCAGGGAGAGGGAGAGGGGTAGTTTGGGGGTTTCTTACAAGGGTGCCCAGGTTTTGAAAAAAAAAAGAGAGAGATATGCAATGAGCAAGTGGAGCTGTAATAATAGCAGCTCCCTATTTTTGTATATACCCCTAAGGTTTGTAGGATTTGTAAATAAGCTTTTGTGGTTTCAATATTTGTATATACCCCTCCCTTTTCATTTTAATTCCTTCCATGTCCAAAATTAGTAGCCTTATAGTCACCATAAGTTTTTTGAGCAAAATGACGCTTTTCCTATCTCATTATCAATATAGCATAATTTTAAAATCTTGTATTTATTTTTCTTTAAAGCTTGTAGCACTAACAATTACTATAGTACATTTAGTGGGAGAGAATAACCCTACACAAATCCATTTTTATCAATATGGGGCCCATTTCATTAAATCTTCATCGATCACAATGACAACCAACACTTGTACTTATAGCTGACCAGATCCATGCACAACCCCCTATTAGATTAATGAGAGTTTCAAATACGTAATTAATTAATTAGGGTTCATGTGCATGGGAGGATTTGAGAGAGACTATTGGGACTTGGGGTAAAATAATGATATTTTTATAAATATTGATATACTTATCTTTGTTTAATGAACTTAAGGGCAACGTTGTCATTTTTATAGAACTCCAACACAAATCTTTTGGTGGTCGCTTCTGATTGTGACTATTTATTTTGGGGACATGGAATGTATTAAAATGAAATGGCAGGGGATACTGAAACCACAAGGGCCTATTTACAAATTCTATAAACCCTAGGGGGGTATATATAGAAAAAGAAAATTATGTATGGAGATTGAATGGGAAATGAATACTTAGATATCATGTAATAATTTAAACCCTAGAAAAGTTAAGGTCTCATCTATATCACTACATTTTATCCGTCATGTCTCACCTTATATTGTTCACATTTCACATATTCAACAATCCTCTAATGGAGCTCATTGATGTGGGGAATTCATATGTATGCAATGTTTATCTATTCTATGCAAATAAACAAGCTCTGACGAAATTTTTTTATGAAATCACCTCCACTTGGCATGATTATATGTTAAAGTTGCTCTGCCGTCAGTTTTTTTTTTTTTTTTGAAAATTGCTTATGGCTGCCAAGTCAACATGTTAAAGAGACAAAATTTTCGTTAACTTTCTTTCATTTCTGTTATTTGTTTTACTTTATTTTTTATTGCCAAATGTCTTTAGTTGTCTTTATATATAATGCAAGTGTAACATCAAATTTGCAGAACAACATAAGCAACATGTAAAGCCAACTTGTGGACTTCTCTCTTACTATGAATTTCATAAGTTCTACTGCTCAGTCTCACTGACCTCACTCACTCCTTCCCCACTCCTCGCCACTTATATTGTGAAATTGAGGGCCTATTTATTTGCACATAATATATAAGAATTGAATACTTATAAGGAATTCATGTCATGAGTGATTAAAAATAAGGATCCAAGGTGAATACACAAAATTGATCATTAAATAGACTCCCCTTAATAGAAAGTGAAAGAAGATGAGAAATGAATACCCAGTACATCACCATAGCAATTCAAATTCTAGGAAAGTCAATGTGTCATCTACATTGTTTCTTTGGTGGAGCTCTTTGACCACGTATTCTTATGTATTCAATTTCTATATATTCTAATGTGAACAAACATGTGATCTTCTTATCTAACACAATCTTAGATAAAACCTTCTCCTCTCTTGTGGGGTCTATAGAATTTCATGTAAGACATAAGATAGCAATGAGAACAGTGGAAGGTCAGGAGAACTATGAATTTAGAAATTAGATACACCTAGTAGTATTGACAAATATTAAAAGCTTTTGGGCTTCAATTGTGTGACCTTAATCCGCCTGGGTAATCTCATGAGGTAAGATTAGGTCAAGTGATTTTGTGAATTAATGAAGGAAATCCACAGGGATGAGGGTGGAGTACTACTTTGGTTAGCACCGTGAGGCCTTATCCAAGTACTGCATCAGAAATATTCAAGTCCTGATTCCATCACTAATCGAACATGACATGTTTTAAAGCCAATTGTGACCTTATATCCCTTAAGAACTCCGAAGTTGAAGCGTGTCCAGGCGGGAGCTACCAGGATATGTGACAACATAGAAAGTCTTCACGCGTGCACATGGGGCCAAAGCGGACAATATCATGCTGATTTAGACAAGGAAAATATATTGAAATTCAATTTTTATAAGCTAAATATCATATTTAATTCATTGTCTTAAACAATTAAAAAATGAAGATCAACAAAAAATCGATTTTGTTAACATTTCTAATAATTTTCTTTTAGAAGACAAAGGATCGAAGTTAACAACTAGTATTAAGTAATGCATTAAGGCTTCAGCAATGGTTGATGTAATATCCAAATTCATGTTTCAAAACTGGGAGCACAACGTCTCTCACAAGCAAATATTTATGTTAAGAAGAGAACTAGAGCTGTCTGCATGCAACAAGTTTCCCTGCATGTGGAGGATTAATGACGATGTTGACTTAGGAGAAGCGGTCCTGTAACGAAGGTTCCAAGTGGTGGTGGTATGTGGGCAAGTGTGGAAAAACAAGAACATCATTTAAGTATTAATGTATCATTTATGGAGTTATCATTGCGTGGCTCCGTTTTATATGAAAGTCGTGGCGCTTTTAAAGATGGTAGATTATGAGTTCGGATTTTGATAAGACCATAAAATTGTACTTTTCATTCATCATTTTATGTGACTTTGTGGACTTAATTAGAGTAATTTTCATTTAATTTCATAAAATTTCATAGTTTCATGCATTTGAGCATTAAAATTTGAATTTTAGTCAAAATCATCAATTTTGCATGAATTTTATGAAATCATAGGTTTACATCATCTTAGTGTCACACCCATTAGCTTTAGCTTTTTTTATTCTTGCACCATGTTAGGCTCCGTCCCGAGTTAATCACGATTAACTCTAATTAATTGGGCTTATGACTAATTAAGCCGGTTTAAATGAACTAATGGTGATTTATCGCCAAATGGATTCGAATTTGCCTAATGTAGGCTTAATAGTAAATGAGATTATGAAATGAAATGAATGGAATGGAAAATGAAGCGCAAATGAGCAAACCAAGGGCTTTTTCGGAAATACGGATTTGTACGTATTTTGTCGGATTCGGAAAGTCTTGACACCCACATGTGTATCTCGACGAGTACGATGATTTTCATAAAAGACTTGAATTGATTCGACGACTATTGGATCATATGAGACTCCATTTGACTCGAATTGTAAATGAATGTACTTGAGGGGGGTGAAATGCAAAAATGGCTTATATAAGATGAGATGACCCTCATTCATCTCAAACCCTAGGCAACATTTCTTTCTTTCATCCGTTTCTTCTTCTTTCTTCTTCTTTCTTTGATTGTTTCTTCATCAAGAGTGAAGTGGAGTCGATTCGAGTGAAAATAAGTCATCTTCTTCGTCTTCTTGGAGTTCTTCTTGGAATGCAAGCTTGAAAAGAGTGGATTTTATCTCAAATCCAAGTTAACCAAGGATTAAGCTTCACCTAAGGCAAGTATATGCATTTCTAGCAATTTAAGCTTTGATATAACTTGTAGGAACTCAAGGAGTTCAAAAATGGGGTTTTTGTTCAGAGCTTCAGAAGTTCGAAAATGAACTTCTGGGCGAATTTCGGCTAGCCGCGAGGTGACCGCCGAGCTGACCGAAATTGGTCAGAAATTCCTGTCAAGAAAATCAGCTTCTGGAAAGCTGACCGTAAGCTAACCGAACTTGGTTCGGCTAGCCGCCAGCCGAATTTCGGTTAGCCGCCTGCACAGTTGCGGCTAACCGCCAGGTAACCGCCGAGGTAACCGAAATTGACCAGATTACTGATAGTAAGGAAAAAATTTGGCCAATCGCGAGGACCGTTAGTGAGTTTTGAATTTTTGAGAAAACGAAGGTCTCTAAACCTTCATAAGTGTTAGCGGAGGTTATCTAATGCACAACCTACTTAAAGTAATATCATCTATAGTAATCCTTGCATTGATAGTCAAAGTTACACGCAATAGTTGGTTAGAAGATTAGTTTGTTCTTAGAATGAGAGTGATATGAATGTGTTAAAGGTCTGGCACTACCTAGTGGTTTCTTAAACTCATTATTGAAATGAATTGATAAATGAAATGAATATTATTCCTACTGCAGTAGATGAGAATGGGAGCGTCCGGAGCTCCGTGGGACACCAGTGATCTCTGATCAAGACACTGGGAGATCTCACCACACTGGACCGAAAGGTCAGACACTGAAAAGTCATTAATAAAGGTTGAACCTAATGAATAAATGAATATGAAATGCTCCCTTTTGGGAAGAACTGAATGGAGTTGAAACCAAGGCTAGTGTAGTTGCCAGTATTATTGTCATTGTTATTGTATTTGATATGGATTGTTTAGAACTGTTTAAATGAATGAATTATTAGGAATTGTTAGACATATGTATATATCTTGTTGAACCGTCGTGTTCATGGTATTACTGATGATGTTACAAGCTCAGTTACCCGTGCCGGTCCCTCAGCGACCGTCCCGCCTGCGGAGGAGGCCCATTCGCTACCTCCAGGAGGTTTAGCTGAATGGACGTGATCAGAGAGCGGGTTCATCGGAATCTTATGGGAAACTTGTTAGAAATGTTTATATATTCATTTTGGTATTGTAGGTATTATATATGACGTCCCCTGCATTGTATTGTAAATATGCAGCGGTTGATGATAAGAACAATGAAACGATGTATAGTGAACTGTACAAGTCAG
The DNA here is from genome assembly GCA_038049695.1 of Cinnamomum chago. Lineage (NCBI taxonomy): Eukaryota > Viridiplantae > Streptophyta > Magnoliopsida > Laurales > Lauraceae > Cinnamomum > Cinnamomum chago. Next base: position 16,561,675 of record CP142459.1, read on the forward strand.
AGTAAATAGTCTGGTTCATTTTGTTAAATCATTGTCAATGTATATTATTGTATATTTCCGCACATTGTACATTGACAGGTATTATGCAAGATCCCTTGTAGACTTCGTTGTAACTTCGGTTAAACGGAGTTTACGGGAGTAAGTATGCTTAGTATCGCGACCGGGAGTTAACCCTAATGACTCTGATCTCGGGGCCAGGTCGTGACACACCATCAATTAGTTCATGGAAAATCATTCAGTTTAGTGCATTCATGTGCATGATCTCATTCGGGTCCGATACATGACACTTATGAGTTTTATACATATTATGGCTGAATTATTCTTTTTATTCTTGTAGGGAATCTTCAGTTTTTTTGGGAGCCTCCTTGAAAAGAAAAGAAGAGAAGGAATTCACAGAGGATGTTCAAACCGTACCACTTCAAGATTTCATGCTTATGCGGGCCCACTCTCATGTGAAGAAAAAAAAATCAAATTTTGGGGCCCGCGGATAGAGGAGAATTGATGAAAAATGAAAAGGAAAAATCCAAGAAAGTTTCCAAAATGCAATACCCGTCCATACAAGGGATGTTCTAAGATTTGCATGCCCCATGTGGGGCCCATCATGTGTTCCAATTTGCATGATCAAATCTGAATCTCAAATTTAAAATTTTTCAAAACTAAACATGGGGCCCAAGGTATGTGAAGTTGCAAGATGAAAAGGAGATCAAATTTAAAAAACCTAGTCCAAAAAGCTAAAATCTCTCCAAAAGTTGTTAAGAAACCCACCTACAAGGAAGTCGAAGTATGACCATGTGGTCCAATGAAATCATGTGTTTTATCATCTATACATGGAAGTATCCATTGAAGATTTACATGATGGGTAGTCTTGTGGCCAATTAAAGAATTTGATTTAGCAACACTTCTAACCAAACAAGGAAGTAAACTACACTTGCAACTATTATAGCATGGAAATCAACATCATGATGGCAAGTTTTGTGGGCTTAAGGAAATCCTATTCTATATATCGGACGTCCCATTCTTCTTATGGGTATGCAACATATCACGTTCCATCGCTTTCTCCGATCTCTTTCTTTTCTTCACCTCTTCTTTTTCATTATTTTGGTAGCCTTTGGCCCATGGTTTAAAATCTTAGTTGATACCGGTTCATATCGGCATATATGAACCGGTATCGGGCCATACCGCGACAACATTTTACTATGATACCGAGTCAGCAAAATATTCCCAAAATATCGGCCAATCTAAACCGATATGATCAAAATATCGGTTTAACGGATATCTTAACCGATATTACCGATATCTTGAAAATATCGGTCGAGATGGAGTAACGGTCAAACACCCTAATTTTTTGTAACTTTTTCCTTTTTTCCCATTTTCTTGTCCTCTCTTCTCATCTCCTTAGAGCAACAATGTCTCCATTGCTCATTTTCTTATATATTTCCAAATTCCAACACTATTTCTTGAAAAAATCATTTTATTTAGTAAGAGAAAATCAACTTAACTCCGTTATTTTTACTATGATGTGTTTTTTATTTTTAATTTTTAGATAAAGCATGGAAATGAATGAAAAGATCATAGACATGTCATTTTTGGGTTTGTATTGTGTTCTTCACTTAGATCTAGACACTTTCATACTAGATCTACTTAAAAACATGATTTTGGGTGTAGAAAAATGTTTTTTTTTTAAATCTTCTACTTTTAAAAAAAAATTGTTGGAGTATTTATGATGCTAAATAGTAAATACTAATAGCTTATTAATAGTGTATACATAATTATTATGCTATCTTTATTTTCTTATATTTTACATTATTGACAATGAGCCAAAATAATAGTTGCGTGATATGAAATACCGGAGAAAACAGCAAACTGCGACACAGACATGACTCATAACTTAAGGTGGCAGATATTTTGATTTATTGTTGTTACAAATGGAAAAAAATAACATTGTTTTCCAGCATTTTCTAATATTTGGGATTTTTTTGGATATTTTTGCGATTTTTTTGTATTAAAAAAACTCACACCACGACAACCGCGACGGACCGATAACCGCGACTGGTACCGATATCATATTGGTTTTTGTCCGGGCCGATACCGCGACCGATACCGCGATTTTAAACCATGCTTGGGCCATGTCCAAGGACTTGTTTTGAAGGAGGGTTTTTGTGAAGGAGAAGTTGTAAAGATGTAATTTTTAATAACAAATTAAGAATCATTCTTTGCAATGGCGGGCTAATTTTTTTTATTAGAGCTATAGATGAAGGTAAGTAATCGCCTTTTTATTTGTATAGTAGTTCTAATTTTTGTTCCATATTTTTGTGCTTAATTATTAGTAGGCTTGTCTTCGTGCCCTAGGCAAATCTCTATTCTTAATTTCTAAAAATAAAAATTAATTTTTGACCATCCATGCTTAGATTTGATAGGCCATGCTTAGGATTTAGATCTTTTGATGGTTTATGCTTACTTTTGATGGGTAATGCTAAAATTAGTTTTATTCTTTTATGAGATGAAGGAAGTCTTGAATTCTAGATTTTATAATTAAAAATGGATTTTAAAAGGTATATTTTCCAAATTAAAAACATTGATCTGTCTTTGATTTGAAGTAAAAATTAGAACAAGTTAGGGTTACTTGATAAATAATTGAAAGGTTCTTATTGGATTCCTATGCTCTAATCACTTTCATTAATTAGTAGTTTTCATCTTTCTAAATTAGTTGCTTTTATTTTTAGAAATTTCCTTAATTGATGATTAGTTAGTTTCCTTAATTTAAAAGTTTATTTCTTTATTTAGCTCTCTGTGGGTTCGACTCGTTCTTGCCACTTTCTCATTTAGACAACCGTGCACTTGCTGTAAAATTAGTATCTTAAAGATCACATCAGATCCCCTATTTCATTGAAAAATGGAGATAATGTTTCATCCTATCAATTTTAGTCAAACACATAAAAGCTCAAGCTAGCTACTACACTCTCAATTGCTTTCTTAGAATGAATAAAAGAAAAGAAAAGATTTTATATAGCTGATGAGTGTTGTTGGGATAAAACAGTATCTCCCTGTTTTAACCAAAACGGGATCCAAACTCAAAGAGAACTCTTTATGGTACCATAAATAAACTTGAAATTATACATTGTCGTACATAAGGTGAGTAGCTAAATGCAGTTTTGTCTTTTGATGTATTAACAAGAAATTAACAAGGAACTCTATTGTAAAAACTAAAAGGTACAGAACTCTTTCATAAATTTACCATAATTGGAGTCTTTTCAGCAAAATATCAATGAGGGACAATCTATATTCCATTTGACTTGACCCAGGGCATACCCCACCAGTACACCATGGATTTCGTAGCACATTTCCTAACCCTGGAAAGGGTTTTTTTTTTTTTTTTTTTTTGGTGGGGTGGGGGGGGTACGCGTGGGGGTTAAAAAGGAAATTCTCATTAGAAACAATACAGGAAACAATAAACTAGGTAAAGGGTATTAAAACCCTTTCTATCAAGGAAAGGGCAGACCTAGAAAATTCGACTTAAGGGGCCTTATGTAAAAGAAATATTGGAGAAAGGGCAAACGTAAAAGAAAATTGCAGAGTAGTTCTCATAATATAAAGGGTTTTTTTTAGAAATTTGAACTTTTTCAGGTTGGGTGGGGACCGAAAGAAACCTGTACCTAGGTCTGCCCCTGCTTTCTAGGGTTTTCAAAAGTTGCAAACCCTAGAAAGGGTATTAACGCAAGTGTAAACTCAAGTCCGTTGTACATTTAGCCCCACCAATACCAAACTTGATCTGTTGCCTTTTTCTAAATCAAACGATACATATAAGAACAGTGGTAAGGAGCGTCAGTTCTTATCTGGCTGTCTGGAGTTTGAACTCTAGGTACTTCACCTCTTTCGGCTTGTGCGGGCTCTTTTTTCACTTGTGTGGGCTTTTTTCCCGCTCATGCGGGCATCCTTCTCACTTGAGTGGGCTACCTTCCCATGCGTATTCGGATTCTTTCTTGGGTCCCAGTCCCCCGGGCTAGGGTACCAAAAAAACCGATACATATGAATTGTACAGTTGCAATCATTGCACAAAAAAAAGGGCAAATAATGGATTATGCAGTCCATAAAAACACAGCATAATATCTGCTCCTTCGTATTATAATCGAAAGGTATATAGAGTCCTTCAAAAAATAAAATAAGATGAAAGACATATAGGAGCAGTTTTTTTGTTCTGGAAACTTAAAACCATAATCAAATGGTTATAAAGTTGTATTAAATAACATAATTTCTATTTTTCTATTTTAAAATATATTCAATTAAAATAATGAATGGAATAACCGAAAGATGAACTCTCAAACTAACTAAATAATCAAAATAAAAGACAAAGGCCAAGGGTTTATTTGGTTGAACTTTTTAAAAGTAACTTCTAGGATTAGGATTTTGATAAGTCCAAAAGCCCTTAAACATTGGTTTACCGAACATCTTCAAATGGGTTAGATTAAAATCAGTAATAGCTCAGGTTAAACAAATGATTGCTCCCATTACTCCTATTAGGGGTCTGTTTGGTAATGAGTATATTAGGTTTAGGGCAAGTTTTGGTTCTGATTTCGCCTAACCCAATCTGTCTGGATTAGTACTTTATACATTAATTTGTAAGAGTTCTATAAAATATTAATGTAGCACAATTGATACTCAATAAGAGCATTAGGTGACAGGCTTGAATTTAGTCCTTAACAAGGTATGGAATATTTTTTTAGTTTTTAAATAAAAAATAAGTAGTATTAAATTCAATATATTCAGTATAATTAAGTCATAGGTCGGGTTTGGTAGTACAACTGGGCACCAATTCCATTGGATGAGTTTAGACATACCTGTACCAAATTCAACATCTTTTCATTCCCTACAAATTAGCCTTGATCACCATTCACATGCTATTGCAATTATTAAGGTCTCTTCCTCGATATAACCCTCGGTAGTTTCTTCGGTTTGGAGTGGATGGGTATGAATTTATATAATGCAGACTGACTTGGGTTCAAGATAGATTCGGGTTTTGCTGCCTCGCCCTATTTATTATAATTGTTCTAGATACTTCTTAAAAAAATTTAAAATAAAATTTTCTTGTGTTTCAATGATGGAGTGAGTATGAAAAGCTGATCGGTTGTGGGTTCAAAACTTCAGTTGAGGTGTTTGAACATCACATCTTTAAATGTAGAATTCAAAACTACTATTAGTTTTAATTTTTACCACAAAGAAAATGTTTGTTTGCTTAGAATAAATAGGAATTTAATACATTGAAATTCATGGTCAAACGACCTCTACCTAAGAATTGTTAAAGAGTTTAGGGATGAAAAGGCAACTCCCGATGATTTAGAGAGGCAAGGGGTAAAATATGGGGTGAGAGGTGAATGATATAAGCCAGTCATGTAGATGAGCTAGACCTTAACTTTCCTTTGGTTTGAATTACAAGAGTGATTATTCGAAATACATTTTCCACCTTTCCTTGATTCATCTTTCATTAATATGGATGTTATTTGATACTCATTTTTGTGTGTTTTACCTTTGATTCTTCGTTTTAACTAGAAGGTTGTTTGTTAACATTACTTGTATAGTGAAGTGAAGACAAGCAACAAGTTAAGAGAAAAGAAAAGAAGAGCGGGCCAAAAGTTAAAGTACTAAATAATGAAAAAAGATATCTTCTTTTTACCAAAAATGTTTTTTTAAAAAAACTATTCTCTCATGACACTAAGCGGCAAAAAGCACCTTTAATTTCATTCTTACCAAAAACAGACAAAAAAGCTTCTCTCGTGATATTAAATGACAAAAGGTTATAACTTAGGGAAGAGTAGCATTTTGTAAGGAAAAGTCTCAAACAATGCCTTAAGTTTTAACCTTATTTCATAAAAGGACACAAGTTTCCAAAATTTTCAAATCTGACCCTAAGTTTTTCAGTAAGTTTTCAATCAAAGGACATCTGACGATTTAATGGCATTTTTCACGACTATTTTCCCTAAGTTTTTTTTAATTTTTAAAATACCTAAAATATCATTTATTTAAAGCTATGACATGGTTCTGACAGCCATTAATTCAGTTGATCATCGTGGTGATGGTAGTTCTCTTTGATCATTGTAAGGATACCGGTGAAGAAAATGAAGAGAATATAAAGGAAGTGAATGAGGACTTTATTTCAATGAAGGGTAATTTGTGTAGTTTAAAAAAATCGCGAGGAGAAGTCCCCGAAAAATAGCTTTAAGTAGATGAATGTCCTTAATTGAGAACTTCCTAAAAAACTTATGGACTAATTTGAAAAGTCTTACAACTTGTATCCTTTTTTGAAATAAGGAAAAAACTTACGGCCTTATTTGAAATCCCCCCTTTTTTGTAATTTAGCACTTTCACTAATTTTAACCCATTTTCTTTACTTCTCTTTTGATTTGACTCTTTACTTCACTTTGCTATATGAGTAAATTACCAAAAGTGTTGTACGTCATAGGGAAGTCTTAGATATTTTGTAATTAATTATATGAAAAAATCACACTCTTAGTGAGGTGTTTTTATCAAACAATTATTTTAAATGTCTTGCATCTTATTATATGATACTTTAACTTTTAAATTGAGGATTTTACTGGAAAATGAACCTTATTTGACCGTAGTACGAAATAATGAAAAGTGTTTTTCAATGCACAAATGTAGTCCGTTAGGCATGGTTTCACCTTTTTCTTTTTTTTAAACTTTGGGACCAACGACGCTAGCGTTGCCAAAGTTAAAATGAGTTGCTGGCGTCACTCTTCGTAAATCTTAGCTGGCAATACAAGTTTTCCACCATTATTATATGCGGAAAAGCTGCCAATACAAGTTTTCCGCTGTTATTTTAGGTGGAAAAGGAAGACTTGTCAGTTCCTACTATACTAGTGCAATAGGCACACAATGCACCTCCAGCTCCTGCTCCTATAGTCATTTGGGAAGAAAGTAACTGTCCACCGGAAAATAAGTTTATTATTCCTCTAGCACAAGGAGGTGCCAATGAAGCGGAATGGATCCGTAGCGCCACCTCCCCACCAATAGACCCAGTCACTTTTCTTCTTACGGGATTTCATTTACAACTTTTGCATTAAGATATCAACACGAGTTTTTGTGTTAATTCCCATGCTTGAAAGCTAGAAACAAGATGACAAAATAACAAAGTTTCATTCATAAAAGGAGAAATTACAAGATTCTCGACCCCAAACGAGTGAAAGAAAAAGGGAAGAAAAATGACATTATCGGCGCCGAATTTATCCTCTATCTTCTCGGCATCCCTCACACAAGAACTTTTGCTACAAGCAAAGCTTCCACCCGCCAAATCTCCTCCTCCAATGTGCCAATACAAGTTTTTCATTGTGCCAAGGTGGAAAAGCCGACAATACAAGTTTTTCACCTTTATTAAATGCAGAAAAGCCGCCATTACAAGTTTTCCACTGTTATTAAAGGCGGAGAAGCTGCCAATACAAGTTGTCATTTGGAGGAAAAGTTGGATTCTCGGCAAAGTATCTATAGTGAAGAGAGACGCTATTGTCGCTCATATTTATTTTTGGTGACACTATCGTCCCTTGTAAAAAAAAATGAAAAAAAGGGAAAATGTGGCTAGATGAACGATCTCGTACAGCGGAAAATGCTTTTCATTATTTCATGCAACAGCTAAGTACGGTTCATTTTATGATAAAATCCTCTTTAAAATACAATTTGGTATTTTCATTGAACAAACTCAACCATCAAATAAAAAAGGATCTTTCCACATCCATGGATGAGGAGGGTGACTTGATAAGGTCATAATTGTTAGGCATAACCCCACTCAGAAGTCTAGTGTAGCTCTCACTGAGTTAAACTTAGCCCACTGTAACTACTCTACAGACACCTGTCGGTCACAACAAACTCAATTGGTTACAAACTGTTGATTGTAGGTAAAGGATGGGATAATTCCCTCTTGTATATATATTTGTGTATTCTACTGTGTAGTGTGTAAAATGAGATTTGAGCTTTCTTCTTCAGCAAGTCTTCTCCTTCTCTTCTTCTTCATCTTCTTTTTCTTTCTCTTATCAATCGGTTCTTCTTCTTCTTTAATCTTCTGCAAATCTTCAACAAGATGAATCTGTCACGGTATCAGAGATGAAGACTAACGTCAGACGATCCTACTACACCAGATTTCTTGTTTCTTCTAGCTAAGTTTTTTCTTTTTCTTTTCTCTACAATTTCTTGAATCTGGAGGTATCTCTTAGCGAATTTGCATATGGAGATAGATCTATTGATCAATTTGATCATTCTCTTCTTGATTGCTCTACTTCTTTGTGTTACTCTGTTGAGATCTGTTAAGATCTATTGAGATCAATTCAGATTTACTGAGATCCTTTGAGATCTGTTGAATTTGTCTAGTTCTTGAAAGCGATCATTTGAGATATGTTGAATTTGTTTAGCTCTTGAATTACTTTTTGTTTGTTTCATGATTGCAAACTTGTCTGCGTCATCTTTTATCACTCAAAATTCAACATTCTTGATTTCCAACATCAACAGCTTGATCTCTGTGAAATTAGACGCTCAAAACTATCTGCTGTGGAAATCACGGTTCTTGCTTGTACTACGAGCAAGAGGAATGCTCTGTTTTGTTGATGGATCTTTGCCTTGTCCATCAAAGTTTCTAGTTGATTCAGTTGGCAGAACGTCTGATGAAATCAATCCGTCATTTTCCGCCTGGTTTCAACAAGATCAATAAGTCTTGTGTTGACTCAATGCTACACTAACCGAAGCAGTTCTGGCTCATGTTGTTGGTCTTCAATCTGCTTGTGAAGTGTGGCTTGCATTGGAGCGCAGATTTGCCTCTCTCTCTCTCTCTCTCTCTCTCTCTCTCTCTCTCTCTCTCTCGCTCTCACATCATCTAGCTGAAAACACAATTGTAAAACATCAAGAAAGGATCGCAGACAATTACAGATTATCTACAACGCATCAAACATTTGTCAGATAGCCTTGCAGTGGTTTCTAGTCCGGTTGATGTTGATGATCTCATTCTTTACACCTTGAATGGCCTTCCTACTGAGTATAATTCCTTCAAAATTGCCATACGCATGCGCTCTTCAGCGATCTCCATTGAAGAACTTCATGTGTTGCTTTTGGTTGAAGAACTCAATGTTGATGTTCATCAGACACAAATAACAGACTCCACAACATCTGCATTTGTCGCTTCCAAATCATTTGGTGATGGCCACTCTACTGATTCTCCTTCTGGCCACGGGTATGGTCGATCTACCAATTACAAAGGAGGCCGGAACAAGGGTGGTCGACAGAGCTACAGAGGTGGTCGTGGCTCTGGATCATCTGGATCTTCCTTTGGGCATGGCTCCCCCCAATCATCCTCCAGTTGACCTTGTTTTGTAACAGATAAGGTCACACTGCTCTTGATTGCTTTCATCACAAGGACTACAGTTACCAGGGTCGCCATCCTCCTTCTCAACTTGCTGCCATGGCAGCTTCCTACAATCCTACTCCAGATCAGAACTGGTATGTAGACTCTGGTGCCACTAATCACATTACAAATGACCTGCAAAATCTCTCTGTGCAAAGTGACTATCATGGGAAGGACAAAGTCTCATTCGGTAATGGACAAGGTCTGTCCATCTCTACTGTTGGTTCTTCTACTGTTCTCACTAAATCTGGACAGTTTAAGCTAAATAGCATTCTTCATGTTCCTTCCATTTCCAAAAATCTCCTTTCTGTTTATCAGTTTGATAAGGACAATAACTGCACTTTTGTCTTTGATGCTTCTGGCTTCACTATTCAGGATCGATTGGGGAAGATTCTTTTCCAAGGGTCGACTAACAATGGCCTATATTCATTTACTGCCACCAGTTGCTCATCACATCCTTCTGCATCATTTGCTTTGCTTGGTGAGACAACATCCACAGATGTCTGGCACAAACATTTGGGACATCCATGTGTTACGGTGCTGCACAATCTTCTTCCTCAACTACCTGTTCAAGGGTCCTCCATACCTTCTTTTTGTGAATTTTGTCAATTTGGCAAACGATGCAAATTATCTTTTTCAGCTTCTCTTTCCGTTTCCAATAAACCATTAGACTTGATACATAGTGATCTCTGGGGTCCTGCTCCGGTCGCCTCTACTACTGGTTTTAGATACTACATCATATTTGTAGCTGACTTTACGCGTTACACTTGGTTTTATCCATTAATGAATAAATCTGATGCTTATTCTGTGTTTGTCACCTTTAAATTGTACATTGAAAATTTACTTTCCTTGAAAATCAAATGTTTTCGCTCTAATGGGGGTGGTGAGTTCATGAGCTCTATTTTTCAATCTTTTCTATGCAAATATGGTATAATTCATCAAGTGACTTGTCCCTATACACCTGAACAGAATGGTTGTGCCAAAAGGAAACACAGGCACTCGGTGGAAACAGGGCTTACTCTCCTCTTCAATGCAGGGATGCCTCTCAAATTCTGGGCTGATGCTTTTGTAACATCTGTCTACCTTATTAATAGACTCCCTGTTCGGCGTCTCCATCATACTTCACCTTGGGAATTACTATTTCAACAGCACCCTGTTTACTCTTCCCTTCGTGTCTTTGGGACTGCTTGTTACCCCTGGCTCAAACCTTACACCCTTCACAAGTTAGAACCCAGATCCAAACGTTGTGTATTCCTTGGCTATAGTCTCAATCAAAAAGGCTACCGCTGTCTTGATATGGAATCTGGTCAAATTTTTCTCTCTAGGTGTGTTGTCTTCAATGAAGATTTCTTCCCTTTTTTCTAGTATTTCACCCTCCTCACAAGTCTCTCCTGCCCCATCCTCTTCTGCCCCAGCCACATTTACTCCTATTCAGTGGCTCAGTTTTGTGGCTCCTTCCTCTGTTCTTGGTCCTTTTCGCTTTCCTGTCTCTTCTTCTCTTCTTGGTCCAACGCCACACATTTGCCCCTTTCCTGTCTCTTTTCCCCTTTCTTCATCTGCTACTCATTCCCCACCATCCACTCCTCTTGTGGCTATGCCAAATCCACCATCTACTCCAGTAGCTATCATCCCAAACCCATCAACTCTTCCAACCCAACCAGCACCACCAACCACTATCCCGTAGCCTCTTGCTCCTCCATCAAGTGTTACTTCTTCAAATGCTCATCATATGGTAACTTGATTGAAGTCAGGCATCAGCAAAAAGAAGGTCTTTCTCGCTACAAAACATCCAGTCCATCTTCCTTCTCATCCATACTATGAGAGCATTGAACCATCTTCCTTCACTGAAGCTTTTAAATTCCCATCCTGGCGAGCAGCTATGTCTGAGGAATTTTCGGCTCTTCAGCGCCAAGGCACATGGTCATTGGTTCCACCATCACATGATAAGCATGTTGTTGGGTGTAAATGGGGTTTCAAGCTAAAACATCACCCTGATGGCTCTGTTTCTAGGCATAAGGCTCGTCTTGTTCATCAACAGCAAGGTCTGGACTACACAGAGACTTTCAGCCCTGTAGTGAAGCAGTCCACCATTCGTATTATACTATCTCTTGTTGTCCATTATAGGTGGCATCTCCAACAGCTTGATGTTACCAATGCCTTTCTCCATGGCATTCTTCATGAAGATATCTACATGGTTTGTTGATCCCCTAGGTTTGTTGATCCTCTTTTTCCAAACTACATTTGCAAGCTGCACAAATCGTTATATGGACTCATGCAGGCGCCGCGAGCTTGGTTTGAGAGATTTTCTTCCTATCTTCTTGGTCTGGGGTTTCTGGCCACTTATGCAGATCCTTCCTTGTTCATTTGTCATCGACCCAACTCCATCACTATTGTTCTTCTTTATGTTGATGATCTTATACTCACTGGGAATGACTCACATTATATGTCTACACTGATTTCTCAGCCTAATCTCGTATTTGAGATGAAAAATCTAGGACGTCTTCACCATTTTTTGGGTGTTAAAGTTTCATATACTCCAGCTGGTTTGTTTCTGTCTCAGACCAAGTATCAAGGATCTCTTGCAACGCACCTCCATGCTTGAGTGTAAGGTTGTTGGCTCTCCCTGCTACTCAAAGGAATTTGTCACAGCTAGTTCCTCCTCTGCCTTCGCTGATCGTACACTCTATCGGCACATTGCTGGCGCACTTCAATATCTCACTCTCACTCATCCGGATCTTGCTTTTGTTGTTAATCAAGCCTGCCAGCACATGCAGCAACCTACTGAACATCATTTTCAGTCCTTAAAACGCATCTTACGCTATTTAAAGGGCTCCTTGATGTATGGACTTCACATTCAGCATGGACACCTTCAACTTACTGCCTTTTCCGATGCAGACTGGGCAGGGGACTCTGTTAATCGTCGCTCCACCACATTCTACTGTGTTTATCTTGGCCCAACTCCTATTTCCTGATCTTCCAAGAAGCAAAGCACTGTTGCCCGCTCCTCTACTGAAGCTGAATATCGCTCCTTAGCTCATACTGCAGCTGAGTTGTCCTAGGTTTGGGCCTTACTCAAAGATCTACGGATTTGTCTTCCTACATGTCCCTTCATCTAGTGTGATAACATTTCTGCCATTGCTTTAGCTTCAAATCCGGTGTTTCATTCTCGCACCAAGCATGTTGAAGTTGATTATCACTTCATCTGGGAGAAGGTACTTCGCAAAGACATCTCTGTTCGTCATGTTTCCACTCAAGACAATGTTGCAGACATTTTCACCCGAAGAGGTTCCACCTTCTCCGGTCCAAGCTGCATGTCTCTGCCAGACCCATCAGCTTGAGGGGGGTTGTTAGCCATAAGCCCACTCAGAAGTCCAGTGTAGCTCTCACTGAGTTAAACTCAGCCCACTGTAACTACTCTACAGACACCTGTCAGTCACAATAAACTCAATTGGTTACAAACTGTTGATTGTAGGTAAAGGATGGGATAATTCCCTCCTGTATATATATATATATATATATTTGTGATTCTGTTGTGTAGTGTGTGAAATGAGATTTGAGCTTTCTTCTTCTGCAAGTCTTCTCCTTCTCTTCTTCTTCTTCTTCTTTCTCTTATCAATCGGTTCTCCTTCTTCTTTAATCTTCTGCAAATCTTCAGCAAGATGAATCTGTCAATAATCATAGACCACATGACTTGTCTTTTCCATGTGGAATATTAATTCGATCGCATGACCAGCCAATTCATAGAGTTCACTTTGGTGTGAATGACATTAAGGGTGCGTTTGGTTGTAGCAACTTCCTAATGATTGATACAACGATTAGCGATTGGCACAGCGATTGGCCAAACACAAATACAAGACAACAACAAGCTACAGCAACAGCGACGGCTTCTAGAGCCTCAAATCGTTGATATTCCATAATTTCGGTCCCCCCAACTTTTGCATCAGCAACAACAGCATTTTCTACATAACCTCAATCGCTATTAGTAGTTGCTATGACCAAACGCAACCTAAGATTTAACACCACCCGCTCTCTTTCCAGAAACTCAGCTGACCAGGGCCTCACTATTCCATATTGTTGTAAATGAGAAAAGGATCACTTTTGTCTTCCAAAGTCCCACACGGAAAAGATTCTGAAATTTTACAAATACACTCCAATACCAATCGACCAAGGCCTCACTATTCCATATTGTTGTAGATGAGAAAAGGATCATTTTTGTCTTCCAAAGTCCCACACGGAAAAGATTCAGAAAATTTACAAATACACTCCTATACTTTCCGATATCTACAGATGGTGGTACAAATGGTGTCACTTATTAGCCTTTGATCTCTTAGCCACTATCAAGAAACTTACTGAATGATGTCAAATTAAATCCTCAGAAGCTTTTCCACGTGGGACGGTGGAAGGCAGCAACATTTAGGGCATGTTTGTGTAACACTTTTCCGCGGAAAAGTTGACGATTTTCCTCGGAAAACCCATTTTTCCGGCGTTTGGTGCGGAACAATTCCGCGGAAATGCTTTCCTGCCTAGTCAACATTTTCCTTGATAATTGTGGAAATGGGTTTCCCATGGGGGGTATGGGAAATGATTTTCCTCGGAAAACTTCTCCCTCTTTTCCTTACTCTTGTCTATTTCAACCCAAAAACCCTATAACTTTTTCATTTTTTATTTCTTTATATAAATTATTATTTAATGTTAAATAAATAATATACATGTTAAGTTATTTTTCTTTAAAAAATTATATCACCAAATGAGAAATTTTGATTTTCTAAAAGGAATCCACAGCCGCACCAAACAACATCTGCACCAATTCAATGAGGAAACTCTTTTTACACCAAACATGAATTTCTAAATTCTACGGAAATCCTTTTCCGAGGTTTTCATTTCTATGGAATTTACTGACGTGGCAATTTCCTCTTTCCACGGAAAGGGTGTGTACACAAACGTGCCCTTATGGTAGAGTGAGGTTTTGGTCGGTCTAGTTTCCGGAATGAGAGCGGGTGGTGTGAAAGTCATTTTCACCAAAGTGAATTCTGAATTGGCTGATCATGTGATTTAATATCCCACATGGAAAAGACAAGTCATGTGGTTTATAATTATGACCTCCTCAAGTCAACCTCATGACTCATCCATGGATGTGAAAAGATCTTTTTTTCTTTTCAGTTTTTTATTTGATTATATTGAGTTTGTTACCTCATCAAGTCGCCCCCCATGACTTATCCATGGATGTGAAAAGATCCCTTTTTTTTTAGTTTTTTATTTGATTATTGAGTTTGTTCAATAATAATCTAACCTGTCTCACAAGGGACAGGTTCAAAGAAAAGTCTGTAGCATGTTTTTTTATCGAAATTTATGGCAATAATTTGGGAAGTTGGGGCTTTTTAGATATGATGTTACATTTTATCTTCTGAAATTTGAAATGCTATATTTTTTTTACTAAATTTTAAATTCCAACTACCTAAAAAGTCTTAAAAAAATCTTTTGGAATTCATGGAATTCCACTCTCTATACATTTTGTTAGAATTTCAAATCCTCCATCAAGAAAAGAGATTTGGAATTCCACTTAAGGGGACAACTTTTGAAGAATTTTAAATTTTCCCATACATAAAATTCTGGTAAAGAAACGGGTTCGGACTTTGTGAAGCTAGGAACGACCACATATTTCACTGTCATT
This sequence comes from Cinnamomum chago, assembly GCA_038049695.1. Classification (NCBI taxonomy): domain Eukaryota; kingdom Viridiplantae; phylum Streptophyta; class Magnoliopsida; order Laurales; family Lauraceae; genus Cinnamomum; species Cinnamomum chago. The sequence goes on from CP142459.1 coordinate 16,576,740, forward strand.
CACTTTATCTACTTCAGGTTAAATCCAAGAGTACTGGGGAATAGAACCTAACTCATCTATATGTAACGCTTGGTTCATATGTGGGATCTTCCACAGATAAACTCATCCTGCCACCCTTGGTTGGTTCAAACTTAACTTTGATGGTGTCTTCAATCATTTCATTGCTCGGTCGGAATTGGTGGAATCATAAGAGACTCTTAGGGCATGTTTGTGTAGCCCATTTCCGCGGAAAATGTTGTAGCTTTCTGCGGAAAACTTATTTTTCATGTGTTTGGTGCGACAGTTTTTTGCGGAAATGCTTTTTCGCCACGTCAGTTTTTTCCTTCCTAAGCATGAAAATAGACTTCCTATGGGGGGAGGGGGGGTCCATTTCCACGGAAAACTGACCCCCCAATTTCCTCTCTCACACCCTCACTCCACAAAGCCACCCTCTTTCTTCCTCTTCCCCTCCCAACCCCACCCACCCCACACACATACCAACCCACCAACCCAATAGTTTTTACTAAAAAGTGGTTTTCACTGAAGAAATCCATAGCTGCAACAAACAACATTAGCACTAATTCATCAGGAAAACATTTTTACACCAAACATAAAATTTTGACTTCCGCGGAAAAACTTTTCCAAAGAATTTAAAATCCATGGATTTTACTGATGTGACAATTTCTAATTTCCACAAAAATTACATGTACACAAATGTGCCCTTATGAAAATATGATGTCTGGATTTGCTGGAAAAGTAGCTACAAATTGCTTACCTTCCACAGGAGTCCGGATCCCTGTTTATGGGAAACAGTAGAGTATTGTTTTAGCCTATGAGGATTCACCACATTGACTACAAAAACGAGGATATAAAGAAGTTGCTTTTCAAAATGAGCGTGAAAGTCCACTTGGACAAACTCATGGGGACCGGGCCACAGTTCGGTCCCCGTGAGTTTGTCCACCTAGCAGGGCTCACAGTGCCCCATCATCATCTTCCCCGGAATGCCTAGAACTTTCGAACCAGTTGGATAGTGGGCCAAACAGGATTTCAATACTACCGTGGTTGCCTAGGGCCCCACTTCTGAATCGCTGGTCTAGATCCACCATCAAGTGGGCCATGGGATCTCACAAATCCAGTGGAATAGGAACTTGCAATATGGCTGGAATTTTGCAAAGAACCTAGTTTTGGTTTGGGTTTTTCTTGCTGTGTATTGATCATTGAACTTGGTAACCCTAGGAATCATCTTAACCCTATGAACCTCATTCATCTAATTCGAGCCACTAGATTTGGATTTTTTCCATTAATCCCATGTCGACAGTAACCCTCTTTATAAAAGGGAAACTTTAACCAAGGTCGGTGGGTCCCACTGGTTCCATCCCAAAGGGGACAGGTCTGTAAGGGTCGCCCTAGGGTCTACTCTTGGACAATCATATAATCGCAGGGCCCTACCTTTGATGAAATAAAGATAGACCCATCTAAATAAAAAAGTATCATGGGATTGTGTAATTATGTAATGTTGGTTGGACCTACAAATAAAGCCCATCTACATGTGGGACTTGAGATTTATTAGAACATAGGACCCTATAAATGAAATATTTGACCACCTATTAATCAACCATGTCCCATGCACAAGGGCAGATCATAACTCCTTTTAGAGGGACAGAGGCACAGAGGATGAGGGACCCAATGATGGTCAAAACTCGTTAGGAATGGGAGGGGTGCAGGTGCCACTAAGGCGGGTGGCTAACCCAAACCCGACCTGGAGAGTCTATAGGTAAACGCAAATCCGACCCAATCAAATGAAACCCGAGCCTACCCAATCCAAATGGACTCATTATCCAAGTGCAATTTGGTTTTAAGTCCTTTTCAAATTCTCACATTTATAAATTGTAAAGTAAGAAATCATCCATGTGCATGGGATAATTTTGTGCACACCTCATTATGGGGCCCGCCTGATGGACCATCCGGCTGGAGCACACACTCCGACAGCCACTGGTCCTGGATTTGCACCCATTCGAATGGATTACACTGTCGGATCACTTATACACCCATTTTTTAATATGAGATTTTATGAGCCATGATGAAAGGATTAGGATTAGGCGTAAGTCGTGACTAATTTGTTTTGTACATATGAGAGCCCAACAAAATCTTTCAATCCCCTTAACCTCATCCCCATGTGGGCCAGCAAGTGGGCCTCAAAGAGATGTGCGCATGAAAGCTCTATGTGCACCTCCCACATGAGATAACTACTGTAAAAGAAATTTACACATGTTTTACAAAAGTTGGAAAGATGAAGCCAAAATTTGAATCTAACCCAAATTTAGTCACAAAATGCAAGCTCGAACCCGATCCAAACTCGAGCTAGTGCAAATCATTTATTATTTTTTCCATGTGGGATCGGGTTTGGCATGTCCCAAGTTAGACCCGTGGGCTCTGATCTAGACCATCGATCCGGAAGTGGGGCACTAGACGATAATTGTATTATTGGACCCACATGCGAGTAGACCCTGTTTCGCGCACTATCCATTTGGTTAAAAAATTATGGGCGTGAAACCCATCACAGGAAAGATGATGACAAGGGCATTGCTCCCTCTTCTCGTGGAATCATGCCAATCATCCCCTCTTTATATTAAATCGCATAAGACCCATCTGGTCATAAAACAAAGTAATAAAATAATAATAATGAATTGGGGTGGAGAGAGAGACTACTGGACGAGAGACGTGAGCGTGGAAGCATATTAAAAAACAATCCTACTACTTGGCCCCGACCTGGGGACCGGGCCAGAATCCGGTCCCAGAGTCCGGCCAAGTAGACTTTTACATTAAAAAATGTGTTAGAGTTGTATTTTGAAAAGCAACTTCTTTATATTATCTTGCGGTCCCTGTGGCAAATCCTAATAGGCTGGAACAGTACTCCCCTATTTTGTAGAAACAAGTGATCTGGACTCCTTCCAGAGGAATTAGTGGTATGTCAGGGCATACAAATATTACTCTTACCAATTGAAGGGGACAATCTAGTTTTGGTTTTGTGGATTGAAGGGAACAACCTAGTTTTGGTTCTTTTGGTGTTTTCACTGGATCAGATCTGACATGATATTTTTCATAAGCTTCTGATCGTGCAACTCGACAAAGATGGCAAAATCATAAGATTTGGATGATTGAATGGATGATAGAGGATTGATTTTATTGAAGGATAAAGTGACGGCGATTAGATTATTGTGGAAGCATAAAGATAGGACCGTGCGGTCTTGATAGCAGGATTCCGTCGGCCGGGCTTTGATACAATAAAGAATTTCAAAACCTAATAATTGGGCTTGGGTTGGCCTTATGTTTAAATGCAGCTTGGAAGAAACTACAAAACCAATACTTATGATTTATTATTTGGGTCTGGATATGGTTGGTCCGACCCAAACCCTCGGTGTTTACATCCCTACATTCGGTTATGTATCAATCTAAATTAAGTGATATTATACATATTTTTCAAGGGAAAGAAGGCCACACTACACACATTCTTTTCCCCTTCTTGCTTTCCTTCTAGTCTCTGTAAGTGTAAGAGCCAAAATCTTCACAAACTGACTTAGATTGAGATGATGCTGCTTTGTGGTAACAGAAACTTCTTGGAAGAGATCAGAGGCCTCGAAACCTGAAAGGGAAGAGGAAAGGAAAGGTCAGAGCCCCTGACTGCCATCAGCCGAAGGGCACTCCGACGCCTAAATTACTGTTGTCACTGAACGTAGGGAGAGTGAATGGAAAAGAAGATGAGAGCTTAGTGGTGAGCACAAGCAAATGCGTGTAAGCATATGCGTGTGTGCGTGTGAGCGTACCTCCTCCCCGGTTTGCTCCTTATATATATATATATATATATATAGGCTGAGAGTTGACTCTTGGGGCAGAGTCCCGTCAGGCCCTTCCTGAGTGGAGGTAGGTGAAAAGGGGAAGTCCCATCAGGCCATGTCCTGCTTTCTTGTGAATCTCACTTTGCCAGGGATTGTGGGCGCTCTATCAGGGATTATGGACATGATCGTCGGATAGAGACAGCTCATTTCCTGATAGTACGTTCTGCAACGAAGCCGCCCTGACGTTTGACACTTTTACCAAGATCAGGTACTTTTACCGAGATCAAGTACTGTTGCCGAGCTGCTATAGGCCGAGACCGGGATATGCTGAGCTAGTACTCTTACCGAGCTTAGCATGATCACGATACTGCGATACACCCATATTGGTACAGATACCGAGGACGGATATAATCTTTGTATGAATGTAATATGACACTATTGCCGCCGAGATGCCTTTTCCGAGGTCAGAATGATGGAATTCGGCCTAAAAACAAAAAGTCCATTGCTTAATGGATTCTGAAGATCTCGCCGTTTCCTTTCCAAAATGGGGTTTTGTTCGCGATTTTGAATCCGGAACCCGAATTTCGTCTAGTATCGTTAAGGCGAGATGGGTTGAGCCTAGGTGCCGAATTGGTACTCTTACCGAAGCTGGAATGACATTGGCGCTGCGAAGGTGCCCCTACTGGCACTGACTCTGTTGCTGAGATGGGGTCATACCGAGGTCAAGATCTGCCGAGTTGGTACACTTACCGAAGCTGGCACAATCTCGGAATTATGATAATATCTCCACACATTAAGCATTTTAATAAGGTAAGAATATGCATGGATCCACCTAAAGGCAAGCATCCCTTATAATGTCAAAGGGCCTACATTTAGGCTGTGGGCTGTGGCTTATCCAGGGGTGTGACAAGCAATGGTCGATGTATACTATTTTTATATTAATTGATATGGCCTTTTCATTTCTAAGCAGATTTTGTACATGAAGTGATTATCACTTTATTGATGAAGTTGATGATAATAAAGAAAAAATGTTAACTGAAATCAACCAAATTTTTTTTTTTTTTTTGCTATCAGATGGAGGGTTCCTAACCCTTTGGGCTGGACTAATCCCTTCGGGCCCAGAGGGAAGCCGGGTAAACTCCCCCGTAGCCCTAGTGTGGTAGTGTAGTTTTGACCTACAGCATCCGGGTGCAAACCATAATCGTAGGCTAATTGAGCTACCCCTTGAGGTTAACTGAAATCAACCATATGAGACATAAGAGAACTTATGATTTTATTTAGCAATCACTGTATAAATGACCCAAAACATATCACCAACCTCCTCGTTCCTCAACCCATTGTTAAATGCTCTTCAGTACCCTACCTACTATAAGTAAAAATAAAAGTTCATTTCTTTTCAAAAATATGCTCTCTAGCAAGCAACCTGCACCGTAAGTCTGGTTGCCTCGCCCCCAATACCACTTGTTTCCATAGAACAACTTGTTTTACCAACACATGACTGTAACAAAGATGAAACATCCTCATTATCACCTGGCCTACAAAATAGGATCCACAGGTGCCTAGTGTGTTCCCAAAGTTAGTAAATCAAATCTATGAAATAGGGTGGTTACTTGGACATTCCAACTCTGATGAATACCCCTCATCAACAGTTGCTCAAGTGCATGATGCGCCCGAAGCGCAAATCTAGGTAGCGTTTGGTTGCTGCAATGATTTTAGACAGGAATGGAATGGAGAGTGGAATGAGTCTGGAATGGAATGAGGCAGGAATAGTCATTACCATTCCAGCATTTGGTACGCAAAGGAATTAACCCAGTAATAGAATTCTGGATTCATGTTCTTGCGTTTGGTACGCTGGAATTATGCCCGGAATGAAATAAAATTTATATAAAATTAACCAAAATACCCTTCGTACCACTAGGCATCCCTCCCAACATTCCAAACCAGATCCCGAATTTCCACCCAAAATCCCCCGCCCCGCCCCCTTTGGCAAACGATCAAATCGGTTGCTATTCTCACTTTTTTTCTCACTACTAGAAAATTGACTTTTAGCGGCCGCCACTTGCCGTCGCTAAAAGTCGATTGGCGATCGCTAATACTCTTTAGCGACCGCCGAGCACCGGCCGCGAAAACCTCGTCGCTAAAGGTATTAGCGACTGCCAGTGGCGGTCGCAAATAAATTAAAAAAAAAATTTGGACTTTTAGCGACCGCTAATACTACATATAGCAGTCGCTAATGCTCGTTTTTTTCAATTTTTCTTTTTTTTTAAAAATTTTTTAAAGTATTAGCGGCCGCCAGAGCGGTCGCTAATACATTGTTTTTTTTTAATTTTTTTTATTTTTTTTTAATTTTTGAAACTATTAGCGGCCGCTAAAGCTTTTTTTTTTTTAAATAAAATTTCCGTATTTATTCAAAATTTTCCCCTTCTTTATACCTGTACCTGTACCTGAGTATATATAATTACTGCCATCAATGAAAATTACAAATAACAAAGCCTAAATATATACAACTACTACCATCAATTAAAATTACAAATAAAAAAAGAAAGTCTTATATTAATTGCATTCAAACATTACAAAAGTTTCAATAAAATATATCCATTACAATTACAGGAAAAAGAAAAATTTTCCGTGCCGGGTGCCATGGTATATCCGATGCTCTCAAACCTAAACAGAAAAAGAAAAATAAATATTAAAAGATAAGTATAAAAATTGGCAATTTATACTAAATATAAAAAAATTAAGAATTAAAATTAAAATTTTAACGTACGTTTCAACATTACGACCAATCCAGGAGTCGGAATCTCGTCCCGACCGTTCCTGCAAGTCAAGAATGACTACGGGCACGTGCCCGTCAAGTTTTACAGGTAACGCAGCCCGTTCGCTCGTTTTGAGCGCCCGGAAGCTCGTTTTCTAAGTTTTAAGTTAACGTTCTAATTTAAACATACGTTTCAACTGTACGATAAATCCGGGAGTCGGAATCTCGTTCCGTCAGTTCCTGCAAGTCATGAATGACTAGGGGCCCGTGCCCGTTAAATTTCATGAGCAACGGACACCGTTTGCTCATTTTGGGCGCCCAGAGGCTCGTTTTCTAGGTTTTAAGTTAACGTTCTAACTTAAACTTACGTTTCAACTGTACGATCAATCCGGGAGTCGGAATCTTGTTTCGTCAGTTCCTGCAAGTCATGAATGACTACGGGCCCGTGCCCGTCAAATTTCACGAGCAACGGACCCCGTTTACTCATTTTGGGCGCCCGGAGGCTCGTTTTCTTAGTTTTAAGTTAACGTTCTAACTTAAACGTACGTTTCAACATTACGAGCAATCCAGAAGTCGGAATCTCGTTCCGTCAGTTCCTACAAGTCATGAATGACTAGGGGCCCGTGCCCGTCAAGTTTCATAGGCAACGGACCGCGTTTACTCATTTTGGGCGCCCGGAGGCTCGTTTTCTAAGTTTTAAGTTAACGTTATAATTTAAACATACGTTTCAACTGTACGATCAATCCGGGAGTCGGAATCTCGTTCCGTCAGTTCCTGCAAGTTATGAATGACTAGGGCCTGTGCCAGTCAAGTTTCACGGGCAACGGACACCGTTTGCTCATTTTGGGCGCCTGGAGGCTCGTTTTCTGAGGGTTAAGTTAACGTTCTAACTTAAACGTACGTTTCAACTGTACGAGCAATCCGGGAGTCGGAATCTCCTTCCGTCAGTTCCTACAAGTCATGAATGACTATGGACCCGTGCCCGTCAAGTTTCACGGGCAACGGACCGCGTTTGCTCGTTTTGGGCGCTCGGAGGCTCGTTTTCTAAGTTTTAAGTTAACGTTATAATTCAAACCTACGTTTCAACTGTACGATCAATCCGAGAGTCGGAATCTCGTTCCGTCAGTTCCTGCAAGTCATGAATGACTAGGGGCCTATGCCCGTCAAGTTTCATGGGCAACAGAGACCGTGTGCTCATTTTGGGCGGCTGGATGCTCGTTTTCTAAGTTTTAAGTTAACGTTCGAACTTAAACCTACGTTTCAACTGTACGAGCAATCTGGGAGTCGGAATCTTGTTCGGTCAGTTCCTGTAAGTCATGAATGACTACAGGCCCGTGCCCGCCAAGTTTCACGAGCAACGGACCCCGTTTACTCATTTTGCGCGCCCGGAGGCTTGTTTTCTAAGGTTTAAATTAACATTCTAACTTAAACCTCCGTTTTAACTGTACGAGCAATCCGGGAGTCGGAATCTCATTCCGTCTGTTCCTACAAGTCATGAATGACTAGGGGCCCGTGCCCGTCAAGTTTCACCAGCAACGGACACCGTTTGCTCATTTTGGGCGCCCGGAGGCTCGTTTTCTAGGTTTTAAGTTAACGTTCTAACTTAAACCTACGTTTCAACTGTACGATCAATCCGGGAGTCGGAATCTCGTTCCGTCAGTTCCTGTAAGTCTTGAATGACTACGGGCCCGTGCCCGTCAAGTTTCACGTGCAACGGACCCCGTTTGCTCATTTTGGGAGCCCGGAGGCTCATTTTCTAAGTTTTAAGTTAACGTTCTAACTTAAACCTACGTTTCAATTGTACGATCAATCCGGGAGTCAGAATCTCGTTCCGTCAGTTCCTGCAAGTCATGATCGACTAGGGGTCCGTGTCCGTCAAGTTTCACGAGCAACGGACCTTGTTTACTCATTTTGGGCGCCCGAAGGCTCGTTTTCTGAGTTTTAAAAGTTAACGTTCTAACTTAAACGTACGTTTCAACATTACGATCAATCCGGGAGTCGGAATCTCGTTCCTTCAGTTCCTACAAGTCATGAATGACTAGGGGCCCGTGCCCGTCAAGTTTCACGAGCAACGGATGAAAGTCCACGAGGATCCTAACCATATTCTATATTTTGAATAGATCTATTGTTTTGGATACATCACCATTGATTCATCAAAGTAGTACTTTATTGGTAAATCTAAGTAGATCATGTTAATGAAAGATGTAACATGATTCATATACTTTGTTGAATCTTTGGGTGTTGTTTTCCATCATAAGAAAATCTCTTTCAAATGTATCTTATGTTTTGGATTCAACATCATTACAAATCATATGTGTATTATTGTTTTAATGTTTCACAACTTGCCTTACTTTGATTGGTAAATCATTTTCAAGTTGTCTTTATAATTACATATGATTTGTCCCCTAATTTCAATCAAGTCTATTTTTATGTTTTAAGCTTCATTGATGATTTGATTGACATCCCTATGCATCACATGTTTAGAGCTAATTCATTTCATACAACTTGTGTAACTTTGATATCATTAACAAGTTGTTACTTTTAACATGTGATTGCATTACATCCTCAATCATAAATGTTTTTGAGCTAAAACTTTCAAAAGCCTTAGGCATACATTTATGAGCTTTCATTTTCTAAATGATTGAGGACCACACACACACACTTCATATACTTTCATCTTTGCATTCATAGTGTGAGTGTGTATTAGTTTTTCATTTCCATATCCGCCTATTTAAGAGGCATTGTAATGAGCTTAATAGAATCTCCATCAAGTGTATGTTAGACACTAATTTAGTGAGATAACCAACCTTTGGTTGAAGAGGTTATTGCTTAGCCTATAAAAGCATAATGTGTAGGTTGATGTTAAGCCTTGAAAAACATCAATGTAAAGGTTATTGCTTAGCCTTGGAAAGCATATTGTAAAGGTTATTGCTTAGCCTATTGAAAAGCATAAATAGTGGAAATCCGGTGGGGTGTTGGATCACAAGCCGGTAGTGGATGTAGGCATTGAGGCCGAACCACTATAAATCCTTGTGTAATGGTGCTTGCTTTGTGGTGATTGTTTATATTAGCTTCCGCATATTGTTTGATAATCATCACTTGTGACTAGTTGGTTTTTAAGAAGTTAAAATTGTTAAAATTGGTCATAAAAGAAGCTCACCCTATTCACCCCCCCTCTAGGGTTCGGATCCCCATGGACTTACAACGGACCGCGTTTGCTCGTTTTGGGCGGCTGAATACTCGTTTTCTAAGTTTTAAGTTAATGTTATAATTTAAACATACGTTTCAACTATACGATCAATCCGGGAGTCGGAATCTCGTTCTGTCAGTTCCTGCAAGTTATGAATGACTAGGGGCCTGTGCCCGCCAAGTTTCACGGGCAACGGACACCGTTTGCTCATTTTGGGCTGCCCGAGGCTCGTTTTCTGAGTTTAAAGTTAACGTGTTAACTGAAACCTACGTTTCAACTGTACGATCAATCCGGGAGTCGGAATCTCATTCCGTCAGTTCGAACAAGTCATAAATGACTACGGGCCCGTGCCCACCAAATTTCACTGGCAACGGATCCCGTTTGCTCATTTTGGGCGCCCGGAGGCTCGTTTTCTAAGTTTTAAGTTAACGTTATAACTTAAACCTACGTTTCAACTGTACGAGCAATCCGGGAGTTGGAATCTCGTTCCGTCAGTTCATGCAAGTCATGAACGATTAGGGACCCGTGCCCGTCAAGTTTCACGAGGAACGGACCTTGTTTGCTCATTTTGGGCAGCCGGAGGCTCGTTTTCTGAGTTTTAAGTTAACGTTCTAACTTAAACGTACGTTTCAACATTACGATCAATACGGGAGTCGGAATATCGTTCTGTCAGTTCCTACAAGTCATGAATGACTAGGGGCCCGTGCACGTCAAGTTTCACAGGCAACGGACCTCGTTTGCTCATTTTGGGCGGCTGGATGCTCGTTTTCTAAGTTTTAAGTTAACGTTCGAACTTAAACATACGTTTCAACTGTACGATCAATCCGGGAGTCGGAATTTTGTTCTGTCAGTTCCTGCAAGTCATGAATGACTAGGGGCCTGTGCCCGCCAAGTTTCACGGGCAACGGACACCGTTTTCTTATTTTGGGCGCCCGTAGGCTCGTTTTCTAAGTTTTAAATTAACGTTCTAACTTAAACGTACGTTTCAACTGAACAAGCAATCAGGGAGTCGGTATCTCGTTCCGTCAGTTCTACCAAGTCATGAATGACTACAGACCCGTGCCCGCCAAGTTTCACGAGCAACGGACACCGTTTACTCATTTTGGGCAGCCGGATGCTCGTTTTCTGAGTTTTAAGTTAACGTTCTAACTTAAACCTACGTTTCAGCTGTACGACCAATCCGAGAGTCATAATCTCGTTCTGTCAGTTTTTGCAAGTAATGAATGACTACGGGGCCGTGCCCACCAAATTTCACGGGCAACGGACCCCGTTTGCTCATTTTGGGCGCCCGGAGGCTCGTTTTCTAAGTTTTAAGTTAACGATCTAGCTTAAACCTACGTTTCAACTGTAAGAGCAATCCGGGAATCGGAATCTCGTTCCGTCAGTTCCTGCAAGTCATGAACGACTAGGGGCCCGTGCCCGTCAAGTTTTACGGGCAACGGAGCCCGTTTGCTCATTTTGGACGCCCGGAGGCTCGATTTCTAAGTTTTAAGTTTTAGTTCTAACTTAAACCTACGTTTCAACATTACGAGCAATCCGGGAGTCGGAATCCCGTTCCGTCAGTTCCTACAAGTCATGAATGACGAGGGGCCCATGCTCGTCAAGTTTCACAGGCAACGGACTCCGTTTGCTCATTTTGGGCGCCCGGATGCTCAATTTCTAAGTTTTAAGTTGACGTTTTAACTTAAATCTACGTTTCAACATTACGAGCAATCCGGGAGTCAGAATCCCGTACCGTCAGTTCCTACAAGTCATGAATGACTAGGGGCCCATGCCTGTCAAGTTTCAAGGGCAACGGACCCCGTTTACTCATTTTGGGCGCCCGGAGGCTCGATTTCTAAGTTTTAAGTTCTAGTTCTAACTTAAACCTACGTTTCAACATTACGAGCAATCCGGGAGTCGGAATCCCGTTCCGTCAGTTTCTACAAGTCATGAATGACAAGGGACCCATGCCCATCAAGTTTCACAAGCAACGGACCCTGTTTGCTCATTTTGGGCGCCCGGATGCTCAATTTCTAAGTTTTAAGTTGACGTTCTAACTTAAATCTACGTTTCAATATTACGTGCAATCCGGGAGTCGGAATCCCGTTCCGTCAGTTCCCAGAAGTCATGAATGACTAGGGGCCCATGCCTGTCAAGTTTCAAAAGCAACAGACCCCGTTTACTCATTTTGGGCGCCCGGAGGCTCGTTTTCTAAGTTTTAACTTAACGTTCTAATTTAAACCTACTTTTCAACATTACGAGCAATCCGTGAGTCGGATTTGCGTTCCGTCAGTTCCTGTAAGCCATGAATGACTACGGGCCCGTGCCCCCCAAATTTCACGGGCAACGGATCCCGTTTGCTCATTTTGGGCGCCCGGAGGCTCGTTTTCTAAGTTTTAACATAACGTTCTAACTTAAACCTACATTTCAACTGTACGAGCAATCCGGGATTCAGAATCTCGTTCCGTCAGTTCCTGCAAGTCATGAACGACTAGGGGCCCGTGCCCGTCAAGTTTCACGGGCAACGGAGTCCGTTTACTCATTTTGGGCGCCCGGAGGCTCGTTTTCTAAGTTTTAACGTAACGTTTTAACTTAAACCTACTTTTCAACATTACGAGCAATCCGGGAGTCAGATTCTCGTTCCGTCAGTTCTTGCAAGTCAGGAATGGCTAGAGGCGCGTGCCCGTCAAGTTTCACGGGCAATGGATCCCGTTTGCTCATTTTGGACGCCCGAAGGCTCGTTTTCTAAGTTTTAACTTAACGTTCTAACTTAAACCTACTTTTCAACATTACGAGCAATCCGGGAGTCGGATTCTCGTTCCGTCAGTTCTTGCAAGTCATGAATGACTAGGGGTTCCGTGCCCGTCAAGTTTCAAGGGCAACGGAGCCCGTTTACTCGTTTTGGGCTCCCGGAGGCTCGTTTTCTAAGTTTTATGTTAAGCTTTTAACTTAAATGTTGAAATCTTGAATTAAAAAAAATAATTTTACCTGGTCAGGATCAGTCGAGCCTGCTAAATCATGACTGCCCTCTCCACCGAAGTCATGTCTAGCCCTGTGGCCGTTGCCAGCGTCTGGTGCCTGTAATTATTTATTATACAGTTAAAAACAATAAAAAAGACATAAGTATTGATGCATCAATTACATAATTGAGAATTTATATGTACAAAAATTTTTTCTTACTAACCTGAGTAGTGGGTGGTGGGTCTGAAGCAAGCGGGGCGCCACTCTGTGATAGATGACTCTCAAGCTCTGCTATCTCCGCTCTCCACTTGGCCCTCATCTCTGCACTGACCTCTGCCCTGACCTCCTCTCTGATCGATGCCTTCATGGACTGCAGCAACTCCTGAACCTCCTCATCCGTACGGAAGCGTATGCCCTGGGAGGAGCTAGCACCGAATGACTCCGATCGCGTGATGTGCGAGCGTGGAATGCCCGTCCCATACGTCAGAGTGTATCCATGCCCATCCCGGCCAACGACGGAGTGGAATATCTCATCCCTCCGCGATGGCAAACTGCGCTCCTCCTCGGGTAACTCCTCCAGGCGTGACTGATACTGGGCCTGCGTAGTTCATTCATTTAGTATATTATCATGCATAACAAGACATACTAATAGAAACATAATTTAAACAGTTCAATATAAAAACTTACGAAGATAGCTGCAACCTCTGGGTGGCGAGGATCTCGAGAACGCATCCAGACGGACATCCTATCAACCGGAACACCCTCAAAACGCAACTGTTTGGTGGAGAAATGTATTACTAGTATACTATCATACAGAATGTCAAAAACATAAATTAACTGTACGATCTAACTTTTTAGCTCGTGGCGGACCTGGGTGATGTGTCGAGTCCCCAACCTATGTGCAGGACCCTGCAATGCGCGGTTCCGCGCATTCGTAGCAGACACTCTCTGTTTTCAATATTTATTAGTCGGAATTTTTGTTAGTTGCGTTAGTTATTAGTAAAATGTTAAAATTAAAATAAAAAAGTACAAGTTTCTCACCTGAGCCTCCTTGCTCGACCAGTACCCGACGAGCTGAGTCTACTGATCAGGGAGAACGCCAGTCGGAACTCGCTGAAGTATGTCAGGCGCATCCTGATGAGGCTTCCAGTGCTGCGTCTTTATTTTATTTTTATGATCCTTCCACATCTTCCGGCACTTAGACATGCAAACTGGCCAGAAGAGCTCAGGACATGCCCTCAGATTGTCCTGAAAAGGACAAATAATTTTTCATTGACAAATTATTTTTCATTAAGTTATGGTTTAAATTGACACATCCTGAGGAGAAATGTTAAATTATTACCTTGACCTGCTGCCAGGTACGATCTAGCTTCGCCACCGAGAATGCATCCCAATCAAGTGTGGTCAAAGGAAATACATATGGATCCCGGACCATATGTCCTAACTGGCTGATGAGCTGGCGAGCATAAGGGCCCACCGGATGATATGACTCATCAAACTCTACGTCAATGGGATGGCCGGAATTCCATGTCCGGATCCCTCTAGCAGGGCCTCTCCCCCTGCTGGAAGATGGGCCCGTGCTCGTAGCACCTGTTTAAATTCGAGATAATCTAATTAAATTGAAATAAAATAATTTGCTAGAATTAAAATGTTTTAATTAAATAAACTTATACCAGTCTGTGTATCTCCTGATGGTGGTGTTGAAGATGGTGGAGCTGAAGCACTGGACGACGCCGAAGCATCCACTGGAGTGGATGGACTCGGATGAGATGCCGATGGGATACTCCTCTTTCGTCCTGACATATCAAATGTTTGTAAGATAAATTTCATTAAACAAGATAATTGAAATTAACATTTAAAAATTATTTACACTAAAATTTAACATTACTGAAATAGTTCCCAACCGTTCATTGGTCATGTAAGTCAACTGTATCTCCTTCAATGGTTTCCCGAACCCAATTAATATCTTCATCATGTTGAACAACTGTATTCTGGTCAAGTTCTTGTTGGGCGAATGCATCAATATCTGGCTCATCACATTCAATCTGATACACTCCCCTCCTTGACATTTTAACTGCAACCTGCCAGTTAGGATCTTTCAGATCTCTGACATAGTAAACTTGCTCCGCCATTGAGGACAGTATGTACGGTTTGGCACTTATTCGATCATCACGATGTAACAAATTGTTAAAATTTACCAATGTAAACTGGTAATTATCTGTTTTCACCCCTCGGATGGGATCCACCCAACCACACTTAAACAATAGAAACTTTAGCCCGTGATTATACACAACTTCAACAATATCTTTCAACCGGCCATAATAGTAACCAGCATCGACGGATGGACAACCGAGCCCACTATTTTGCGTCGCTCGTTTCTCATCTACATCCTTGATGCGAAATCGAAAGCCGTTGACATCACAAGTTGTGTAACGTCGGGCCGTTATAAATGGGCCATCAGCTAACTGGTTCATTTCATCAGTCAGATACGGATCGTTGGTTCTTCGTAAGCTACATACCTACGCAACGCATGTAATAAGTGAATATCACTACATGAAAGTAATATGACAAGAACAAGTGAAACTACTCCTAATGATTGAATACATACGTGATTCTTGAACCATTCATGAAATGACTGGTAATGAGACTGATGAATTTCATTCTCTGTAGCATGAGGCATGTCCCATTTCAGCTCATCAATGTGTGTCCTGCGATGCATAATACGTGTTAACGACAAGTGTGATGATTTAGGCAAAAAACTGACAAGTTACACGTATAAATGAGTGATAACTTACTGAGTGAAAGCCACAACAGATGGGGTGTTGAACAACACCCACCGGTGAGCTTGAATCCACTCAATATTGTTGAGATTAAATGGCGTGCCCTCCCCAACTGGACCATCATTAATCCGCGAGGGCCTAGTTAACTTTGTTTCAATATTATCTTTAAGATATGCTGCGCAGAAATTTGTGCACTCATCCATCAGATACCCCTTTGCTATCGATGCCTCCGGACGAGCTCTATTGCAAACATATCTCTTCAATGTGTTCATATACCTCTCAATCGGATACATCCATCTGAATTGGACAGGGCCACCAAGCAGGGCTTCATTGGTTAAGTGTATGGTCAAGTGAACCATGACATCGAAAAATGCAGGTGGGAATTTTTTTTCTAAATGACACAACGTCACAGCAATCCTCTCTTGCAAACCATTCAACTCATCAATTCGATGAACTCTAGAACAAAGTTGTCTGAAGAAGTTACTAACTTCAATCAACGGCGCTACAACATTCTTAGGCAAACAATTCCGTATGGAGATAGGCAGTAATTGTTGAATAAGAATATGATTGTCATGACTCTTCAAACCCTGTAATGTTCTTTCTCTCATGCTCACACGCTTTGCGATATTCGAACAGTACCCGTCAGGAACCTTGACACCCTTCAGAACTGAGAGGAAGACATCTTTCTCATCTTTACTCATCGTGTACTGCGCAGGAGGCATGTATGCCTTGTTAGACTCTCTCAACTGCAAGTGCAACGGCTTTCTCGAGCCCATTTCTTCCAAGTCACGGCGTGCATTGACACCATCCTTCAACTTCCCCTGAGCACCGAGAATGGTCCACAGTATATTATCACAAACGTTCTTCTCGATGTGCATAACATCTAAGTTATGCCTGAGTAAGTTATCTTTCCAGTATGGTAAATCGTAGAAAATACTTTTTTTCTTCCAATTATGACCTCGCCTTCTACTTGCACCGGGAATAGAAGGCAGCACCGGGGCCAGTAAATCTTGAAAATCATACACAGTACGTATTTGCTCCTGCTCGAGCTGTGACAACAAGTCAACTCCCGTCATTGTTCGAGGTGCTGGACCATATTCTCGACTCCCATCAAATGACACTTTGTCCCTCCTGAACCTATGCAATGGAGGTAGAAAGCGCCTATGACCCGTGTATGCCCATTTTCTGTCGTGCTTCAACCAAGTTGACTTCTTCTCTTTATTGCAGCAAGGACATGCAAACTCTCCCTTTGTGCTCCAACCCGACAAGTTGGCGTACGCAGGGAAGTCGTTGATTGTCCATAATAATGCGGCGCGGAGTTTAAACATTTCATTGCCTTCGGCATCAAATGTCATCAGACCATCAGCCCATAATTCATTCAATTCATCTATCAGAGGTTGCATATATACATCAATCTTGTCCCCTGGTCCTCTTGGTCCACCAATAAGTGTGGATAAGATCAGAAAAGGTTGCTTCATACACATCCATGGCGGAAGATTATAAGGTACCAAAACAACTGGCCACGTACTGTGATTTGCCCCAGTCATGGATCTGAACGGACTAAAACCATCTGCAGTCAAACCAAGCCGCACATTGCGACAATTCAAGGCAAAGTCTGGATTCCTCCGATCGAAGTCTTTCCACGCTAGGGAATCTACTGGATGGGTCAACTTACCATCATCCCTGCTATTCTCGGCATGCCATCTCATCAGTTTAGAAATATTTGATGACATAAAAAGCCTCTTCAGCCTTGGCTTAAGTGGGAAATATCTTAATTGCTTTACTGCCACAAGTTTGCCACGGTTGATAATACTTGTAGAACTATTCTGACGATTGTAACCAACCCCGTCCTCCTTCCATCTCGAAGTCTGACACACAATGCACTTATCAAGATGGGCACTCTCATTCCTAAACAACATGCAATTGTTCGGACATGCATCCAAAGTCTCATATGTGAAACCTAAATTTTCAGTTAACTTGCGAGCCTGATAATAGGACTCAGCAAGTTTTGCACCGGATGGGAGCACTCGATGCAACAACTGGAGGAGCATATCGAAAGACTTGTCAGACCATTGGTTCAATGCCTTCAAATGTAACAACTCAACAATAAAGGACAATTTACTGAAGTCATTGCATCCAGGATACAATTTTGTCTGTGCATCGTCTAGAATTTCAAAATATCTCAAGGCTTCTTCATCGTTACTAGAGCGAGGATTACTCCCACCCGCCCCCTCAGTCTCACAGCTTCTGTATTTGGGTGCCAACCCGCACGCGATATCATTTAACATCACGTTCATCGGATCAGCCTCTGACATATCATCCACCTCAATTTCATCTATTTCCTCTCTGCGACAGGAAACATACTCTTCTCCATGTTTTATCCAGTTCTTGTAGTCCTTCAAGAATCCATTCAGAATCAAATGCTCTCGAACAATCTCTCTTCTGTAATAATATCGATTCCCACATTTTCTACATGGACAACTGATGAACTCATTGTCAAACCCATTGGTAAATTCCATGAACTGGTTAATCCCCTCCATGTATTCCCGAGACATCCTATTCGGTAAATCAATCCAACTCTTGTCCATCTCCGTAAGTGCTTCTGTGGAAGTCTAAAATGAACAAGTACAATTAGCCCAATGTACCGTGGCATCATGCAAGTCACCTATCCATAAACTGCAAACTCCTTACTACAAGGTGGTTGGTCCTACCCCATTCGAGAATGCACGATCCAACTTGCACTCAACAACTCGAATGCTTCGTCCCCTAGTCAAACAAAATTTCGGCAGCATGTCCGCGTGGTTCTCCAAGTACATGACACAGGTACAACATCAGTCGTACCTATGTATGTACCCAGAGAACAATGGGACATCAACCGAAACTCTATCTAACATCAGACTTGCATGAGCTATTAAGTATAAGATGGATAATTGCATTCTCAAACTGTCCGAACTGGACAATTCAAGAATCGTATACGACAAAGTTCGAATGTACATCACAAGAACAACGAATCTAGTCAAAGACCCAATCCGTCGCGTCAAGGATTACCGAACATATGTCGTACACAATTCTCGAACGGGTCTAAGTTTCACTAATGCATGCAAATGGATAAAAGTTGATAATGAAAGGTTCACAACCAATGAAATCTTCAAATATAAAATTTTCCTTGAGGTGATATGAACCCATTCTATGATTTAAGAGCCAATGGAGATTCTGCTTCCTCCCTCTCTGTTTCAAGACCCAGAGGAAGTACTCTTGCACCTTCTGCTCTAGGCGTTTGGTGGTCTACCCATGACTGCAATATCCCACAAACATCAAATTATGCAGGTGTGTGTGCGTCTTCATGCTACAACTGCTTGTAATGGACAAGGACGAGGAAAGAACACGTGGGTATGTTTGGTTTGAGCATTTTATTTCTGCTTTTGGATTGAGAAGGACTTTTTTGTATGGAGAAGTGATGAAGTGCAGATGTTTTGACAAATTAACAACTGACCTTCCCATACCAAAACCGTTTGACTTAAATTAAGAACTGTTTAAAAGCAACACAATCATGCATGTCACCTGTCACCAAAAAGGAAGAAAATTGAGATTTGAGGGCACATGTGACACATCTGAGAAAATAAAATAAGTGTCATTGAGTGATTGTATCCAAACTCTTCAATTGGGCCACATGGCCTATTATTTTTAATAACAATCTTGAAGTTTGGGCCTTCCAAAACTTTCTTATGAATAAATGGCTGTGAATCTTTCCAAATTAACTCCATTACAGACCAGTAGATTATGCAAAGTCTGTCATTTAGAACCTGAGAGAAATACAAGAGGTGTGTCTTGGAATAGAGGCTGAAAGTTCTTCCTCCTGCAACCTATCTGTATGCAAAATTTGGGATATATGTGAATCCTGAGAGGTAAAATTGTGATGGACTCAAAACCTTATAAAACCCACTAGGTAGATGAAGTTAGATGAGTCTCAAATTTGCATGGTCAATGCTCAGAATGAATGGACAAATGCTCAGTTTGTGGGGTCCACATACACATGCAACTCATGAACATCATAAGAGAATTAGGGACTTGAAAGGTGCCCCTAAGATTTACGTGTGTGCAAAAATAGGAATCATCCAAATCGGGCATTAAAAGTTGATCAACAATCTTTTACATAGAGTCCTATGGGAATAAGATTTCGCCCAAGTCCTATCTGGACCCTAAACCTGGATTTGAGCCCCCTACACACAATGATTCCTCTTTTATCAGACTTGGAGTAGGGTGGGTTCGGGTTACCTATAATGAGTAACCCCACTCCTGAGGTCTTTTTGGAATCTGATGTGGCCAAGTACCTCATATTATTCACGGCATTCATATCATCAGATGATAATCTTCCTAGCTGAGGGAGAGAATGAAAAAAAAAAAAATTTGTTTCAGGCATCTGATTGGGGTCACAGTAATGGTGAGTATTCAAGCCAAAAGCTTCAACACTGTACACAAATTTCCAGTGGTTGCACGTCTAACTCGCTATATGTTTTGGAACATTCAGTTTCCAGATGGTTACCGCCCAAATTTGGTACAGTAAATCCACAGTACAAAATCACACAATAAAGTAGCTTTACCGTGAAAATACCAAGTTTCAATTTGAAATGCTAGATATTGTGATTTACAAGTAAAAAAAAAACCTTTTGTTCATTGTATCCCAGAAGATAGGCAAGCTAGGTTCCCTTCCATCTTATATAAGAACTGTTAGCAGTTATATATAGACAGCGAGGGAACCGGCCCAAAATTTGGTTATTGACAAAGTGGACAGAGGTGCATGAACAAGCTTGCTTAGGGTTAGCAGAGACCACCAAATGTGATGCAATCCCACACAAACCATATCAAGTAACAAATAGGGACCATCTCATGGAAGGCAATTTTTTTTATTCAAGGAAATGTAATTAGGCTAAAGACTAAAAGGGGTATCACACCATAAAAAAACAAATGTAAATGATGGATCAAAGAATACCAAAATACAATGTACAGTGCCAGTCTCAATAAATGGCAATTCAAACTAACAAAATCTCTAAACCGGAATAAATAGATCACAGATGATGAGCTTCAGGACTCAAAACATCAGACTTGGAGTAGGGTGGGTTCGGGTTTAGAAGATGCTTCTAAATCATCAAAAGGAGGGAAGGGTTGGTTTGATTTCAACCAAAAAAATAAAAAAAGTACATGTTTGACTACATTCATACTGAATAAACGCCCGTTTTAAGGAACAGATCAAAGAAAGGTAGTAATTGTTCCATAGGCCCAAAAACCCCAGACATTTTTAACTTGCACATATCATCCAGTGGATCTGGGACAGTACAAAATGAAACCCTATGCAAACAATACATCAAAGATTGTTTTATATGCACACATATTCAGCATTAATCCAGGAATCAGGGCATCTTGAGTAACCCACATGCCAAAAATTGAAGGTTTTGAGCTGCAAAAAACTCACAATAAAAAAAAAGGGGCATGGAGCAACTCAACGGTCCCAACAAAACAAAGAAGGGAAAATGAGAGAGATATTGAAATCACAAATCCACATACAAAGAAGGAACATTAGAGAGAGATACTGAAATCACAAATAGTTGGAAGTCTTACAACAAAAGTGATGCAGCGCTTCAAATGGTAACATGATACATACCTGATGGATGCCTGCCGGAGGATGCGCTGGCGACCGTGAGCGTAGGAGGGAGATGCCGAAGGAGACGAGAAAGGCGTGAGGTAAGGGATGCGCTGGCGAGAGAGAGAGAGAGAATAGGTGGGAAGGGTTTCACAGGGCGCTGGCGGCTGGGCAGAGAGGAAACGCAGGGAGAGAGGGGGAGAGAAGGGAAGGAGAGGGAGAGAAGAGAGAAGAAGAGAGAGAGAATAAGTGGGAAGGGTTTCACAAGGCGCTGGCCAGAGAGGGTGAACGCAGGGAGAGAGGGGGAGAGAAGGGAAGGAGAGGGAGAGAAGAGAGAGAAGGGAAGGAGAGAGAGAGAGAGAGAGATTGCAGAGGAGATGAGCGATCGAGGCGCGGATCGAGAGCAGAGGAGAGGAGATGAGCGATGAGCGATCGAGAGCGCGGGAGCAGGAGAAAAAAGAAGTGGGAAGGAAAAAGAGGGTTTGGCGGGGTTGGGCTTTAGCGACCGCCGTTTCACCTGTTAGGCGGCCGCTAATGGGTCTTTTGCGACCGCCACAGGCGGCCGCCCGCGTTTTTGATGAGCGAATACTCAGATTTCTAGTAGTGTCTTTTCTTTTTTCTTTCTTTCAGAAGCAACCTATCACAATGGAATCGGTGACTTGGGTTAAGTGAAGTATGCTTCAGAAAATGGATTTCTGAAGTGGGGTTTGGGTTCTCCGAAATGGGTTTTGCAGGAATTGCTAGTTTGAAGAAGATTTCATATGAAAGATCGTATCTTTCGAACTGGGCAACTAAAGATATTCTCTAGAGAATTTTTTTTTAAAAATTTTCCTTCAATCAGCATCATTAGATCTGAAGTAGCAGAAGAGAATGTTGGAAAAATTCCATCATGTGGGCCACACATGTAACTATTAAATGTGTCATGCTATCTTTCGTTAAGCCTACATTAAAGTGATCTAATTAAGACTTAAAGTTGTAAGGCTTAAGGGTATACTTTTCATGGGATTAATGTGTAGATACCAGAATGTTATTTCTAATTTTATGAGGGGCCAAATTAGAAATAGAAAACCTATGATATCTTATATATTAGGGTTATGGTCCCCAATTCATATGGTGAATTCCTATTCTCTTCTGACATCCCATCATCAGAAGAATCAAGAGGGTTTCTCTGGATAGCCATATTAGATTGGAAGATCAACAACCTGTGAACAACTTCATTCAATGGATTCAGGTATGTTTCCGCTTTACTTCTCTCAATGATTTGACATGGAGGATCTTGGTTTATTAGGGTTTCCTAGATCAAAGATTTGGTGTATTGTTTCTAACAATTGGTATCAGAGCGTCTCCATGTTAAGCCATTGGGAATCCAGATATAAATCAATTTGTTGATATTCTGTTCTTTGGTTGCAATCTGTTAATTTCTTCATTAAGAACTTTAAGCAAGTTATCAATGCCATTGTAACGTGCCCTATTGCAATACATTAATGCGCTGGATAATATATGATTCAGATCTGTGTGCTGGATAAAATATGATTCAGATATGTGCGCTGGATCAATACATTTGTTTTCAATTTGTTTTTGGAGACCATAGGGCCCAGGTGGGTCACCAATGAAATCAGGACCATAGATCATCAAAGGCGGGCCTGGGCGACCAGGTCGGTACAACCTGATCTTGTTTATGATCAGCGGGACCCATGGATCTAAATCACCTAATTTTCTATCGCATGTTAGCTTTTATATTGTTCTGTAAGTTACAGAACGTGTTTCTGTTCTTTGGGTGAAAGGAAGGTGATGGGTCATATGGTGGTTCGAATGTGCACACATATTGGTAGTCCAAGGGATTTTACTAAAAAAAAATTCTTTTTTTTTATTTGTGGTGACATGTGAAGACAACTAATTGGTTTTCTTCAAACAACAATTCAAATATTTTATGGTATATCTTTTATGGTTAAATTACATAGTGCATTATTCCAAATGGGCTAATTGAAACAAGATGTAACCAAAGTAACCTCTCTTGTGTAGATTGTTCATGAGAAATATTGGATGTTTGTGTGTGTGTAAATTCATGCGGGTCTTAGTCGGCCCAAAGGAAGGTTAATACTTGGCCGAATTGCATACACACCTGTGGTGGTAAACGTGTGACGATTATAAGGATTTTACATATGAATAATAAGTCGATCCAAAGATAGATTTATTATTTGACATGAATTATTGTCAATGTTTGATCACTACAACAAGATGACCATTTACAATTAATATTATTGTCCAAAGACTTGATATTAATGTTGTGCTAGGTACCTTAACATGAGACTTACCATTATTTGAATTTGTTGCTTATTGCATTTGGTTAATAATATGAGCATGTTTGTCTGGTAGATCACGGTTTTTTTTTTTTTTTGTTCTCTTTACAACTAGTGTTTCTACTATATTTGCTAATATCAACTCAATACCTGTACTTAATGGGACCAACTTTAAGGATTGGAAAGAGAACATAGAAATTGTTCTCCGCTGTATGGATCTAGACCTTGCACTACGGATTGAGCAGCCCACTTCTCTTACGGATGCAAGTTCTCCTGATGACAAGAAGAACTTTGAGAAGTGGGATCGCTCAAATCGCATAAGTCTTATGATCATCAAGCGCGGCATTCCGGAGGCATTTAGGGGTGTGGTATCTGAAAAGCTAACCACAGCCAAAGAATTCCTAGCCGAAATTGAAAAGCGTTTTCTGAAAAACGATAAGGCAGAAACAAGCACGCTTTTGCAAAGCTTGATTTCTATGAAGTACAATGGCAAGGGGAACATACGGGAGTACATTATGGGAATGTCTCATATTGCTTCTAAACTTAAGGCACTGAAGCTCGAGCTGTCTGACGACTTGCTCGTGTATTTGGTATTAATATCACTTCATTCACTATACAGTCAATTTAAGGTCAATTACAACTGTCAAAATGAGAAATGGACTCTTAATGAGCTCATTTCTTACTGTATGCAAGAGGAAGAGAGATTGAAGTAAGACAGAACCGAAAGTGCTCATTTGGCTAGCACCTCTAAGGATAAGGGCAAAGATAAGGGAAAAAAGAGGAAGAAAAATGAAGCTGCTAAGGGTCCGGCCGAAAAGAAACAACAGTCAGCCACTGAGGGTTGTTTCTTTTGAAACAAACCTAGACATGTGAAGAAGGATTGTACCAAATATCACGCTTGGCGTATAAAGAAAGGTACATTTCTTGCTTTGCTCTGTTCTGAGGTAAATTTAGCTTTGGTACCTAGAAACACGTGGTGGTTAGATTCTGGTGCTACTACTCATATCAGTGTTTCTATGCAGGGTTGCCTGAACTACCGAAAGTCAAGTGATGCTGAAAGACACATCTTTGTGGGCGATGGCAAGTCGGTAGCAGTAGAGGCAATAGGGCATTTTAGGTTGTTATTAAAAACTGGTTATTATTTGGATTTATTAGATACTTTTATTGTACTGTCTTTTCGACGAAATTTGGTTTCAGTTTCTTTATTGGACAAGTTTGGTTACTTTTGTTCATTTGGTGACAATCAATTCAGTTTATCTATAAATTCAAATGTTGTTGGAACTGGTTCTCTATGTGTATATGACAGCTTATATTTGCTTGATACAATTGTTTCTTATAATGAATTCTTGCATGTAGAATCACGAGGTACTAAACGCAAACTGAATAAAGAAAACTCGACTACATTATGGCACAAATGTTTAGGTCACATCTCTAAGTCTCGTGTTGAGCGACTTGTGTCTGATGGCATTCTAGATTCCCTTGACTTTATAGACTTTGATGTTTGT
Organism: Cinnamomum chago; assembly: GCA_038049695.1. NCBI lineage: Eukaryota > Viridiplantae > Streptophyta > Magnoliopsida > Laurales > Lauraceae > Cinnamomum > Cinnamomum chago. The sequence continues at coordinate 16,601,666 of CP142459.1, forward strand.
ATTGTTTGTATCAAGGGAAAATAGACCAAAATGAAGAAATTAGGTGCCACTAGAACTACTGACGTCTTAGAATTGATACACACAGATATCTATGGACCATTCCCTACGGCTTCCTGGAATGGCCAACAGTATTTCATATCATTCATAGACGATTACTCTCGCTACGGGTACCTATTTCTCATTCATGAGAAATCACAGTCATTGGACGTGTTCAAAACATTTAAGGCTGAAGTTGAGAACCAACTCAACAAAAGAATAAAGAGTGTCAGGTCTGACCGTGGTGGTGAATACTACGGTAGATATGACGGTTCAGGTGAACAACGTCCATGACCGTTTGCTAAATTCCTAGAGGAATGTGAAATCGTCCCACAGTACACCATCCCAGGGTCACCTAGCATGAATGGTGTATCTGAAAGGCGAAACTGGACTCTTAAGGATATGGTAAGGAGTATGATTAGTCATTCCACTCTACCAGAGTCACTCTGGGGCGAAGCACTCAAAACAGCAGCTTATATTCTGAATAGAGTGCCAACTAAAGCAGCTACAAAAACACCTTATGAGCTTTGAACAGACAGAAAGCCTAGTCTAAAATATTTTCACATTTGGGGATGTCCAGCTGAAGCAGGGCCTTACAGGCCACATGAAAAGAAATTGGATTCCAAAACTGTGAGCAGCTACTTCATTGGCTACTCTGAACGATCAAGGGGCTATAAGTTTTATGATCCCACACTTAGGTCAATTTTTTAGACGGGAACTGCAACATTTTTTAAGGATGTTGAGTTTGGGGGGAGAAATAAGGTTAGAGACATTGTCTTTGAGGAAGAATCGGTTACGATTTCCACTATTGCTTTTGACAATGTGCAGGTTTCTATACCTGTCATTGATCAAGAAGCGAATCCGGATCCTCAACAAGACAATGTTGATCAACCCCCCATTCAAGATGAGGAACAAACTCAACAACCTCAAGAACCAGTGCCATTAAGGCGATCCACTAGAGAAAGGAGACATGCTATTCCGGACGATTTTTTCGTATTTCTCCAAGAACATGAGGAAGAAATTGGAATGGTGGAAAATGATCCAATCAACTTCCATCAAGCCATGCAAGGTTCTAACTCTCAAAAGTGGATTGATGCCATGAATGAGGAGTATAAGTCTATGCAAGACAATAAGGTTTGGAAACTTGTCCCATTACCAGAAGGTACGAAGCCCATTGGTTGCAAATGGTTTTTTAAAACCAAAAGGGATTCAAATGGTAATGTGTAGAGGTATAAGGCTCGTCTTGTAGCTAAAGGCTTTACCCAAAAGGAAGGGATTGACTTTAAAGAGACTTTCTCTCCGGTTTCATCGAAAGACTCTTTTCGGACAATCATGGCACTAGTTGCGCATTTTGATCTTGAGCTTCGTCAAATGGATGTCAAAACAACATTTCTCGATGGTGACATTGACGAAACAATTTATATGGTGCAGCAAGAAAACTTTGAGTCTGGAGACCCAAAGAATATGGTCTGTAAATTGACAAAGTCCATCTATGGACTCAAGCAAGCTTCTCGTCAGTGGTATCACAAGTTTCATCAAGTGATTATCTCGTTTGGTTTTGAGACAAACGTTGTTGATAATTGTGTGTATCACAAATTCAGTAGGAGTAAGCACATATTTCTGGTTTTGTATGTCGATGACATATTGCTTGCCACAAATGATATAGGCATGTTGCATGAAACCAAGAGATTTCTATCAAAGAGTTTTGAGATGAAAGATCTTGGTGACGCCTCTTTTGTATTAGGGACCCTGATACAACGAGATCGCTCTCGGGGTATTCTTGGATTATCACAAAGAAGCTATATTGATAAAGTGCTCAAAAGGTTTGGCATGCAGGACAGCAAACCAGGTGACACCCCTGTCTCTAAGGGAGACAAGTTCAGTCTCAATCAATGCCCTAAAACTAACCTTGAAGTTAAGGAAATGCAGGAGATTCCTTATGCATCCGCTGTAGGGAGTTTAATGTATGTTATGGTGTGTACGCTTCCGGATATTGCATACATTGTTGGTATGTTAGGCAGATATTTAAGCAATCCAGGGATGAATAATTGGAAAACAGCCAAGCAGGTTATGAGGTATTTACAGAGAACAAAAGATCATATGCTCACATATAGGAGATCGGATCAGTTGGAGATCATAGGGAATTCCAACTCCGATTATGCTGGATGCCAAGACAGTATGAAATCCACATCAGGCTACATCTATCTGTTAGCTGGTGGAGCCATATCTTGGAGGAGTGCCAAACAGACACTCGTAACTGATTCCACCATGGCAGCAGAGTTTGTAGCATGTTATGAGGCATCCAACCAAGGAATATGGCTGCGAAATTCTGTCACTGGGCTGCGAGTTCTAGAGGGTATTGAAAGACCACTCAAACTATATTGTGACAAAATCAGCAGTGCTATATTCCAACAACAACAGGAGCTCAATTAGGTCAAAGCATATTGCCATTAAGTTCCTAGTTGTGAAGGAGAGAATACAGGATGGACAGATATCCATAGAGCACATTGGGACAAACTCCATGGTAGCGGATCCGCTTATAAAGGGATTACCACCCAAGGTCTTTCATGAGCACACTACTCATATGGGTGTTATTTTGTGTGAGGATATCACATTATAGTGGGAGTTTGTATCATTTTATGTTTTATTGCTTTATGTTTGATTTTGAACACACTTATGCATTTATGTATTTGGATATTATTCTGATCAGAAATACAGTATTCAGTTCATTTCACTCTGTTACATTGTGTTAAATATTGATCTCACTAAGGAATACAGTAGGACCAGTTGGAAATAGACATGTATAGATCACATTGCATGTACTTTCCATGCTACGCATCCATGATTGATCTATGTCATTCGGTTGTGTTGGTGTTTGTGACTATTGATGGGTTTAGTCATATTAAATGTGACGAAGATCGCTTTGGTCCTATACCGGCATAATCAATGGACGAGATTGTTCAGATATATCCTAAATTATGATAGCAAACTTTTGGAGCTCATACAGTCATACACATTTGTTAAGTTACATTTATGGCCCGGTGGGAGATTGTTGGAAAAATTCCATCATGTGGGCCACACATGTAACTATTAAATGTGTCATGCTATCTTTCGTTAAGCCTACATTAAAGTGATCTAATTAAGACTTAAAGTTGTAAGGCTTAAGGGTATACTTATCATGAGATTAATGTGTAGATACCAGAATGTTATTTCTAATTTTATGAGGGGCCAAATTAGAAATAGAAAACCTATGATATCTTATATATTAGGGTTATGGTCCCCAATTCATATGGTGAATTCCTATTCTCTCTGACATCCCATCATCAGAAAAATCAAGAGGGTTTTTCTGGGTAGCCATATTGGATTGGAAGATCAACAACCTGTGAACAACTTCATTCAATGGATCCAGGTATGTTTCCGCTTTACTTCTCTCAATGATTTGACATGGAGGATCTTGTTTTATTAGGATTTCCTAGATCAAAGATTTGGTGTATTGTTTCTAACAGAGAAAACCAAAGAAGAAGAATAAATGAAGGAATGCGAGTTCTGCAACAGTCGGGCGATGATGTACTACTAGTCGGCCCAAGTGAGCTTGTGCTGCCGATGTGACGCCAAAGTCCACTCTGGGGAGGGGGGAGGTCGGCTGGGGATGCCGCCGTGGCCTTTCGACTGTTGCAGTGCTCGGGATGATCGGAGTAGATGAGATTAGAGGTTCTCGGGCTGTTGCAAATCAAATCAGAGTTGATCTGATTGATGGGCCACTCGTCACCGAAAGGTCGCAGAGATCAAAGGAGAAGGAGCTTAGGATCGATTCGAGTTGCAGATGCCGCAAACGGTGAAGTCGAACAGAAAACAGAGGACCTAGTCTTCTGTTGGAGAAGAAGAGATCGGACAGATCTCTTATGGGCCGCTGGCATCGAAGAAGATCACAGAGAATCTCCGTGGACAGTGATTGGGTTTGTTCTTCTGATCATCGAAGGAGGACAACATGGTTTTCTTGGGTTCCAATTACAGATAGAGAGAGGTGGTATCCGCCATGTAGACCGGAGAAGTAGTGAACATCAGAGAAGATTGGGAAGAGTGCATGTCCCGAGTGCATGCCTTGGGGTTGTCTTCGATTTAGTCGTAGTCGCTGGTGGACGAGGGTGGAGGGTTATTTTGGTCTCAATGAAAAATTAGAAAGGAATGGAATGGCCATTGCTCTGCCTTCACCCGTGGAATGACCATTCATCTACACAAGGAAATGAGGATTCCGGAGGTAATGGTCATTCCGCCACTTTTTGGCGAACCAAACGCTGTAATAATCATTCCGTTGGAATGACCATTCCATTCCGACTTTCATTACAGCGAACCAAACACTACCTAGAGTTTGGTGTTTTTTTTTTTTTTTTTTTTGTGTGTGTGTGTGTGTGTGTGTGCATGTGGCTTTGACCTTTATAAATTGTGATGTCAAAAGGAGTGGAACACCATGATAGACCCCACTTATTAAATTCACAATCATTAAGACAAACATCCTTACTATTTATGGGACATCTCGAAGTTTCACTACAATCTAGATTATTTCCACTGTTAGATTGATTCTCTGCATAAAAAAATAACAAATCCTATATGTATATTCATTATCATATTTTTTTTATCAAATAACTAACCCAACAGTAGGACTGTCTCCGATGGAGATAAGATTTCGGATTATCCTATGTACTTGAATAAAGTTTACTTTGAACGGTTGGATTTCAATACTTGACCCTCACCATGGCATTCCCACCCTTTTAACTCTGGATTTATCGAAGTTAAAGCCTTGGACTGAGAGCGAGTTGTAGATTTATATTTATGGAATGGTTTGACGACAAGAGAAAGGACCAACACGTGCCAACTTGATCTCATGTTTCATGTACAAAAGAAAATTCTTCCTTATCCTCCTTATAGGTGTTTCTTCATCTAAAGGATTTGCAAAAGCTCGAAAGGAAAGGAGAAGTAACATCTACATGAGATCCTAAGCTTTTATCTCACAATCCAAGCCGTGGAATCTCGGAAAAAAAAAAAAGGAAAATCATATCCTATATTATCTCTAATAATTCCTTGTGAAAATAAATATAAATATAAAGATTATACACGGGTCACGCGGGTTAGGTGGGTTAGCCCTAACTTGACCCATTTTTCTTCGGGCTAGAACCTAACCCATGACCGACTTGTATTTTATGTGGGTCGGGTTAGGGTAGGGCCACATTTTGCCACCTCTAGTTCAAACTATACAAAAAGTAACTACTCCCCACTTTTTGGTTTTTGACGGATTTAACCTTGAGAAAATCTTAAATGGGTTATCCCTTATTTAAAAGATAAAATGATAGATTTGCCAATAGATTATCCATACATCTTTTAGAGATCTTGGACTATTATTTTTACCGAAAAACTAAAATATAGTTTTGCATAGTACTATGGGACCCACATCTCAGATTTGTATTTATTTGATATGAGTTTTATTTCCTAGGTGGCCCCACCAAGGAGTTTATCCATACAGGGGGTGATTTTTGGACTACAATCGAACAAGGTGAGGCCCATTTCATGAACATCTAAATTTTTAAGACTTTCTAATTAAAGCTAGCTAACTGGTTAAGTCTTGAGGAAGGCGGACAGAGGGTAGTTTGTGTGGGCTCACACGCTAAATCCAATTGACAAAATAATTATCCACCATCCCAAGAAATTTTCTTCCGTAGCAAAGTTGTTTTTATCTTTCAACTAGAGATGACTTGAAAACAAATGGCGGCTCCAGAAATTCAAGTTAGTGGGTTCAACAAAAGACTTATCATCCGTAAATCGAATAAATTTATTTTTCTCTTTATCAACATTTGTCATCTACTTTCGATAATTCAATAAATATAATATAAAATTCTTAAATAATCTATTTCCAATAATCCGACAAATATAATATTGAATTCTATAAAAAAATTCATAAATTTTAATACATTGTTACCAATAGTTCTTAATCCAAAAGGAAAATCCAAATACATAAACTCCTACAGCTGCCCTCAACAAGTTTTCATGTATTGAAATCGTTGCATAATAGTTTCATTATCAACACTAGCAACTAACATCTTTTTCAATATATGTAACCAAATAGTCATTCATCCATTGATCTTCCATTCAGTTACGCAACATGTTATTTACGTATTTCATTATTGAAAAAACTCTTTCTACCATCGCAATCGCTATTGGTAAAATCAACACCAATTTTAGAAGCATATAAACCAATTGGTATACAATATCCCTCTTTGTCTCCACTAATTTTCTAGTAATGTAACCAATTCCTTTAAGTTTTAAAAACTCTTTGTTAGAGCACATATTAGAAATGTGGGCCCATTATTTTTTTTTATATTTTGGTAGACAGTTGGCCCATTAACTTAAGTGGTCGGTATTTTATGGTGACTTTTGTTCACTACCGCAGCAACAAAGAAAATGTGTAAAGTTAGCTAATGTGGGGGTGAGACTCTGAAATTGAGTGGGGTCAAACTCAAAAGTTTATGTGGAGTCAAACTCAAAATTTCAATTCATGAGATAAAAATTTTTATTTTTAAATATTTTTTCAAATCTCAGTGGGGTCAATTGACCCCATTAAGATCAGTGTGCCGCCTTAACCCCACTGAGATCAGTGTACCACCGCCCATGTCGAGAACAGCTACTTCCCTCACTGGTAAGTGGCGGAAGTTTTCACCAGTCTACCTAGTGTTTGAATCCTGGGTATGCCACGTTTTCCCATTTCTATGAGCTTTTTTCTCGCTTGTTTGCGCCTTCTTTTCCTTTTGTGCGGACTGTCTTTCTCTGTGTGCGGGCTCTCTCTTGAGTCCTAGCCCCTTGGCTGGTTACCAACAAAAAACTAGAGATGACTCATTTAAATTTTCTCATAGGCAAAGCTGTAAAGAAGAAAAAAGAATGGAAATAGAGAGTCAAATGGAAATAGTGACTCTTTGTACAGTTTGACTGCTAGTCAAGGGGTTTTAGTAAAAATAAAAAATATAGGAGCCTTTGATAAAAAAAAATAAAAAAAAAAAACCTCTTATATTTGATATGCTTGAGTTAGGCCTAAGGTTGTACTTTTCTTCGCAACACTACATTTAAATTTTATTAGTTTACTACTTTTACTTTTAATTGCAACACTACTTTTATTTTCTAGCAAATTCTTTTATTCTCTAACCACTTTAAATTTATGCATAATTTTATTTAGACTTGTTCACTGCTGAACCTTGCATTAGATTCAATCATAATTTCAATTTTAAAATTTTGATTAATGGCTGGTGTTGAAGTGGAGTTCAGAGATTGAATTTCTTATTCCAACCATGCCAAAGCCGAGTATTTTGCACCAAATGGAAACTAACACAGCTTCAAAAGGGAAAAAAAATCAAGCTTCAATTTATCATAGGAAAGCCTCAAGGCAGCTTGCTGCGACCGGCTGATGTTCCGAAGGTCGTGCATAGTATGAAAAATTCATTTCAGTTATACATCAAGCTCTCTTTGCTTCTAGAAAAAAAATTCACATGAATGCACAGAAGGCCAAATTAAGAAACATGGGCTCATTATGCTAAGAGAAAACCTTTTGCAACAATATCTACATGTCCTTTTGTGACAGGGGGGATTGAAGTGTGTAAGCAATGCAATTAACGAGTTGCCAGGCAAGAACAATTTGGTTTTGAAAACTTCATAAGATCATCCTAATAAATTCCACAGCTGGCTAGACCAATTTTTGGATACTTTTCAAATTGATACCATATGCGCTACTTTGACCCTTCTTTTGACAAAACAGGGTTGGTGGGTGCCTTGTTTAACTAATCCATTTTTACAGTACATGCCTCCACTCTAAATAGCCATTATTCATGCAACTAAAGACACTGTTGGCAAGCAAATCATCACCATAAGCTTAATGCCACAAATTCAGTTTCACTTACTTACTGGAATGTCAAATTGATTGCCACCTCCTCAGAGTGTCAATGAACAATGAATGCTAGTGTTGCCGACCCTAAAGTCAAGGTTGATGAATTCAAGTCAGACGGATCCAATTGGGCAAACACACAACACAATTTTATGATATGAAACTTTAAATGAGAGTAGAGGTCTCACGAATTCAACAAGCTGAGACAAAGCAATCCCAAATCAAGATACAGCTAAACAGATTATCAAAATCAACGTTTAATAAAAAAGAAAAAGAAAGAAAAAGAAGAAGAGAACTTCAAGCACGGTAGGTCGAGACTGACAATTTAAAGAAAAAGAAAAAGAAAAAAGAAAATCGATAGTAAGATAAACTGTAACTCTTCAAACCAATTTTTTCTAAAATGATAAATGATGCTTTTGCATTTATAAATGGGGTTATTGTCCGTGGCCCCATTATATAAAAAGTACAAGAAGAAGGAAGCAAGTACCCAGGCCAACCTTAAGACCCATGCAACTTTCGAGGCACCAAAAAGTAGTGGGCAGCATACATTATTCAAAGGAGTATGAACTAGAAACGGATATAGATGGCATCTGGGAAATTGTTGTCATTTGCTACTAGTTAAGAATATCTAATGAGGAAGATGTAGCTAACCTTTTGTTTTCTTGTAGCTAGTAGTTAAAATCTTCTCTTCTGGGAAAAAAAAAATAAAGCAACAAAACCAATCAAATAATCACGAACCCTCCAAATAGACAATAGAGTACCCATAACTAAGATGTCAAATTCAAATGAACATCATAAAACCTAAGAAAGCCAACTGTAACTTAAAAAGTTCATACAAAAAATGTGAGGCCCCACCCCCTATGGGCCCTCACTTTTGGATTGAATACTATTTAATAGCATATATTAGCTAATTATACTATTTATTAGGGATTAGTAAGAGTAGATAGGTATTTTCCCTAATTAGGTCTTTGTTGTAATTTGTAGAGTTAATAGGGTGTCTTTTATAATTTCGAGTTAGTTAATTGGCTAGAGGCCCTAGCTAGTAATTAGTATTTACTATAAGGGTTAATCCACTTGAGAAGCTTCTAGATTCCCACCTAAAGACCAAACTACCCATGACTCTAACCCTAATCCTATATTAACTAAAAGGGTATTCTTGTACCTAGCCCAAACCCCCAACCTATATATATTACATTCATCCATATCCCATACTTTAGCTACAATTCTCTCTCTCATTTCCCTCCAATTCTCTCATTCCTTCTCTCTCTCTCTCTAAAACACTAGATTTAGAACCCAAACAAGAAGAAGAAGGTCATCTACTCCAAGCTACAGCTACTACTTATATTAAGGAGCTCTTTCTTCTTGCTAATCTCTTCTTTTCCTTCCAATCAATGTATTCTTCTTCATCTAGTCCTATCTCTTTCGATTTCTCATTTTCTCTCTCTAGATCTCTTTCCTTATAGCAATTCTCTTGTGGATGTGGTGTAGGAGTTAGAGATCTCTATAGATCTAAGTTTTGGGGCTGGATTGTGTATTTGGAGACTATAGGAGCTTGGAATTTCCTTTTTATAGCTTGGATTTCTCTTTTCTCTCTTTACAATCTTACAAATTGACCAAGGCAAGTGCAATATACCTATTTAGCATAGAATGCATGTGTTCTTCTCTTTTGATTATGTAATTTTCAATTCAATTGTTGTAATTATGTTAGATCTACCATTTGAGCTTAGTTTCATGGATTTATAGACATTGATGGATGAGTGTTCTCATTTAGAAGATTAATGGCCCGTTTGGTGATGGATGGTTGTATATTGAAGTGTTTTTCATGTTTTATGATGGTCTTGTGATGTTTAGACGAGATTTGGATGAGTTTGATGGAAAATTGGGTTGAAGGAGAAGAAATCTAGAATCCTGGAAATTCTGCAGGCTGTGTGTACTCGGTCGACCGACCTGCAGGGAGGTCGACCGAAGACACTGCAACTGGAAAGAAATCAAGTCCCAGTTATTTTCTGCAAGTTTCTCAGTCCTGCGTACTCGGTCGACCGAGCCATGTGCTGGGTCGACCGAGGACACTGGTTCTGCAGGGAATAACTGAGAGTTGGATTTTTGTCTCAGACCTAGAATTCAGTATGTGGGGTCGACTAGACCCTGTCCCGGGTCGACCAAGCACACATAATTTGTAGTGAAAAATGTCAAAGAGCTGGGACATCTTTTTCAAGTTTTCTTGTGTATGCGGTTGACCGCCCAGGCCAGGAGGTCGACCGGTCACACAGTGAACTCCTGAGATCAGGACATTGCCTGTCAGGTGCTTGACCCCATATTTCCAGAGTACTCGGTCGACCGACCAGGCCAGGAGGTCGACCGAGCACACTGTGCAGAGGTAGACCTGGGAGTCAACATCCTGACAGACCAGTGCGCTCGGTCGATCGAGCCCTGTGCCAGCTCGACCGAGGACACTACATACAGTGATTTTTCCATTTTTCACATTTCGAAGTTGTGATCTTTTGTGGGGCTCATTGACCATCCAAATGGACTTCTATTGATGTGCCAAACACGAATCAATGGTGTGGCTCAACTTTGACTCGTGGGGACCACCAATTAGGGTCTTGATTGTATAATCTATGATGATTCGATCCTTAAACGTTGTCAATGCTGCTCGTAACTTCAGGAGCACCAAACACAGTATCCACTGGCATCTGAGACTCCATTTAGAGATCTAATTACTTGAGATAAACCCGGACCCGAATGTGGACTATTACCTAGGTTGGATTATTGATATTTCCCTATTGATTCTTGTACTTGAAGTTCTTACTTCACTTTCCTTATTACTGTCACTCTTATGTCCTTACTATACATTATAACTGTTAATTAAATGGAAAATGGATCACGTGAACTTAGGACTACTTAGAGGTGACCTGATGGTGTGATTGGGAGAACATTAACCCGTGTCTGTGGCTAGGCAGGCCCTTTAATGACCTAAGTCTGGATGTGTGTACCCTTAGATTGGAGAGGTGGATTTTTTGGACTTATAACCCATTTTGGATGAGAATGTACTGTTTATCACCTCGTTTGGACTGCTTTAGATCAGGCCATGTACTTGATGGGCCTTGGCATGGATCCAACGAGTGGACTTGGACTTGGATTGTGATCCATGGACTGAATTGACACTTGGACCTCTTAGAGACCTTGATAGGACCTTGTACATGCAAGGCAAAGCCTAGACAGACACAGACCTTTAGTGTTTCCTCCAGTCGGCATAGACATTTACTCAGTTGTTCTAAGCTCAGTCTTTGGACTGATCATCACTGGTAGTAACTATTTATGAGTGTTGAGTGAGCTATCATGATGAGCTATGTTTTAGACAGACGATGTGATGCAGAGTCCAGTCTCCTCGAGTGATGGGTGTGGTGAGATTGTTGAGTGTGATTTGTGGGGTTAGTCATTCCCCAACACTGGTGAAATTCCCCACCGCGACTGTGTTCAGTATGGGAGAGTCGTGGCATAATATCCCGCGGTATCTAGCTCGTGTGAATGTGCCATATTGTAATAGACTAGATATTATGTTTATCCTGATTCTGAATGCTTATCTTGCTTAGCTGCCTAGATCATGTATCTTGATATTCTCTTAATTGTGTAACTGTCTATACTCGTTTTGATACATATATCTTATGTTACTTGTATACTGTGACTTGCCAGATCATTAGATCTAACTCATTCTTGGTACTTAGGTTTTAACCCCGATCTCGAGGACGGCACGCTCGCGTTAGTAGAGGCACCCGTAGAAGGGGACTACGGGTGTGGACTAGCAGACCACGAGATCGAGCTGGAAGACGGAGAGCCGGCACTAGGGGTGTGAGAGTTCTTGCTATTTTGGATTTTGAGTGTCTCTTGTAGTGAGCAGGGTGAAAAATGTAATAACTCTTTATAACTTTGACACTTTAGGCCGGATTTCAGCCCTGCTACATTTGATACAGTCTTATGATGCCTTATTATTACTTCCGCTATATTCACATGCTTCCGCATTATTAACTGTTGATCTTATATCCTTTAAAAAGTTTTAAATTAGACCTCACCGCGGACCTACGATCTTAAAAGTTCTTGGATTTTCCGGGAAGTAGCGTGCCAACTTCTGATATTTTGACGACTTTCTTGATATCCGGAATTGGGGCGTTACAAAAAGCTTCTCAAATATGGCAAGTCAAGAACTAACATCAAGCAAAAGAAAAAAAGAAAGAAAGAAAAAAAAAAAAAAAAAAGGTCAAGAACAAAAAGTACCCTTGACCCTTTTTCAGAGACCAAATATTTTTCACCACAAAGATATAGAGTTCAGCTACAACCTTCAGAAATCTAAACATCAATCTAATGTAACCAATAAAATCCTCGGAACCCATCACAAAAAGTATACATAGGAAGTTAGAAATAAGACCCCAAAAATGCTTCCGAACTTTCCCAAAATGATGACAGGAATCTTCTGCGAAGCCAATAAAAAACTCTTGGTCCTTTCAAGAGAAAACACATGCCTTCTTCATGTCCTTTTTATATAATGCGAGCCAGATCATAAGTCAAAAGCAAAATAAAGAAGGCCAAGAGCCCAAGAGTACCTAACTGTTGCTCGTCATGCACATACACACCAAACCGAGAGAAACCCCTGGAGTTTAGGGTGAATCTTGGTGTGAATCAGTGAAGAGGATGATTCATAGTAGAAGAAATCACATGCATCAACAATAGTATAAAGAGCAAGACAGAGGAAAAATACCTCAACCCAATTCTTCATGCACTGAAGCTCATAATTGAGAGAAACCCTTAAACATATTTTGGCAAGATTTGACACTAATTGACGAAGAAGAAGAAGATTTTGATGATAAGATGGGTTTATGAAAAACCGATTAAGAAAGGAAATGAGAGATGGGGCTCACTAATGGAGAGATGGGGCTTGGGGAAAATGAAGAAGAAAGAAAAAAAGAGATGGGGTTCGGTGATGGATAGATGGCCTTTAGGGGATTGGGTTCGGTGATTGATGGATAGATGGCCTTTAAGGGATTGGGTTCGGTGATGGATAGGTGGCCTTTGGGGATTTGGTGCTCGATTACCCGACGACGGTGTTTACAGCTTGCAGTGGAGATGGATGGCCGGAGCGCAATGGGTGAGTCGAGAGATGAGAACTGATGGTGCTTATAGCTTGCAGAGTCGTGCTTGAGAAAAGTAGAGCAGCGGGCGAGAGGGAAATAGGGGAGGTGGCGGGAGATGAATAGAGGGCGGGTTTATTTTAGGTCCTGTTTTTTAGATGAAAACAACCACAAAGAGGAGCTGTCGTTTATAAAATTGCACGTCTAAAAATACTACAGCCCAAACGATTAGTTTTTCCTGCCTGTTTGTGTCGTTATTAACCGGTTTTGGCGTAGTGTGACCTTGGACATGCATTTGGGTGATGGTCGATAGTCTGGACTTAGATCAATTTCAGAGTCTGAAAATCCTTAAATGGGCCGGATGTGGGCCTACAGTTCAAGCTCAATGGACCCTTATTATCTCCTTGACATCTTATTGCATGTGTATTATATTATGCCATGTTATACTAAGCAAAGTAATATTGACATATAACATACATATGCTCTACAAAATAGATTGTTTTTTTATGAATCCAAGGATATGTCTTAAAGCTCAAATGTTTACGGAGGTCTGTGAGATATTAGATAGGTATGTTCTAGTATTAAATTTGATGCAAGGAAGATCAAGGTCATTTCCAAACTCAGCATGATTTATGTTTTTGCAAAACATCGACAAGGCTCACAAGCAAAACAAGAAAGAACTCACATTAATGAGGCTTTCTTTGCCAAATCTTATCTATATATGAAAAACATCTGCCTGAAACCGATCTATTTAAAATGGCTGGGTTTGAAATAGATGTTTCAGTAATAAACCATTTGGCAACACGGAAAGAATATCTTCACTCCGCAATTCATGAGTAAAAAGAAAAAAACAACTTAATTTCTAGGGGATTTTACCAAAAAAAACACATTAAATGACCTGTGGGCTAAAATAAACACTTTAACCGACGTCACACTATATCAGTCATTTTGCCTGAAACGGTGTTTTTTTTTAAAGAGTTTCAACTAGCGTCCCTAGGGACGTTATTTTTGTTAATATAAGGGTCCCTAGGGACCCTGCGGCGGACACGAAATAGAATAAAAGAGGCGTTTTGCTCTTGTTTTGATGTTAGGGCTTCACATACTGGTTCATCTGCGGCCATTTCTTCCTCGAAAAACTGTGGTCCCCTCCAACATCTGTTTCGGCTGCTGTTCCTGCTCATCCCCTCCTACCAACTGTGGTCCCCTCTCACACGTCTTTGTCGAAGGTTTCTGGCCTTTTTTTGTGTCGTCTGGGCTGGATTGTTTTCTAGGTTTGGCTGTTTGTTTGGTGGGGAACATTAAAGCGCATTAAAGCCAGCTCTTGAAGGTCATTCCCACCTCTTGAAGACCATTAAAGCCACATGCCTTTGTTTGGTGGGGAACATTGAAGTGCATGTGAGACTCTGTTTGGGGTAGAGCAATGGAAAGGTGAAGTTTGCATTTTGCCCTAAAACATGATTTTCTACTGTTGATCAACCCTTTTCATAATAGATAGTTGCACGTAACCATTTCTACATGCATCTCATTGTCTTTTTCCCCACAGCATCCCATTATAAAAAAAAAAAAAGATTTCAAATCAAAGTGTTTGTGCTTTTCTTATTATTTTTTAATATAAATACTTCTGTCATGATAATAATAAGAAATGTTGTATTTTTATCAAGACCATTGATCAAAAACCCTTTGGGCCCTGTCAAGGGAAATAACAAACCAGATTGCTGACAATTTTATGATTGATCTAAGATTTTGAAGGCGACTGATATTTGTAGATCTCAAACCCATTAGTTAATGACTTGAACCAAATGTTTCAAGCCAAGATAGAGATTGGTATGCAAACATCTTTGATATGATTTTTTATGTTTTAATTTTTTACTGACATTGATGTGAGAATAATATGGACCAAAAGAAATGTCAGCATACAATTGAATTTTGGGTTTTAGAGAAACTGATAGATAACATAAAGAAAATGATTTGAAATAAGTTATGTGATTAGAAAGAACGTAGAGAATCATATATGAAAATTTTACCACTTGAGGTTGTAAAAAAAGCAAGATTAATCGAATCAATGTTATCAGAAATAATTATACCACTGCTGATGAATAGCCTTACTTACCAGTCAACTTCCAAATGGACTTGTGGTATTGAACAAATGTTCCTTTTTGCAAATTATATATGTTCAGTGAAGCATGTTTGTTGTTACTGATTTAACCAACTAATATGAAATGTTTTAATGTTGCAGTATTCCTTCGGATGTTGATGTCCTAATAATATTACATTATGATGGTAATTTTCAATCTGATCTCAAAGGTCCTCAATATATCGGAGGAAGACAAAAGATGAGGCATCTCCCTAAAACCATAACATATAGTGAGCTGGTGAAAGTAGCACTCGAAGCATCAAACTGGGAAGCAAGTGTGGAAGCGTTATGTTTAAAGCACCTTCTTCACAATGGGAGTTTTTTTTCATTGATAGACATTGATGATGACAATGATGTAAAGGGAATGTTCAGAGCTCTGGGGACTTATCCAAGAAACAATATATTGTTGTTTGTTGCAAGAAGGGAAGGAGACACATATGCTACCGAAGAAACCGCAGAAACCAGGTTCGTACGTAGTGAAATTTATTTTTAATCCATAATTGTGTTTATACAAATCCAAAGTTGATTGATCCATGTGTTTTTTATGCATACACAATAAGAGGCAAGCAAATAAACATCAACGAGAAGCCTTGATCAATGAAATTAGGTTAACCAAAGCAAAAGAGTTGGTGATCGAGCCACACACGAAAGAATTTCCCACCATCGACTTGAATGAGGATTGCGATTTCAATTTTCCATCACCGCCGAATGGTATGATAGGAGATGAGGAACCAATCATTCGTGCTTTGGACAATGATGCAAGTATGGATTGTTCAGAGGATGTTCATTACTCTACGAGTATACCCTCCATTTCAAGACACACGAGAGAACATAGTTCAAACAAGGAGCAACAATTTCATGTTCCGGACGAGTGGATTACTAGAGGGTTGAACGATGCAACCACCAAGCAGAACTTCACAATAGTGGACACGATGGTGCCCGAGGCAATCATATCTGAGGAGGGAGTTGATTCAGCAAGGGAGATGTGGTTGGGTCGTGAGTTTAACGATCGCGAAGCTTTTAGAAGATGCATTGCAAAGTTTGCAATTTACAGTAACTTCACATTGGAGCATGTGCGCACCAACATGAAGCAAATAACTACGCGTTGCAAAGATAGAAATTGTCCTTGGAGAATACATGCATCCATGGTTGAATCGGGACCATATTTCAAGGTGCGGAAGTATATAGCAATTCATTCTTGCTTAAAGCCTATGATGGGGACAGCTCATCCACAGGCATCTGCGAAGCTTATAGCAGATTTCATTGAAGAGAAGGTACGATGCAATAATGATATAAGACCAAAAGAGATAATTAGTGAATATCAAATTGAGTTTGGTACCCTAATCAGCTACAGGAAGGCACACATGGCTAAGGAAGTTGCTCTGCGCAAGGTTCGAGGGTCGTATGAAGAGTCGTTTAAGATTCTACCACTGTATTGTAATGAGCTTAAAAGGACAAACCCAGGCACAGTGACCAACATCGACATTACATCTAATGACCGTTTTAGACGTTTCTTTTGGGCCTTTGGTCCCTGCATTCGAGCTTTTCAAAACTCTTTACGACCATTGATAGCAGTGGATGGGTCACATCTTCGTGGTAAATATCCCGGTGTTCTACTAGTAGCTGTGACACATGATGCAAATCATCAGCTATTTCCAATTGCATTCGCTTTTGCTGAATCAGAGCGTCGTGACAGCTGGGAGTGGTTCCTTGCAAACTTATATATGTCATTGGGTGAACCGAATAACCTCACAATTATTTCGGACCGTCAGAAAGGCCTAATCCCTGCAGTTCAAGCCATAATTCCTAGTGCACACCACTGTTTCTGTTGTCATCATATAGCGGAAAATATTAAGGCATCCTTTAATGATGTAGGTATTTTGAGGAAATTTTGGAAAGTTGCGCGGGCTTATAGACCTTTTGAGTACAATGTGTACATGAATGACATATTGTCGGTTGATCAGCGTGCTTATAATTACATCGACGCAATTGGGCGTCAAAATTGGGCAACGACTTTTGCACATGGACGCCGTTACGACATGCTAACTAGCAACGCCGCGGAGTGCACAAATAGCCTACTTAAGGACACAAGGGTTCTACCAATTACAAAGCAGGTTGAAGAAATACGTTCAAAACTAATGGAATTTTTTGAAAGACGGCATGCGCAGACGCAGAAGATTGTGTCACGTCTGACTCCTTATGCAGAGAAGTACTTGAGCAATGAAATTGAAGAATCTCGTAGACTGCACGTTCGTGTCGCAGGTTTGGTAGAGTTCCAGGTGCAATCAAGTGAGTACGTCGATGTCGTCAATCTCGAGTGTAGATCATGCTCGTGCCGCAGATGGGAAGTAATGGGAATCCCATGTTCACATGCAATGGCTGCAATGAAAGTTCGGAATATTGATCCATATGATTACTGTGAACACTGGTACCATACGCCCATGTATCAGATGACTTACAGCGAGGTTTTACATGCAACCCGTGATAGAAAGCAGTGGGAGTCGTGCTCTTGCGAACGTGTTCTTCCCCCATTAGCAAGTAAGCAGCCGGGTCGGCCAAAGAAGAATAGGGTCCGGGTGGAAGACCGCAACCGCGTCAGAAGGGTTGTAACCTGCTCCAACTGTAAAGAGAGGGGACACAATCGGGGGACCTGCCGTAATCCTCCAGCAGTTCAGTAAAGGAACTAGTTTTTTGGTTTTTTGATGTGTAATATCACATGTAATTTTTTGGGTTTTGTTTATGCATATTAACAACAAAATTATACCGATTTAATGATATTTTGTTTCAAATGGTTCTTCTTTATGTATATGAACAACAATGTAATCAGAAGAAATTTAATGACATATCAATGACATTTTGTGTTTTTCTAGATGTAATGTTCCATCTGGCTTCCTCATGGCTGTTAATGTATAACTTCCCTTATTTCGTTATATTCTTATCCCTCGAATAATTCCAAATTCATGTTGGAATGGACCTTATAAAGACTACTCCTGCTATGCACTGTCTCAATATGTGTAAGATGTCATCTGTTGATGCATGGGTCCCTACCGACCCTTATTTATAACTAATATCGGTCGTAAGGGATTCAGGGAAAGAAACGGATACTGTTAAATTGGTCCCTAGGGACCCTTATCTATAACTAATATCGGTCGGTAGGGATTCAGAGAAGGAAACGGATACTGTTAAATAGGTCCCTAGGGACGCTGGGAAGGAAACAACTGCTGTTAAATCGGTCCCTAGGGACCCTTATCTATAACTAATATCGGTCGGTAGGGATTCAGAGAAGGAAACGGATACTGTTAAATACGTCCCTAGGGACGCTGGGAAGGAAACAACTGCTGTTAAATAGGTCCCTAGGGACCCTATAATATAACTAATATCGGTCGGTAGGGATTCAGAGAAGGAAACGGATACTGTTAAAAGGTCCCTAGGGACGCTGGGAAGGAAACAACTGCTGTTAAATTGGTCCCTAGGGACCCTTATCTATAACTAATATCGGTCGGTAGGGATTCAGAGAAGGAAATCGATACTGTTAAATAGGTCCCTAGGGACGCTGGGAAGGAAACAACTGCTGTTAAATTGGTCCCTAGGGACCCTTATCTATAACTAATAAATATCGGTAGGGACGCTGGGAAGGAAACAGCTGCTGTTAAATGGGTCCCTAGGGACCTTTATCTATGACTAATAAATGTCGGTAGGGACGCTGGGAAGGAAAATTGGCCTGCTTATAAGCCCTCACGGTGGTAAACAACAACTCTACAGTTGTTGCGTCATTACATCAAAAATCAACTTCAACTTCAACAAATAAATCTCAACCCAAGCAACAATTTCATTACATCATTACTCACAAAAAGTAACAACTTCATTACACATCATACATCAACTTTAAATTCAACAAAAAAATTACATCCAAATAAATTCCATCCAAAGTACGCGTTCTTTACATCATTTTCATCCAAAAGAATACCAGTTCATTACATCAATTGACCAAAAGAATTTCATAGAGAATTGGCATATAATAAAACAGAAGTCTATAAAGCTGGGAAGTTCGGGAGTTGAAGCCTGTCAGCATTCATAAGCCAGCTTCTCTTGAATATCTCAACCAAGATCTTCCGACGATAGTAGGGAATGTCAGCCTGGGTGAATCTTATCGGGCGACGGTGTATGCAGTGCTCTGCGTATCCAATAGCAAAGAAACCACAATCCGTCCCATTCTGCTGAAAAGGGATATCAGTCATTGTGATGTTCGTCCACACCCATGGCTCAACCCATCTGTAATCTCCAAATCGCTGAGTTAACCACATTCTCTGTTTACAATTTAAGTAGGAAAAAAAGTAAATAAATAATAGCATGCAAAAGGGCAATCCATGAATAACCAGAAACTGATGGGTTTTATACTCACGAAACTGTCACAAATATTCTGATGATAATGGTCACTTTTCGAACTATTGTAGAATTCCCAGCGATTTTTGTCTGTGTAACCGACGAGAAGAGTGAAATGATTGTGCGCGTGTAGGATGTAAACGAGGGTCTTACACTCTTTTGCATCCCAAACTCTGGATCCATCTGGGCCAAATGCTGCATCATCTCCGATTTTCTGCTTTCCTTGCCACCAACTCTGTAAAGGAAAACGATAGATGTATTATACACTATAACAGTTAATGAGAAGAATTCAAAATAAACAAACCACCCAAATATCACAGTCCACACTCCACAGTCCACAATCCAAATTTCAAAATAAACACCATCTGCTGTATTTCAACATGTAAGACTTCTGAAAGACTTCTATATTTCAACATGTAATGATGTCACTTACACATATGCTTGGGTCAGCCAAATATGCATCTTTGCAGCTGCTCCTAATACAATCGAAGTAATAATAAATCACGTTCGTGTCCAGCAAAGTGTCATCCTCCAATAATGCATATAGTGTGTCGCTCTTGACCATCGAGCATATAGCATCAAGTTCTGTCTTCCTGTAATCCAAATTGGAATATCATTAAGGTACTTATAGAATTGTAGTACTTACCTATAACTGTTAAAGCGTGTATATCTACCTTGAATGGTAGTATTTGTAGAAACCATCTAGTATCTCCTTGTCCAGCTCCGAGAGGATATATTCAGACTGAGTTATGGAATGCTGAAATCCCCTTAACTTGTCTGGAACTTTTCGCATCCTAGGTAAATTTTTAAGCCTCCACACAAGTGACTCAATGGTTGCAGGCGAACGGGCAACCACAATGGCATGCTGCTGGACTGGTGGTGGAGTTGTTAACACTTCAAGACAAGGCGAAGTGGAAAACAGATCCTCGATTGGTACATTGCTGACATCTTCATCAGGTGGGGTAACGTAAACAGACTCATAATGCAATTTCGGTTCTTGAACATGGTTCTTGGGGGGTGATGCATTCAAAGGAGAATCATCAATGTTCAGTGGTTGTGGCTGTGGCATCCGTCCTCGCCTTTTCTTCTTCCCCGGACTCTTTGAAGCAGGCTTCTTGGGTACGGCATGTCTAGGCGTTCGGACCTGCGTAACACAATAAGTGGTTTCATAAGGACTTTAATAAAACATAAGTTTATTTATTCATGCATGTTTAAACATAAGGAAAACAAGAAATGCCCAATGGCCAAGAGGAGCATCAACCCCAAAAACCAAATATCACAGATCAAAACACTAGTCCTTACCCCACTATACACATTTGATCCAGTATATAGACTACACATAGGACCAGTCCTCTTAGACATGTGAATATACAAATGTATTCATCAGAGGTGCAGAATAAGATATATTCATTGCCATCTACCCACTTGCCCTTTTGGATCATTTAGTATTCACATTTATTGTCATTCTCATGAGTCTTATGACTGCCATTACTCTTCCAATTTATTTTTGGATTCTTTTAGAATAGTCATTGCCTTTTCTTGAGATTCTACTGTAGTCCATCAAGTGTCAAGAATTAGATGGCAGCCCCTTATATTTACTGATAATTTACACAGACTTCTTGAGTGTGGTGTGTCAAGAGTTAAAATAGATTGAGATCTATAGTTCCAAGTTCCTTCAAACAGAATCTCCACTATAGAAACAATGGTGAAAATCTCTACACAAGGAACTACAACAAAGTCAAAAGAGGTGAAGGTGCTTTAACTGAGAGTACTAGGATGTTTTAGAGCAGTTTATGGTCGACGAAGATAACATAAAAAGTATGGATCCAGACTTCTCCTTCGCTACCTTGAAGAACAAACTTCAATCCCAAGAGGCCAGTTTCATTACAAATATGGGGACACTCAGAAAGATGAAGATAAGTTTATGTAATATGGTGGAAGCAATTTATCGAATCCAGTTTATCGAATCCTCGATGGGGTAATATCATATCTATCGAATCCAGATAGGCGCCATGCTATAAGAGCTCTGACCATAATTGAACTTCTATTAGGACTGGAGAGGGGGGAAATGGCTCTAATTAGTAACCCAAATGCTGTCCCTATTCTGGTAAAGATGACTCTAATTAGTAATCTCCTGCTGTTGCTTCAAAGCCAATCCAGTGGCAGGACCAAGACCAAGGCCAGGCTGTTGCTAAAGCTGCTTAGATCCATGTGGTCAGAAGACCCAAGTAGATGTAATTTACAACATAGTCTGGTTGATTCATAGGAGTAGTTTGTTTAACTGTTGTTACTGTGGAAGTGTTTATAGAGGGAGATGTTTGAACAATATTTGTTTAGTGTGTCTTTTATAGAGGGAGATGTTTGAACAATATTTGTTTACTGTGGTAGTTTGTTTAGCTGTTGTTACTGTGGAACTGTTTGTTTAACTGTTGTTACTGTGGAAGTGTTCATAATATTTGAACAACTTGACGGCACTAGGTGCACATAAACTAGGTTGGTTCATGTGATACCATCACTTTGGTGTCTTTTATCCTTGGAGGATGTCAGATTGGATTGATATGGTCAGACATCTTCCTGTTCAGCATTGTTTGCCAACTCAGGTGCATTGGTTGGGTAATAGTGAAGCTGACTAGTTTTATTAGTTTTTCATGTAATCTTTGAGTAGATTTCAATGTTTATTTTAGTGTTGTCTACGTAATTGTTTATACGAAGGTTCATGGTGAAATAATAAAATTTTGATCCATTTTATTATTATATTCCTTGTTACAATCTCACAACCTCACCAAGATAAAGACACCCATTGCTATCTCTAGTGTTTGTATGTTGGTGTTATCATTTGATTCTTCCAACTAAGATGCACTTTTCTATTTTTTCATGATCTTTCCTGTTTTTAGTTCTTCCTTTGCATCACTGATCTGTTGTCAGTCCTCATTTGCCATGAATTGCAACTGCCCACCACCTCTATAGTCATCCAAAAGTGACTCCAACGAACCTCTCTCCATCCATGTCTCGTGGCTAAATTCACAAAGAAAGTGAAGGAAGTAAATGTCACATAGAAACATGATCCTTGAATCTCCACCTTCAGCGCTGGAGACTAGTTGTAGCAATAAATGAAGTGTGACGTATGCAATTTGCAGGCCTCATGCTACCCCTGGGTTGAAATCAAGGTAAAAGAGGAGAATAGAATGAAGGCAGAGATTAGGATTAAGGTAAGAAAGGGCTCAGGCCTACCCTTTCATTATGATCCGAGGGGGACAAAAGTCTCACACTAGTACTCACACAGAATTTAAAAGGAGAAGTTTTCACAGAGAATTGAAATGAAATGTGACAAATGTTCACTCTTTCAAAAGTACTCCAAAACTATTCTAAGGCCTTGTGCTACAATGCAGGATGTGAAGTATCCATTATCCAGGCCTCACACCTGACTTCACAAAGACACAAGGAAATAAGTTGAAGACAAATGTAATACTCGAACTTCGTTTATCTCAAAAAATACTTTGGAAACTGAATGGCTGAAGCCTTCACAAAGCAGATAAAGGTCTCTTTGAGCAAACAATCTAAATCTAATCTAGACCCTAGACTTCATATGGCTTAATATAGCCTTCTGCAACTTATCACTTGAAGGCTTGTATTTAGAACAGCTAAAGGAATAGGGAAGTGATACCTAACAAGCAGTGAAGTTGCTGTGCAAAGGGGACTTGCGAAACTTCTTGTGCAAATCCCTTTTGGAATTATTGCTTTCATGACTTTAGGTGGGCTCCATGTGAGTCCCTTTCCATGCACCTGCATCTAAGTACTTTGCATTTCTTTTTGTTGTTTGAATCATTGGATCTCTTCTGCCTGAAGTCTTAATATGAAGTCCTTTATGTCCATTTTTCAACTGTTCTAGACAATGCTTTTCCTCCCAACTCCAGAAAAGGGAAAAAATAAAAAATAAAAAAAGAGGGGGGGAAAAGAGGAAACAAAATCTGACTGATTTGAGATATCTACAACCCTTATCAGTTTATTTTGCTCCAATATTTTGTTAGATAATTGTGTAAGCATGAAGAATTGAAGATACTTCTCAACAAAACAATATCCTACAGTGCCACTTCGTAATGTACCATTTCTGACTTATATTCTTGGTTAGGCTGTGTTGATTAGAAGGACTTAATATATCTATTGCTTTATTTTTTTTAAATGCATAGGCCCTTGATCATTTACTTTAAACTGGATTTTTTCTTTCCAGCAAAATAGAAATGGAAGTGGTACTCAGGCATCATTGCAATAGAAATGGAAGTGCTACTCCAACGAACCTCTCTCCAACGAACCTTTTGGCTTTACATGCATCTAGTTACATTACATGTTTAGATTTTGTACGATTTGTGAATGCTTCTGTAGTACATGGAGAGCTAAATGAGTCTATGATTAGAGAAGCAACTGCAATTGGCAAACTTTTTTCAATCCACTCTTGGGTGGGTTGTTCCTATTTCTTATAAGGCCACCCTATCGAAGATAGGGTCAGCACACATGAAAGCAGCAGGAATCCAGGCCTTGTAATTTTATGCAAGCTTACTTGATAATTTTTGAACAGGTTGCCTGCTGTGTTTTAATGTCCAATAGCATTAAAATATACATGTATTGATAAGTTCATAGGTTCTCTGATTTAAAATCAGAGGCCAATTGTGGTTTTTTCTTCAAAATGTCAACAATTAAATTGTTAGCTTTCTCCATTGTCTTCTTCAATTCATCTTCTGACGTTTGATACTTGTTGCAAAAATATGCACTATAGATCAACCTACAAATACCACCATCCAAAAGATATTGCAAAAAGATGCAATATGGAACAACTTTGCCAAAGTTATGAACGCATAGAATTCAGTACCTAATGCCATAACTGAAGGTCCCTTAATGACAAGAGGGCACTAGGTGCATTCATAACTTTCAGGCCCAGATCTTTACACTGCCTATTTGAGTTTTTGAATGAATGTGGGGGGGGGGGGGGGGAGGGAAGGTGCATTCATCTTTTTATGCTGTTTAAAATCTGTTTTAGACTTTGTTGTTTGGTTTTTAGCAAACAAATATGAATGATTCATTACTAAGAAGATAGGACTCTAGTATTTCTTCCTCAACTAAGAAGAATCAGTTGTATGGGCACATGAGATTCAGGAAAATTAAAAACAAGATAATTCAAACAATGATAATTCAAACAAGATAGGAATAGGAAGACTTGAGTTTCAAAAAGATATAAATGGCAGGAAAAAAATCTTTTGGATCCGTTCAAACAATGATAATTCTAGGCTTGACCAGACCAGATCAAGATAAAAGCAATCTAAATGACACAAATTTGATCAAATGCAGGATTTATCTTTGTTTAGTGTGCGTACCAACTGCTTTTCCTCATCCGATTGGGAACTGCTGCAGGTCTCCGTGTATTGATCGAACGTAGCCTCAACAGCGGATTTGAATTTCCTTATCTTGCCACGCAATGAAGTAATAAATCTATCCATGGACGGTGCCGGGTTCTTATCCATTGCTCGACCGCACGACCGCTCAATATGATCAAAAAATTCAAAAACCTAATACACACACGTAACACTTGTCATTTAAAAAATAGGTCCCAATATTAAACTTTGAAAGTCAAAATAACTATCCTACTCACTCTTTTTTGAGTGACAATGGGCTCATGTTCCCCAGTTTGTTCTGGTACTGCTGCCTTGGGTGCATCATCTTGTCTTGGTCGGCCTATGTGCATTATAGTATTTAAAGAATACCATGCCATATATTCCTCGGTGTGCTCCACTTTGGATGACTTCTTCCCATGCAATATACTGTCATACCTCTTCTCCCATAGCTCTATCTCTGCTGAGTGTACAATACTATAATTTGTAACGACTTTTTCCATGCGCTCCGACCTTGGCAATGCCCCTACAAAGGGTGGAGGAACTACCTGCCTTAGACCGAACTGTTTCATGACCCGACCGATGTTGTGCCTTTCTAGCACCCAAAAGAATATCAGAGGTGCAGAACATCTGAATAAATATCGGTCTTCCTTGGGTACTCGTTTTAGGAACGCCTTGCCAAGCCTCTTATAAGGCTGCCAGTCAAACTGTGGAAACGTAATACAGAATGTATTAGATATAGTATAAAAACAGTGCATAAAAATCTCCAAAATAGAACAAATTCATAATTAACTTGATCACCTGCTCGGCTGTAAGGTTGTTGAGTTGTTTGCGTACGGTTCTCAGCCTTGTAACATGGTGGCTTCCTCCTATCCTGTTGTGCCATGTGACTGTCAAGGGGAACTGAATGTCATTATTAGGCCATGCCCAAGGCTTTATCACTCGGCCGATTGGCATCCTCGAGTAGGCCCATATCTGTAAAATTGTTAAAAATATATTGTTGTTAGTGCGTACCAACTTTCTAAAGGACTAATGCATTCAACAAAACACTATGATTAATACAAACCTGGAGCAGCTGGAGAGGGCCTGACAAACTCTTGAATGTATGTTCGAACGCATCACTCTCATCCGTTGGGTCAATACCTACTGGTTTGCCATCCGAACCAATATCGGTTTTCTTTAGCCCAGCCCACCTCACTCCCTTGTTCAACATTCTGTATAGGTTGGCCAGACAAGCGGGGGCCCAAGCATAGGGTTTGAAATCCCTAAATAATTCAAGTGCATATGCGGGCCCCCTAGAAGAAGAAGCGTTTGAATTGATTTGTCCCGAAACCAAGAAAAAGAGATAGGCTCTAGTATTGTAAACCTCTTGGTCAGCACTAAGTTTCTTCTTCTTCTTCTTCTTATTTCCTTGATCAGCCTGGATCCGGAAGTGTTGTTCCAACCATGTGTACTTAATGGATATTCCATTGAAATCTACACCCATTTGGGGTCGAAGGCCTAGCAATTCTTCGCACAAATTTGCGACGTTTGCACTAGGAAATGTTGTACCGGTGACAGCCGGTCCATTGATCGGTAGTCCGTAGATATATGCAACATCCTCTAGTGTCACTGTCGCCTCGCCGATGGGAAGGTGAAATGTGTTTGTTTCAGGGCGCCACCGCTCCACCAAACCGGTAATTAATGCGTGATCTATTCTAATCCATCTCATCTGTGCAAGGTGGTATAGTCCGGACATACGAACATATTCTAGCTGCCTCTCGTTTAGATGCCATGTCCCGTAATCAGGGTTTGTCGGAATGCACCTATAAGTACCAAGCTCCTGTCAACATGTAAAAGAGAGCACTTCAAAAATCATGCATTGATATTCAACTGAAAATGGTATGTGGTTTAGCAACATACAATCCCATTATATATGGCTGAACTAATATGTGTTTCCTGCTCAGAGAGAAGATCAATTGTAGCATTTTCGTTTGCATTGTTGCTCTCTGCTTCAGACATCTGCAAGTTACAATCAAAAGCAACAATATTTACCCATAACAATATTACCTCAATCATTCAAATGGTTCTCGTAAAGGTGTTTTTTTATAATCTCTTGAAAGATCCATTAAAGGATTGCTTGTTTTTCCCTTCCATTATTTGCATGTAATTATTGTTCTACTCTTCATGACAGAATTTGGGTACATTTCTTATTCAACGCAAGCCTAAGATTATCATAAGATTATGAAATCTCTTTGCATATTGGTCTAATATACCCAAACAATTGGCAACAGAGATGGATGAATTATTTTATTGAAAAGAGAGGGACAGATTGTTTGAGAAAGAAATACAAAAAAGAGGAAAACTCAACAATGCACTTAAAAACTGCTTTAGGCATTTGCACATGGTAAGGCATCTCCCTGTTCACATTTTTTACTTTATTAGTGAGGAACCTACCTGCGTAGTATGTCTAAGTGCCCTCTGAGTGTATAACTCACATTAATCATGTTATCAGTCAATGTCCTCAATCTATTTAAGTGACTGGAAAAAAGTGTGCTACGAACCATATGAGTAATCTACCCCAACTCTCTCCACCATATGAGTGTGCTACGAACCATACTTAACATTCCATGTGCCTTTAATTTATGTCAATGCACAAGCACATGCAGTAAGATCCCATTTCAGACCCTTTTCCTTCATTGTCTGTTGCAAGCCCATTTTGGAGACCCATATGGCCATATTGCTTGTTGGTGTACAGCCACCCACGTCATTAATTTGCAAGACTAAACCAAGTCATTACTTGCTTTGCCTCTATTGCCACTTGACATTTTTATCTATGCTTGTATACTTATATATACCTATTACCACTTTGCCCAGGGTCATTCAATGATATATGTCTGTGTCAGTGGGTGGGTGGGGTAAGGCAAAAATATCACATTTGATCATTTTGTCCTCATATAATTGTCAAACAGGCTTTACATGGAAAGGGCCTATCCAATCATGTGAAGCCTACTCATTCCCTTGTACTTGAGACACTCCAATTAGAAACAACTGGCATGCAAAATTGGAATGAAGCCACATTGTATTCATGGGATCATTCTCCCAACAGACCTAGTGCGCTTTACAGAAAGTGGGCCCTTCATGTGAGGTTAAATGTGGCTCAATCAATTCAGGGTGGTTGTGTATGGAGGCTAATATATAAGAATAGAAAATACATTTGCTTCAGATAATTTCATCCTCCTCATTGATAAAGCATCAATTTGATGATTTTCTAATTGTACTTAGGTTTTTTATTATTAAGATTCAATAATTGTTAACAGTTAGATCAGTGTCAATTGTCAAATGATGATGAATGAAAGTTTATGGCCATTGAAAGAAGGAATGGTTGGATTTTTCAAAAGTGGACCTCACACTACAAAATAAAGAGGGGGCAAAGCAAGCTGATTTGAGGAAAGCCTCAATTTATATTCTTAATATTTATAGAGAAGTGTAGTGATGAAATATGACTTGTTTTTTTACTCAACTTAGTGGGCTGGGACCCAAGCCCTCTAGTGAGGGAGTAGACCGCGGGTGAGGTGAGGGAGCCCTCTAGTAAGGGAAGAAGACTATGAACGAGGGAAGGTGCCTAC
This sequence comes from Cinnamomum chago, assembly GCA_038049695.1. Taxonomy (NCBI): domain Eukaryota; kingdom Viridiplantae; phylum Streptophyta; class Magnoliopsida; order Laurales; family Lauraceae; genus Cinnamomum; species Cinnamomum chago. The sequence goes on from CP142459.1 coordinate 16,630,252, forward strand.
CGAGATTCGAACCGAGAACAAGGCACTAAGAACCCATGGAATGTGATGACTTTTTACAAACAACCCCATTTTCTTTTCTTTTTTTACTCTAATTTAATTTTTTTTCCAATTAAAAGAACCCATGGAATGTGATGACTTTTTCTCCTTTTTTGACAAAAAAGAAAGGAGTCAGGTTTTAATAAAGGATTGAAGAATCAAGTATATGGAGAAGGGATTGCTCATCACTTTCATAGCAAGAAACATGGAATGTTAATGGATCCCCATTCCATGTAGGGCCCCATCAGAAACTCTACAGAAAAAAGGACTCCATGTGATCGATGCTGGACCAGCTTGAAAAAGATAATACCACCTCTGGGTTTGCCTGTTTGGTTGTATCCAATTTACATGTTTGTTGCTTTCAAAGGAAGATGGTGAGAGGGTACAATCACTTTCACAAATGTGATGATAATTGAGAAGCATGTCCTTGTATTTATTCCATTCACATGGTGGAACATGGATAGCTTGTCACATCATTGTGTGCATATGTAATGCAGTTGATCCAAACTGCACTGACTGCAATTTTGGTTTTACCCATGATTAAAATGATTCCATGGATGAAAACAGTTCCCATCCAAAACTCCATGAAAAGGACTGCTACACTCTCCTTTGTCCTGTAGCTTGATATTTCTCCACAATATCCTAAACCAGCAAACAGTAGACACAAACATAAAAGATGACTAGTTACTAGTAAAAGAGCGAATGTGAAGGGTTTGAGAGAACTTTAAATTCTTGAAATGCATGAGGGGGATCAAGAATTTCTGTGTTGGGTGGTAAGAAGAAACTCTTTTCAGATTTCTGCAGCTACCTACTACCACTCTTTTATACAAGTCACCAAGATTCCCCAATAATTTCAAATTCTTGTAAGTTCAATGGTTTTTTCTTCCTAGAAAGGCGACGGAATAGTTTGCTCTGTGCTCGCCACACGGCTGTGTGGCTTTTCTTCCTAAAACTTGCCCAATTCCTCTACCAAACAGCTCTATAGGATGTTGTTACTAAAACTCATTAAGACAACCCAAGATTGATAAGATTAAGCAAACCAAAGACTAATGAGATGAGACTATAATTATCATATGCTAAAATTAATAATTACTCCATAGTTGTAAGATATGAATATGTATGGATACACTGCTATATCAAAAATAAATAAATAAATAACTATTAACTTCATGAGATTGGAAAAACAGTTATATTTGGATCCCATGCTCTGTTTCGAGTAGACTGATACTGGCTACACTACGGGTAGAGCGTGTTGGGTGTTTCAAGCTCCCATTTGATCCATGGAGTGTGATGGTCTCAACAATCTCTAACTCATCACATGACTTGGGTATATCTCTGGGTTGGCAAGATCTTGGTATCAGTTCCCCCAAATAGCCATTAACCCCCATCCTACTTAACAAAGAAAAATAATACCATCCTAGGACAACTACCTCATCATCACAGGTGTAAAAATGTTCATTGTCACCTGTTTTCAGCCATAAAAATGTTCATTGTCACCAGATCAATAGAAAGTAGAAGATACAATAGAAAGTAGAAGATGCATTTCAAAAAAGACAAACACCATTTTTAGGGCATTTTTCTTGCTATGAGGGGTATTGTTACTCAAGGAAGATGAAGACCCTTTTAGAAAGCGATTTTAGAGTGGAGAGTAGATGTTTGCCATAAGGAAACATTAACCAAACAAAATGACATAGAGATGTAATAAGGGTTTATCTTAGACGACAATACAGTCAGAAAAGGGCAAAGGCGATCATCGTACCTTCGACAAACCTTCGACAACAACGTGTGGGAGGGGACCACAGTTGGTAGGAGGGCAAGGAGCAGGAGAAGCAACCGAACCGGATGTTGAGGGGACCACTGTTGTTCCAGGGACAAACGGGCGCAGACGGCGAAATGGAAGCCTTGACAAAGAAACCGCAGAAAATGACTCTTTTGTTCTAACTCGTGTCCGCCTCAGGGTCCCTAGGGACCCTTACCTTCATAAAAATAAGGTCCCTAGGGACGCTAGTTGAAAGTCCTAAAAAAAAAACACCTTTTCAGGCAAAATGACTGATATGGTGTGACGTCGGTTAAAGTGTTTATTTTGGCCCATGGGTCCTTTAATGTGTTTTTTTTGGTAAAATCCCCTAATTTCTAACTATTCTTATAATCATTACCATAATTTAAGGAAACAAACCTAATCAAAATTAAAACTTCAACCTAAACTCCTAACAATAAGGGAATTGAAATAGGTTTTATTTAATATACCTACATTTGGTGACCCTTCTGCGGTTTGATCATAGACTTCAGTGAGCCCATGTCCTGGGGCTACATCAAATATCGACCTAAAAATTTTATGCCACCATTTGTTTGTACTCATTTTACATATGTAAATGTTGAACATGCATGAAATTTATGCATGTTCACCTTTGTTTGCACTAATTTATGCATCACATCGGTAAATGAGATGTGAGAATGGTGTGTAAATGAGTCATTTTCATCCTATAATTTACACAACTGGAAAGGTGGTAAACCATTACACACCTCCCATATGAAAAAATTATAGTATAAATAACCCCCGACCAAAGCCCCCAATGCACACGCGCGCACACATTTTTTCCTACAAATAGGTCATGGGTTTAAATCCTATTAATCACCTTCCATTTTTTTTATGTCACGTGGTCCCCAAATTTATGATCCAAACCGCTCAATCTTTTTTTATTAAATTAATAAGGGCCGAGACCAATTGCTTCATATCTTATATTTTCATTGATTTTGAGAAATATGTAAGACATGCCCAAATATTCCCAACATATAGATCAGATTCTCTACACTTCTATGGGCCCCTAATCCATGATTCAAATAATTCAATATTATTATATATGCACGACGAACATCCATATTTTTAGTTTCATATTATAAACCTTCATAGAGTATGAGAAAGATATGAAAAACACAAACACATCTTAAATGATTTGATTTTCTCATTTAATGGTGTAAAAATGGCGCTTTCAAACCAGGGGAGAATGTTCTCCTACAAGCAATTGCATGTGCAGTCAAGCTCTTTAGGTGCCAATTTAGCCCACCTTTGATCCGTTTACCTCCATTGGATATTCTTCCCATCCCATAATTTGGCATTAGAACCAATTTTACATTCATTGAACCTTCACTTACTGCTGGATTGAATCTAAAAAATATCTATGGTGATCAAGATGCTATGAAACATGAAGGTTGTTATTGCAAGGGCTGATTTTTTTTTTTTTTTTGTTTTTGTTTTTGGCTCCCCTTTGCCCATAAGATCTTTCCATCTGCCCTACCCTCATTGATAAACACGTATCTAAATGAACCCCACAAGCTGGGCTGCATTTTAGCAAGATGTAGTCTACTTGAAGAACATTATCCTTCAAACAAATATGATCATGTGTTTTTAGTGCATATGTAAAAATTTACATAGAAGCTCTTTAAATATGTAAAAAAATTTCATATCGTTTGTGTAGAGGGTAAACAACCCAAAGCACACCGGATATGAGCATTATGGATTGTGTCATACTTAATGACTTGGGCTTTTGAATTGTAAATGGACTTAGGCTTTCAAATAAGAGAGCCGAACCAAATATGGCTTGTTAACATCATTTAGAATAGTTGGGCTTGATATCTGATCAAACCTGAGATGTTATGAAGTGAACCAACTTCAAGTTCAGCATCAAGCTTAAGTAGCTTTTTTAATGTTAATCCATGTTCGAAGTAGGGCTAATCTCTCTTACCCAAAAAAAACAAAAACTAGCTAGCTCAAGTTAATTCAAGTGAAGCTCAAGCTGAGTTTGGCTTCGTTAAAGATGGGGTTACCCACTTTAGTGTTTTAAGTGTAGGAAATCGTATGGCCCGCATGCCACGGGTCCCACGTCAGATCAAGTAGAGTTGATGCCAACAGAGAATACAATCCTACTGAATGTAAGATTTGATCTGATCCCACTAATAAAACTCTCAATAGGATTAGTGGAGTGGATTTCTTGGCGAAGTAGTTTCTAATAAGTGTGACTCTTTGAGACTTGTCTATATAAGATAAGGGAGCCTTAGAGTTGATGATTTATTCCATCTCATACGAGAGACAAGAGGCGAAGAGATCTATGGATCGAGCTTCCCAATCACCATAACGCACATAGATCTCCGGCCGCGTGTCGAAGTCTCAGCATCTAAATCCATCATTAAATCTAGCTCGGGCTTCTTTCACAAAAAATAAATAGATAAATAAATAAATAAAAACGTTCTAGCTCAAGCATCCCAGCTCGGCTTGCTGATCTTTAGTTTTTATCATCTCACGTTTATCCCAAGGTAAATGCAGGCAAGAACGAAATAAAGTTCCCAGTAACTTTATTTAAGGGCATGTTTGTTTAGATGTGGTAAAGTAAAAATGTGATGTAATTAATCTCATTGGCCACCCAACTTTACTTACTACTTCTGGTTAACAAAAATGAAGGCAAAATTTTGTTACCCATCTGACCTTATCTGATCTACATGATTAAGACAAGTTTGAGGCTCTCAAAATTATCATTTTGATTAGATAGTTATAATTCCGTCATTAACACACCTCATGCTTTCAGGTGGGACCCACACCATACTGTTCCAAGTTTATGATTAGTTTTTTTGGCCTTTTTCGCGTTGCAAAATGGGTCAAACACCATAGCTTGATTGATCTCCACCCCAACTTAGGTTGATCTCCCATCACCTTGATAGAAACAAGGAAGCAAGAATGACTGAAGAAGCTTGTCGTTTAACAAATAAATAAATAATAATAATAATAACGTTTGCTCCATCTGATAGTGGATTTTCTTGTCTCACTAAACTTTCGGTGCCTGCCAAGGGCCAAATATCAGTGGTATGTGGCAACCTAGGGCTGGCAAATGGGCCGTGTCAAAGGTGGGGCCCATGTTTTGGACACCAACCCGACCCTGGCTTGTTTCCAAAACAGGTTGCAAACCAACAACCCACGCCCATTAGGTCTCGGATCGTGTTGACCCGTCTAGTTAACCGGCATCAGATGTGGGTTGGGTTGGGCTGACCCATGTAATTTGCATACATGTAAAAAATAATCATTATATGTGAGTTAGAACTCATGACCATTTACTTTTTAAGAAGCCAATCTGACCACTGCCTCACACAACTATTTCATGGAAACATTTATCCAAAGAATCTTAAAACTAGTTAGATGAGGATGGACTCTAACCACAGAGTATTAAAACTACTTTGGAATATTGATCAGTACTTGGACTTTATCTACGATGTATTTATAAAAACAACTCTATTTTTAGATTATTGACCCCTACATATCGTTGGTTATTATAATTTATTAAAAATTAATATTATTAAAAAATGACAAACTCGCACTAAGAGTGTGGTACTAAAGAAGAGGAGGAAACTTTCCGTACACTCTTGTAGAGGGAGAAAGCGTAGAGTTTGGGTTTTTTTTTCTTTTTCTTTTTTGTGCGTGTGGCTGACTTTTATTAATTGTAATGTAAACGAAGTGAAATACCATGATAGACTCCACTTATTAAATTTACAGTCCTTAAGACAAACATCCTTACTATTTATTGGATATCCCGACGTTTCACCTCAATCTAGGTTATTTCCACCTTTAGATTGATTCTCTACGAAAAAGAAAAAGAAAAAAACCCTATATGCATATTCATTATCATAGTTTTCATCAAACAATTAATTTAATAGTAGGACTATTTTCAATGGAGGTAAAATTTTGGATTTTCCAATGTATTTGAAAAAAGTTTACTTTGAATAGTTGGATTCCAATATTCCCCACCATGGCGTTCCCACCCTTTAATTTTGGATTTATCAAAATTAAATTCTTACACTGAGAGTGAGTTGTAGATTTATATTTGTGGAATGGTTTAATGCACTATTAGAAAAACCACTTTTAGCGACCGCCAAAAGCCGTTGCTAAAAGTGGTATGGCGGTTACTAATACTCTTTAGCGACCGCCCGGTGACCGCCAAGGGAGCGACACAGATACTTCGTCGCTGAAAGTAGTGGTGGTCGCTAATGTTTTTTCGACGGCAAGGTGGCGGTCGCTAATGTTTTTTCGACGGCAAGGTGGCGGTCTCTAATACTGCATACAGCGGTCACTAATATACCACTTTTTTTTTATTTTTTTTATTTTTTTTATTTTTTTCAAGTATTAGAGGCGGCCGCTAATGGTGAAAAATTTTCCTTTTAGCGACCGCCAGTGGCGGCCGCTAAAGGGAATAGTTTTTTTTTTAAAACGTCCTCTATTTTCTCAATTCTTTTCCTTCTTTTATACATGTACCTGATATATTATCACAAATACTACCATCAATTAAAATTACAAATAACAAAAGAAAGTCTTATATTAATTACATTTAATACAAAAGTTTCAACAAATTATATCCATTACAATTACAGAAAAAAAAAATGTCCATGTAGGGTGCCATGGTAGATCCAATGCTCTCAAACCTGAACAGAAAAAGGAAAATAAATATTAATAGTTAACTATAAAATTTGACAATTTCAACTAAATATAAAAAAATTAAGAATTAAAATTAAAATTTAAACCTACATTTTAACTGTACGAGCAATCCGGGAGTTGGAATCTCGTTCCGTCAGTTTCTACAAGTCATGAATGACTAGCGGCCCATGCCCGTCAAGTTTCATGGGCAACGGAGTCCGTTTGCTCGTTTTCGGTGCCCGGTGGCTTGTTTTCTAAATTTTAAGCTAACGTTCTAACTTAAACCTACGTTTCAACTGTACGAGCATTCCGGAAGTCGGAATCTCGTTCCGTCAGTTCCTACAAGTCATGAATGACTACGGGCCCGTGCCCGTCAAGTTTCACGGGCAACAGAGCACGTTTGCTCGTTTTGGGCTCCCGGAGGTTCGTTTTCTAAATTTTAAGTTATAGTTCTAACATAAACCTACGTTTCAACTGTACGAGCAATCCGGGAGTCGGAATCACGTTCCGTCAGTTCTTGCAAATCTTGAATGACTACGGGCCCGGGCTCGTCAAGTTTCGCGAGCAATGGAGCCCGTTTGCTCGTTTTGGGCAACCGGAGGCTCGTTTTATAAGTTTTAAGTTAACGTTCCAACTTAAACCTACGTTTCAACTGTACGAGCAATCCGGGAGTCTGAATCACGTTCCGTCAGTTCCTGCGAGTCATGAATGACTACGGGTTCGTGCCCGTCAAGTTTCGTGGGCAACGGAGCCCATTTGCTCATTTTGGGCGCCCGGAGGCTCGTTTTATAAGTTTTAAGTTAACGTTCTAACTTAAACCTACGTTTCAACTGTATGAGCAAGTCGAAAGTCGGGATCTCGTTCCGTCAGTTCCTGCAAGTCATGAATGACTACAGGCCGGTGCCCGTCAAGTTTCAAGGGCAACGGAGCCCGTTTGCTTGTTTTGAGCGTCCGGATGCTCGTTTTCTAAGTTTTAAGTTAGTTTCTAAATTAAATCTACGTTTCAATTCTACGATCAATCCGGGAGTCGGAATCTCGTTCTGTCAATTCTTGCAAGTCAGGAATGACAACGGGCCCGTGCCCGTCAAGTTTCATGGGCAACGGAGTATGTTTGCTCGTTTTGAGCGCCCGGAGGCTCGTTTTCTAAGTTTTAAGTTAGTTTCTAAGTTAAATCTACGTTTCAACTCTACGAGCAATCCGGGAGTCGGAATCTCGTTCCGTCAGTTCCTGCAAGTCAGGAATGACTACGGGCCCGTGCCCGTCAAGTTTCACGGGCAACGAAGCATGTTTCCTAGTTTTGGGCGCCCGGAGGCTCGTTTTATAAGTTTTAAGTTAACTTTATAACTTAAACCTACGTTTCAACTGTACGAGCAATCCGGGAGTCGAAATCTCGTTCCGTCAGTTCCTGCAAGTCATGAATGACTACGGGCCCGGGCCCATCAAGTTTCACGGGCAACGGAGCCCGTTTGCTTGTTTTGAGTGCCCGGAGGCTCGTTTTCTAAGTTTTAAAGTAACGTTCTAACTTAAACCTTTGTTTCAACTTTACGAGCAATCCGAGAGTCGGAATCTCATTCCGTCAGTTCCTGCAAGTCATAAATGACTACGAGCCCGTTCCCATCAAGTCTCACGGGCGACGGAGCCCGTTTGCTCTTTCTCTAACTTTTAAAGTAACGTTCTAACTTAAACCGACGTTTCAACTGTACGAGCAATCCGGGAGTCGGATTCTCGTTCCGTCAGTTCCTGCAAATCAGGAATGACAACGGGCCCGTGCCCGTGAAGTTTTATGGGCACCGAAGCCCGTTTGCTCGTTTTGGGAGCTCAGATGCTCGTTTTCTAAGTTTTAAGTTAGTTTCTAAGTTAAATCTACGTTTCAACTTTACGAGCAATCCGGGAGTCGGATTCTCGTTTCGTCAGTTCTTGCAAGTCAGGAATGACGACGGGCCCATGCCCGTCAAGTTTCATGGGCACCGGAGCCCGTTTGCTCATTTTGGGCGCTTAGATGCTCGTTTTCTAAGTTTTAAGTTAGTTTCTAAGTTAAATATACGTTTCAACTCAACGAGCAATCCGGGAGTCGGATTCTCGTTCCGTCAGTTCCTGTAAGTCAGGAATGACAACGGGCCCGTGCCTGTCAAGTTTCATGGGCACCGGAGCCCGTTCGCTCGTTTTGGGCGCTCAGATGCTCATTTTCTAAGTTTTAAGTTAGTTTCTAAGTTAAATTTACGTTTCAACTCGGGGAGCAATCCGGGAGTCGGATTCTCGTTCCGTCAGTTCCTGCAAGTCAAGAATGACTACGGGCCCATGCCCGTCAAGTTTCAGCCTAAGTGACTAACTTTTTAAGTTTCAAAATCTATAAGTTTCAAAATCTATGAATTAAAAAAATAATTTTACCTGGTCAGGATCAGTCAAGCCTGCTAAATCATGACTGCCCTCTCCACCGAAGTCATGTCTCGCCCTGTGGCCGCTGCCAGCGTCTGGTGCTTGTAATTATTTATTATACAGTTAAAAACAATTAAAAAAACATAAGTATTGATACATCAATGACATAATTGACAATTTAAACATACAAATTTTTTTTCTTACTAACCTGAGTAGTGGGTGGTGGGTCTGAAGCGAGCGGGCCGCGACTCTGTGATAGACGAGCCTCAAGCTCTGCCATCTCCGCTCTTAACTAGGCCCTCATCTCTGCCCTGACCTCATTTGTCACCTCCTCTCTGATCGCTGCCTTCATGGACTGCAGCAACTCCTGAACCTCCTCATCTGTACGGAGGTGTATGCCCTTTGAGGAGCTGGCACCGGATGACTCCGATCGCGCGATGTGCGAGCGTGGAATGCCCGTCCCATACGTGAGCGTGTATCCGTGCCCGTCCAGGCTGACGACGGAGTGGAATATCTCATCCCTCCGCGATGGCAAACTGCGCTCCTCCTCGGGTAACTCCTCCAGGCGTGACTGATACTGGGCCTGCATAGTTGATTCATTTAGTATATTATCATGCATAACAAGACATAGTAATAGAAAGATAATTTAAACGGTTCAATATAAAAACTTACGAAGATAGCTGCAACCTCTGGGCGGCGAGGATCTCGAGAACGCATCCAGACGGACATCCTGTCGACCGGAACACCCTCCGAACGCAACTGTTTGGTGGAGAGTTATATTATTAGTGTACTATCATACAGAATGACAAAAATATAAATTACATGTACGATTTAACTTTTTACCTCGTGGCGGACCTGGGTGATGTCCTGTGTGCGGGACCCTGCATTGCGCGGTTCCGCGCATTCGTAGCAGACACTCTTTATCAGTCGGAATTTTTGTTAGTTACATTAGTCACTAGTAAATTGTTAAAATTAAAATAAAAAAATTAGAAGTTTCTCACCTGAACCTCCTCGCTCGTCCAGTACCGGACGAGCTGAGTCCACTGATCAGGGAGAACGCCCCTTGGAACTCACTCAAGTATGTTGGGCGCATCTTGATGTGGCTTCCAGTGCTGCATCTTAACTTTATTTTTATGTTCTTTCCACATCTTCCGGCACTTCGACATGCAAACTGGCCGGAAGAGCTCAGGACATGCCCTCAAATTATCCTGAAAAGGATAAATAATTTTTCATTAAGTTATGGTTTAAATTGACACATTCTGAGGAGAAATGTTAAATTATTACCTTGACCTACTGCCAGGTACGATCTAGTGTATCGGCCATGAATGCCTCCCAATCAAGTGTAGTCAAAGGGAATGCATATAGATCCCGGACCATATGTCCCAATTGGCTGATGAGCTGGCGAGCATGCGGACCCACCAGATGGTATGTCTCATCAAACTCCACGTCAATGGGATGACCGGAATTCCATGTCCAGATCCCTCGAGCAGGGCCTCTCCCCCTGCTGGAAGATGGGCATGTGCTCGTAGCACCTGTTCAAATTAGAGATAATCTAATTAAATTGAAATAAAATAATTTTTAAGAATTAAAATGTTCTAATTAAATAAACTTATACCGGTCTGTGTATCGGCTGATGCAAGCCGAGACGGTGGAGCTGAAGAAGTCGACGCTGAACCTGAAGAAGTTGACGCCGAAGCGTCCACTAGGGTGGATGGACTCGGATGAGACGTCGATGGCCTACTCGGTGGGGCCATCGAACTAGACTGGGCGGCATCCGGCGTCGGTCTAGGCTCCCCAGATGGCATGCTGGCCTGGGCCTGGCGCAGTAGCTCGTCCATCATCCGCGGACGATCTCTCCTCTTTCGTCCTGACATATCTGTTCAAATGTTTGTAAGATAAATTTCATGAAATTAGATTATTTTTCTCCAAATTATCTTCTATATTTAGCCTATCATCAAACACCCCACCATCAAAACCTCTCAAACTTACCACCAAACCCAATAACCCAACAAATGAATAAAATAGCCATCATTTCTCCTCCTGTTCTCTCTTTTTTCCTTCTCAAACCCTTCAACCAAGCCTTAAAACCACTCTAAAATCCAAATTTCAACCAAGGAAATTTACAGAGAAACCCCTGAAGTTTCCACATAAATCTTGAAGAAAAGGAAACCCAACTACCCAAGGAATAAAATCCCTTTCGCTTGCCTTGGAAGAAAGCAAAGAACCCCATTTAAAAAGGCAATCTCAACTTAAGGGATTAAAACCAATGTCACCACCACCCATACACAAACACATAGAAACACACATACACATGAAGTCAACGAAAATTTCTAATCTACAACTACATGTGTAAGGAAAAATAATGACTTCAATTATGCCCAATCAGCTAAATTTTACACATGCTTCAATTATGCCCTTTTTTTTTTCTTTTTTCTTTAAATCTTTGATGATGGTTTTTAGAATCCAACCTTGAAGAAATGCAGTGTTCAAAAATGTAAACGGCCACAGTTTCCATTTATCCAGGCAAAACTCCTCTTGCTAAACAACTTTAATCAGTAAAATTTATAGAGCTTAAGTTTTTTAGCCATTAGAATTTGTAGACTGCAGAGGTGGACCTTTCATAGAAGAAAGAAAGAAGAAAAGCATTGATTTTTCAATGACATGCTACAATACTTATAGCCAGCTAGTTTAGCAAATTAGAAAATGTAGAGGTTAATTTAGCCTCTGGGAACATGAGTAGGTGATAAATTCAGCTCTAGAACTAGAAGATATTACAAGTGAGGGCATTTTTGTTTGAGAAGGTCAAAGGTGCAAGATTCGGACAATATTGAAACTTAGTGAAAAAAATTTTGTAAACCATATAATTTAACATCCTTAATTTTGGAGCCTATTTCGGCTGTTAATATTCAACAACACCATGTGGTTGAAAAAAAAAAACTAGGGGCTGCTAAAGGAATAGGGTAAGCCCAATTAACTTGCCTCGCTTTTAGTATCCCTATCACCAATTTCTCCAATGGTGCGAATATAATGACCAGATGGATATCTAGAAAGGCAATCCCAAGAATCAACAGCAACAATAAAACAGAGATAATACAAAAATCAAGAACAGAACATCAAACAATTCTTTGCAATCAGAATCAACAAATCATGAAAAAGAACCAAGAGATTTTGAGCAAAAAAATCAAGACACCCAGAAAGGGGAAATGAAAAACAACTGTTCAAGCTCGTGCGTATTGAATGGAAAGGGACTCAGATTTCCTTCTCTTAAAATTTCCTACCTTGAAGAAATATTGCAGTGTTCATAAATAAAACAGAGATAATACAAAAATCATCAGAAAATCAAGAAGCGAACAAACGACAAGATATGTATGAAATATGAGCCTTATGAACAAACGGCATAAGCTTCAAGACTCAAGAGAGCTTGTGCTTGTGGACAAATCGTTATATAACTTTTTTTTTTTAAATACCAAGGATAATTTTACTTTTATTTATTTATTTATTTCCATTGAAACCCCTCTTGAGACCTCGATTGTCTTCTCTGACATTGCTAGAACTCATTTCAACTCTCACAATACATGAAGTAACTGCTTGGAGGGAAGCTGCCAGGATTTTTTTTTCTTTTTTAAGTTCAACCAGCAGGAAGATTGAAGAGGTTCCAGCGTTTCTAAAATAAGTTGCAGAATGACCCATTTATCATGAAGATTTTATTAATCCAAAATGGATAAGTAATATATTTTAATTACTGCTCCAGTCATAATAAGCTCTTAGAGTTCCTCTCGTAGAGAGATTTAGGAGTCCATTTGGATGTATAAAAAAAATAAATTGCAAAAACAAGTTGAGAAAATTGACATAGTAGAAATGTGAACCGTATATCAACATATGATCAATCCTTCTACCCTTTTGCACTCACTATTACTTAAACTTGGCACCGATGCCAATTTGACACTAATCCAACTTATATTCAAGATTGGATTTATTACGGAAAAAAGTAAGAAATGCTACCCAATTAAGTGCTCAAAATTATTTAAATTCTCACTTAAAACATGGGCTAAGATGATTGGATAGTCCCCATCCGAACTCCCTCAGAGTTAAAATTTAGAAACTCATCATCAACCTTACTTCAAATGTATACCTGCAACCGTTCTAAGAAATGCTCAAAATGCCTTCAAAACAAGGATTTGATTAAACAAAAGTGAAGGCTTGGAACAAATTCAATTTGGCAAATCTGTGGCAAGTGGAAAAATCAATTTAAAACACAGTGGATCAGTTTAATTCATTGATTCACAGAACACAAAAGAGTTCGGCAGATTCTTCAGCAACCATAACCAAATCTCCCTCAGATCAACATATAAAATTTAGAAACACTTTATAACCTTATTTCAAATTTATCCAACAACTATTCACGAAGAGAGAGCCTCAAAGTAAATAAGTACTACTCTTAAAATATCTACACATTCAGTAAAAAGTCTATGTTACAATTATCTTTTTCTAGTCAAAATAATGAATGAATTGGTGAAGTTAATTGCCACAAGGCACTGCTGAAAATCCCTTCAAAACAAGGGTTTGATTAAGCAAAAGCAAAAAACCCGTCCCAACAATAACTAAATGATCACTAGCTGCATGACTGCATCAACCAACAAGATTAGCATAATCAAGTCCTACACAGATTCCATCAAAACCAAGTTGATCAATGAAGTTGCAACTTGACTAGTGGAAAAAAAAATAAAACTCCACAGAGATTCCTTCCCACTCTATTATAATTTTAACTTTTAAGATCCATTTGCCTGCACTGGTTTCCTCAAGGACCTGCATTTCCTATAATTTCACCGTATTCCGAGTCCAGGGTGGTTGCCATAAAGTTCCCAAAGACCCAAAATTGGCGGTTACACTCTGAGCTGTCTATAGAAATTCTTGGATACCCGAGAACTCGGAGAAGAGAAACAACTAAAACCAAACAGCCCTTACTAAATTTGTAGAATCTTAGTTACATAACACTGACTTTAGCAACAAAGAAAAGAGACATACTAATAAGTCCTTTAATACAAAAATAACTTCCATTAGTTTCTCAAGGTAGCAATAACCTACCAACTCTAACTTCTTTATTAACAGCATCAATTAAAAGAATCCTCAAAAAACACAGGGATACATTTCATAGCACCCAACACCAAATGTCCAACAGAAAACCACGATTTCTCCCTAGTATCAATCAGGTGAGATCTCAATACAATTATCTAGCTAAGACTTGAAAAGGCAATCAAAAAGTCTCTAAACATGAAATGGGGTCAAATCCTAGACTAATTCAACTCAGAAATCTGAACTGTTTTGGGACAAAAAGCAATGCCAAAGTCAGAATCTGATGTTGATATCATTTGGGGCATCCCCAAACTTTCTGAAAGGATGATTAGTTATAAAGCCACCTCGAATTCGTGATACATCCAAACAGGACCGTAGTTTCAAACTACAATCATCAGATCTGATTTGGGTCTGTTTCACAGTAAAGCCCTAGGGTTCTAACAATCTTGATTCAGCTTCAAATCCAGAAAAATGAAAATTGTCTTGTACGATACAACATACTGATTTAGAGGGGAAAAACTGAAAAGTAAGAATGTAACAAGATCCGACAACTAGTTGCTCAACAGTGTTAAGGTGGCTGTGGGTACTTATCCTCCTTTTTATTCAAAACAATAGGTGGTCTCTATACAAAAAAGAAAGGAAAAAAAAAATTCTCCAAAAAGGGTTTTGTTCATCTGTTACAAGGTTCAAGTAGCCCAGATTTTCAAATGCCATGAATGAGATCGCAGCTGGGAAACATTACAAGGACCATTCCCCATGATATTTGGAGGGAAACCTCTTTCCCCAAATATGGTCCAAGGGTTTCCATAGACAAAATGCCAACCAGTCAGCCCACTTTAATTTGGCCATTTGGATGAATGATGTCTGCACTTTCAAAATTATAAACTAAACCACACTCAAAAGCTAACACCTTAGAAGAAGATCTGTACTGAACCAATTCCTTGCAATCAACAATCAACAATCAACAATATACACAAATCATGAAAAACAGATAAACAGATCCCCAATTTGATTAAAAAAAAAAAAAAAAGGCCAAGAGATTTTGAGCAAACAATTGCATAAATAATTGAAAATGCAACTATAATAACCCTCATGTTTCACTCATTCTTGTTAATTTGGAATGTGTGATTGAAGGGAAAGTAAAGAGTCTAAATCTAATTAGATCCCATCTCAAACTGGAAACTATGATGGGATTGAATGAGATGACAGATGGAAGGTTTAGATGACAGACTCTTTAATATGGCATGAGATAGGATTTGTTTACTTATAGGGTGTTCATAGGTCGGGCCGGGCCGGGCCGGGCTAAGGCGTATCCAGGACCATCCTGGCTTTAGAAACAATGGCCCAGGCCGGGCCCAAGCATTTAATCAATCGGGGCAAGCCAAATCGGGCTTTTTATCCCTTTTGTGGGCATTTGATCAATTGTTTGGACTAATTAAATTAAATTGCATGCATTCCTTACGCAAGCCAAGCCGGGCTTTGGACTTTCTATCACTTAATTCAAGCCCGATCCAATTATTAAAATGGAAACTAATTACATATCCAAGCCCAGCCCATGAGCACCCTACTTATCTATGACTTTAAGAAAATATGAGTACCCTTAGAAAAGTAGGCTTGTGCTAGCATGGGCACAAAAACTAAATTAGATATAAGTTCAGAATTTTTAGAAAGAAAGAAAGAAAGTTTAAATAAATTTTTTTGTCTTTTATGATCTTCATTAAGATGCTATATTTAAAAGTTTATTAAAAAAAGAAACGTGCACTTAACTAACATAAACTATTATAATCATTTTTTAAATATTAAATTAAGGAAAGATAACAATAAAAAATAATTGTAAAGCCGATAACATGATAATGGTAAAGATACGGATGCTGCGACATTCTTTTTTTCCATTATTGTGAATAGATGAGTTGGAATTCATTGGATAGATGAGTTGGGATTCATCGTTCTATTACACGTTTTGGATGATTTTTTGGTTTAAGATTTGGAAACTAAATAGTTTGAAAGAATTATTACTAAATGTGAATGGATTGATTAGAGAGAGTGGAAGATTGGACTCTTTAAAATGAAACTCTTCTTAGATTGACCTCTTTATTTAATTGGCTAAAATCGAAATATTCTCTTAAATTCCTAAAATCTCTCCCGCCTTTAAGTTAAATCAGGTTAAAATTGAAATCGAAATTGACCTCCAATTTCTTTATCAATTGCAAAATCGGACTCCAATTTTAAAATCGAATCCTACACCCATAATATATACTAATATACTAATAGATCTCTTACAAATGAATGTATGAAGTACTAATCCAGACAGATTGGGTTAGGCGAAATCAGAACCAAAAACTTGCCCTAAACCTAATATACTCATTACCAAAGAGACCCCTAATATGAGTAATGGGGGCAATCATCTGTTTAACCCGATCTATTACTGATTTGGACCTAACCCATTTGAAGATGTTTTGGTAAACTAATGTTTAAGGGCTTTTGGACTTATCAAAACCAAAAGTCCTAAAAGTTACTTTTAAAATGTTCAACCAAATAAACCCTTGGCTTTTATCTTTTCTTTTGTCTGAGAGTTCAACTTCCAGTTATTCCATTCAATATTTTGATTGAATATATTATAAAATAGAAAAACAGAAATTATGTTATTTAATACATGCAACTTTATAGCCATTTGATTATGGTTTTAAGTTTCCAGAAAAAAAAAAAAAAAACTGCTCCTTTATGTCTTTCACTTTTTTTTTTTTTTTTTTTTGAAGGATTCTATATATACCTTTCAATCATAATATGAAAGGGCAGATATTATGCTGTACTTTTATGGACTGCATCATCCATTATTTGCCCCCTTTTTTTTTTTTTTTTGCACTGATTGCAATGTAAAAATCCATACATATCGTTTTTGGGACCCAAGAAGGAACTCGAATACACACGGGAAGGTAGCACACTCAAGTGGGAAGAAAGCCCATGTAAGTGGAAAAAGAGCCTGCACAGGCGGGAAGAGGTGACCCACCCGGGATTCGAACCCTGTAGATAAAAACTAACGCTCCTTACCACTGGGGTAAGGATCCGTTCTTATATGAATTGTTTGATTTAGAAAAGGAAACGGATCAAGTTCGGTAATGGACTTGAGTTTTCACTTGCGTTAATACCCTTTCTAGGGTTTGCAACTTTTGAAAACCCTAGAAAGCAGGGCCGGACCTATGAACAGGTTTCTGGAGTTGAAGCCCTCACCAAACCTGAAAATTTTAATTTTTTTTTAAAAAAAAAACCCTATAGATTCAAAGAATTATTCTGCAGTTTTCTTTTACATTTGCCATTTCTCCAATATTTCTTTTACATTAGGGCCCCCAAGTTGAGTTTCCTCGGTCTACCCTTTCCTTGGTAGAATGGGTATTAATATCCTTAACCTAGCTTATTGTTTCTAATGAGAATTTTCTTTTTACCAAAAAAGTAAAAAAAAAAAAAAAAAAACCCTTTCCAGGGTTAGGAAATGTGTTACGAAATCCATGGTGTACTGGTGGGGTATGCTCTGGGTCAAGTCAAATGGAATATAGATTGTCCCTCCTTTATATTTTGTTGAGAAGACTCCAACTATGGTAAATTTATGAAAGAGTTCTCTACCTTTTAGTTTTTACAATAGAGTTCCTTGTTAATTTCTTGTTAGTACTTCAAAAGACAAAACTGCATTTAGCTACTCACTTTGTGTACCACAATGTATAATTCCAAGTTTATTTATGGTACCATAAAGAGTTCTCTTTGAGTACGGATCCCAAAACGGGAGATATTATTTCATTTTATCAACATTCGTCAGCTGTATAAAATCTTTTCTTTTCTTTTATTCATTCTAAAGAAGCAATTGAGATGGTACAGTAGATGGCTTGGAATTTTATCTGTTTGACTAATATTGATAGGATGAAACAATATCTCCTTGTTTCAATGAAATAGGGAATCCGAACTCATAATCTTTTAGGTACCAAATCATCTACAATCTTTAAAAGCGCCACAAGACTTTTATATAAAATGGACCCACCCAATAATAATAACTCCATACATGATACATGAAAATAAATGAAGTTCTTGTTTTTCCACCCCTGCCCACATACCACCACCACTTGGAACCTTCATTACAGGACTGCTTCTCCTAAGTCAACATCTTCATTAATCCTCCACATGCAGGGAAACTTGTTGCATGCAGACAGCACTAGTTCTCTTCTTAACATAAATATTTGCTTGTGAAAGACGTTGTCGTCCCAGTTTTGAAACACGATTGAGTTTTAATATATTTTTGGTCAAAATCAGCATCATATTGTCCGCTTTGGCCCACTTGCATGCGCGAAGACTTCCTAGGCAGATACATATCCTGATATTGCTCCCGCTTGGACGAGCTTTAACTTCGGAGCTTTTAAGGGATCCGAGGTCATAAAGCTTTAAAACGCGTCATGTCTAGTGATGGAGTTTGACTAATTATAAGTCTAGGGTCAGGACTTGGATATTTTTTTATGCAGGACTTGGATATATAAGGCCTTACGGTGGTAACTGAAGAACTTCACCCTTATGCCTGCGGATTTTCCTTCATTAGCTCACAAAATCGCTTGACCTAGTCTTACCTCATGTCAATACTACTAGGTACATCTAATTTCTAAATTCATAGTTCTCCTGACCTTCCACTATTCTCATCTTATGTCTTACATGAGATTCTATGGACCCCACAAGAGAGGAGAAGGTTTTATCTAAGATTGTGTGACATAAGAAGATCACATGTTTGTTCGCATTAGAATATATAGAAATTGAATACATAAGAATACGTGGTCAAAGAGCTCCACCAAATAAGCAATGTAGGCACCTTGACTTTCCTAGAATTTGAATTACTATGGTGATGACTAGGTATTCATTTCTCATCTTCCCTCACTTTCTATTAAGGAGAGGTTATTTGATGATCAATTTTGTGTATTCACCTTGGATCCTTATTTTTAACCACATATGACATGAATTCCTAAGTATTTAATCCTTATATATTATGTGCAAATAAATAGGCCCTCATTCTCACAATATAAGTGGTGAGGAGTGGGGAAGGAGTGAGGTCAGGGGAGACTGAGCAGTAGAACTTATGAAATTCATAGTAAGAAAGAAGTCTACAAGTTGGCTTTACATGTTTCTTATGTTGTTGTTCTGCAAATTTTACACTTGCACTATAAAGACAACTAAAGACATTTGGCAATAAAAAAATAAAGCAAAACAAATAACAGAAATGAAAGAAAGTTAACGAAAATTTTGTCTCTTTAACATGTTGACTTGGTAGCCAGAAGCAACTTTCTAAAAAAAAAAAAACTGAAAGTAGAACAACTTTAACATATAATCATGCCAAGTTGAGGTGATTTCATAAAAAATTCCTTCAGAGCTTGTTTATTTGCATAGAATAGATGAGCATTGCATACATAGGAATTCCCCATGCACGTGAATGAGCTCAAAAAGAGGATTGTTGAATTTGTGAAATGTGAACAATATAAGGTGAGGCATGACGGATAAAATGTAGTGAGATAGATGAGACCTTAACTTTTTTAGGGTTTAAATTATTATGTGATATCTAAGTATTCATTTCCCATTCAATCTCCATACATAATTATCTTTTTCTATATATACCCCCTAGGGTTTATAGAATTTGTAAATAGGCCCTAGTGGCTTCAGTATCCCCTGCCTTTTCATTTTAATACATTCCATGTCCCCAAAATAAATAGTCATAATCAGAACAGGCGACCACCAAAAGGTTTGTGTTGGATTTTTATAAAATGACAACATTGCCCTTAAGTTCATTAAACAAAGATAAGTATGTCATTATTTATAAAAATATCATTATTTTATCCCTAGTCCCGATAGTCTCTCTCAAATCCTCCCATGCACATGAACCCTAATTAGGTAATTACGTATTTGAAACTTTCATCAATCTAAGGGGGTTGTGCATGGATTGGGTCAATTATAAGTACAAGTGTTGGTTTTCATTGTGATCGATGTAGGTTTAATGAAATAGGCCCCATATCGATAAAAATGGATTTGTGTAGGGTTATTTTCACCCACTAAATGTACTATAGTAATTGTTTGTGTTACAAGCTTTAAAGAAGAATAAATACGAGATTCTGAATTATGCTATATGGATAAAGAGATAGGAAAAGCGCCATTTTACTCTCAAAATTTATGGTGACTATAAGGCTACTAATTTTGGGACATGGAAGGTATTAAAATGAAAAGGCATGGGGTATTTACAAATATTGAAACCACAAAGGCTTATTTACAAATCCTACAAACATTAGAAGTATATAAAAAAAAAGGGAGTTGCTATTGGCACAGCTCCACTTGCTCGTTGCACATCCTTTTTTTTTTTTTCCAAAACTTGGCACCCATGTAAGAAATCCCCAAACTACCCCTCTCCCTCTCCTTCCATGTCCCTACTCGCCGCCCATGTTCGTTCGGCGCCCACCTCCGCCCTCTCCCTCTTCCTCTCCCTCTCTGTGCTGGCCCCCACATCCGGCCACTCCTAACCCTCTCCTTTTCCTTGTCTCTCTCCCTCTCACTCTCCCTATCTCTCTCCCTCTCCATGCTTGCCGCCCACCTCCGCCTGGCTCCTGGCCTCACCCACCTCCGCTGAGGGAGAGGGGTAGTTTGGGGATTTCCTATAAAGGTGCCCAAGTTTTAAAAAAAGGGATGTGCAATGAGCAAGTGGAGTTGTGCCAATAGCAACTCCAAAAAAAAATCTTTTTTAATATTCACCCTTGATCTTCTTTTCTAACTGCTTTTTTGACCTATTTGTTTGCATGAGAATTGATGGCCAAATGAGCTTCAACAACGATTATTAAAAAGGTGAGGGGGAAGGTTATAAGGAGGCAACATAGATGCAACTGTTACTTACCTGGGACTTGAATTACTAAGGTAGTGGTTGGGTACTCATTTCCCACCTCTCATTTGAGAGGAGATAACTTGATGGGCATTTTTTTTTTTCTGAAATTTACATTTTTTTCCTTCAATCTTAGCAATTTTATAATTGTAAGTCTCGCAATTCCTATGTAATTCAATTACATGTGACAAACAGCCGCGGGGTAAAAGGCATTTAATATGACAAACTCTCCAAAATGTCCACCTTCACAAACACCTACCCCATTTTAATTAGCATTGATCTAAACTTGATACTGATCTAATCATTATTCACGTTTGGACTTAATCACATGAATTTGAATTCATAGGAAGCCACTAAACTTTGATGTCCTTTAACTATGATATTTAACTCAGATCAAGAAGCATGATGATGATAATCTACCAGCCAACGCAGCCACATTAACAAAAATGTTGACAAACACATGGTCTAACCGTCAAGGCCTGTTTGGGTAAATGAGGAGTGGAGTAAAATGAAGTGGGTTTCACATGTGGAGTGGATGTTAGATCTAATATGGTTTGCAATTCAAAGCAAACATATGGATCTTGATTTACGCATTAACAATGGATAATCTAAAATACTAAAAGCGTACCTTGCGCCCTGATTGTGATGATGAGCAGATCTCTTTTCTCAAATATGGTTTTCTCCTATCTCCCTTATCACCCACTCCAATATGCGTGAAGTAGTTGATGGGTACTTTTTCAGATCTTGTAGGTTAAGAGAGAGGACCGGAAAACCATATATATATATATAGATAAGCCCTAGAGAGATTTCTTCCCATCAAACAAATCTAATAAAGGTAAGTTTCCTTAATTCTCTCAAATCAGTCAACAGGAGTCCTATTTGATTGAGCTTACTAAAATTTAATCCAAGATAATTAAACTTAGTAAAACCAAACACTAAAAAGGGGAAAGTAACTTAAATTAGTCAGCTCATGAGGACCACTCATATCTAACAATCTCCCACTTAGTCAAGACAACCATATAAAAGCTATCCACCTTTTATGAAATAATTTTGAAATAAAGAACTAGTTGAAAATAAAATTTTGACTCAACTTGGATTCAACTAAATTATAAAAAAAAAAAAAAAACCCGACGAGTGGCCACTCATTTGTAAAAATAGCCTAGTGAATCTTGTTTATGCTAATTCTTACATACTGTAGCTGAATGAAACTAATAATGCGAATCATGGCGGTCAAACATCAATTTTGCGACATAATTCCTTCCATATACCACAACATTAGTAATTCCATTTAGTCAAGTCATAAATCGAGGAAAATAATAGGAGTGGACTAAAAATTCCTATTTATTGTTCCAACTGTAATTTATCTTGCTTTTCAATAATGAATTAATTGTGCACAAAAAAAAGCAAGAGAACATAATCATTATTAACGAAAACTTATCAACAAAAAATGTCTAAGTAAATAGCATAAATCATTTCAACCACATACATTAAGGTAACACAATGTGACCCATTTCTCTAACACGATCATTATAGGCCTCTACCGGTAATGCTTTGGTCATAAGATCTGTAATCATGAGCTTTGTACTGATTTTCTCTATAGACATTAAACCATCCCGAACCTTCTCTTTAACGGCAAGGTATTTTATCTAAAAGTGTTTTGCAGGACTAGAATTCTTGTGGTTGTTAGAGAAGCGAACATATGAGGTATTATCACAATAAATTTTCAGCGGCTTAGAAATGAAATCCATGATCTGAAGCCCTGAAATAAAATTTCGCAGCCATATAGCTTGATTAGTGGCCTCAAAGCATGCCACAAATTCTGCTTGAAATGTGGAAGAAGCAGTTGTAGTCTATTTAACACTTTTTCACGAAATAGCCCCACCCACAAGGAGAAAAATGTATCCTGATGTAGATCTCCTTGTGTCGAGGCACCCATCAAAATCTGAGTCTGAATGTCCAATCACTTCCAAGTGATCAGATTTTCTATAAGTGAGCATATGTTCTTTAGTCCCTTGTAAATATCGCATGACCTTTTTTGCTGCTTTCCAATGTACCATGCCAGTGTTAGACTGATACCTTCCTAGCATGCTAACTGCAAAACTGATGTCTGGACGAGTACAAGTCTGAGCATATAAAAGACTTCCTACAACGGAAGCATATGGATTATCTTGCATCTGTTTTCTCTCGATGTCATTTCTTGGACATTGATCTTTAGAAAATAGATCACCTCTTGATATAGTGCTTTTCTTCTAGAATAATTCTGCATATTGAATCTTTCAAGAACTCTATTGATATAGGCTTTCTGTGAAAGTCCTAGCTAGTAGTCCTCGAGATTTGTTTATAATAATCTCGATTCAAAGCACAAAGGATGCTTCACCCATATCTTTCATTTCAAGATTCTCTATGAGGTATTCTTTAGTTTCAAGTAGTAGGCTAAGATCACTACTAGCAAGTAGAATGTCATCTACATATAGGACTAAAATATTGAACTTACTCCCATTGATTTTCAGGTATATACATTGATCAACAATGTTTTCCTTAAACCCGAAGGAGGTAATGGTATCATGGAACTTAATATACCATTGCCTTGAAGCGTGTTTAAGCCCATATATAGATTTCTTTAATCTACGAACTGGTTTTTCTTTGCCTTTTTCCTCAAATCATTCTGGTTGTTTCTTATATACCTCTTTAGATAAATTCTCATTTAAGAACGCGGTTTTCACCTCCATTTGATGTCACTCTAAATTAAAATGAGCTACTAATGCCATTATGATTCGAAAAGAGTCCTTCAAAGAAACTGCTGAAAAGGTCTCTTTATAATCAATATTTTGCCTTTGAGTAAATCCCTTGGCTACAAGTCTGGCCTTAAATTGTTCGATTTTGCCATTTGAGTCTCGCTTGGTCTTAAAGATCCATTTACATCTTATAGTCGCAGACCCTTGAGGCAATTCGACGAGAACCCAGACTTTATTTATTGACATGGATTTGAACTCTTTTTGAACTCTTTTTGCATGGCATCAATCCATTTATTCGAATCATCTCCTTTAATGGCTTGTGAAAATGTTACCAGATCTTCTTTTACACCTATATCAAAATCAGATAATTGAAGATAAACAATATAGTCATTCGATATAGCAAACCTCTTAGATCTTTGAGATCTTCTTAAAGCTTTTGTTTTCACTAAATTTTGATTTGGATGAATAATATATGCAATCATTTCATTATGAGTGACATTCTCATCTAGTGGTGCATCTGGTATGATAGGTTGTATTTCCATCGTATTGTTCTGAACGAAGTCATTTGGAACACCAACTCTAATTGTTTCAATCGGTACTTGAATAGGTATTGGATGTTCTTCAAATACCACATTTCGTGGTGCATTGCTCCCACTAATGTCATCATTTTCTATGAATCTGGCATTTTCGGTTTCAACAATTCTAGTGGTATGAGTAGGACAGTAAAAATTTAAAACCTCTGGACCTTTCAGGATATCCAATAAAATACCCACTGATAGTCGTAGGTCCAATTTCCTAACTTGTGGGTTATAAATTCTAGCTTCCACTGGACAACCCCAAACATGCAGATGTCATAAACTTGGCTTCTTACATGTCCATAACTCGTAAGGAGTTTTAGAAACTGCCTTAGTGGGTACACGGTTTAGGATATATGCAGTTGTTTTTAGGGCTTCTCCCCATATAGAGTCAGGTAATTTAGAATTACTTAACATACTTTGTACCATTTTCATAAGCGTTCGATTACATCTTTCAGCCACACCATTTTGATGTGGGGAGCCAGGCAATATATATTTAGCACGAATGCCATGACTTTCCAGGAATTTAGCAAATGGGGCAGGATTTTGACCCGATTCATCATACCTCCCATAATACTCTCCACCCATATCAGATCTCACAACCTTTATTTTTCTGTTTAACTGTTTTTCAACTTCAGCCTTATATATTTCAAACGCTTTCAAAGATTCTGATTTCTCATATAACAGGTTGACATATCCATTTCTAGTGAAATCATCAATAAAGGTGATAAATTATTTTTGACCACTATAACATGGCGTAGGAAAATAACCACAAATATCTGTGTGGATTAATTCAAGTGGTTCTAAATGTCTTGCGACCTTATCTTTATTAACATCTTTAGTCTATTTGCCTTTTATACAGTCTATACAGACACCAAAATCAGTAAAATCTAGGACTCGTAATAACCCATCATTTACTAATCTTTTTAATCTCTCTTGAGAGATGTGTCCTAGCCTTTTATGCCACAAAATCGAGGAATTCTCATTAAATATTCCTCTCTTAACACCAACATTCATAATATTATTCTCATGCAAGGTAAGTAAGGAACTAACAAAATATGGATCCAGATTCAATTTATAAAGATCATCACATAAAATACCACCACCAATTAAAATGTTATTCTTATAAATACTCAAAGTACTTTGTCCAAAAGAGAAGGTATAACCTTCCAAATCAAGGAACATAAAAGGTGGTATTTAGGTCCAACTGGAATTTGGAATCAAGAATCAGCCAACAAGTCCCCATAGTTTTCACATTAGCCTCCAGCAGTTGCCCATCAAAAATTTTCTTTGTTCATTACTTGGACTCCGGCTTGAGTGAAAGCCCTGCATGGAATTTTCCACATGAACAGTGGCACCAGATTCAATCCACCAAGTATTTGAAGGAACATCTAAAAGATTTATTTCATAACAAACAAAAGAATTATTTATACCTCTAGATTCAAACCATTTATGTCTCTTCAAGCATTCTTTCTTCAAATGTCCCTTTTAGTGGCAGAAGATGTACCTTGGTTCACTACCTTTCTTCCCGGATTGATCAGTCGAAGCAGGTTTCTTGCCTTTCTTTTTCAAACTTTTCTTACCCTTGGGATATGGTTTCTTGTTTGAAGGGGTATTAGAGATCAAATTTAGTTTGTGTAACTACCCTTCCTACCTAAGTCTGCCTTCTTCTTGGACACACATTGAGACCAACTCATTCGTAGTCCATTTCTCCCTATGCGTATTATATGAAAATTTGAAAGGTCCAAATTGAGGGGGCAAAGAGTTCAGAATAAATTGGACTATATAATTCTCGAAAATTGTCATTTCTAGAGAGTTGAGTTGGGCCGCTATACCCCTCATCTCCATGATATGTTCCCTGATACCGTTGGATCCATCATATTTCATTGAAGATAATTTGGCAATCAAAGTAGCTGTCAAAGCCTTATCAGATGCTTGAAATTGCTGCTCCACAGATTCGAGATAGGCCTTTGCATTTTCATTATTCGGGATTGAACCACGGATATTTTTAGCTATGGATCTTTTGATCATTATGAGACTTTGACGGTTGGCCTTGATCCATTTTTCATAAGATGCTCTCGCAGCTTGAGAGTATTTTCAGTAAGATCAGCGGGTTTGGATTCCATAATTGCAGTGTCCAAGTTTAAGCAGCCAAAGGTTAATAAAAGTTCATCTTTCCAAATTGTAAAATTCGAGCCATTCAACATTGGTATGCTAGAGAGATGTCCATTCAAGGCAGCGGGAGTCTATGCTGAAATATAAAGGGAAAAATGCTCAATTACTTTAATACTTTGAGTTCATGCTAAAAAACTAATCTAGAATGATTCGTTGCATGAATGAAGCATATCTGGTGAGTGATTCAGTTCATCATCGTAGTCTCTCCTTTGGGACGAGACTACAACATACAATAGGATCGCTCGTGGAGGAATCCTATCCATCCATAGGGCTAATGAGATAGTATGAACACAATTTGCTAGGCTTTATACCTTTGGGCATAGGAACCAATTCCAATTAGTTACATATATCAAATTACCCTATTCCGGTCTTACAATTATTTGAGTGGCGATCGTACCTTTGGGCTGATCTTCACTTTCATAATTTAGAATCAAGTCTAATGCTATTATCCTTATATAAGAAATAGTGTTAAGGGTCTTAAATTTCAATTGATACCTATAATATTCTATAATTGGGTCACTTTGGTGACAACCACACTAATTAAAACTATGGGTATCAATTGAATTAATAGCATTTATAAAATGACATAAAGGGGACTAATCTAAGTTGGTTATAATGTCATTAGTGGTGCCTCTAAAAGATTAGGCTACGCTTAATTTATAGCATATTGTGGTTATCAAACATCCACAAAAAAATAAAATAAAATAATATTTCATTGTATATAAATCAAATGGTGCGCCCTAAGCATGACCCAAATTAGGCAAACCCAATAAAAGTGATATAATGAGACCAATCCAGGCAATAAATAATCAAACCCACAAAAAAAAATTGTAATAATAAAAGCACAATAAAATTACAGCAAACAAACTTAATAATTACATTTGTACAGCCCTTATTTGTAATTTCATATAGTCTGAAATCCAAGGAATGGTCTCAAATTAATCAAAACAGGCCCAACTATGAAAAAACAATAAATATCATGCCCTTTTTTTTAATTCTAGCAACTTAAGCGAGGTAAAGGTAAGAATTCTAACATAGAGTTAATGTTATGAACATGTGTACTCCTTTATGCAACGTGTCCAGGCCAACAAACCATACACAGAACCTCTTTTTTCACCTTCACACTCACACAACCCATTCTAAAAAATACAATGGGCTTGATAGTAACCTAAAAGAACTCAATGTTCTGTCAAAACAGAGCTCACTTTATCCCATTACACGATGAGAACAGAGCTCACTTTATCCCATTACACGATGAGAACAAAACTGCCTCACACAGAAAACGTCCTAGAAAAGATGGGTTTCTCGCCTACACCTTCTAAGGTTCTTGAATAGTGGGCCCCACCCCAAGATTAACCACAACTTCATGATCGCTCAGCCCTGTGCGGCTAGCGGGGCGGCCCAGATCTGTGATCGGGTCTTCACACGGACCCCACATAATGATTAAATGAAAGAAATACCATATCAGGGACTCACGCCCCAACAAATATAAAGGTCTGGATGATAGCCGGATGGGATCCACTCCTCATGGGTCCAGAGTCTCTAGGGTCGCCCGTGGGTCCTCCTTTGGATCCACGGATCAGATCTAACATCAGGGGCCCACCTGAGTCCCACAGTCCCAAAACACAAATGCAGACCCTCACGGTTCAAGTCAAGGCCCTGTTAGTCTGCTCTTCCCTGGTTTCAATGGCCTCTGATTTGAATCAACTCCAGCCAGCCAACCCATCTAAGTGATACCCAATTACGTAATCTTAGATGTGGAGAAAATGGTTTTGAAACTCAAACAAATTAAAGTGCCGTTTGAAACAATGCAACAGTAATTTCCATATGAGAAAATCGATTTAATCGTCCCCAAATCTCCGATCTCATTGCAAAATAAAATCGATTTTCTTGTCCATAAAAAAAGTTATCCAATTTAAAAAAATATGTTGAATGCATAAATCACAACTCATTTCTCTGATACCAATTGTTAGATCTAATATGGTTTGAAATTCAAATCAACCCTATGAATCTTGATTTACGCATTAACAATGGATAATCTAAAATTCTAAAAGCGTACCTTGCGCCATGATCTCTTTTTCTCAAATAGGGTTTTTATGCGTAAAGTTGATGGGTACTTTTCAGATCTCGTTAAGAGAGAGAAGGCCGGAAAACCATATATATAGATAATCCCTAGAGAGATTTCTTTCAATCAAACAAATCTAATAAAGGTAAGTTTCCTTAATTCCCTCAAATCAGTCAACAAGAGTCATATTTGATTGGGCTTACTAGAATTTAATCCAAGATAAACCTAGTAAAACCAAAAACTAAAAAGGATAAAGTAACTTAAATTAGTGGGCTCAAACCGTGGGTCCCAACAGTGTTGCACATGTGGTCGTGAGGACCACTCATGTCTAACAATGGAGTAAAGAGAAGTAGTTTGAAGTTAAAGTAGAATACTTCACTTCACTCCATTTGGATACTTATTTTGAAGTTAAAGTTTGTAATAGAAACCACTTTTGCTCAAGGAAATAGAAGTATTTAGAGTTGAAGTGAAATGAAGTATATGTGGCTTGAAAAACCTGCCTTAACACATGCTGAAGTCCCAATAACCAAATCTCTATTAAATATCAATCCACATGTGCTTAAACTAATAATTAATCCTAAATCAGATTAAAAGCAATCAAACCACACAATAAGAAGGACACATGATTTACACGTAGAAAACCCTACTCAGGAAAAAAACCATGGACCTTACCGTCTAGGCCAACAAACAACCAAGCACTATTAAAAACGAAAGTTACAAGAGAACTTACAACCATTTTCCAGTTGTTAAATCAACCTAAAGACTGCTTTGATCTTGTCGACTACTCGTCGTTCACCTTTAGTCGTGCTTGAACAAACCACCTTGAAACCGTCTTCAAGATGTCTCTACTTCAAGAGAGTAAAATGGAATCAGATCCAACACTTGATCTTCAGCACACGAACTAGAAGCCTTGGGAGGGGATGATGGATCTCTCAAAATCTTCTCTAGGGTTTAATCTTTATGAGAAGTTCTTTGGAATAGAGAGAGAATGGCTATTTATAAGTTTGCATTCGTGCCTCTTGGATTGTAATACAATTAGGATAGAACATAGCATCATGAGAGAATTTAGGAAAGAGATTTATATATGAAATACGCCCAGGTTCGCTCGAGCGAACAAGGAGTTTGCTCGAGCAAACTCGTCTCTGTCTCAGACGATCAGTTCAGAAGTAAGATGGGTCGAGCGGAGAGAAAAGATGGGTCGAGCGATGAAGTCTCTGTGATGGGTTCGCTCGAGCGAATGGGACATCGCTCGAGCGAACACAATCAGTTCCCAAAACGATTGTTGTTCTTTGCTGACAAAATTTAGGTATTCCATTCTAACTCAAATTACAACTTTAAGAGACCCGGTTTTATCCATAACCAATGAATTAGCCAACTCTTTAAAATCTTACGATCTTCCCCTTTGGCAATTCATGGACAAAACTCCTATTACACAAAAATCTACCCAAGTTCTAGCACTAAAACATATCCGGACAAAAACTCCTCCAAAAATGTCTTGATCTTTAAATCCCTGCAAATCTTGATCACTAGATCAAGTGTATTATCATAGAAGTAAAAAATAATCTTAATCATAGCATTAGATAAAGGAAAAACAAAGGAAAAGGATTTAAACATTCAGCACATCATCACATCATCACTCCCCCTTTTTGTTCATAAATTGACAAGGGTAAACATAGAAGAGATAAACAAAAAAGCAGGGTCAGTAGCAGCATGGTCATCAGAAAAGAGAGACAGTGGTCTAAATAGTTTCAACCAGACTAAAACATAAACCACAAAAACAA
This sequence comes from Cinnamomum chago, assembly GCA_038049695.1. Classification (NCBI taxonomy): domain Eukaryota; kingdom Viridiplantae; phylum Streptophyta; class Magnoliopsida; order Laurales; family Lauraceae; genus Cinnamomum; species Cinnamomum chago. The sequence goes on from CP142459.1 coordinate 16,660,405, forward strand.
CAAAGGATCAAGTAGACATTGGAAGCATAGAAAAGTCATAGTCAGCAAGATTGGAAGTTTCAGAAGACGCATAAACAATCACTTGCAGTCATTGATGTCCAAGTTTCGCAAGGATTGCAGCTAAAGCTTGATCAATAGAGTTGAAATGACCATCCACTGCATTAAACTGGGCATTAATGTTTGCATTCATTGCCTGCATCTATTCCACAAGAAGAGCAATTGTAACAGCATCTCCATGGTGCTCCCCCTGTACATTGACATCAGGGGCAGCTTCTCCCACCTCTATCTCGTCTCCCTGAACCACTGATGGAATGTGAGCGGATGATTGAGCCAAGGTACGAGCATTGATAGGATTCCTAATCCGTTGAGTTGGCTCATTTGTCTTCTTTGGAACTTCTTTCCACGAAAGAAACTCAGTGATGAAAACAACAAATGGAATAGTGGAGTTGCGTTTTGCGGAGAGCATCTTGAATAAGACATTCAGAATTACTTGAGGGATGTTCACTTGCTTCCCGGTGCCAATGAAATATAAAAGATAGCCATTCTTATGGCTCACATCAGATGTGTGTTCCCTTGGTTCTAAATTGTGGCAAACAAAACGATTCAAAAACATGTATTCCTCTGTCAGATTTCCATGACTGTGCCAAGGTGTTTCTTCACCACACAAAGTAGTGCCAATCATGTCATAGTTAATCTGTACTTGGCTGTCTTTTGGGAGAGGATAATCAACACCCTCTACTATTGGAATGTCAAGAAATTCAGAGATTTTTGCTGCTGTGACGTTAATCCATTTTCCACAAACATAGGTCTTCAATGAATCAGAAGACACAAGCTCCAAATTGTAGTAAAATTCTCGAAACCAGTCAGGGTAAAACTCTCTGATTTCAAATTGTAGTAAGGAATCCCAATTCTTGTTTGCAAGACTGCGACACACTGCTTTTCCAAGAAGAGCCTCGTCAATTTCCCTTTCAGATTCAACAGTTCTTTTCATGAACTGCTCTTGGAAGAGAATAGATTTGTTTAGAGAAGGAAATCGATGACGATTAAATGGAGGCTGAGATGAAGAAGACTCAGCGTGAGTTCTCTTTTTGGGAGCCATTATCTAATGTTCAGAAATCATGTGTCATACAATAGAGCTCAATATGACCAAGGTTACACAAGAATATCCAAGTCAATATAGCCGTAGACAAACCATTCAAATATAAAGACTCATTCCCAAATTCCAGAATTCAAAAACCACAGTCTAAACAAATATAGAAACCAAGCAAAACAACAGAGAGCATCATCCTAAGATGATTGTTTTCATTTCAGATAATGCAAGAGCAGAGGAACCCATTTTCCAAGCTAAGCGTCTCCCAACCGAAGGTCAAAAATTCTTAGAGTTTCTACTCAAAAAAATACACAGGTTATACTCCAATCCAATCAACACCCCAAAATGAAAATCATAAAAAAACATAGGACGAAAGAAAAGAAGTAGAAGATATAAGTGGAACCAAAATGAAGAAATTTTCAGCCATGAAACCCTTAAAAAACAAAATCCCCAAACCAATGATCCCTCTAAGAAAATGAAAAATGGAATGAATGATGCAAATCAAAATGATTTTGATGAATGGTGAAGAAGAAAAATACCTTTTTAGAGGTCTAAAGGAGTGCGCACAGCAGAGGTGGAGGCGGATGAAAATGGGAGCTAGGGCTTGGAGGAAGAGTAGAAGAAGTGAGGAAGAAAGAAAAAAAAAATGAGGATAGGGCGGCCTTAAATGCTGCAAGTTTGCTTGAGCGAACTAGAGTGGTCACTCGAACGAAGTGTCAAACTTTTGAAAAAATACAGTGCGGCGCGGCAAAAGCGGAAAAAATACTCTAACATCTATTGTTTAGTCAAATCACTCCATAAAATACAGTAAGAAGAAACTTTCATAAATGTAAGCGCACAGTGATAAATGTGAACAGTATGACCAAGAAAATAAAATAAAATAAAATAAAACTGAATAAATTGAGTGTGACCCACTCCCCCTAAATCTCCTCGAGACGAATGTGAGTGTTGCATGGGGAGCAAACCCATCAACAAGAAGTTAGGCAAGATACTTCCCCTCTTTTTTTTCTTTTTTTTTTCTTCGGAAAAATTCTACTTCCCTTTTTTTTTAAATAAATCTGGGGGACAAACTGAACCATCATGGGCGACTTTTACACTAATGAACATGGTAGCCTTCTCCAAATGAACCTTTTCAATCAAGGGGAAGTTATCACACACATTCTTAGGTAGCCCTAATCCTCCAGTTTAACCTCAAAGTTCAACATAGACTTTCTGATTCAAAAACCCATTTAGAAAAGCACTTTTCACATCCATTTGAAATAATTTGATGTTAAAAAAACAAGCATTAGCAAGCAACAGTCTGACTGACTCAAGTCTAGCAATAGGGGCAAATGTTTCATCAAAATTGATACCTTCAACTTGAGTATACTCCTGAGCAACTAGACGTGCTTTGTTCCTTATCACTTGACCCAACTCATCAATTTTATTTTTTAATATCCATTTTGTACCGATGACGTTTGTGTGATAGGGTCTAGGAACAAGCTTCCAAACACGATTTCTTTCAAATTGGGCAAGTTCCTCATGCATAACATTAATCCAACTATCATCAACAAGAGCATCTTTTACATTTTATGGTTCTAGCATAGAAACATAACATAAGTGACTTACCTCATTGCATACCTGTTTTTTGGTTTCAAAGGAGCTGAGATCTCACCTATAACCATATCCAGAGGATGATCTTTCAGTACTTGTCCTCTTTGGGATCGTGGATGAACAACAGCTGAAAGTGCATATTTTCCAAGAGTTTGAAGAGTAGGTTAAATCAGCTTGACTTTGGATGCTGACGTTGAGTTTTTTTACGCACTTTTCTCTTCGAATTGTCGAATGATATTTGGCACTATAGGTTCTGAAGATGATTTCTTTGGACTTGCATTTTCTTCAATTGCAGTAGTTTCCATTTTCTTTCCATTTTCAGAATCAGGTTCAGCTCGACTTTCAGTATCTTTATCCATGACCTATTCAGAAGAGGGAGAGAAAGTCATGCCTTCATCATCATCCGAAAAATAATCAGATATTCCTGCATTGTCCACAACCACATTTATGGACTCCATGACAACATATTTTTTAAGATGAAAATCCCGATAGGCTTTACTCGTCAAGGAGTAACCAAGGAAAATTTCGTCATCACTTCTGGAGTCAAATATTGTTAAGTGTTTTCTATTCCGTAGAATGTAACATTTGCTTCCAAAAGTTCTGAAATATTTGATGTTGGGCTTGACTCCGGTCCATATTTCATATGGACTGATTTTTGTGCCAAGACGAAGATAGACACGATTAATAACATAAACATTTGTGTTTACGACTTTAGCCCAAAACCGTGAGGAATATGTTTGCTATACAACATAACACGTGCCATCTCTTAAACCACACGATTTTTCCTTTCAACCACTCCATTTTGTTGTGGTGTTTTTTGTGCAAAGAATTCATGTTTGATGCCATGATGAGTGCAAAAAGTAAAGTAGTCAGAATTTTGAAATTCAGATCCATGATCTGAGCGTATTCTCAAAATACCTCCAAATTCTTATCCCTTATCTGCAATAAGCAAAGACCATAAGTCATTAAAAACTGTAGAAGTTTCAGACTTATCATGCAAGAATTGGACCCAAGTTAATCTAGAAAAATCATCAACGGTAAAAAAAAATGTATTTTTTACCGCCAATGCTTTCAAACTTACTGCGTCCATGAGATCCATATGTAACAACTCTAAAGGTCTCTTAGTAGTAAAAGAGTCAACTTTTTTATGCGGAGCTATAATTTGTTTCCCAACCTGACATGGGCCACAAACACTATTTGGGGCTCTTTGGAGTTTGGGCAACCTACGAACTAGTTCAAGTTTTGATAATGTTTCCAAGTCTTTGTGGTTAACATGACCCAGCCTTTGATGCCACGGATCAATAACACTTATCATTGCAGAATTATAGGACATATCATTTTCTGTAGATACCACATAACAATTGTTAGGATTTCTTTTACCATGGAGCACAATTTTTTCCTTTTTATCAACAATGATGCACTCATTAGCAGAAAAGTGAACTTCATGCTTGTTATCACACAGTTGGCTTATACTTAGAAGATTTGTCTGTCCATCAACCAAATAAACAATTTTCAGATGAGAAATACCTGGAATGAAAATTATACCTTCTCCAATGACTTTTGCCTTACCTCAATCTTCGAACCGAAGACTTCCACCATTATAGTCTTCAAGTGAGGTAAACAATGCTTTGTTCCCTGTCATATGCCTAGATCAGCCACTGTTCAAGTACCACACATCCGATTCTGTTGCACTGAGTGCAGTGAGGACCACATTACAGCGTATGTCAGATTTACGGACCCAGATGGTCTTGATCCTGACCTATTGAGGAGAGACATATTGCTTCCTCTATTGATTCATTTGATAGTTTCTCATTTTATTACAATGTGGTCGTATGTGTCTTTTAATCCCACAGAAGTGATATATGGGAACAAATTTTGGTTTGACACATATCTTGGATAATAGTTATTCGGGTATGTAGCATTTGGATAGAGTGGAAGTAATGCAGTCATCGTAGGTCCTTAAACAAAAGTAGACTTACCTTTGTCCTTTGATGTGGAAGCTCCTTGAACATAACCAAGTCCAGTTTTCGAAGAAACAGATTGTTCATTTCCCAGAATTTCGTTCAGCTTCAATGAGGGTCATCTTCAATTTTCCAGCAAGATTCTCTTTTTCAGATTTGCATGAGATCAACTCATTTTGCAAGTTCACCAACTCAGATTCAACTTTTTTGAGATTGTTGTTGCAGACGATCATTCTCTTGACCTGCAAGAATCAAATTGTTAGACAAGATAGTGCATTGATCTTCTAATTGTTTTACCTTAAACTGAGATTCTACCAATGTCTCTTGCAATGATGTAATATTTTCTTCCATTGCCTTTAATTTCAAGGCTCTTTTCTCGCTAATTTTCGACATTCTGACAGATTCTTGAAATGGCTTTTGATAATCTTCATCACCCTCCTGTTCTCCAATCAAAAATTTCATTAATATCTAAATCATCATCAAACTTAGATTCCTGCACAGAAGAGGTGTTAGAGAGATCCATGAAAGCAACGTATTTTCCGGACTCACTTGAAGGTAAATCAGGTTTAGAAACTTCTTCATCAGATTCCTCATCCCAAGCAACATTTAAAGCCTTACCTTTGTTCTTTTCTCTACGATTTACACACTTGGCAGCAATATGACCATATCCTTGGCATTCAAAATATTTTATTGGCTTCAGTGTACCCTTAGATTGATTCTGTTCTGTTTTAGGTATAAATTTTCCTTTTGAAGGTGCATTGGGATTCGATGAATCCTTCTTGGTAAAGGCCTTTTTGTTTTTCCACATCTTTTTAAATTTTCTTGCATAATAAGCCTCAATTTTGCATCATCAAAATCATTGTCATAATCATTAATTTCAAGGTCATCCACTGAATAGGAAGACACAAGAGCAACGCCCTTCCCCTTTTTCATTTGACAATGATTTGCCTTGAAGGTTTGCAAATTTCCAACAAGATCTTCAACAGTTATGGAATTGAGATCCTAATGCTCCTCGATAGCAACCACTTTTAGACGAAAAAGTTATGGGAGAGACCTCAAAATTTTCTTGATTGTTTTGGATTGAGGAATGGGTTCTCCAAGGGTAAAGCATGAATTTACAACCTTAGTCAATTTTGTGTTGAATTCATCAAACGTTTCAGACTCTTTCATCCGAATCATCTCAAAAGCGGTTGTCAAGTTTTGGAGTTTAGTTTGCTTGACAGTTTATGTTCCCTCATGAACAGTTTGTAAAAGATCCCATCCAGCCTTGGCATTATGGCACGCAAAAACTCTATAAAATTCCATTGCAGTAATTCCATTGAAAATTGCATTAATGGCCTTATTATTGCAATTGGACTTAGTCTTTTCATCAGCAGTCCATTGAGCTTTGGGTTTCAGTTTAGTCTGCCCATCAACAACAATGGTGGGATCAGTGCATCCCTCTACAACTATGTCCCAAACTTGATCATCTATAGCCCTAAGAAAAGCAATCATCTTTACTTTCCAGTAAGCATAATTGGTTCCGTCTAAAAGAGGGAGCTTGTTAGTAGACGTTCCTTCTCTATTGATATCCATTAGAGACCAATATTAAATAAATCACACAGTAGATTAGTGCAACATTCTCTAATACCAATTGAAAAACCTGCCTTAACACAGGTTGAGGTCTTAATAACCAAATCTCTATTAAATATCAATCCACGCGTGTTTAAACTAATAATTAATCCTAAATCAGATTAAAAGCAATCAAACCACACAATAAGGACACATGATTTATACATGTAAAACACTACTCGGGAAAATAGCCACGGCCTTACCGTCTAGGCCAACAGACAACCAAGCACTATTTAAAATGAAAGTTACAAGAGAACTTACAACCCTTTCCCAGTTGTTAACTCAACCTAAGGGCTGCTTTGATCTTAACTACTACTCGCCGTTCACCTTCAACCGTGCTTGAACAAACCACTTTGAATCCGTCTTCAAGATGTCTTTACTTTAGGAGAGTAGAACGGAATTAGACCCAACGCTTGATCTTCAACACACAAACTAGAAGCTTTTGGGGGGGCGGGGGGGTGGAGTGATGGATAACTCAAAATCTTCTCTAGGGGTTAATCTTTATGAGAAGTGCTTTGGAATAGAGAGAGAATGACTATTTATAAGCCTGGATTCGTGCCTCTTGGATTGTGATACAATTAGGATAGAACATAGCATCATGAGAGAAATTAGGAAAGAGTTTCCGGATGTAACTGAAATACACCCAGGTTCGCTCGAACGAACTCGTCTCTGTCTCAGACAATCAGTTCAGAAGTAAGATGGCTCGAGCGGAGAGAAAAGATGGGTCGAGCGATGAAGTCTCTGTGATGGGTTCGCTCGAGCAAATGGGACATCGCTCGAGCGAACACAATCAGTTCCCAAAACGATTGTTCTTCTTTGCTGACAAAACTTGGGCAATCCATTATAACTTTAAGAGACCCGATTTTGTCCATAACCAATGAATTAGCCAACTCTCTAAAACCTTACATAGCTGACAACATTACTTCATCTATAGGGCTAGACTCATCCAAACGGGATAGAGTTGAAATTTTAGACTGTTAGGGCCCATTTAACTTCACTCGACTGAAAGTCCGAGATCCGAACCCTAGAGGGGGGGGGGGGGGGGTGAATGGGGTGAGCTACAAATTAGTGACCAATTATGACCAATTATAACTTCTTTAAATTACATTAGCCACTAGTGATGATTATCAAACTAAATGCGGAATTAACAAAAACAATCACCACAAAGCATTCACCATCACGCAATGATTTATAGTGGTTCAGCCTCAATGCTTACATCCACTACCGGCTTGTGATCCAACACCCCACCGGATTTCCACTATTTATGCTTTTCAATAGGCTAAGCAATAACCTTTACAATATGCTTTCCAAGGCTAAGCAATAACATTTAACAAAGATGTTTTTCAAAGCTTAACATCAACCTATTACACTATGCTTTTCTTAGGCTAAGCAATAACTTCTTCAACCAAAATGTTAATTATCTCTCTAAGTAGTGTCTAGAATACACTTGATGGAGATACAATATAAAGCTCATTACAATGCCTCTAAATTAGGCTGATATGAAAATTAAAACAAACTCACACAACACTCTATGAAATGCAAAGATGAATGCTCATAGTGTGTGTGTGACAAACTTTAATCAAGTTAAAAATGATAGCTCAATTAATGTAAGCTTAAAGCTTTTGAAAGTGTAAAGCACAAAAATAGATTTGATTGAAGTGAAGGAACAAATCACATGTAATTTAAAAAACAACTTGAAAATGATGTATATCAATGCTAAGCAAGTTGTAAGAAACTTTAAAACAAAATTCATGTGATTTGTGAAGTTGTTGAATCCAAGACATAAGATAGATTTGAAAGTGATTTTCTTATGATGAAAAACAACAACCAAAGATTCAACTAAGTATAGAAATCATGTTACATATAATTTCAAAGATGTTTTCATAAACATGATTTACTTAGATATACCAATTTGAGTACTACTTGGTTTGAATCAAGGTGATGCATCCAAATTAAAAATTAATTCAAAACATATATATGTTAAGGACACAACAAACCATAGTTAACATGCTTAAAACGATTTACTAATAATTTAAGCAAAGCATGAAAATATATGAAAATGAAAACTAAGCTTATATAGAAGATTTACTTATGATTTCAAGCTTTAGCTTCCCTTTTTGACCAACTAGCCTCCCTTAGCTCATTCCCCTTTGTTTGGCCTCAAAACACCTCAAGGAGTATCCATTGGATCCTCAAATTTGGCTAAGGAATGAACTTCAATTTATAGAAAATGTTGTCCAACGGCTAGCTTGTCGGTCGACCGACATTTGGAGTTCGATCGATCGAACTCAACGGTCATATTCCAACAGTCAAATATTTCAAAAGTTTGCTTATCGAAATACACTTGTCAGTTAACCGAACTAAAGGTCAGTCGACCAACAGGTGACCGACACTTGACCGACAGCTTACCGAAGTTCTCAGAAAACTCAGATTTCATATTCTGGAATCGGAACCAACAGCTGACCGACAAAGGTTCAGTTGACCGAACTTTCTCTGATTATAAAGATTCGTAAAAATGATTTTTGAAAGGGAAACTTGGTCCTGGAGGTCTAAGCCATTGAATCAAGCCTAGAAACATGTTTTTAATCATTCTAAGAGTTTTAAAAACATGAACCTAAAATGCCTAAGATGATTTGAAACTTTTAAAACCATAGGCAAGCTTGATTCGAAAATCTTCTTTTGAAAACTAAATGCATCCAAGTTTAAAATCAAAACATGCATAAATCAATATTTCTACAAGTCTAAAAAATAATGAATGTGTAAATCAAGATTTCAAGAATTTCTAAATCAATGCATGTGTGAAAATTCGAATGATGCTAAAATGATAATGCATCTATCAAATTGCAAAACACAAAATCCCTAATATCAACTCTATGTTTTGCCAATCCAAGCAGACAAGAGAGAATGTGTAATATGCATAAACATGTAAAATCCCACTCAGAAACTCAAGTAATTATGAACCAAGAAGTTTGTGAAAGCCAAATTTTATGAAATTTTCAGTAGAAGTTTTGGCACCAAAAGAAACATAGAATGTATCGAATTTATCAATGTCAGAATTCAAAAGCATTTTAGAATTTCAGTATTTCAAATTCTGCAAACTCCAACAAAAATAAATTTTAGAAATTTAGAAATTCCTACGAAGAAACTGGACTATGGCCTATTTCTTTACCAGAATTTATAGCTAGAATTTGGGAGGTTGAGGGTTTTTGGACATGATGTGACATTTTGTCCCCTGATATTTGAAATGCTATGTTTCTTTAATTAGAATTTCAAATTCCAACCACCTAAAAAGACTATTGGAATTCTTGAAATTCCGCTCTCTTTGTCATCTGTTGGAATTTCGAATCCTCTTTAAAAAAAAAATTGAAATTCCACCTAATAAAATAAGTTTTGGAGAAATTGAAATTATCCTGCACATAAATTCTTAAAATTCTCACAAAGAATCGGTCCGTCTTAAAATTTGATGGGACTGGTAACGGATTCTCATTGGCTTAAAATTCCTCAATTTTTTTGATGTCGTAACGCAGCAGCATGGGTCAAGCTTTCTATTCACACATTTGTCGTCTTCTTCATCTCGTAGCATTTGCGCCACACGAATGAGAAAGATAAGCCGACCACGTATTTCTGTCTGATAGACTGACGGATCACGTTCACATATGCTCTTCCTATCTTCAACAAACCAACTCAGCCTCAAAACAGAACATTTCTGTGTCTTCTTCAGAATACTCCAATCCAGCTCCAAATTCCTCATTCGAGAAACCCATCTGCTTCTTCTTCCAAGCTTCCAACCCCTGTAAGCATTTCTCTTCTCTTCTCCCAAAATCCAATACAATTCCAACACCCCCAATCCAAACGTGAGAAACCCATCTCCTTCTTCTAAGCTTCCAAGCCTTTTTTAAGCATTTCTCTTTCCAACCCAACTCCGAATTCCCCAATCCAAACATGAGAAACCCATCTCCTTCTTCAAAGCTTGCTACCCTTCTTCTTCTCTTTCTTTTCATTTACTTCCTATCTTCTAAAGCTGTAGCATCATCATCATCCACAACAAAAAGCTCTTTGAACAGAGGCTCCTCCCTCTCTGTAGAGGAAGATTCAGACCTCCTCACCTCACCAGACACCACATTCTCATCTGGGTTTTACCAGGTGGGCTCCAACGCCTACTGCTTCTCCATCTGGTTCACCCACTCCGCCGACAAAACCGTTGTTTGGATGGCGAATAGAGACCGCCCGGTCAATGGGCGTGGCTCGAGAATCTCCCTCAACAGAGACGGGAACATGGTCCTCACGGACGTAGACGGGTCCGTCGTCTGGAACAGCAACACCAGCAACAGCAGAGCCCAAAGCGCGGAGCTTTCCAACAATGGGAACCTCGTTCTCAAAGACCCAGATGGTAATTTTCTATGGCAGAGCTTTGATTTTCCTACTGATACTCTTCTTCCTTCACAACCCATTACAAAAGGCAAGAAACTTATCTCTGCTAGTGCGAATGGAGTGGTTTCAAGTGGTTATTATAGTTTTTATTTTGATAATGATAATGTTCTGAAGATGATGTATGATGGACCAGAGATTTCTAGCCTTTATTGGCCGAATCCGGATAATACTGTGTTTGGAAATGGTAGATCGAATTATAACAGCAGCAGGTATGGGGTGCTTGATGAAATGGGTTTGTTTGTAGCGAGTGATCAGTTCGGATTCAATGCCTCTGATTTGGGTCTTGGGATTAAAAGGAGATTAACGCTTGATTATGATGGAAATCTAAGACTGTATAGTTTGGATGAGTCAACCGGATTGTGGGGGATTTCGTGGGCAGCTATGGCAGTGGAGTGTAAAGTGCATGGGCTGTGTGGTAGGAATGGGATATGTGTTTATACCCCAACGGCCAAATGTTCATGTGCGGTGGGATATGAGATGAGAGACCCGAGCGATTTGGGCAAAGGTTGCAAGCTCAAATTCAATCTTAGCTGTGACCCCAGTCAAGTAAAATTTGTCTCGCTTCAACAAATAGATTTCTATGGGTTTGATATTGCTTACCAAACAAACATATCATTGGAATCTTGCAGGCAGTTATGCTTAAACGATTGCTCCTGCGAGGCCTTTATGTATAGAAATGGAGGTGATGGAGCCTGTTTTGCTAAAAGTGCCCTTTTTAATGGATATAGATCAGCGGCCTTTCCTGGCACCATGTATCTAAAACTACCAAAAAATGTCAACATCTCTGGACCATCCATGATCAAAGAGTCTGATCCAATATGTGAATCAAGTAAAGCTGAAAGGTTGATGGGATCTTCGGACATGTATAAGACGACCCATGATATGAAATATATATACTTCTACTGGTTTGTGTCAGCCATTGGTGTAATTGAGGTTCTATTCGTCGTGTCTGGGTGGTGGTACCTTTTCAGAAGTCATGGGCTGCCGAAGTCGGAGGAGGAAGGGTATCGAGCAATATACAATCAGTTTAGAAGGTTTACATATGGAGAGCTGAAGAAAGCGACCAAGAAGTTCAAGGAAGAGCTCGGGAGGGGAGGTTCAGGGTTTGTTTACAAAGGAGTTTTGGATGATGACAGAGTTGTGGCAGTGAAGAAACTAGGAGATGCAATTCAAGGAGAAGAGGAGTTTTTGGCGGAAATGAGCACGATAGGGAGAATTTACCACATGAAACTAGTGAGAATGTGGGGTTACTGTTCAGAGCGTTCACACAGGCTTCTGGTGTATGAGTATGTAGAAAATGGGTCACTAGATAAGCACCTTTTCTCCAATAGCAGCAGTGGCAATATGCCATTGACATTCCTTGGATGGAGTGACAGGTTCAAGATTGCTGTAGGGACCGCCAAGGGTTTGGCCTATCTTCACCATGAGTGCCTTGAGTGGGTTATTCACTGCGATGTGAAGCCTGAAAACATACTTTTGGACAGCGACTTTGAACCCAAGATAGCAGACTTTGGACTGGCAAAATTTTCTCAAAGAGGTGGCTCTAGTCCTAACTTTTCTCAGATCCGTGGTACAAAGGGATATATGGCTCCAGAATGGGCTTCTAATCTTCCAATCACAGCAAAGGTCGATGTCTATGGCTATGGTGTTGTGCTCTTAGAAATTGTGAGTGGGAATAGGCTGTCAAATCGGGTGGTGGATGGAGATGTGGAGGAGGTGGAGTTGAAAAGATTTGTTAGGATGGCAAAGGAGAAGTTGGATGGTGGAGAAGAAACGTGGATTAGTGATTTTGTGGATTTGAGGTTGAATGGGCAGTTCAACTGGAGGCAGGCAGAGGTGATGGTGGAGATTGGCATCTCTTGTGTAGAGGAGGATCGAAACAAAAGACCAACCATGGATATGGTAGTCCAAACTCTCCTAGCATGTGATGATGAAAGCCATGATCTGCATCATTCTAAGTCACGTGAAAGCAATAATTAGCAGAGAAACTACCCATACTGTAACATGTATTTGAACCCATCTGAGCATTTATTTAGGAACCCCTTCTGCATGTATACATTATCCTATGTATTTAGTTGTTTATAAAACAATAAAATTACACTTCATTCCAGATCATTATAGAAACAAATCTACAAAGTAATGGGATTCTATATTATTCACACAATTAATTTAGAAATCTATATACATGGATGGGTGTGTTTTTTCGCAAGGATATTTAGACATACAATAATTCATTTGCTTTTAATGTGTGTGTGTGTGTGTGTGTGTGTGAGAGAGAGAGAGAGAGAGAGAGAGAGAGAGCTTCTTTTTTTTTTAAAGTAAAATAATAATTTGTGGCTCCTCTTTATCTTGGTGGGAAACACTGCACATCTCAGAAACAATTGTTTCTTTCAAAAAAACTCAAACAGGAGAGCTTCCTTCAACAGAGAGGATGGACAGTTTACTTCAATAAAAAACCGGCCTTAACACAAGCTTTGGTCCCAATAACAATAATCCTAACAGATTTTCTAAACACGAAATTAATCTAGAAATTAATCCTAATTCAGATTAAAAGCAATCAACCAAGAAGAGACAATGACGCACGATGTATATGTGGAAAACCCTACTCGGGAAAAACCACGGGTCTTATCGTCTATGCCAACAGAAAACCAAGCACTAAAATAACTTGAAAGTTAAAAGAAAGAACTCACAACCCTTTTCCAGTTACAACTCAACATAAGGACTGCGATATCTTGCCGACTACTCGCCATACACCTTCACCGTGCTTGAAACAAACACCTTGAAACCGCCTTCAAGATATCTCTACTTTAGAAGAGTAGATGGAACGAGAAACCAAAGCTTGATCTTCAGTACAGCACCTAGCAGCCTTGGGGGATGATGGATCTCTCACAAATCTTTTCTAGGGTTTTCTATTGAAGAGAAGTACTTTTGGAATAAAGAGGGAATGCCTATTTATAAGCCTTGGTTCGTGCCTTAAGAGTTGTGTTATGATTAGGGTTCAACTAAGCATCTTGAGAGAAAATAGGAAGAGTGTAAGTGCAAAAAATATCACTCACAGGAATAGGGGGTGCCTTTGAGGACTTATCCAAATAGTTGAAGAGAGCTATCCGCTTCAGGGAGGGTCTCAGATGATATGGAGCTGTTGGAAGCTTGGGAGAAGGATCAGACGCCTGGAACCTGGAAAAGAGAGGAGAAGCAACGGTCAGGGACCCTGGCTGTTGGCATCGCAAGGCCCTCCGACGCCTTAGTTAGTGCTGGCACTGAACAAAAGGTGAAGTGAGGTGGAGAAGAAGAGAGGGCTCAGAGTAAGGGAGGTCCCTGTGTCTGAACCTCCCTGCACTGTGTGTGAGCCTCCATGACATACCTCTCCTTGAGTTTACCTCTTGCCTGTATATGTATGGAGAAGTTCAACCGGAAGCTTCCTTAGTGGAGGTGGGTGAAAAGTAGATGTCCCATCTGCCCATACCTCGATCTCTGGTGGATGTGACCGTTCGGCGCCCATCCTGTCTGTCAGTTCGTACTGCAGCGTGAATGTCTTGTCATCTGACACTGCTGCCTAGATGGAGAACTTGGCCGAGATGAAGTACTTGGCCGAGGTGAGCTGTCTGGCCGAGGTGGACTATCTGGCCGAGATGGACTATCTGTCTGAGATGGAGCTGTCTGGCCGAGGTGGACTACTGGGCCGAGATGAGCTGTCTGGCCGAGGTGCCTGTCTGGCCGAAGTGCCTTTTTCGAGGCCTAAACGATGGAATTAGGCCTAATAACCAAAAGTCCATTGCGTAGTAATGGATCTTGAAGATCTCGCCGTTTCCTTTCCAGAATGGGGTTCTGTTCGCGATTCTGACTCCGGAACCCTAATTAGGGCGAGATGGGTTGAGCCGAAGTGCTGAACTGGTACTCTTAACGGAGCTGAGCACGGTTTTGGTATTGTGAAATTATCCCCACACAAAGCCCCCCAGCTTTTGACTTCTTGAGTCCTAACTCTTTGAAGTCGGAAGCTAAGATGAGAGGGCCTTCTGAATACTTTGGAGCGCAGATTAGATCTTGGTGTCGGCTGGCGACGTGCGATCGTTCTGACTGAAATTGCTGGTGATGCCACCGAGCTAAAACTGTTGAGCGAACTGGTGCTGCTAGCGAGGCTGATGGTAGAGGACCGTGCTGACCGAGCTGGAGCTGTCCGAGCTGTGTTGAAACCGAGCTGGAGCTGTCCGAGCTGGAGCTTTCACGCCTTGGTGGTGGTAGAGATACCGACCGTAAGGCGATTCAGTGGCCGTAAGGCTTCACGCCCGGGTGGTGTAGGAACCGACCCGAAGGCGATCTCATCAGTGGCCGTAAAGGCTTCACGCCCGGGTGGTGTAGGAACCGACCCGAAGGCGATCTCATCAGTGGCCGTAAAGGCTTCACGCCCGGGTGGCCCGTAGCCGACCCGAGGCGATCTCATCATTGGCCATAAAGGCTTCACGCCTGGGTGGTGTAGGAACCGACCCGAAGGCGATCCCATCAGTATGGCGAAGTCGCCGAACTGCTGATAGTTGCAGCGAGGCTGATGGTAGAGGATCGTGCCGCCGAGGATGATGGTAGAGGATCGTGCCGTCAAGGATGACGGTAGAGGATCGTGCCACCGAGGCCGACGGTAGAGGATCGTGCCGTCGAGCCGGTGCTGACCAAGCTGGAGCTATCCGAGCTGGAGCTGTCCGAGTTGGTGTTGAAACCGAACTGGAGCTATCCGAACTGGAGCTGTCCGAGCTGGAGTTGAAACCGAACTGGAGCTATCCGAGCTGGAGCTGTCCGAGCTGGAGCTGTCCGAGTTGGTGTTGAAACCGAACTGGAGCTATCCGAGCTGGAGCTGTCCGAGCTGGTGTTGAAACCGAACTAGAGCTATCCGAGCTGGAGCTGTCCGAGTTGGTGTTGAAACCGAACTGGAGCTATCCGAACTGGTGCTGACCGAGCTCTCTAACTTGGTGTCTTCATCTTTATCTCCTGCCCCACAGTTCGGTTACGCCTAGGGGGCGAAACTGGAGTTGTCGACCTTTCTCGCAGCTGCTGCTGGAGGTGACGAATCAAGTCGTCTTGCTCTTGGATAACAAGGTTTCGGGCCCTGATAGCCGTGAGGAGAGAGTCGGCATCGTCATCTTCGTTGTCAGTCCAGTGATAGGACTGACGAGATTTGGATAGCACTGGAGTTTTATTTCGTCCGGGAGGCTCCAGTTGAAGATCGTCTGGCCGGGGCTGCTTCAGTTGAGCTGGACCAGATCTTGCTCGGGATCTCCTCTGGCGCGGGACTGACGGTTGCTCTGGCAACACAAGTGGTGGCGGTGGTAAGGCCTTTAGTGATTCTCCGCCCTTCTTCTTAACTCTCGGAGGCATGGCGTTTTTGTATCGTTCCCCACAGACGGCGCCAATTGTAAGTGCAAAAAATATCACTCACAGGAATAGGGGGTGCCTTTGAGGACTTATCCAAACAGTTGGAGAGAGCTATCCGCTTCAGGGAGGGTCTCAGATGATATGGAGCTGTTGGAAGCTTGGGAGAAGGATCAGACGCCTGGAACCTGGAAAAGAGAGGAGAAGCAACGGTCAGGGACCCTGGCTGTTGGCAGCGCAAGGCCCTCCGACGCCTTAGTTAGTGCTGGCACTGAACAAATGGTGAAGTGAGGTGGAGAAGAAGAGAGGGCTCAGAGTAAGGGAGGTCCCTGTGTCTGAACCTCCCTGCACTGTGTGTGAGCCTCCATGACATACCTCTCCTTGAGTTTACCTCTTGCCTGTATATGTAGGGAGAAGTTCAACCGAAAGCTTCCTTAGTGGAGGTGGGTGAAAAGTAGATGTCCCATCTGCCCATACCTCGATCTCTGGTGGATGTGACCGTTCGGCGCCCATCCTGTCTGTCAGTTCGTACTGCAGCGTGAATGTCTTGTCATCTGACACTACTGCCTAGATGGAGAACTTGGCCGAGGTGAAGTACTGGGCCGAGATGAGCTGTCTGGCCGAGGTGGACTATCTGGCCGAGATGGACTATCTGTCTGAGATGGAGCTGTCTGGCCGAGGTGGACTACTGGGCCGAGATGAGTTGTCTGGCCGAGGTGCCTGTCTGGCCGAAGTGCCTTTTTCAAGGCCTAAACGATGGAATTAGGCCTAAAAACCAAAAGTCCATTGCGTAGTAATGGATCTTGAAGATCTCGCCGTTGCCTTTCCAGAATGGGGTTCTGTTCGCGATTCTGACTCCGGAACCCTAATTAGGGCGAGATGGGTTGAGCCGAGGTGCTGAACTGGTACTCTTACCGGAGCTGAGCACGATTTTGGTATTGTGAAATTATCCCCACACAAAGAGAATTCCGGAAACGTTTCCAACTTCACGCGCATATCCACTCGAGCAGCCAAGGTTTTGTCTTCAGAATTTAATTTTCAAGTTCCACAGCTTCAGCGGCCAAAGAAGAGGATCGAGCAATGGAGCTTCTGTGAGGGTCCGCTCGAGCGGGTGTGACGTCCATTCGAGCGACCACTTCAGACTTCTATCTTCTTGGAAATTCTATGAACAACTTGGGCAGTCCATTCTATAAACATTACACATCATATAAAGTCCCAATTTTGTCTAAGTCCCAATGAATTAGCCAACACTCGTAAAACCTTACAATCTCCCCCTTTGGCAATTCATGGACAAAACTCCTTAGTACAAACAAAATCTACCCAATTCCAGAACCACAAGATTCGGAAACCCCAACCACTGACTCACTTCTCTCAAGCCTGATATTCCTGCAAAAATAAAAAATAAAAAAATGTCACTGCTTGATACTAGATCAAGTGCATTATATCAGTGTTGTGTATATATATATATATATATATATATATATATATATAACAACCATAACATAACACTCCCCCCTTTTTTGCATAATTGACAAAGGAAATAGAGTAGAGAGAGTGAAGAACATAAGATAGAACCAAGAGTGAACGGCAACATAGTCAATATAGGCAGTAAAAAAGTGCAGCAAGAAGAAATAAGATGGAAATCCATTCAAGTAGAAAGTATCAAGAGAGAAAAAAGATGGCCAGCACAGCAACAAAACAGATCCTTCATTGACTGCAGCAAAGAGGAGTCACTGAGTTCCAAGACGGGCTAAGATTGCAGCAAGTCCTTCATCGATCGAATTAAAACGCCCATCAAAGCCATTCAACCTTTCACCAACAGCATTAAGGCGAGCTTCAATTGTAACATTCAGCTCTTGAGTTTGCCCTTCAAGATGAGCAAAGCGTTCAACATAGTTTATTTGCTCCCCCTGCGCTTGTTCGCCTTATTCAACTTCTTCCTCATCATCCTCATCATCAGCATAGTCTTGAATATGAGCATCAGACTGTTCAAGTGTCCTTTTGTTAATCGGATTCCGAATCCACTTTGCCACATCACTGTTTTTACGAGTGATACTTTTCCATAGCAAAACCTGAGTAATTAGCACACCGAATGGTAGTGTTGCATTCTTAGCAAAAGTCAGCAGCTTCATCATAACATGGAGAAGAACAAAAGGCACATTGATTCATTTTCCAGTCCCAATGGCATATAGCAGGTAAGCATTTTTCTTACTCACATTAGAACTGTGTCCCCGTGGCTCCAAGTTGTGACACACAAACAGATTAAGAAACCTGTATTCACCTGTCAAACGACCATGAGGAAGAACGCTCTCAGTCCATCGAGTATCTCGACCACAGAGTGTGGTAGCCACTAACGCATAGTCAATTGTGCCCAGAGTGGCGGATGTAACTGGATAGTCAAATTCAGCAAGGACTGGAATACCAAGAAATTAACCAAGATCTGCCGGAGTAATAGTCAGCAAAGTTCCACGAACATAAGTCTTAACCTCTGAAGCCGAAACAACATCCATGTCATTATAAAATTCTCGAACCCAGTCAACCATAATTTCAGTGACATCAAACATCATCAAATATGCCCATGGCCTGCAAGTTAGGAGACAGATAACTGTATTGTCTAAAGAGTTGATCATGAATTTCTCTTTCAGAGCCCACATTCCTTTTCGCAAAAAACCCGTTAAATTGGATGGCCCTGTTTTCGGATTGAAACCGGTGAGAATCAAAACGAGAAGTAGAAGATGAAGAAGCACTTCGAGTCCTTTTCTTAGGAGCCATCAGGTAGGTGGAGAAGCTGTGGCAAGCAGACCATAGCACCAATTTTTGCAAAAACAACCAACAACACTACCACACCAATAACCAGAGCATTGAAGGAGAAACAGATTTTAGGCAAAAAACAATGAGACATTGTCGCACAAATCCATTAGATCAAAACTGTAAGGGTGTTGCAGAAACCCATTCTCCAACCCTATTTTTCCAACTCCTACAAGTAATGACAATTCTCCAAAAGCCACAGAGAATAGAAACAAAAGTCACACCTGGCACAGTTGCTGCCATGCATTCACAATCCGGGCAACACCAAAATCGGAGCACAATCCACATTCCAAAAGAATAAAAGCAATTGTATACAACCATCACAAAGGAACTTCCAAAATCCTAGCACAATCCACATAGAGAAGCACTCAAGACACTAGAATGCAAGAGGAAGAAGAAATGGAAAAACCATTCAAAATCCGCCCAAAAATCCAATATTTCCAAAAACGAAGCACAATATCCATGTCACGATCCAAAGAATATGCACAACTGATATTAGATGAAGAAGAATCAAGGTGCAGAAGAAGAGAATGCAATATGCAGCTAAGAAGCCGATGCAATCCCCAAAAAGAAATCCCTAAACCAGAAAATACCTAGAGGAGAAGATGGTGAGTAATCAATAATGAAAGATGTGGATTTAGACCGGAAAATAGGGGCGAAAAGTACCTGTGATAGAGCAAAATGGCGTTTGGTGAGACTTGGATGAAAACAGGGGGCGGCTGCTAGGGTTTAGAAGGAGAACGACTGAAACAAACAGAGGGCAGGGCGAACTTTAAGTAGCCGCGGGGCCACTCGAGCGGTTAATGTTCTGTTTGAACGTGCAACAGCAGCGCGGGAAGAATCCTCTAACGTCCATACTTTTGTCAAATCACTCCATAAGATAAATTTTCATAAATTTAAGTGCACAGTGACGATGTGAATAGTATGACCAAGAAAAAATATATAAAAATAACGATAAAAAAATAAAAAAAAGTGTGTGACCCACTCCTTCTAAATCTCCTCGAGATGAACGAAATTGTTGCATAGGGAGCACACTCATCAACAAGAAGTTAGGTAATTCATCCTTGTTTCTTTTATTATTTTATCAAAAAGTCTACTTGGACAAACTTTTTAGCCAGAATTTTGGCCAACCCATATGGTTTCCATTGAATATCATAGTGATATTCAATGGAAACCATATGGGTTGGCCAAAATTCTGGCCAAAAAGTTTGTCCAAGTAGCATTACTCTTATTTTATATATATATACTTTTTTCTTTTTTTCAGAAATATTTTTATTCCCCCTCCTTTTTCTTTTCTTTTTTATTATGTATAATCACTCTGAGGGCGTACTTAATTGCAAGACCTAACCATCATCGGTGACTTTCACACTAATGAACATGGCAACCTTCTCTAAATGAAACTTTTCAATCAAGTGGAAGCTATCACACATATTCTTAGGTAGCCCTGATCCTCCGGTTCAACATGATTACTGTGACATCTCTCAAAGAATAAAGACGGAGAGTGTTGTGTGAGAATCAAAGGCAATTTGTGCAGTGCAACAAAATATAAGATCAGACAGTCTTGGTCATGTGAAAGTGTGCATGTGCAAATAAATAAACGACAATTAAAGGAGTTCAGGGAATGAGAGAGATCCCTAGAGATTAAAACTGAGTTGCATCCAACGGTTTTGTGAAAATGTCCACCAATTGATTGATGTAGGAATGTGATGCAAAGATATGATTTTTTCCTCCACTAGATCGTGAATAAAATCATGCCTAATGTCTATGTGTTGGGTTCGGGAGTATTGTACCAGATTTTTGGAAATGTCTCTAGCACTCTGATTGTCACAAAACATAGACATGGTTTCTTGCTCAATTCCGCAATCTGTCATCATCTGTTTCATCTATAGAAGTTGAGTACAACAACTTCCAGCAGCTATATATTCAGATTCAGCAGTTGACAAAGATGTCAAAGTCTGCTTTTTACTATGCCAGGCCATCATATTATTTCCAACAAAGAAATAGACACCGAAGGTTCTTTTACGATCATCTATGCACCCAGCCCAATCAACATTAGAAAAACCAACAATGGTAGTGTTGGTATCTTTTGATAGACAGATGTCATACTCTACAGTACCACTAATATACTTCAGGATTCTTTTCACTGCTTGAACATGAGATTATTTAGGTCTGGACTGATATCTCGTGCAAACTCCCACATTGTAAGAAATATTAGGACGACTGGCAGTAAGGTAGAGAAGACTACCTATCATACTCCTATAGAGTGTTTCATTGATATCCTTTCC
The DNA here is from genome assembly GCA_038049695.1 of Cinnamomum chago. Lineage (NCBI taxonomy): Eukaryota > Viridiplantae > Streptophyta > Magnoliopsida > Laurales > Lauraceae > Cinnamomum > Cinnamomum chago. The sequence continues at coordinate 16,681,545 of CP142459.1, forward strand.
ATCAAAATCGAAACTGATTTTAGCAGTTGTGCTCATGGGTGTTCTCGAGTATTTCTCGAGCATATTTTGGTTGGGAGATGAAGATACCAGAATCAGTCTGCTTAATTTGCTAGCCCAGAAAGAACTAAAGTTCACCAACCATGCTCATTTCAAACTCTCGAGCCATCCTTTCAGCAAATTTATCAGACAAAAGTTCAGAAGTCAAACCGAAGACAATATTGTCACCTACATAGACCTGTGCAATAAGAATGTTCCTCTTGTCTTGTTTTATGAACAAAGTCGTGTCCACACTACCTTTTTGAAAACCATACTCAATCAGAAACACTGTCAATCTCTCATACCATGCTCTAGGTGCTTGTTTCAGATCGTAAAGAGCTTTTCTCAACTTGAAACATGATCCGGGAAATGAGAATCTTGAAATCCCTTTGGTTGTTCTACATAGACTTCCTCATTTAAGAACCCAATCAAAAAAGCACTTTTTACATCCATTTGAAATAATTTGATATTTAAAAAACATGCAAGAGCAAGCAACAGTCAGATTGACTCAAGTCTAGTGATAGGGGCAAAGGTTTCATCAAAATCTATACCCTCAACTTGAGTATACCCCTAATCAACTAGATGAGCTTTGTTCCTTATCACTTGACTCAACTCATCAGTTTTATTTTTAAATATCCATTTTTTACCGATGACATTTGTGTGATAGGGTCTAGGAACAAGCTTCCAAACATGATTTCTTTCAAATTGAGACATTTCCTCATGCATAGCTAGCGTTAATCCAGCTATCATCAATTAGAGCATCTTTAACATTTTTAGTATCTATCACAAAAACATAACATAAATGACTTACCTCATCGCGTACTTCTTTCCTAGTTGTCAATGGTGATGTGACTTCACCGATGACAACATTGAGTGGATGATCTTTCAAAACTTGTCCTCTTTGAGATGATGGACGAACGACCGATGGTGAAGCATCCTTTCCAAGAGTCTGAATGGTAGGTGAAATTTTCTTGACTTTGGATGCTGAAGTTGAGCTTTTTGATGCACTCTTCTCTTCGAAATGTCTTATGATGTCAGGAACAATGAGTTCGGAAGATGGTGTCTTTTGATCTACTTCTTCTTCAGTTGTAGAACTTTCCTTCTTCTTTTCATTTTCAGATTCAGGTTCATGTGGACTGTCCACATCTTTGTTCATGAATTGTTTAGGAGAACGAGAAAAAGTCATGCCATCTTCATCATCAGCAAAATAATTAGAGGTTCCAACATCCACAGCCACATTTATGGACTCCGTGACTGCAGAGTTTTTAAGATGAAAAACCTTATAGGCTTTACTCGACAAGGAGTAACCAAGGAAGATTCCTTCATCACTTCCGGAATCAAATTTTGTTAAGTGTTCTCAGTCCCTTAGGATGTAACACTTGCTGCCAAAAGTTCTAAAATATTTTATGTTGGGCTTGACTCCTGTCCATATCTCATATGGAGTGGTATTCGTGCCAGGCTGAAGATAAACACGGTTGATAACATAAACAACTGTGTTTACGGCTTCAGCCCAAAACCGTTGAGGTACGTTTTTGCTATGCAACATAACCCGTGCCATCTCGTGAACCACACGATTCTTTCGTTCAACCACTTTATTTTGTTGAGGTGTTTTTGGTGCAAAGAATTCATATTTAATGCCATGTTGAGTGCAAAAAAAAAAAAAAGAAGTCTGAATTTTGAAACTCAGTTCCATGATTTGAGCGTATACGAGAAACTCCTCCGAAATCTTATCCCTTGTCTGCAATAAGCAAAGTCCACAAGTCACTAAAGACATTAAAAGCTTCTGACTTATCATGTAAGAATCGGACCCAAGTTAATCTAGAAAAAATATCAATGGTTAGAAAAATGTATTTTTTACCGCCAATACTTTCAAACTTAGTGGGTCCTATAAGATTCATGTGTAACAGCTCTAAGGGTCTCTTGGTGGTAAGAGAGTCAACTTTCTTATGAGGAGCTCTAATCTGTTTCCCAACCTGACATGGGCCACAAACACTATTCGGGGCTTTTTGGAGTTTGGGCAGCCCACGAACTAGTTCAAGTTTTGATCTTTTTCCAAGTCATTGTGGTTAACATGGCCCAACCTTTGATGCCACGGATCAATATCACTTATCATTGCAGAATTACACGACATGTCATTTTCTGTGGACACTACATAATAGTTGTCAGGGTTCCTTTTACCAAGGAGTACAAATTTCCCCTTTTATCAGCGATGATGCGCTCATTAGCAATAAAATGAACTTCATGTTTGTTATCACACAGTTCATGTCAATCCAAGCCCAATCTAGGCAGGCCTATTTAGGCCCAGTCATTGTATTATAGACTTAGTCAAAGGTTTGTTAGCTACAGTATAGGATCTGAGATATGAATTGAGTGTAAAGAGGGCTTTTAGCCCCTATATATGTAATAGAACAGTCGTCCCTTAGGGATATACGGAATTTATCAAATTCAGATATTCATCTTCAAGTCTCTTATCACTGATATGGTATCAGAGCCAAATCGATCATCTGTGATTGTCTCCTAAGCCATCTTCCAAGCCTTGGAAGCCAATCTGTGATTATCTTCTTCAGCTGGATACTCTCTGATCATCCCTGATCATCTCAGATCAGACGTGGCCCACCTGTGATCATCACCATCATCTCAGCGTCTTCTTCCAATATTGGTCGCTTGAATATTCCCTTGTTTATGAAGATTTTTCCGACATTTATTGCTCATCAGAGGTAGGTCCTCTACCTATTTTTGTGGTAATTCAGTTTTTTCCACTTGTTTTCATCTCGGTCGTCCAAAATCCTGGATCTGGATTTAATTTGACCGGGACCACTTCCAATAGTTGTGTATTTATCCTGTTCACCCATCCCCACTCTCTAATCTATCAAGAGATCACCTGGTGGGGCTCAGGTTCAGTTTCTCTCCCAGACGACCTGGACGGTTTGGGCTTTGTTCTAGGTACTAGCCCGACGAACTATTGTTTGGCTGCTTGTCTGTTCTAATTCTTTGCTGGAAATTTCTGCTGCTGCTGCCTGTTCTGGTTATTTCTGATTGTTGGTTGATTGCTGGTTACTGCTGATTACTGCTAATCATTCTAATAGTTTATTGCTAGTTACGTAATCTGTTCATTCTGCCTGGGACTGCTAGTCATTCTGGTAGTTTATTGAAGAACATTCTGCTGATTGCGTCATTTATTGCTGATTGCTGGTTACTGTTAGGGGCTTTGTAATTCATCATTCTGGTAGTTTTTACTGCTAGTCAGATTTCAACTACTGCTGCTAGTTACTGTTTTTTCTGCTAATTGATTTCGTTCAACTTTGTTTGTTCTGGGTAGTCATGGATAAATCTAAAATTACCTTGGTTAAGTTTGATGGAAAAAATTATACCTCATGGGCCTTTCAATTTCAAATTTACTTAGAAGGAAAGGAACTCTGGGCACACATTGATGGGTCTGAACCTAAATCCGAGGAAGATAACAAGAAGATTTTAGCTTGGAAACCTAAGGATGCTAAAATAAAAACCTGGTTACTAGACTCAGTTGACCCACATTTTATCCTCAACCTCAGACCTTGCAAAACTGCCCACGAAATGTGGGACTATCTTAACAAGATCTATCAACAAGGCATTGCTGCTCGTCAATTTCAATTAGAACTTGACATTTCTCAATTTATTCAAGGCACCCAGTCTATTCAGGAGTATTACAGTGGCTTTCGCAGACTATGGTCCGAATACGATGAGATTAAGTTTGCCACGGTATCTGAAGCTCTCCTACCTGAACTACTTCTCTTACAGCAAAGTAGCCATCGGGATCAGTTTCTCATGAAACTTCGTCTGGAGTTTGAGACAGTTAGATCTAACTTGATGAGCAGGGTTTCTCTTCCTAGCTTAGATGACTGTCTTCAAGAGCTTCTACGGGAAGAACAACGTCTCGTCACTAAAACTACTTTGGAACAACAGCGATCTGTTGAGGCTCCGCTTGCCTATGTTGCTACAACCAGACCACCTCCTCGAGACATCAATAAAATTTAGTGCCATAACTGCAAGAAATATGGTCACTATGCCAATCAATGCAAAGCAAAAATCTGCAGATATTGTAAGGCCACTGGTCATGTTATTGAAGAATGTCGGAAAAAGACTCGCAATTCTACTTCCCGCAACTATGTGCAGTCTGCCCCTGGTATATACACAGTGCTGTCAACTCCTAGTGCTTACACAGTGACCTCTCCACCATATGCATCCTCTGACTTCAGTGGTTCTCTACGGTATGGTTCTTCCTCCCAACCTGGTTCCTCCTCACAATCTGCGTCACCGGCTCCTCTCACACCTGAGATGGTAAACCAAATAATCATCAATGCCTTAGTATCCATGAACATCGCAGGTACTGCTTCATCTCTTTCAAATACATGGTACTTAGATTCTGGCGCAAGTAACCATATGACCTCTTCACCCCTCAAATTACAAAATGTCGTTCCATACACTGGTAATCTTACTGTCCAAGCTGCCAACGGAGACCATCTTCCCATCACCTCTGTTGGTGATACCCCTGGCCCCTTACCATTAACCAATATTTTAGTTTCTCCTCATCTTGCTACCAATTTGGTTTATGTGGGTCAACTTGTTGACAATAGCTACAATGTCTCATTTTCTCCTTCTGGTTGTGCCGTGCAAGATCAGGAGTCGGGGGAAGTGATCACAAGGGGGCTTAAGCGTGGAAGACTTTTTTCCTTACCAGTGTCTTCATTTTTTCAGAATAAACCATTACATCAATTATTTTGTTTTTTTCATAAAGAATAATTCTCGGTTGTGGCACAATAGACTTGGTCATCCGAATGCCTCTACAATGTCTATTTTATTTCAATCTAGATTGTTAAATAAACCTATTGACTCTGCTTCTTTTGAATGTGATACTTGTAAATTAGGAAAGAATAAAACTTTACCTTTTCCACACTCTACAACACGGAGCACTGCATGTTTTGACTTAATTCACAGTGATGTTTGGGGCATTGCTCCGACTCTCTCATAGTCATTTCAAGTACTTTGTCACCTTCTTCGATGACTACAGCAGATTTACTTGGATTTATTTATTACATTCGAAGTCTGATGTTCTTCATGCATTTAGAATTTTTGTTAGCTATGTTGAAAGTCAATTCTCCAAATGCATTAAGAATTTGCGCTCCGACTCAGGGGGGAGTCTGTGTCCAATGAATTTCAATCTTTTCTAAACAATAAAGGAATAATTTCTCAACGTACATGTCCGCATACTCCACAACAAAATGGAGTCGCGGAACGGAAAAACAGACATCTCCTTGTTGTAACTAGAACACTTTTGATTGAATCATCTGTTCCCTCTCGTTTTTGGACCGAAGCTCTCACCATAGCAGTCTATCTCATAAACCGCCTTCCATCATCTACCGTTGCTCATCTCACGCCTCATTTTAAACTGTTTGGTCACCATCTTGTGTTTGATCACCTACATACATTTGACTGTGTTTGTTTTGTTCATCTACCTCTCACAGAATGAACGAAACTCATCGCGCAATCTCGCAGGTGTGCGTTTTTGGGTTATGCCACTAATAAAAAAGGTTTTATTTGTTATGATCATATTGGTCGTCGTATCAGGGTTTCTAGAAATGTTATTTTCTTTGAAAAACAGTATTTTTTCCAAACTCACAAGGACTGTCCTCCACCATCTTCACCAACTCTCTTACCTAGTTTTTCGGATTAAACAATTGTTACTAGGTTTAATCCTGATTTTGTATATCACCAATAGGACAAACCTACCACTACAAATGGCCGTCCTCCTGATCCTCCACCGGCAAATGGTTCCGCGCCTACTCAATCCTTACGTCGCTCCTCTAGAACTTCTCGACCGCCTGTGCGGTATGGATTTACCCATTCTTCTTTGATGACAACCCTATCTTCTGTACCACTCCCAAGTTCTTATTTGCATGCTGTAAAACAAGATTGTTGGAACCAGGTCATGAAGGAGGAATTGGATGTCGTGGATCAGAATCACACCTGGGAAATTGTGGAGTGTCCTTCAACAGCTAAACTCATTGGTTGCAAATGGATCTACTCGGTCAAACTTGAATCTGATGGGTCCTTGGATAGACACAAAGCTAGACTTGTGGCACTTGGCAACAGACAGGAATATGGCATTGACTATAAAGAAAGGTTTGCCCCTGTGGCAAAAATGACATCAGTTCGGTTACTTCTCGCCATTGCTGCATCTAAATCCTGGCCATTATACCAAATGGATGTAAAAAATGCATTTCTCCATGGGGATCTGAAAGAAGAGGTCTATATGCGGATACCACAAGGTGTCCCTTCTTCCTCTAAGCCCAATGTCTGTCGCCTGCGAAAGTCGTTTTATGGTCTAAAGCAAGATCCTCAGGCATAGTTCGAAACCTTCAAGGATCGCTTATGCAAGACTGATTTTACTCAGAGCCCTTATGATCCATCTCTCTTTCTATGCCACACATCTACTAGAGTTACGGTGCTTCTCGTGTATGTTGATGATATAATTATCACTGGCACGGATGATGGCATGATCAAATCTCTCCAAGCTTCTCTTTGGGATTCCTTCCATATGAAGGATTTAGGCCCATTCCATTATTTTTTGGGCTTAGAGGTGCATCAATCTTCCAAAGGTCTATTTGTTAATCAATACAAATACACATCAGATCTTATCGAGCTGGCTGACCTACATTCCTCTTCGCCTGTTGATACACCTGTTGAGGTTAATCTCAAGTTGAGTAAAGATGATGGCGATCTTCTACCTGATCCTCATACCTACCGGCGCCTGGTGGGAAGTCTTGTCTATCTCACAATCACAAGACCTGACATATCCTATGCTGTTAATCTTGTGAGTCAGTTCATGACAGCTCCTCGCCACCTTCATTTGACAGCTGTGAAGCGCATTATCCACTATCTGCTCAGAACTGTCCCTCGTGGTTTATATTATCCAAAGGATAATCCTCTTCATCTGGCCGCTTATGCAGATGCTGACTGGGCAGGCTGTCCAGACACATGTCGTTCTACTACTGTTGGTGCATGTACCTTGGAAACTCTCTCATTTCTTGGAAATGCAAGAAACAAGAACGTGTGTCCAGATCTTCCACCGAAGCTGAATATAGGGCGATGTCTTCTGCTTGTTCTGAGATCTTATGGCTATGGGGACTTCTTTAGGAACTCGGGTTCGCTCAAACCTCTCCTACTGCTTTGCATGTCGACAATACTGGGGTTATCCGCATCACTGAAAATCCCGTCTTCCATGAACGCACCAAACATATCGAAGTTGACTGCCATTTTATTCGAGATGAATATACGCGTGATGTTATTAGTCTACCTCATATTCCTACAAAGTTTCAATTTGCAGACATCTTCACGAACGGTCTTCCTCAGCCTCGACATCAATTTCTTGTCTCCAAATTGCTGCTTTATGACTCCCCAGCATCAATATGAGGGGAGGTGTCAATCCAAGCCCAATCTAGGCAGGCCTATTTAAGCCCAGTCATTGTATTATAGACTTAGTCAAAGGTTTATTAGCTACAGTATAGGATCTAAGATATGAATTGAGTGTAAAGAGGGTTTTCAGCCCCTATATATGTAATAGAACAGTCGACCCTTAGGGATATACGGAATTTATCAAATTCAGATATTCATCTTCAAGTCTCTTATCACTGACAGTTCACTTATGCTAAGAAGATTTGTTTTTAGCCCAAATAAACATTTCTCAGTTTGGACATACCTGGAATGGAGACTATACCTTTTTCAATGACTTTTGTCTTACCTCCATCTCCGAACCGAACACTTCCACCACTATAGTCTTCAAGAGAGATGAACAACGCTTTGTTCCCTATCATATGCCTAGAACAACCGCTGCCCAAGTACCACACATCCTATTCTTTTGCACTAAGTGCAGTGAAGACCACATTACAACGAAGGTCAGATTTACGGACCCAAATGGTCTTGGTCCTGACCTGTTGAGGAGAAACGTATTACTTCCTCCGCTGATTTCTTAGATGATTTCTCAGTTTATTACAGTGTGGTCGTATTTGCCCTTTAATCCCACAAAAGTGACATATGGGAACAAAATTGGGTGTTGGCACAGATCTTCTATAATTGTAGTTTAGGTGTGTAGCATTTGAATAATTTTGAGGCACTGCAGTCATAGTTGGTCCTTGAACAAAAACGGACTTACCTTTATCCTTAGATGAGGAAGCTCTATGAACATAACCAAGACCCATTTTTCAAGAAACAGACTATTGGCATCCCAAGATTTCGTTTAGCTTCATTGATCCAGTATTCATTCGATTGATTGAAGCTTTTGCCGAGTCCAGTTCTGCAAGAGCCATCTTCAATTTTTCCAGCAACGTTCTCTTTTTTAGATTTGCATGAATTCATCAGCTCTTTTCGCAAGTTCACCAAGTCATATTCAACCTTTTGCAATTGTTGTCTCAAACGTTCATTCTCTTGTCTAGCAATAATAAACTCATTAGACAAGATGGTGTGTTGATCTTCCAACTGACTTACCTTAGACTGAAATTCTATCAATGTCGCTTGTAGTGATGTATTCTTTTCTTCCATTGCCTTTAATTTCAAGGCTCTTTTCTCACTTATTTTCGACATCTTGACAAATTCTTGAAATAGTTTTTGATAGTCTTCATCACCATCCTGTACTTCATCAAAAAATTCATTAATATCCAAATCATCATCTGACTTCGATTCCTACACAGAAGGAGTGTTAGAGAGTGCCATGAAAGCAACAAATTTCCCCGAGTCACTTTTAGGTGAATCGGGTTCAGAAACTTCTTCATCAGATTCCTCATTTCAAGCAACGTTTAAAGCCTTGCCCTTGCTCTTTTCTTTACGATTGGCACACTTGGCAGCAGTGTGACCATATCCTTGACATTCAAAGCATTGGATTGACTTTGGTGTACCCTTAGATTGATTTTGTTTTGTTCTAGGTACAAATTTTCCTTTTAAAGGTGCCTTAGGATTCGTTGAATCCTTCTTGGTAAAGGCCTTTTTGTTTTTCCACATCTTTTTGAATTTTCTAGCAAAGTAAGCTTCAAATTTAGCATCATCAAAATCATTACCAGAGTCACTATTTTCAGTTTCATCCATTGAGTTAGAGGACACAAGAGCTATGTCCTTCCCCTTTTTATTTGGAAATGATTTGCCTCAAAGGTTTGTAGGTTACCAACAAGTTCTTCTACAGAAAGGGAATTCAAATCCTAATGCTTTTCGATGGCAACCACTTTTGGACGAAAACATTCTGGGAGTGACCTCAAAATTTTCTTGACAGTCTTTGGTTGAGGAATGGGTTCTCCCAAATTGAAACATGAATTCACAATCTTACTCAGTTTTGTATTGAATTCATCAAATGTTTCTGAATCCTTCATTCTGATCTTCTCAAAAGCATTGGATTGACTTTGGTGTACCCTTAGATTGATTCTGTTTTGTTCTAGGTACAAATTTTCCTTTTGAATGTGCCTTAGGATTCGTTGAATCCTTCTTGGTAAAGTCCTTTTTGTTTTTCCACATCTTTTTGAATTTTCTAGCAAAGTAAGCTTCAAATTTAGCATCATCAAAATCACTACCAGAGTCACTATTTTCAGTTTCACCCACTGAGTTAGAGGACACAAGAGCTATGTCCTTCCCCTTTTTTATTTGGCAATGATTTGCCTCAAAGGTTTGCAGGTTACCAACAAGTTCTTCTACAGAAAGGGAATTCAAACCCTGATGCTTTTCGATGGCAACCACTTTTGGACGAAAACATTCTAGGAGTGACCTTAAAGTTTTATTAACAGTCTTTGGTTGAGGAATGGGTTCTCCTAGATTGAAACACGAATTCACAACCTTACTCAGTTTTGTATTAAATTCATCAAATGTCTCTGAATCCTTCATTCTGATCGTCTCAAAAGCAGTGGTCAAATTTTGGAGTTTGGTTTGTTTCACCATGTTCGTTCCTTCATGAACAGTTTGAAGCAAATCCCAAGCAGCCTTGGCATTTGGACAAGAAAAGATTCTATGGAATTCTACTGGGGTAAATCCATTATATATAGCATTTATTGCTTTATTGTTGCAATTAGACTTAGTCTTTTCAGGATCGGACCATTGATCTTTTGGTTTCTTAACAGATCGCCCATCTATAGTCACAGTGGGATCAACATATCCCTCCACAACAATATTCCCAGACTTGATCGTCTATAGCCTTGAGGAAGGCAATCAACCTTACTTTCCAGTAACCATAATTGGTTCCGTCTAAGAGAGGGGACTTGTTTGTAGACATTCCTTCTCTATTGAAATCCATTAGAGACTAATGTTAAATAGATCACACAACAAATTAGTGCAACCCGCTCTGATACCAATTCAAAAATCTGCCTTAACACAGGCTTAGGTCCCGATAACAATGATCCAATAGATTTTCAAAACACGTGATTAATCTAGAAATTAATCCTAATTCATATTAAAAGCAATCGACCAAGAAGAGACAATGACGCACAATGTATACGTGGAAAACCCTACTCGGAAAAAACCACGGGTGTAACGCCCCAATTCCGGATACCGATATACTCGTTCGACTACCCGAAATTGGCGCGCTACTTCCCGGAAAATCCGAGAACTTCCAAGATCGTAGGCCGCAGTGAGGTCCAATTTAAAACTTTTTGACCAACATAGTTATAACATTTAATATTGCGGAAGCATAACGATTTAAACAAAGCGGAAGCAATAGGTATCGATAAATATATAAAGTATGAGCAGAACATATGTCTAATTAAAATGATTCAATGTTAAATCAAAGTTATACATTTTCATTCTACCCTTCTCACTACAGAATATCTCTCAAAAACCCAAAATAACAATGTCCCTCAAAACCCTGGAATGAACTCCTCGCCCTCCGGCTCGACATCCGTGTCGGCCGGGCCCCAAGCGTACTCTCCGGCTACAGGTGCCTCCACAAGGGCTAATGCGTCGTCGGGAATCTCTGGGTCAAGGCCTAAGCACCATAGAATGGGTCAGATCTAAACGATCTGGCAAGATACAGCATACTACTAACATAGCATATATATATCAAAGGAAATAAAGACGGGTACATAATTAAATGAATAGCAAGGGAAAAGAACTGGCAATCGTGCATTTAAATCAAAAGGAATCAGTATAAATAGAAAACATCTAAACTACTACAACTAGGTGGCACATTCACACAAGCTGGAATACCGCGGGATATTATGCCGCAGCCCTCCCATACTGAACACAGTCGCGGTGGGGAACCTAACTAGGGAATAACTAATCCCGAATATCACTCATCAACTCATCATCTCATCACTCCAGATCGGCACGGCATGACACCTTGCCGTCTTAACCACACAGCTCATCATGATAGCTCATCAACACTCAACTAGCTCCTACCGGGGATGATCAGTCCACCGGCTGAGCTTAAATCAACCGAGTGAATGTTCATGCCGACTCGAGAATAACTCTACGGTCTGTGTCTGTCTAGGCTTTGCCTTGCGTGAACAAGGTCCTAACAATATCTCTAAGAGGTCTACTCATCTCAATATAATCTCTGGATCTCAATCACGGTCCAGGCCCACTCGTTGGATCCATACCGAGGCCCATCAATACATGGCCTGGTCTAAAACCGTCCAAACGAGGCAACCAATCCATCTACTACTGACAAACAGTTCCATTATAATCCATATAACTTAACAGTCCAATAGAAACTATCTCTTCAAGCTAAAGGGTTCACATCACCACACTTAGGCCCAATAAGGGCCCGCCTAGACACAGACACGGGTCAATGATCTCCGAAATCACACCATCGGGTCACCTCTAGATACCCTAGGTTCAGGTCTTCCAATTATGATTAATTAATAGTAAACAGCTAATCTAAGATCTAAGAACGACAGAGTAAAACAACAGTGAAGTATAAACTTCAATCAGAGAATCAACGGGAAAAGCAACGGTCCAATCCTAGGTAAATGGGCCACTTTAGGTTCGGGTCTATCTCCGGTAATTCGATCTCTAAACGATGTCATTAATGCCGTAAAATAATGTATTTGGTGCTTAGTTGGTTAAGGGCATTGTTGACAACTTTTAGGGGTCGAATCATCTTAGATTTATCAACCAAAACACTAAACAGTGGTCCCCACGAGTCAAGGTCGAGCCACGCCATTGACTCGTGCTTGGCACATTGATGGAAGTTCATTTGGATGGTTAATGTGTCCCACAATCAATTAATTATAAAACAATGCTAAACTCACACCCTAGAGTTCACAGTGTGGCAGGTCGACCTGGCAAGGGTCGGGTCGATCTGCTCCACTGGAAATCAAGTTGGGACTTGGTTTGGATTCTGGAATTTTCAGTGTACCCGATTGACCAGGTGGCCAGCCGGTCGATCTGGTACACAGGTGTACCTGAGTCAACAGACTCCAGGCCAAATCTCAACTTTTACACTAGGGTCTGGAAATATTAATTTAAGATTAATAAGTTAATTTATTTTAATAGGGTTCCACGGAGGCTAAGGGTCCTACTCTTTAAATTTTCTAAGGCTAATGGTCCCATAGTATACATTAGAAATTAAATGCTTTGTTTCATTAATAAAACTAATGAGTTATGAAAATAGTGGGCCCCGCTGGGCCCAAGAAAATTAAAGGATCTAAATTCTAAATTATGAAAATTAAAGGTGCTAATAAAAAGTGTTAAAACTAAGGCTTAAATAAATTAGCAAAGAACCTAGTGGCTATAGATTAGTGGGCCCCCCACTGGCCCAAAGCCCAAACCCATGTACAGAACCCAAGTCCAACCCATGTACAGAACCCAAGTCCAACCCATGTGGACAGAACTAACACTCATCAGGTCATTCCAATTTTTTTCTCCCTCACCTACCCTCACTTTCCACATGTCACCATCCTCCTCATATTTGATCAACTACCCCACCCCATTTACTCCCTCACCTACCCTCACATCCACCTCATCATCCTCCCCTCCTTACTTATCTATTCCACTCCTTAACCACTCATCACTCTCTCTTTATCAATCTTCACTCGTCAGGCTCAAAAGGGCAAAACACAGAACCCATGAAATGGGTTCAACGATGGGGACATCAAGGCACAACGATTGTGGGCCCCACTAAGGTTTATGCTGAGATCAGTCCATATCACTAGGGTCGCCCAAGCCCCATTTAAAGGATGAAGGGACTGGATTTCCAAGGGGGCCACCTGGGCCCCACTGTTGACAAAGAAAACAAGTGGAGTAATCCACGGTTTCTTGTTTCACAGGTTAGTATACACCCCCTAACCTATGGCCCACCTCTGATCAAAACCAGATCAGAGGCCTACCCCTAGGTCGCCCATGGACCCTCCACAAGATGTGGGGTCCGGATCTGCCCGGGTGGTCCACCTGGGCCCACTGATCACAAGACACAAGCCAACATCAAACGTTCACACCACCTCTGTTGCAGGAAATTGCAACTGTAGCAGTGGCCATTACAGAGCCACTGCTACAGCTGCCTTCATCACCTTTCCATCCAATTCAATCTAAAATTCCAACCAAAATCCATTTATTAAACCACAATTGAAATTATAAAGATCTCATCAATGCCCATTCCATCATCATTTAGACTTATTAATCTTCCATCAATGGCCATTCCATCCCATACACAACTAGGCTCAGGTAGAATTCTAAAACTCAATAATCACAATTCATGAGATGAAACCATAGAAATCAAAGGAAACACATACATTCCATGTTAATCAGTAGGTGCACTTGCCTCTTTAAGGATTGAGAAGGTGGGTAGCGAGAAATAACAGAGAAGAGAAAAGCCCAGGTGACAGAGAAGATGAAGAAGAAGATGGTAGTCCAGTTGCTGTAACAGTAGTAACTCTCAAATGGAGAATTTCAGCACCACAGTAGCTCCTCAATAAAATCCCAGCAGGGTAACAGTTGATTCCCAAGTGATATGTAGAAGAAGAAGAAGAAGAAGAAGAACACCACAGTGGCTCCAGATGGGATTTCCAGCACACCTCCAATCAAGAGAATGAAAAGAGGAAATGAAGAAGGTGAAGTGGTGGCTGCTCCAAGAAATGTTTCTCCCAGCACAGGTTCAGCCCCAGCTCAGTAACAGTGAATGGGAAGAAGAGAAGATGATATAGCAGCAGAGCTTCAAGAGGAATTGAGATGGGAGAAAATGAAGAAGTGGAATGCAGCAGAGCCTCCAGATGAAATCCCAGCAATAGAGTCTCAGCAGCAGTTCTCAGAGAGTGATTCCAGCAGAGTCTTGGAGGAAATGAAATGGGGAGGAAGAAGAAAGAGATGGTAGCAGCAGTAGCTCTTCAAGCTGAGATTCCAGCAGGTCTTAGCAACCAAACTAAGCTCACGTATGGGAAGGAATGGAGAGAAGAGACAGTTGGGCTGGGGTGGTTTCCTTGGGAAGGGGGCTGCTTAGGGTTTAGGGTTTATTGCAAATGGGATAAGAGACATTAAATAGGTTTAGTGAATAGATTAGGGACCATAGTACCCTTAGGGTTTAGTGAGATTGGGATTAGGGTTTGAGGGTAGTTGGGTCATTAGGTTAGGAATCTTCTAGAAAGTGAGGGCACCTTTAACCAAAACTAAACCTAACTTAATTAATTAATTAACTCAACTAAGGCCTAATTAACACTAATAGCCTAGGATTAAATCTAAAGCACCCAACTAGCCATTCTAACTCAACTAAGCTATTCTACCCAACTTAGGAAAATCTAACTAACCCTCCTAGCCAACCCCTAATAAGCTTAATTAAATAGTAATTAGCCAAGATTAGTAAGGATTAGCAAAGATTAGCGAAGATTAGTATAATTAACCAATGATTAGCATAAATTAGGATTAATTAGCCTACAAAATAGTAATTAGAGGGCCCACCAAGGGTGGGACCTCACAACGGGCCTTTTCGTCTAGGCCGACAAGCAACCAAGCACTAAAATAACTTGAAAGTTACAAGAAAAAACTCAAAACCCTTTTCCAATTACAAATCAACCTAATGACTGTGCTATCTTGCCGACTGCTCGTCGTACACCTTTACCGTGTTTGAAACAAACACCTTGAGGCCGCCTTCAAGATGTCTATACTTCAGAAGAGTAGATGGAAAGAGAAACCAAAGCTTGATCTTCAGTACAGCAACTAGAAGCCTTGGGGGATGATGGATCTCTCACAAATCTTCTCTAGGGTTTTGTATTGAAGATAAGTACTTTGGAATAGAGAGGCAATTGCTATTTGTAAGCCTTGGTTCGTGCCTCAAGAGTTGTGTTATGATTAGGGTTCAACTAGGCATCTTAAGAGAAAATAGGAAGAGAATTCTGGAAAGGTTTCCAACTTCACACGCATATCCGCTCGAGCAGCCATGGTTCTGTCTTCAGAATTTAATCTTCGGTTCACTCTAGCTGCTCGAGCGGGTGTGATTCCCGCTCTAGCGGCCACATCAAACTTCTGTCTTCTTGGAAATTCTCTAAAAAACTTGGGCAATCCATTCTATAAAGATTACACATCATATAAAAACCCGGTTTTGTCCAATTCCCAATGAAATTGGCAACACTTGTAAAACCTTACATTCACTCATGCTAAATGGATCTAACAAATCCACTTCTCTTCAGGACAGAATAAGTGAAGTAGTGAGAACAACCAACCCCTTAAATGGGGATATGATTCAAGTTGCAAATGAGAGTCTATTCAAGTGCAAATAAGAAATGAAACCGCTTTTTTTTTATTTACTGAACTTATTTTCTCTGTTATTTGGATGCATTCACCATTACTATGTTGTCATTCTTGTCAAGCTTGGTGCATATGGCATTAGGACATACATCCTTCATTTATATCAAGAACGGCATGGCATGTCTTTAGCGGAACCATCAGTGTGGGGGCTATTAAATTTGAAGGTACAATCCATTTACATTCCTTTTCTTCACTTAGACCCAACTCCTACTGGAGAAACTTTTACAGTCCCTGAAAGATTCTTTGCATTTACATTATTTTGTTTCTTATCTTTTGTGCCAAATCCACTAATAAAATCTAATTACCAGCATTTGCAAGGTTGAAAATGAAAAGCTAGATATTGGTGATGATATGTAATGTAAAGCTGATGATGGGATGCAGTTTTATCCCCATCATTTATATGATCTTGACCACCTTGTCTGATAAGATAGTATATTATGATACATAGATATGAAAATTCTGTGACCCTTCAAAAGCCCCAAATGGCAGCAAGTGCGAAAATCTAAAAAACGTAACAGAATTTTGTCAAGTCTTTTGGTAATCTCTTTGAAAAACCAAGTAACTCCTATTTCAAACTTAATATCCTCCTCACTAATCAGGTTAATCCCTAGCACATTCATGATACAGGTAATTGATCTAATTGGTATATACCTAGCAAGGATATACCAGTTCCTTGCCCCGTGCTTTTCTAACTTTCATACCGTCTTCAGTTCTGCATCATTGATTCATACCATCATCTCACAAAATATCATCAAGGAATTTCTAATTTTGTTTGTGATGTCATATTGCCATTCATTTTGGCCTTATCTTTTCAATTGAATGTTTTGTTTCCCT
Organism: Cinnamomum chago; assembly: GCA_038049695.1. Taxonomy (NCBI): domain Eukaryota; kingdom Viridiplantae; phylum Streptophyta; class Magnoliopsida; order Laurales; family Lauraceae; genus Cinnamomum; species Cinnamomum chago. The sequence goes on from CP142459.1 coordinate 16,698,156, forward strand.
GCAAATGCATTTTTTCATATTAGTTTTCATGATCCAGTGACATGTTCGATCCTGTATAACCTATATAAATTAGCAGCCAGTTTGTTCTTTCGATGAAGTTGTTCTACTCTTCTTTTGATGAAGTTGTTCTACTCTGTTATTTTTGTATGCGTTTTCCTTTGTCCTTACTAGTCTGTTACAGGAAGTTAGTGATCCTTGAGCAATGATTAATTCACTTTTAATGTTGATGCAAAGAAATATAGATTTTTTTATGTTTTGTTTTAAAATATTTAACTTAAATTGTGCAGATCCTTTTCCTGTTTCTGTTGCAAGTGATAGCAGAAAAGGATGTTTCTGGTGCTCATTTTTAACTTATCTTAGCCTCAGTTTGATTGGACAAGCATAAGATGATGATGGTTGTGGTAGCAATTGGGTGCCTTAGACGAGGAAGAGAGGAGACTGATAATAATGAGGGGAGAGAGAGAGAGAGATCTTCTTTCTTGATTGATTTGGACATAGGTTTCAATATTTTGCACCATTTATCCAATGTTTCAGGAACTTTTCAAAATTATGGGTTTCTAAACAGGGGAATGATTCCCCTTTTCTCTAGCTTATGAGTTATGAAAGGTTGTTTTACTTTGATTTCTGTATGTCAATGAGTTTTTCTATCACAATTTAGAATGAATACAAAGTTGGTTTATTCCCATTTATATGAACTCTCTATTTGATGATTCGGGGTTTGCCCTTTTCCTTTTCTTTTAAGTAGCTGGGGGAGGACTTTCACCTATGAGCTGACCACACATTAGCATATCTGATTGAGGATGCATCTGAGCTAGTCGATATCTGTATTGCCATCCTTGACGCTTCGAATTGTGCTGTAGTGTGAAAGTAGAAAGTTTTGGTGTATGTTTCTGCCTGTTGTTGCTCACATGTAGATTGTCCTCCTGGATGGGTTTGGCAAAATGGTGCAAAGGGTCATGACTATTGGAAAGTCAAGCTTGGAAAATGCATCAGCAATGGCATTGGGGGATCGTTTGCAATGATGAATGGTCCAGCCATGAATTGCCATCATAATTTCCAATTTCTTTCCCACCAAGTAGGCATCTAAGTCCCAAGCTAAGTTGGATGCTTGCTAGACTGAATAGACCAAAACCAGACAACCATATTCAATCTATAAGAATGAACCAAGCCCTGCATGCAACAGGCAAGGTAAACTCCTAATAGTCTTAGATTTTACCTGAAGGGGGTAAAAGGAATGATAGTGGAATATGTGATGGCTCATAGCTTTCAAATAACCTAAAAACATCTAAAAGACTTTTCTTTGATCCAATCCCTTGTGAGATTGATTAGAATATTATGAACAAACACAACCACCAAATAAAAAGGATCTTTCAACATCCATGGATCAGGATTCAAGATGACTTGATGAGGTCATAATCATAAACCACTTGAAAAAGACTCTGGAAATTTACAAACACACTCCTATGCTTCCCTCCACATTGTTCTAAATAAGTCATGGTCAAATTGTTCTAAAAGTCAACATCTTCATTCCTCTAAATAGAAGCTTATTGAAGACAGTTATAGTTCTCTTAACATTAATTTGCTTGTGAAAGACATTCTTCTCCAAGTTTTGAAACATGGATTTGGATATTGCATCGACCATTGTTGAAGACTTATTTACTATTAGTTAATACAAGTTCCTAACGATATTTTGATTTGTTTCAATCCTTTTTCTTCTAAAAGGAAATTATTAGAAATGCTCACAAAGTCAATGTTTTGTTGGTCTTCATTTTTAATGTTGATGGAAGGAAATACTGATTTTGTTATGTTTTGCTTTAAAATATTTAACTTAAATCGCGCATATCCTTTTCCTCTTTCTGTTGCAAGTGATTGCAGAAAACGGATGTTTTTTGTGCTTCTTTTTCATTTATCTTAGCCCCAGTTTGATTGGACAAGCAAAAGATGATGATGGTGGTTGTGGTGGTTGTTGGGTGTCTTAGCCGAGGAAGAGAGGAAAATGATGATGATGATGATGAGAGAGAGAGAGATCTTTCTTGATTGATTGATTTGGATATGGGTTTCAATATTTTGCACCATTGGTCCAATTTTTCTTTGACATTGAGGGGAAGGTGACTTATACCCGAAAAGAAGTCTCCAATAACATACACCCAACTCATTTGATTGGAGATCCCATGGGACAGGTTCAATGGGAAGAATGAAGTTATCTTAGGGTGACACTGAACACTTCAAACCTGCACATGTGTACAACTCATTCCTATGATGTGAAGTGTTCATTTCTTATATGATAGTTGGTGCAGGTTCTATACCTTTTATGAGCGGGGTGTTGTATAGGAACATCCTTGATCACTAGTAGAAAAGTGACTTTTAGCGGCCGCCATTAGCCGTCGCTAAAAGTCCCCTGGCGGTCGCTAATACCCTTTAGCGACCGCCTAGCGACCGCTAAATGGCGGCCGCGAAAAGCTCGTCGCAAATGGTTATTAGCGACCGCCACACCCTTTAGCGACCGCCATTTAGGCCTTTAGCGACCGCCATTGGCGGTCGCTAAAAGTAGTTAAAAAATAAAAAAAAATATTTTTTGATTATTTGCGGCCGCCATTTCGGACTTTAGCGACCGCCAATCGCGGCCGCAAATAATGAGAATTTTTATTTTATTTTTTTTTATTTTTGAAAATACCAATGGCGGTCGCTAAAGGCCGAAATGGCGGCCGCTAATACATAAAAATATTTTTTTTTATTTTTTTTTATTTTTGAAAATACCTTTAGCGACCGCCATTGGCGGCCGCTAAAGGCCGAAATGGCGGTCGCTAATACATAAATTTTTTTTTTCCCGATTTTACAAATTTTTCCTGTTTTTTGTACCTGTACCTGTACATATACTTGATTATATTACATACAACTAAAACAATTAATTAAAAATACTAATAACAAAACAAAGACTTATATTAATCACATTGAAAACATTACAAAAATTTCAAGAAATAATCTTTACAATTCAAGCAAAAATCACATTGAAAACATTACAAAAATTTCAAGAAATTATAATCTTTACAATTCAAGCAAAAAAAAAAAAAAAAACAACAAAAATAAATATATTGTCTTGACAGGGTGTTGTGATCGATCCGATGCTCTCAAACCTGAAAACAAAATGATTAAGAAATGTTAATAGTTAATTAAAAAAATTGGCAATATATAGTAAATATAAACGAAATTAAGTATTAAAATCAAAATTTTAAGAGTTAAACCTTCGTTTCAACTATACGAAAAATCCGGGAGTCGAAATCTCAAGCCATCAATTCCAGCAAGTCAGGGATGAATATGAGCTTGTGCCCGTCCAGTTTCATGAAAACCGGAGCCCGTTTGCACGATTTGGGCTCTTGGAGGCTAATTTCTTCAGTTTTAAGTTAACGTTTTCAGTTAAATCTACGTTTCAAGCATACGAGCAATCCGGGAGTCCTATTTGCGAGCCGTCAGTTCCTACAAGTCACTCTACCCACGAGCGAAGTGCTCGTGCTGGTTTTTGATTTTTCCGGTGGCCGTTTCCCGTTTCGGACCTCCGGCGGGCAGTTTTCGAGCCTAAGTGTTGGAAAATGACAGGTTTTCGCTCGTAATTCTCTAACCGGGAGTCCTATTTGCGAGCTGTCAGTTCCTACAAGTCACCCTACCCGCAAGCGAAGTGCTTGTGCCGGTTTTCGATTTTTTCGGGGGTCGTTTCCCGTTCCGAACCCCCGGTGGGCCGTTTTGGAGCCTAAGTGTTGGAAAATGACAGGTTTTCGCTCGTAATTATCTAACCGGGAGTCCTATTTACGAGCCGTCAGTTCCTACAAGTCACTCTACCCTTGAGTGAAGTGCTCGTGCTGGTTTCCGATTTTTTCGGTGGCCGTTTCCCGTTCCGGACCACCGGCGGGCCGTTTTTCGAGCCTAAGTGTTGGAAAATGACAGGTTTTCGCTCGTAATTCTCTAACCAGGAGTCCTATTTGTGAGCTGTCAGTTCCTACAAGTCACTCTACCCTTGAGCGAAGTGCTCGTGCTGGTTTCCAATTTTTCCGAAGGCCGTTTCCCTTTCCGGACCCCCGGCGGGCTTTTTTGGAGCCTAAGTGTTGGAAAATCCTATGTTTTCGCTCGTAATTCTCTAACCGGGAGTCCCATTTGCGAACCGTTAATTCCGACAAGGCACTCTACCCACGAGCAAAGTGCTCGTGCTGGTTTTCGATTTTTACGGGGGCCGTTTCCCGTTCCGGACCCCCGGCGGGCCGTTTCTCTCTCATATGCTTGCTTGAAATCTCACTCTATGACAAGAAAAAAGAGGAAAGCATAATTAAAGCCATACATACCTTACAGAAGATGGAAACGCACAAGACCCATAACCTACAACACACACAAAACAAAAAAACGATGTAGCTCAGCCACTGAGGAAAAAAAAACAGTGTCCTACATGCAATCTGATATTGTGAAGGAGGCAAATCAACTTCGAGGGAAGATTCCAGGCAAATCAAATACTGTGTGTTGGGCAAGAAAAAGAACTAAAAAAGAAAAATGGTTCAAGTAGACTACTTAAAAAGCAGTGCAAAATGAAGCAAATTAAACACTGGGGACAACATCGAATCAAAACAAGATTGACTAAATATAAAGCAGATAATGGAAGCTTAAGGCTACATTGGGAACCTTGCCATTTCAGAAGAAATTCATCACTCTGCAAAAAGGAGAACCCACATGAGAGTGTGTCTGTGTGTGCGTGCGTGTGTGGTGGGGGGGGGGGGGTGGTGTATAAGAAGATGAAATGCACAAAGACATTCTGAATAAATTCAGTGTTGACCCAATCTGAGACTAACCTTGTATCCCATCAACATGAGGTAGTATTGCCAACAGTTGTCTAAATTTTCCTGGTAGTGCAGTTTTTGTGTAGCTTCCTCAAATGAATGGCTTCAATTGCTCAGATTCTTAAATATGACTCATGGAGTACAAGTTTGAGTAGTCCTCCTGATTACTAACTTTGTTTTGGGTGGTAGTATAGACAAGTAATGATTGTATCAGTTCAATGCGAGGATAATGATACAAGATTAGTGCACGAGTAGAATTACTTGTTACAAGAGCCAATATAACAAAATAGAAGAAAAAAAAAATCACAAACAAATATGCAACATGGCAAATCTCTATGAGCTAAAAAGATGTGTTCCCCCTCGCCAGCCCCAATTTTAAACCAATACCAAGATGACCGAAATTGGTCTTGGTCCTGCTAGATGATATGCTAGTTGCTATTATAGCCCTGGTTTATGTCTTCCAAAAGCAAAAAAATTCTCCTGACAACTTGTCAGTAGAGGATGAAACCACAATATAGTGATGAAAGTGAATCCTGTGAAATGGGGTTGGCCTAACTAATTTTAGGGGGATGCTTTACTGGAGTTCCCCAAGTGAATAATAAATTAAAAAAAAAAAAAACTACTCAACGGAGATTGGTGCATTAATATCCAACAACTACAAGTCCACTCAGCTGATGGTTAATATTTTCCAATCGGAGATATCTCTAACCATTGAAATTAACATTTAAAAATTATTTACACTAAAATTTAACATTACTGAAATAGTTCCCAACTGTTCATTGGTCATGTAAGTCAACTGTATCTCCTTCAATGGTTTCCCGAACCCAATTAATATCTTCATCATGTTGAACAACTGTATTCTGGTCAAGTTCTTGTTGGGCGAATGCATCAATATCTGGCTCATCACATTCAATCTGATACACTCCCCTCCTTGACATTTTAACTGCAACCTGCCAGTTAGGATCTTTCGGATCTCTGACATAGTAAACTTGCTCAGCCATTGAGGACAGTATGTACGGTTCGACACTTATTCGATCATCACGGTGTAACAAATTGTTAAAATTTACCAATGTAAACTGGTAATTATCTGTTTTCACCCCTCGGATGGGATCCACCCAATCACACTTAAACAATAGAAACTTTAGCCCGTGATTATACAACGAGAAATTGGTCATTGATCTATTTTTACTTCAGATCTGGGTCTGTCCATTGGTTTCACACTCAAGGTGCTGAATAACTAAAGGCTACTAAAGTGTATTATTACATATTAGAATTTGGGTCTGGGGTCTTTAAGTAGATCCAAGTATCTAAAAGCTTTATGAAGGTCCCTGTTCGTCCAGTAGTTCTAGGTATGTATTCTGGATCTGACCCTTTCAGTATGTAGATACAGTATAGCCCCATCTGAGCCCAACCATCTCTATCCCCAACTTATAGGCGCCAAGGATTAATTCTTTGATGAGAATCAAGCTCTAAGTTTCTGTGCCTATCCTCATCAGCTCTCTTGGACCTGAGAATCCCTATCTAACAATGACCCATACAAAATGATCCATAGGTGTGGATCCATCTTGTTGGAATTCTGAGAAATCTTATCTAGGGAATGTGAGTATCCCAAATATTGTCGCTCCATTTGGATTCACGAATGCTCAAACATTCCCGAACATTTTGAAAGCTCTTACAGCTAAGAATTAAAAAAATCCTATAATCCAAAAAGATGAGAAACCTAAAAGGGTGAGTTTTTGAAAACTCAGAAACCAAACAGAATGAGATTCCGATATCACTGGTCAGCTCCCCTTCATTACATCAATACACCAGACCCATGTACCTACCAGTATGCGAGTAAGTTAATGCATACCAGCTCTTATTCTCCGGCAAGTTACATGATTTTAAGTGCTTATAATATTATGATCCAGGAATCTGCAGTTGGGTAGTATTGAGATTGGTATTTTGTGTTATATTTACTTCATATGTATCTTTTAAATCTGTATAAACAATGTGATAGAATATTTACTTACATTTGCATCGAGTTGAGATCATGTAAACCAAGAATATATCCAGGTTTGTTATTTTAAATTCATATAAAATATGTTCAATTAATCTTGAGAGTAACTATCAACAGTGACAAAATTAATAGGGATGAAAGCACACTATAAGGAGGCAGTACCATCAAAGTGGGATTATAGTTTTAATTAATTTTTATCAAACTACTGAGTGATATTGTGAGTGAAGATTTGCATCACTCAAGGCACGAATTGTATTTGTATATCTAGATAGCTACCAAACTCATTCACTACGAATTTACAATCACATGGATATGCATTTGCTACTTGGTTATTCATCCTGGTTTTTGGCTACCATGACGCTTTTTATTTGTGCATGCAACCACTAAATAGAAGAAACAACATGAACCGAGATAATTGTTCCAATCAAGATTTGTGACATTAGTAAGAGCACCTTTAAGTTCAAGCAAATGGTTCAAGTATAGGATTGCTGCCCATCACAAAATGATACATACTTGGAGTTCTAACAGTGAAGTTACTCCCCTAACACTATAATTTATCAAAATGGGCCACTGTTGTCCAAAGCTTGAGCAATTGCCGTGGGTCCTTATTATAGAGATGCTGAAGCCACAAGAATATATACTTTGATTAGTTGAAAACAATGTTTTAAACTGTTAAGAGGCGTGAGGCGAAGTGTTCCAATTTCCTAAAGAGTAGAGCAGTAAGCCTTGGACTCATAAGCACACATTTTTCAGAAATAAATGATTGCATTAAAAAAGAATATATTAATAAGAATAGAAAACAGTAACAGTTTCATTGTTTTTAAGCATTTTAACTAGTTAACTAGAGTTGAATTAGTTTACATCTAGATAGTACAGTATAAAGAGGAGATTTTCAAGTTCTTAAAACTACAAACTGCCCTCGCCTTTTTCTTACAGACAAGATGTGTTGGTGGGGCGCATACCCTCTGCTAATATAGCACATGACTAAAGTGCACACTTCATTTAGGTTGTATGCCTCAAATATGCCCCACACAAGGATGCATCCTAAATCCAAACCACATCTTAAACTTGAGCCACAAGGCCTTTTGGGAAAAAAGGACCAGAGGAACATCAAAGAGTAAGCCCCAGGTTCTTCTGAAAACACTGTTCGAAAAATACATTCTGAATATTTTGAAATAGATGTCAATGCAGGAGACTGCAAGGATGAGAGTGGAGAAAAAGGTTTTTGTGTTGCTGGTGCAATCAACAATTACACCAATCAACTTCTCACCTACGGAAATTCATCTTCCACCAACCAATGTAAGATTCCTTTCAACTCTTTTCTGCTTTATAGTTGTTGTCTTAACATGGATTTTCTTGTCTTTTCCTTTCTTTGCATGTTGATGTCTCTAAGTCATATAATAATTCCATAATCCTTACAAATCATTCATATATGTTTCAGAATTTTAGAAAAAAAGACAGTAAAAAAAAAAAAAAAAGGGGATAGGACAGGAATGGCTTATACATTCGAGCAGATGACTTCAATATTATCAAACATAACTAGGTACTGTGGAATATGTAACACAATAGTATAAACAGAGCAGCAACAGATATATCCACTCTAATGCCATCATCAACTACTCTAACACTGAATTCACTTAAACCCCATATAAAACAGAGTGAAAATCTGCCCGAACCCACAAAAGATTCAAGCAAAGATACTCAGGTCCCCATCTTACTCTGCTAAAGCACAAATGAAAACGAAAAAAGAACCCTACTTTAGAAACACCCACATGCAAATCAAGAAAGAAATGCACAAGGAAACCAGTTTAGAAGACTATACCTCAGATTCTTTCCGCAGCAGGAGAGTGCTTGTGGGTTATGATATGATTGAAGAGACGATGGGTTGTAGAAATAATCAAACCAGATCTGCAAACCAGTGTGCATATTCCATGAACACATCTTCCAGAAAACCAAAACTTAACAAAAATAATACATCCAAACACAACTCAAAGTCAAAATAAAACATTCATAGGAAAACTTCACTTTCCAGCTTCATTTTCCCAACAATCACAAGAGGTCCGATTCTTCAAAAAAAAAAAAAAAAAAAAAAACCATCTTTTAGCAAACCCAATTACTACAGAAACATCTCATTCAAACCCAATTCAGAAACCAGATCTGGCAGGCTTGATTCTCCAAAAAAAAAAAATTAGCACCCATCTTCCACAAAACCCAATTTCCCCAAAACACCTCATTCAAACCCAATTCAGAGATCACCCTAGAAGTTAAAAAAAAAAACCCTCAAAATCACCTACACTTGTTCCATCAATTTCCCTGCCATCAACAAAACATTTATATAAAAACAAAGTCCCATTCATTCATCGATAATCCACTCACCCATTCACAGATCAAACAACACAAAAAACCAAAAATCAAGTAATGTAACAAAGACAACCATAAATAACGTGAGAGGGAGAGGGAGATGGAGGGAGAGAATGAGTACCTGTGGCGGCTTCGGCGCAGGGAGGGAGGAGAAACAAAGAGAACTGGTGGCGGTAGGGCACAGTGCAGAGCGAGAGGGAGAGGAAGGGAGGGGGAGAGAGAGAGAGAAATAGAGCAACGAGAGGGGGAGGGAGAGAGAGAGAGGGCGTGTCGTGCTGCTGCGGCGGTGGCGTGCTGGTGCTGGTGCGGCAGGAGGGGATTGGAGTTCCGTCGGTGCAGAGAGAAACAGAGGAGTTCCTTCACTGCAGAGAGAAACAGAGAGACAGAGAGAGAGAGAGAGGGAGAGAGAGATCCGATGACGACGATCGACGACGACGAGGAGGGAGAGAGCGCGGGAGCGGGAGAAGGAAACTGCTGGAGGGCGGGAGGGAAAGAGGAAACGGGAATAGCGAAAGGAAAAGAAGGAGGGAAGGAAAAGAAAGGAAAAAAAAAACGTGGGATGTATTTGCGACCGCCAGTGGCGGTCGCCCGCCCTTTTGAGTCGCGAATACTCAATTCTCTAGTAGTGGATAAAGCATACCTATATGAGTGTGAAAGTCAAGTTGCTTCCCATGAGAGATTAGGTTAATCTCTAGAACACTCACGAACTGGGATAGCACAAGGCTGTTGATGTACACCGTAATTTAGGAACCAGAGTGACCTTGAGCTTGTGTGTGTAATAAGTATGATTTACCGAATAAACTCTTGGTTCAAGAACTTAGTTCACCATATAGTTTTAGTATTTTTCAAACTTACTACACTGAGTAAAGGCTCAAGACATAGTTCACCTCTATTATATGCACATTCTCACAAGACTACCTTACAGCAATATTTTCTTTGTCCTATGTTATAATGTGTGGGGGATTGGTTTTGTGGTTTGGTGCATTATAGCATATGTTATTTCTTTTTCTTTCTTTTCTGTGTTTAAGTTTTGGGCTCATATAGACTCCACTAACTTCCATCTAGCTTGGCCTGTTTCCTTATTGGCATTGTAGAGTTATGATACTAGCCATTGTAAAGTCATGAGATGTAACCATTGCGGAATTATGAGACTAGCCATTATGGAATTATGGGCACTGCAAAGAAAAACAGACTTCTAGCGGCGGAAAAAATGGCCTTTAGCAACGGGTTTTTTCCAGTGCTAAACCTGCCATATTCTGCCCCTCTTCAACCGTCTAATGGTTACCTCCACTAAAAACTAAGTATGAGAAACTTTTAGCAGTGGGAAAAACCAGTCATTTTTTCCGCCACTAAAAATCCTTTTTTTTTTTATTTTTTGCAGTGGGAGCTTGATATGTAACTGCCCGCATTAGTGGTACATTACTGTTGCCACCAATGGCTATAGACGATTGTAATGTGTAATAAGTAACATTAGAGCAACTCCTCTATAAAAGAGAGTTTGCAGGTAAAGGTTCAACACAAAAAACACATATTACAACTCCTCTCTTCTTCTCTATCTTTTCTCTATCCCTTACTGTTTTGTTGCTGCAAGCAAGTTTAAGCAAGTGGTTCGCCAAGATTCGAGTCCTTCATTCATTTGACTACACGATTGGTGGAGATTGTCAGACCATAAATAGGTGTCGTATCCTAGGGTAGACGCCTATGAGTCCATTGCACAACCATGGGAGCGAAATTTGTGTAAAGAAAGCATCCTTTGTGACGTCCTTCGGCTACCAATTTGTTTGGGTTCTTACTTTCGTTTATCTAATTATTATTTTTTTGCAATTATTTTATTAATAGTTTCCGCAATTTATTTTCAACAGTTTATACCATTGGTAACAAAGACCTAGTTCAACAAATCAAAATCAAGAAGAAGCATATATAATGCATCAATCCAGCTATTATCATACAATTAGAAGAGAAAATTATTTTTTATCCCTACACTGCCAAATCTATATATATATTTATATATATAGGGAACCGGTCCTATAAATATATAGGGAACCGGTCCTATAAGGACCATCCTTACAACTTACGGTGCGGACCGCCTAATGGGGCCCACAGTGAGACCCCACTGGTTCATAAGGTTATTCAGAGTATAATGCTCATTTTACTAGTTAGAGTCACCTGAAAACCCTTTAGATAGATTTTTCTAGACAACTCCATTTTCATCATAAAGTCCTAATTGAATTAGGGTTTGGATTCCTCTTAGCAAAGAAAACTCTATTATGTTAGCAACTTTCTGAAAATACCAAGGATACTCTAATTATGAGTATTAATTGTAATGGAGAGTTAAAGTAATTGGGCTGTCCAAGTGGGCAACCTACATGGGCGTGTGGTCATTAGGCTACACTTGAGCCCAATATTTCTCACTCTCTCGCACTTGGTCTACATGACCATATGTACTATTTTATTATTCTTTGATTATTGTGATCACCGAAAGGCTTCAAATATGACCAACCTGTCTCATTTGTACTAATTATTTATGTAGTGATCCAATAAAAAACAGTCAATATGAATCATAGTTGCCACGCATCATTATTGCAAGATGCTTTCTTTCATGTATTACACAAATTAATAGTTCTCAATTAACCGAGTCTTTAACAAAGGCAGTAGTAACCTTTTCATGACCATCATATTAAACTTTCTATACTGAAATTGTCATATCGCATATTTCTCGATTTTATAACCTTCATAACATGTGCATAAAGTGGGAAAAGACATAACATGTGTATAAAGTGGAAAAAATACAAAACACATGATAAAATTATTTATACTCCCTTTTCATTGTCTCACAATCCACCATCCACTTGCCCAACATTCCTTTTAAGTTTGATGAGATGTGGCTAGCTCAAACTACCTCGGTTTAGTGGAGACAAGCTGCAACGTGTATGCTAAAGGAAGCACTCAATTTGTCCTTGCTTATAAGCTCAAAAATTCGAAGAAAAAGCTAAAAGCATGGAACAAATCAGTCATTAGCCAGTTAAAGGTTAACATAGCTGCTGCAGAGGAGCAGGTTCTTTCTTTGCAAAATGCCTGCAACTCCTCCTCTGCTTTGGACTAGCTCCTATTGGATTTGGACGCTGCAAAGGCCAATCTTCACAACTGGCCTAAGGCAAAAGCTACCCATTGGAAGCAAAAGTCTAGAATCGAGTGGTTGAATGATGGTGACAGAAACACTCGGTTCTTTCATCTCTCCACCAAATTGAGGGGTAACTTTAACCATATTGACAAGATCAATGTAGATGGGTTTCCCCTAGAATATCATGCTCAAATCAGGTAGAAAGTTACTGCTTTTTACTCCTCCCTCTTCCAGATCGACCCTCCCAGCAACGGATGATGATGATCTGTTCAACTTGGATGGTCCTTCGATCTCTCAGAAGAACAGCTACCTCACCGCAATCCCATCCGCTTCAGAGATTCTTGATGTTATTTTTGCGCTTGAAAAGAATAGCTCTCCTAGGCCAGATGGTTTCTTCGGTATCTTCACCTCAGCTTGGCACATAATTGGCCATGATGTTATTGAAGTTGTTACCCATTTCTTTTCTACCAGCCACCCCCTTCTTTTTAGCCTTAATCCTCAAGTTATACTCCCCATAGGCCTTCTCATATTTTCGGTCAATTAGCCTTCTTAACTTCACCTATAAAATCATCTCCAAAATCTTAGCTACTAGACTCTTTACCATCCTCCCTTTGCTCATCTCCAATCACCAGGCGGCTTTTTGTAAAATTACATGAGCATGCATGCAGCATTAGCTCACACGAACTTTTCCAACACTTAAAACACTAAGGTTACCGGTAGAGCTGTTTGCATGAGACTGGATATTTCCGAGGAATTTGACAGACTTCATTGGGCATTCCTTTTTTTTTTTTTTTTTTGTAAGGTGCTTCAATTTTTTTATTTCTCTTATCAATTGATGACTTGAATTAAAGTGCTCATTTGCAAATCTAGGGGATCGATTCTCATTAACAAAAGCCCATGTGGCTTCTTTGAGGTTTCTTGTGGTCTTTGCCTGGGTGACCGTTTATCTCGGTATCTTTTCATTCTAGCGTAGGAAATTCTCAGCTTGCATTTCGAAAGACTCAAAAATCAAGCTCTCATCTGTCATCTCATGTCATCTTGAAAAGATGAAACATAGATGAAACATAGAAGAGAGAGAGGCTCTCATCTGTCATCTCATGTCATCTTGAAAAGATGAAACATAGGAGAGAGGAGAGAGAGAGAGAATTGTGATGAATAGCGAGTACCCTATTTAACAAAATCCTATTACAATGCAAATCCTAAATTATAGCTACCTAATTATAGAAAGTGTACATAAGCTAGGACTAGACTAATTGTAACTTAACTAAAATATAATAGGTAACTTAAAATACAAGTATTGGGCCCAGATCTGGCCTGCGCAGATGGGCTGATTGACATCATCTTGCCAATTTCCCTAATCCTGGATACTCCATGTCACCTGTTGCCTTCTCTTTTCCGAAACCTATAAATAAAAAAGGCCTAAGAAGTATCAAGTCTCTCATTTCAAGATCAAAAAGTCTACTTGGACAAACTTTTTGGCCAGAATTTTGGCCAACCCATATGGTTTCCATTGAATATCACTATGATATTCAATGGAAACCATATGGGTTGGCCAAAATTCTGGCCAAAAAGTTTGTCCAAGTAGCATTACTCTTTCAAGATATCAAGAAGCATCAGGCCAATCATTTAACCTTTAGAAAAGCTAACTTTTCGTGGGGAAATGCAGCCTTAGGAGACGCAACTCTATCACTTACTTGTGCAAGATTCCCCAAGCTAGCCTCCCCATCTACTCACCTTGGCATTCCAATGTTGTTTGGAGCTCCTAGGGATTCTCATTTCTCAAGGTTTACAAGTTGAGAGCTAAATTTTCAGGTTGGAAGAGGATATCTCTATCTTCTGCAGGGAGACCGATCTTGGTAAATCATGTTTGTTCTAGCCTCTATATCCACATCTCCCTCTCAATTCCAATTCCGGCTAAAACTTGTTTGCAAATTGAAAAGATCATGAGAAATTCCCTCTGGTCGGCATATCCTTATAGAATCAAGAGTAACTTGGTGAGTTGGATGTTGTTTGCCTTCCGAAGAGTGAAGGTGGCCTTGGTTTGAGAAGGGTCAAAGAGTTCAATGATGCATGGATGTTGGAGCTCGGTTGGGCGGCTGCAACTTCAACTTCGATCTGGGTTAACTGGTTCCAGTCCTAGTATTTTAAATCTTCCTCTCTTTGGTGCCCTCTGAATACTTGGTCTGGCTCTTGTATTTGAAAACGAATTCGTCTTCTCTCTCTGTTTATCCAAAATGCAAGTAAGTGGTCTATTGGTAATGGGAAATCTATAAGCCTTTGGCTCGTTAGATGGATTGACCACGACCCCATTGCCTACAAATTTCCAGATCTCAGGCTCTCTCCTCTAGATTAGGTTTCTAGAATCATCTCTGAAGATGGCTCCTGTCACATTCCAAACGACATTCCGTATCCCCTCCAACAGTTCTTGCAGCGTGCTCATCAGATCCCATTGCCAAGCACAGTGAATCGAATCAAATCTCAACTTCTTGAGCACATCACAAAGATGGTCAATAGCCTCCCAGATCGCATTCATGGGCAACAACTCTATCCTCTCCTTCAACGCCTCCTTGATGCCCTTTTGCTGAGTGTAGCACCTGTTGCTCCTCTTTTTCCTCAAAGCTTTCAGACCTGTAGTCCAAGTTTAAAAGTCTATTCTAGCTCTGTTTATTTATTTATTTATTTTTATTTTTTTTTGGGCAGGAAAAAAAAAGAAGAAAAACAGAGGTAAGATACAGCAAGAAGATGAGATTGTCATAACAAAACTTGAAACATCAACTGAGATTTGATGAATCCCAGCAGCGTGTATGAATAAACAATCCTCATCATGTAAAATTAATAAGCCTCATATCTGTGACATGTTTCTTTAATGCTTTCGCCAATGACTTGGTCAAACGATCTTCAAATCATGAGATTTGTATATAGATACCCTCAAAAGACAATAGACAATGCGAGTTCGTACTCCCCAGGCTCTAGAAGTAGTACCTGCTGCTGCTAGCTGGGGTAATTATTAACGGTTGGAATTAAACCATTGATGCCAAGGCAGCTCAAATATGTGATATTAGAGTGTGATGATGAAAGAGAAGAAACCGACAAGGAAGACATTTTCACCATGTGGACCATCTAATACCAAAGATGAGAATGATCATCCAAGACTAACAAAGGAATGTGAAAGCCAACTGGGGAAACTTTGAGACGCCCCTTCTAAAGGTTGGTTTGCTATCAGATTTGGATCCCAAGAAGAAGAAGATAAAATTCAAAGCAAGGGCCTTTATCTTTTTGATGATGTAATCATGGGACTCCAATAAGTGATAAGCAAACGAGCATTTGATGAGGTCAAGGTTGACCAGTTGTCTTTCTGGTTATAGATCCATAATCTCCCTCGACACTCTTTAAAAGAATATACTACATGGAAAATAGGAAGAGTGCCGCCTAACAGAGTTCAAGAGATATAATTTTAGTGATGAAAAGGGGTGCCTTATGAAGACATTTAAAATACACACTATAAAAGAAAATGACTTTGATCGTTTGAGGGAACTCGATACCTCCTTCAAATCTTTTGAGGGGAACTGAAACCTCAAAATACTAATTTAATTGATAAATTTCTAAATGAATAACACAATCCTACTAGAATTGGTTGAGAGATTTTAGGAGGAACGGAGAAGTCCTGATTTTACTACTAATTTAAAACCTTAAACTCTAAGAAAGAAATAAGGATGATATAATATTATTAGGGTCCGGGTTATGTCATGGATCTACAAAGATGCTTCATACCTATTGTCAAGATACATAGTGTAAGTGCCTAAAAATTACGGACTTGGTTAATAGAGGGTTAAGCTCTTGGTTTGGTGATCTTGGGAAGACGAGGGAAAAAGATCAGGCCTCCGATAACCTGTAAGAGGAAGACAAAAGTCAGAGCCCTTGGCTATAGGCAGCCGAAGGCACTCCGATGCTCAAGTCAGTGTGGTAACTGAGAGAAATGGAGAAGGAGAAGTCTGAGAGGGAGATTGGTTGCGTACCTCATGTGGCTCTCCTTCATGCAATATATAGGCGTAAGAGTCATCATCGGACTGTCCCCAGGAAGGGACGGAAGTCCTATCAGCGTGTACTCTTCTTTCCTGAGTGGGGGTAGGTAAAAAGGAAATGTCCCATCAGACCATCATCCATGCCTATGGATGTGACTCTGGGATAAGGCGTGCCTCTTATCTAAGTCTGGCGCCCACTCTGTCTGTCAGTTCGCCCTTTCCATCACGGCAGCGCATTTATGACTGCATTTATGGTTGAGTGACAGGGGACCAAGATCAGGCTTAAGGCCGAGACCGAGGTGAACACTTGTGAATGCGGTCACCGAGCCGGACTGCACGCATCTCCGAGATGGCGCTACCGCCGAGCTTGGATAAGCCTGAGGCTAAGGATAGTCCGAACTCAGGGGGTGGCCCCACACAAATCCGTGATCATGAAACGACCCCACACAATTGCCCCCTAGCTCTCGACCTCTATGGTTCTTCCAAGGTCGGGAGCTAAGATTTGATGGGCTTGTTAGGTATTTTGTTTTTGCAATTTGATGGATGCATTTGCATATTGGCATCTTTTGAATTCACACACATGCATTGATTTAAAATATCTTGAAATCTAGTTTTACCCATGCATAGCTTTTAAGATTTGGAAAAGCTTTTGTTTTATGCATGTTTTGGTTTTAAACTTGGATGCATTGGTTTTAGAACCCAAAACTCTTTTGAAAACCTATTTCCTTGTGCACTACATTTGGAAAATCATCTTGTGTATTTAGGTTTAAGTCTTGCATACATTCTTCACAAAAAGAATCATTTTGTATGCAATTTCATTTGAAAAGAGTTGTATTCAAATCAAGCTAGCCTTTGGTTTTAATCTTGTGAATCATTTTAGGCTTTGTGTTTCTCATGTTTTTAAACATCTTAGAATACCTTAAAACATGTTATTTAAGCTTGATTTAGTGGCCAAAAGATCCACCAAAGAAAAACTTTGAAAATGGAAAAAGTTGGAATTTTGGCCCAGGGACTCGCCCGACAGTGTCGTCGGTCGACCGAGCCCTGTGTCTCGGTCGACCGAGAACACTGCAGGGCAAATGGACAGTTTTTGAACTGTTTCAGGCCAACGGTCAGAAATATGACCGTTGTGCTTTCTCGGTCGACCGAGACCTGTGTCTAGGTCGACCGAGGACTAGCCGTTGGGCACTTTTTGGCTATAAAGTCCATTCATTTCCAACCTTTTTCAAGGCTTGAAACTTGAACTTTTGAGAGCATTTTGGAGCCAAAGAAAGGGGAAGAAGTTGGAAAAGCTAGAGGGCTATTTGGAAATCAATCTCATGAGTTTTTAAAAGGTACATCTTCTAAGTTATTTTGATTTCCATTCAAATGAAATTCATGCATGTTCAAATCCTTTGAATTTTCATTTATGCATGATTTCAAGCCCTTAAAGAGTTGTTTTGCAAACTCAATATCTTTCTTGGTAAATTAGATTAGTTTGCACACACTCTTATCCTAATCACATATGTTCTTAGACTTTAACTTTCACTCAACTTGTTTATCTTAATTCTTCAAAGTTGTTTGAATCTTTTATGTGATTAGTTTTCTCTTCAATCATCATTTTATAAACCTTGATTTTAAAATGCATCATGCATTCATTTAAAAGCTTCATTGTTAAAATTGATTGAAGAAACTCATACATACACTTTGTGCACACACTTTAGTTTATTTTAGTGTATGTTTGTAATTGGAATTTCATTTTCCTATTAGCCTATTTAAGAGGCAAATTCCATTGTGCTTAAATTGTAATCTCTTAGAGTGATCTTTTGTAAAGACACCTTCTTAGAGAAATCCTCATTTGTAAAGGTTATTGCTTAGCCTTTGAAAAGCAACTTGTAAGGTTATTGCTTAGCCTAAGAAAAGCATATTGTAAGGTTATTGCTAAGCCTATAAAAGCACATTGAGAGGTTGTTGTTTAGCCTAGAAAAACAACTTTGTAAGGGTTATTGCTTAGCCTAGTAAAAAGCATAATTAGTGGAATCCGGTGGGGTGTTGGAGACACAAGCCGGTAGTGGATGTAGGCACGTTGGCCGAACCACTATAAATATTGGTGTTGTGGTGCATGCTATGTGGTGATTGATTTTGTATTAGCTTCCGCATCTTGTTTGTTTAATCATCACATGTGACTAGTTTAGTTTTAGAAATTAAAATTGGTCGAAATTGGTCATACTTGTAGCTCACCCTATTCACCCCCCCTCTAGGGTTAGGATCCTCGTGGACTTTCAATTGGTATCAGAGCCAAGTGCTCTAATCCCTTAGGATCAAGTGTTTGGAACTCTTGATTAGGTGTAAAAAACCTAGAGTTAAAACCCTAGAGTTGTGCTTATTTGAAAATCATTAGAATGGACTCCACTAGGCTAGACTTTGTAGATTCTTCTAGACCCCTCAATCTTCCTTCTTTTGGAGTTTCAAACTCTCAAACTAATGAAAATCAATTTGATCCAAAAGAAGAAGAAAATGAATATAATGAAGAAGACCTTCAACAAGCTTTTGAAGAATTATATGAAATATCCTTAAAGCTTGAAAAGAAAAACAAAAGTTTAAGGGAAGAATCTAAAAACCTAAACAAAGAGCTAGCATCTTCAAAAGATGAACTTAGAGAGAAAGAAGAAGTAATAAAATGTCTAGACTCTAAGTTCATGATCTCTTTAAATAATCTATCTAACATTCAAGATGAACTAAAAGAATTAAAGATGGATTATGATAATGTCAATAAGGAAAATCTAAAACAAAGAGATCAATTACAAAGGCAAGATAAAGACTTTAACAATCTTGAATCTAAATTGACTATCTCTAAGGAAAATTTATCTAATACTCAAAACGAATTAAATGAGATTAAGATAAATTGTGATGAGCTTACAAATGAAAATTTGAACCTAAGAGATACAATTAAAAAACAAGATAAAGACTTTAACAACTTAGAAGCCAAGTTGATTAAAAGTAAGTTAAAATCACAAGAACTTGGATCTAATATTGTTAATGAACTTAAACATGAATTAAAACTTGCCAATGAAGAGCTAAGCAAATATAAGGAAATTGAATATGAACTTTCAAAAGTTAAAAATGAAAATTCAATCCTTATAACCAAAGTCACTCAACTTGAAAACAATAAACAAAAGTATGAGTGCAAGTTTACCCAAAGTGAAGAGAAACTTGAAAAATTATTCAAATTGGGTAAATCTCATGGAGATAGGACGGGTATTGGATTTAATAGGAATATATCTTATGACCCTAAATTCACCAACACTTTTGTGAAAGGTGAGTCCTCATTCTCTAGCACTCACACTTCTTTGCCCATGTCTAAATGTAATTATTGTGGCATTGAAGGACACTTTAGGTTTGAGTGCAAACTAAGAAAGAGAAGCCATGTGTCTAAACCCATCTTTGAACTCAAAAATGGAAAATCAAACTTGAAGGGTAAGACACTAAAAATCAAGGAAAACTCCAAAAAGACTAAACAAGTTAAATCCTTTAAAATGGAGTCTCCTAAAATAGATTCTAAAAAGCTTAAACAAGTTAAATCAAGCTTGAAAGAATCTAAGAACAAAAAGCTTCTCAATCTATCTCCCTTATATGAACCAATGAAAGAACTTTTGAAGAAAGTTGCTAAGTTAAATCTAAAATTCAAAAGTCAAGTAAAGGGAGAAAGTAAGAAGAAAAGAAAAGTGAAACAATCCCCAAAGAAACAAACTCACCAACATCAAAAGACTATTCACCATTCTAAGCCAAATTTAGTAAAATCTAAATATCATGGTGATAAGTTTAAATTGAAAATTTATCAAGTTAAATCTCCTATAGTTGGTGAGAATTCCAAGATAGATCTCAAAGTTCAACCCTCCCAAGACCTTAGGTGGATTCCTAAAGTTATTTACCTAGACAAACCTTAGGGTCTTGAACCTCATTGACCAACCTACTCTTTATTAGTTAAATCACTTTGTTGGTCATGATTGCATTTGCATTTTGTTTCTTTTAGTTAGATTTCTTAAAATGCATTGCTTCTTTATGATCATTTGATTTTGGTTTCATGCACCATTCTAAGTTACATGTCATGGTTTTCAAAATCATTTGATTATAATTTCATCATGTTTGATTTGTCTTTTGCACACATATGTCTTGCATTGCATTTCTTTACATGATCAATTGATTGTGATTTCAAAAGCTTTCATAGCTAGACTCTTCATGATCAATTGTTGAATCATTTGTGTTTATGTCATAGTAAGATTATTTGAACAAATGATTTGAATCAATTCAAGTTTTCCATGGATTTATAAGTTATACTTTTATATGGAGAACATTGTTTTGAAAAATCAACTTGTATGTGTTTTAATGAAGTTATATCTTTTCAAATACAATGTTGATAATTGATCTTCAAAATCATTCTTTTTATGCTCATTGTTGGATTTTGTTTTTCAAAATGATTTGAAGATTGTTTGAATGGAAATGCTTTTTAATCTCATTAGTTATAATCTTTTAAGCATGTTCCATGATTATCATTTCCTTTTCTTTTGGTTTCATTATCTTTAGAAATGGAAATGTATGTTGTTTGCATCTTTGCTTGTTTGTTTACATTACTTGCATATGCAAATGACTATTTGGTTCCATGTATGGTAGTAACCTTGGTAGTATTTGTAAAAACCATACTAGAACCCAAATCCATCCTTTTTGCCTTATAGTCATTTCTTTATGGATGGTTATGATGTTGATTCATGTAGATTCTCTTGGTGTCATCCTTATACATGTTTCAACTTCATAAGTAGTGTTCTTAATCATATGAATCTCTTTGAAATCCATTCCTTACATTTATGTTGGTTGATGGATATCTTAGTGTTGAATTCATATGAT
Source organism: Cinnamomum chago (assembly GCA_038049695.1). NCBI lineage: Eukaryota > Viridiplantae > Streptophyta > Magnoliopsida > Laurales > Lauraceae > Cinnamomum > Cinnamomum chago. The sequence goes on from CP142459.1 coordinate 16,719,357, forward strand.
CTAGACACTTTGGAAATTGCATGCATTACAAAGCTTTATCCTTTTGCATTGCAATTTGCCTTGTTCATCACTATGCTCAATAGTTATATCCTTAAAAGTGATGAATATGCATTAGTGTTGCTTGATGGAAGTTTATCACATCCTTGCTTTTTCTCATGTTATCATATTCAATTGGTTTCATTTGGTATAACTTTCCATTGATTTCATATCCAATTGATATCTTATCTTGTGTATGTGATAGACCTTGTGTGCTTTGGACTAATCTTCATAGTTATATAATTGTTCCACGTCACACACCATTAGCATCATAATGCTCATGATTGCCACCTCTTTTTGCTCTTATAGGTATATCTCATGACCACCATGTTTATGTGTTCATAATATTGGTTGGTTATTAGTTGAGGTTGGCTTCATGATTGAATTTCATTTCACTCATTCTTGCACTTTAATAGTCATATCTAGTAATTGAATGAAATGAGTTCAAAACTTTCATAGCATATGATTTTCATAGTTATATTGATTGATGCTATGTTAGGTAAACCCCATATCATGGATAGCTCTAATTTGAATTTCTCATAATAGTTATACTTTTAAATCCATTTTAGAGTGATTGATTTTATAGTCACATCCTTTAATCTCAATTGATATGTTTGTTTCAATTGATATCCATGATTGCTTCTCCCATTAGACCTAGCTCTCTTTTGGTAATTTGATCATATTGTGCTTAATAGTTAAATGAATCTAATCCTTTCCTTGAAGTTAACCCTCACTTGGTTAAACCATCTTCTTCTTGCATTTAATAGTTATATCTTGTCAAAGTTTGACAAAAGAAGAGAATGGATTGAGGGGGAGTGTAAACCTTCATAGGAAGAATTAGTTTTGATCAAATTCACCCTTGGAATGCTAATGAGCCCTTAGAGTTAACTTACATACATGATAGCCTGTTATGTTTTTCATTTTCGATTACATTTGTTAACAGGTGCTACTAAAGGTATTCTTCTTGTCTCATGTGTGTAGGTACCTTTGCAATTTAATGTCAAAGGGGGAGAGAGAGTTCAAGTGTGACTCAAAGATCTCCTACTCATCAAAGGGGGAGAGATTTCGAGAGTTCAAGTACTCGAAGATCTCCTATCCATCAAAGGGGGAGAAAGCTTTCAAGTTCTCAAGAGGAGAAAGAAGCATGGTCAAAGGGGGAGAGCAATTAGAAGAAAGAAAGCTTGGAGCTAAAGAAGATGCTTGGCCATAGAGAGGAAGATGATAAGAAAGCTTGAAGAATGATCAAGCACCAAGCATCAAGAAGATTGAAGAAAAGAGCCCAAGAGCCCAAGCTAAGAGAAGGAGCATCCAAGAAGAAGATTTCAAGACTTGTCCAGCTGAGGGGGAGCTGAAGACAGAGTGTGTAATTTCAATGATGAGTAAGTTGCCATCAAATTGCAAAGGGGGAGATTGTTAGGTATTTTGTTTTTGCAATTTGATGGATGCATTTGCATATTGGCATCTTTTGAATTCACACACATGCATTGATTTAAAATATCTTGAAATCTAGTTTTACCCATGCATAGCTTTTAAGATTTGGAAAAGCTTTTGTTTTATGCATGTTTTGGTTTTAAACTTGGATGCATTGGTTTTAGAACCCAAAACTCTTTTGAAAACCTATTTCCTTGTGCACTACATTTGGAAAATCATCTTGTGTATTTAGGTTTAAGTCTTGCATACATTCTTCACAAAAAGAATCATTTTGTATGCAATTTCATTTGAAAAGAGTTGTATTCAAATCAAGCTAGCCTTTGGTTTTAATCTTGTGAATCATTTTAGGCTTTGTGTTTCTCATGTTTTTAAACATCTTAGAATACCTTAAAACATGTTATTTAAGCTTGATTTAGTGGCCAAAAGATCCACCAAAGAAAAACTTTGAAAATGGAAAAAGTTGGAATTTTGGCCCAGGGACTCGCCCGACAGTGTCGTCGGTCGACCGAGCCCTGTGTCTCGGTCGACCGAGAACACTGCAGGGCAAATGGACAGTTTTTGAACTGTTTCAGGCCAACGGTCAGAAATATGACCGTTGTGCTTTCTCGGTCGACCGAGACCTGTGTCTAGGTCGACCGAGGACTAGCCGTTGGGCACTTTTTGGCTATAAAGTCCATTCATTTCCAACCTTTTTCAAGGCTTGAAACTTGAACTTTTGAGAGCATTTTGGAGCCAAAGAAAGGGGAAGAAGTTGGAAAAGCTAGAGGGCTATTTGGAAATCAATCTCATGAGTTTTTAAAAGGTACATCTTCTAAGTTATTTTGATTTCCATTCAAATGAAATTCATGCATGTTCAAATCCTTTGAATTTTCATTTATGCATGATTTCAAGCCCTTAAAGAGTTGTTTTGCAAACTCAATATCTTTCTTGGTAAATTAGATTAGTTTGCACACACTCTTATCCTAATCACATATGTTCTTAGACTTTAACTTTCACTCAACTTGTTTATCTTAATTCTTCAAAGTTGTTTGAATCTTTTATGTGATTAGTTTTCTCTTCAATCATCATTTTATAAACCTTGATTTTAAAATGCATCATGCATTCATTTAAAAGCTTCATTGTTAAAATTGATTGAAGAAACTCATACATACACTTTGTGCACACACTTTAGTTTATTTTAGTGTATGTTTGTAATTGGAATTTCATTTTCCTATTAGCCTATTTAAGAGGCAAATTCCATTGTGCTTAAATTGTAATCTCTTAGAGTGATCTTTTGTAAAGACACCTTCTTAGAGAAATCCTCATTTGTAAAGGTTATTGCTTAGCCTTTGAAAAGCAACTTGTAAGGTTATTGCTTAGCCTAAGAAAAGCATATTGTAAGGTTATTGCTAAGCCTATAAAAGCACATTGAGAGGTTGTTGTTTAGCCTAGAAAAACAACTTTGTAAGGGTTATTGCTTAGCCTAGTAAAAAGCATAATTAGTGGAATCCGGTGGGGTGTTGGAGACACAAGCCGGTAGTGGATGTAGGCACGTTGGCCGAACCACTATAAATATTGGTGTTGTGGTGCATGCTATGTGGTGATTGATTTTGTATTAGCTTCCGCATCTTGTTTGTTTAATCATCACATGTGACTAGTTTAGTTTTAGAAATTAAAATTGGTCGAAATTGGTCATACTTGTAGCTCACCCTATTCACCCCCCCTCTAGGGTTAGGATCCTCGTGGACTTTCAATTGGTATCAGAGCCAAGTGCTCTAATCCCTTAGGATCAAGTGTTTGGAACTCTTGATTAGGTGTAAAAAACCTAGAGTTAAAACCCTAGAGTTGTGCTTATTTGAAAATCATTAGAATGGACTCCACTAGGCTAGACTTTGTAGATTCTTCTAGACCCCTCAATCTTCCTTCTTTTGGAGTTTCAAACTCTCAAACTAATGAAAATCAATTTGATCCAAAAGAAGAAGAAAATGAATATAATGAAGAAGACCTTCAACAAGCTTTTGAAGAATTATATGAAATATCCTTAAAGCTTGAAAAGAAAAACAAAAGTTTAAGGGAAGAATCTAAAAACCTAAACAAAGAGCTAGCATCTTCAAAAGATGAACTTAGAGAGAAAGAAGAAGTAATAAAATGTCTAGACTCTAAGTTCATGATCTCTTTAAATAATCTATCTAACATTCAAGATGAACTAAAAGAATTAAAGATGGATTATGATAATGTCAATAAGGAAAATCTAAAACAAAGAGATCAATTACAAAGGCAAGATAAAGACTTTAACAATCTTGAATCTAAATTGACTATCTCTAAGGAAAATTTATCTAATACTCAAAACGAATTAAATGAGATTAAGATAAATTGTGATGAGCTTACAAATGAAAATTTGAACCTAAGAGATACAATTAAAAAACAAGATAAAGACTTTAACAACTTAGAAGCCAAGTTGATTAAAAGTAAGTTAAAATCACAAGAACTTGGATCTAATATTGTTAATGAACTTAAACATGAATTAAAACTTGCCAATGAAGAGCTAAGCAAATATAAGGAAATTGAATATGAACTTTCAAAAGTTAAAAATGAAAATTCAATCCTTATAACCAAAGTCACTCAACTTGAAAACAATAAACAAAAGTATGAGTGCAAGTTTACCCAAAGTGAAGAGAAACTTGAAAAATTATTCAAATTGGGTAAATCTCATGGAGATAGGACGGGTATTGGATTTAATAGGAATATATCTTATGACCCTAAATTCACCAACACTTTTGTGAAAGGTGAGTCCTCATTCTCTAGCACTCACACTTCTTTGCCCATGTCTAAATGTAATTATTGTGGCATTGAAGGACACTTTAGGTTTGAGTGCAAACTAAGAAAGAGAAGCCATGTGTCTAAACCCATCTTTGAACTCAAAAATGGAAAATCAAACTTGAAGGGTAAGACACTAAAAATCAAGGAAAACTCCAAAAAGACTAAACAAGTTAAATCCTTTAAAATGGAGTCTCCTAAAATAGATTCTAAAAAGCTTAAACAAGTTAAATCAAGCTTGAAAGAATCTAAGAACAAAAAGCTTCTCAATCTATCTCCCTTATATGAACCAATGAAAGAACTTTTGAAGAAAGTTGCTAAGTTAAATCTAAAATTCAAAAGTCAAGTAAAGGGAGAAAGTAAGAAGAAAAGAAAAGTGAAACAATCCCCAAAGAAACAAACTCACCAACATCAAAAGACTATTCACCATTCTAAGCCAAATTTAGTAAAATCTAAATATCATGGTGATAAGTTTAAATTGAAAATTTATCAAGTTAAATCTCCTATAGTTGGTGAGAATTCCAAGATAGATCTCAAAGTTCAACCCTCCCAAGACCTTAGGTGGATTCCTAAAGTTATTTACCTAGACAAACCTTAGGGTCTTGAACCTCATTGACCAACCTACTCTTTATTAGTTAAATCACTTTGTTGGTCATGATTGCATTTGCATTTTGTTTCTTTTAGTTAGATTTCTTAAAATGCATTGCTTCTTTATGATCATTTGATTTTGGTTTCATGCACCATTCTAAGTTACATGTCATGGTTTTCAAAATCATTTGATTATAATTTCATCATGTTTGATTTGTCTTTTGCACACATATGTCTTGCATTGCATTTCTTTACATGATCAATTGATTGTGATTTCAAAAGCTTTCATAGCTAGACTCTTCATGATCAATTGTTGAATCATTTGTGTTTATGTCATAGTAAGATTATTTGAACAAATGATTTGAATCAATTCAAGTTTTCCATGGATTTATAAGTTATACTTTTATATGGAGAACATTGTTTTGAAAAATCAACTTGTATGTGTTTTAATGAAGTTATATCTTTTCAAATACAATGTTGATAATTGATCTTCAAAATCATTCTTTTTATGCTCATTGTTGGATTTTGTTTTTCAAAATGATTTGAAGATTGTTTGAATGGAAATGCTTTTTAATCTCATTAGTTATAATCTTTTAAGCATGTTCCATGATTATCATTTCCTTTTCTTTTGGTTTCATTATCTTTAGAAATGGAAATGTATGTTGTTTGCATCTTTGCTTGTTTGTTTACATTACTTGCATATGCAAATGACTATTTGGTTCCATGTATGGTAGTAACCTTGGTAGTATTTGTAAAAACCATACTAGAACCCAAATCCATCCTTTTTGCCTTATAGTCATTTCTTTATGGATGGTTATGATGTTGATTCATGTAGATTCTCTTGGTGTCATCCTTATACATGTTTCAACTTCATAAGTAGTGTTCTTAATCATATGAATCTCTTTGAAATCCATTCCTTACATTTATGTTGGTTGATGGATATCTTAGTGTTGAATTCATATGATCTAGACACTTTGGAAATTGCATGCATTACAAAGCTTTATCCTTTTGCATTGCAATTTGCCTTGTTCATCACTATGCTCAATAGTTATATCCTTAAAAGTGATGAATATGCATTAGTGTTGCTTGATGGAAGTTTATCACATCCTTGCTTTTTCTCATGTTATCATATTCAATTGGTTTCATTTGGTATAACTTTCCATTGATTTCATATCCAATTGATATCTTATCTTGTGTATGTGATAGACCTTGTGTGCTTTGGACTAATCTTCATAGTTATATAATTGTTCCACGTCACACACCATTAGCATCATAATGCTCATGATTGCCACCTCTTTTTGCTCTTATAGGTATATCTCATGACCACCATGTTTATGTGTTCATAATATTGGTTGGTTATTAGTTGAGGTTGGCTTCATGATTGAATTTCATTTCACTCATTCTTGCACTTTAATAGTCATATCTAGTAATTGAATGAAATGAGTTCAAAACTTTCATAGCATATGATTTTCATAGTTATATTGATTGATGCTATGTTAGGTAAACCCCATATCATGGATAGCTCTAATTTGAATTTCTCATAATAGTTATACTTTTAAATCCATTTTAGAGTGATTGATTTTATAGTCACATCCTTTAATCTCAATTGATATGTTTGTTTCAATTGATATCCATGATTGCTTCTCCCATTAGACCTAGCTCTCTTTTGGTAATTTGATCATATTGTGCTTAATAGTTAAATGAATCTAATCCTTTCCTTGAAGTTAACCCTCACTTGGTTAAACCATCTTCTTCTTGCATTTAATAGTTATATCTTGTCAAAGTTTGACAAAAGAAGAGAATGGATTGAGGGGGAGTGTAAACCTTCATAGGAAGAATTAGTTTTGATCAAATTCACCCTTGGAATGCTAATGAGCCCTTAGAGTTAACTTACATACATGATAGCCTGTTATGTTTTTCATTTTCGATTACATTTGTTAACAGGTGCTACTAAAGGTATTCTTCTTGTCTCATGTGTGTAGGTACCTTTGCAATTTAATGTCAAAGGGGGAGAGAGAGTTCAAGTGTGACTCAAAGATCTCCTACTCATCAAAGGGGGAGAGATTTCGAGAGTTCAAGTACTCGAAGATCTCCTATCCATCAAAGGGGGAGAAAGCTTTCAAGTTCTCAAGAGGAGAAAGAAGCATGGTCAAAGGGGGAGAGCAATTAGAAGAAAGAAAGCTTGGAGCTAAAGAAGATGCTTGGCCATAGAGAGGAAGATGATAAGAAAGCTTGAAGAATGATCAAGCACCAAGCATCAAGAAGATTGAAGAAAAGAGCCCAAGAGCCCAAGCTAAGAGAAGGAGCATCCAAGAAGAAGATTTCAAGACTTGTCCAGCTGAGGGGGAGCTGAAGACAGAGTGTGTAATTTCAATGATGAGTAAGTTGCCATCAAATTGCAAAGGGGGAGATTGTTAGGTATTTTGTTTTTGCAATTTGATGGATGCATTTGCATATTGGCATCTTTTGAATTCACACACATGCATTGATTTAAAATATCTTGAAATCTAGTTTTACCCATGCATAGCTTTTAAGATTTGGAAAAGCTTTTGTTTTATGCATGTTTTGGTTTTAAACTTGGATGCATTGGTTTTAGAACCCAAAACTCTTTTGAAAACCTATTTCCTTGTGCACTACATTTGGAAAATCATCTTGTGTATTTAGGTTTAAGTCTTGCATACATTCTTCACAAAAAGAATCATTTTGTATGCAATTTCATTTGAAAAGAGTTGTATTCAAATCAAGCTAGCCTTTGGTTTTAATCTTGTGAATCATTTTAGGCTTTGTGTTTCTCATGTTTTTAAACATCTTAGAATACCTTAAAACATGTTATTTAAGCTTGATTTAGTGGCCAAAAGATCCACCAAAGAAAAACTTTGAAAATGGAAAAAGTTGGAATTTTGGCCCAGGGACTCGCCCGACAGTGTCGTCGGTCGACCGAGCCCTGTGTCTCGGTCGACCGAGAACACTGCAGGGCAAATGGACAGTTTTTGAACTGTTTCAGGCCAACGGTCAGAAATATGACCGTTGTGCTTTCTCGGTCGACCGAGACCTGTGTCTAGGTCGACCGAGGACTAGCCGTTGGGCACTTTTTGGCTATAAAGTCCATTCATTTCCAACCTTTTTCAAGGCTTGAAACTTGAACTTTTGAGAGCATTTTGGAGCCAAAGAAAGGGGAAGAAGTTGGAAAAGCTAGAGGGCTATTTGGAAATCAATCTCATGAGTTTTTAAAAGGTACATCTTCTAAGTTATTTTGATTTCCATTCAAATGAAATTCATGCATGTTCAAATCCTTTGAATTTTCATTTATGCATGATTTCAAGCCCTTAAAGAGTTGTTTTGCAAACTCAATATCTTTCTTGGTAAATTAGATTAGTTTGCACACACTCTTATCCTAATCACATATGTTCTTAGACTTTAACTTTCACTCAACTTGTTTATCTTAATTCTTCAAAGTTGTTTGAATCTTTTATGTGATTAGTTTTCTCTTCAATCATCATTTTATAAACCTTGATTTTAAAATGCATCATGCATTCATTTAAAAGCTTCATTGTTAAAATTGATTGAAGAAACTCATACATACACTTTGTGCACACACTTTAGTTTATTTTAGTGTATGTTTGTAATTGGAATTTCATTTTCCTATTAGCCTATTTAAGAGGCAAATTCCATTGTGCTTAAATTGTAATCTCTTAGAGTGATCTTTTGTAAAGACACCTTCTTAGAGAAATCCTCATTTGTAAAGGTTATTGCTTAGCCTTTGAAAAGCAACTTGTAAGGTTATTGCTTAGCCTAAGAAAAGCATATTGTAAGGTTATTGCTAAGCCTATAAAAGCACATTGAGAGGTTGTTGTTTAGCCTAGAAAAACAACTTTGTAAGGGTTATTGCTTAGCCTAGTAAAAAGCATAATTAGTGGAATCCGGTGGGGTGTTGGAGACACAAGCCGGTAGTGGATGTAGGCACGTTGGCCGAACCACTATAAATATTGGTGTTGTGGTGCATGCTATGTGGTGATTGATTTTGTATTAGCTTCTGCATCTTGTTTGTTTAATCATCACATGTGACTAGTTTAGTTTTAGAAATTAAAATTGGTCGAAATTGGTCATACTTGTAGCTCACCCTATTCACCCCCCCTCTAGGGTTAGGATCCTCGTGGACTTTCAGGGCTAGCCTTGTCTAGTCATCTCCAACTGTTGTACGATCCTTATCATGACGCCCTTCCATTTGCCCTAGGAAATAAATAGGGCATCATGATTGCTTCAACAAGGTAGGGCACACGGGCGTCGTTTCGTATGCCCGAGGTGACAGATGTCGTACCAGAGGCGTGGTGAGAGGCGAACCGACGTTGCCACGCGTAACCCATCGGTTGGTTGTTCACCGGGTTCGAAGCGACACGTGGCGAGCCCGAAGCGTTGCCCCGCGTGCACGGTAATCAAGAGGGGCGTCCCTCCATAAAATGGGGACGCCCCTTCCCCCTTCTTCCTTTACCTTGGTTTTTCATCTGAAGGAGATCTTGCTTGAAGAAGGCGTCCTGGTGCGACTCTGCCAAAGACAGAAACTAATCGAACTCGGAGACTTTCTTCCCCACTCTTTGCTTTTCCGTCCTCTGCAATCCTCCACATCCTCTCTGTGAGTTCCATTCTCTGTCTTTGCTACTTCCTTGTGCCTCTTTTTCTCTTTGTTTTCAGAGGGTTTTGGTCCCTTAGGGTTTTTTCTAGTTTCCGCCCCTTCTCCTTCATTCTGTGTTCCCTTAGCCCTTAGGAAATGGGGATTTACAGTCACTGGCTGGAGGGTCCCGCAGCCCTGGAGGGATTTAGGGCGTCCTATAAAATTCCGGCCGACGTCGTGGTGAAGCCAGACGACCTCCAAGGCCTCTTCGATGGCCTCTTCCAATACAAGGACTAGATGCCTTTTCCGTTGTTGTCGGTGTGCGAAGGGAGGGTCAAGTTTCCCATTCACCCGCTCCTCCGATCCTGCCTCAGTGCGTGGCGGATCTGCCCCTTCCAGCTCATGCCAAACGGTTTTAAGATCATAATGGGCGTGGTGGAGCTGAATTGGATCCTTGACATCAACCTCGGGGTACATGACATAGAGGATGTCTATGACATCTGTAAAGTTGCGGGGGCGAGGACTCCTATTACCTCCTGTCGCGACCCCGGAACGGATCCCGGGCCCGCGACGCAGTAGATGATACTTTCCCACAGGTTTCCGCGGTGAGGATTCCCTAAATCACGCGGAATCTGACTCACACGTACAAGCTTTGCGGAAGCGTGTAGCAAAACACATCAAGATAAGCACCAATAAAATTGTTAAGTGCTATCACAATAATATACAAGACATAGTATCAAAGGAAGAAGTTAAAAATGGCATTCCCAACATAGTTCAAGTTATAAGTCTAGCACGAAAGTAAATTAAGTTTTGTTACAATTCCAAGAGAGGCCAACAGAAGCCAATACACTTCTCCAAAATAAACAAAGAGACCCCAAGACAAAAAGTGACGAAACTCAAGAACCCGCCTGACGTCTAAAAGACATCATCGGGCTGCCACTCTCTCACAGGGGTTGGCTCACAAGCCTCCTCCTGACGCTCCTCCTCAAAGGTAACGTCTCCTGCACCTGGGCACCAACAAACAAGGGTCAAACACAACGGTTTGGCAGGTAATCACTTTAGGCACGAACATGAACAATAACAATTTAGGAAAACATATAAACAAATACTTGGTTTGAAATACTATAATAACTGAAGTACACTTTCGAAATTTCATAACAAAGCTGGTCTATCGAAACAAAACTAGCATGAGTTCATAAAATGTCATGAATAGTTACAATCCACAAAGAGCCCATCCTTTCTCTATCATTTATATAATGAAAAGAGCAAGCACGCACGACAAGCACGATATACATAATATAAGCACGACACGATTCCCACATATACGGGAATTTCCGGCCGCGGAACCGGACACGCACGATGTGTAATAAATACACGACCAGTCTGCAGACAGTCCACAAGTTTAAAGACCCCCAGACAGTGGATCAAACTAAAAGGGCACTCTAAGCTCAGTGGTGTTCACTTAATTCATGAATGCACAAACACGCGAAACACGATCAAAACACGTCGAGATAAAAAGGGGGAAATCACTCATCAAAACACGACGAGCACGACTAGCAAAAGGCATAATAACTATGCATAACACGCTTAGGAAGTGATCCCCTTTTTCTTGAAACAATATTTCAAAACAAACTTATACTTGAAATCTAAACACGTACACGGTGGTACTTATCGTACCCAAACGGAATTTAAATACGAAATCTTTCAAGCATGTGTTAAGGCTATTAATTGACCTTTGTGTAATTGGAACTCAAATGTCGGGATGTATACATATAAATTGGTGTCCCCGAAGTTGGATGGCATTTCGGAGTTACATCCACACAATGTCAAGACAAAACCCTTAACATAGTCTAGTTTTCTACCTTCAAAGAAATACAGAAATGAAATAAATCTTCCTTCTGAATCTGGCATGTTCGCTCGAGCGACCTTTGCAATGTGTTGGCACTTCGCTCGAGCGAGACCGTTCGTTCGAGCGACCTTTACAAGGCGTTGACCGTTCGCTCGAGCGAATATTGGCTCGAGCGGATAAAAAAATGCGTTCGAACGGACAGCTCTCTGTCTGTGCTTGGACCAAACAGAGGCTTGGTCGCTCGAGCGGACCCAGGGGTCGCTCGAGCGAACAAGCTGCTGCTTGTGCTCGCTGAGTGCAGAACTTTCCTTCCTCTTGCACAACTTTCACTACATTTCTCTCCTTCTCATCCATCAATCACATACCATCCCTTGAGCCTTCATGCTCACCAAGGGTTCATTTATCACAATGTCAAGCATAAAAATCCAATAAAACATATCCATGAAGCTTGTAAACAACTTTTATGCACAATTTCTAAGATCACAATGAAATCAAAATACACATGCATCATTCCTATAGAGATCACTTGCCTTGCCCAATGCTAAACACTCTCCAAGCACTTCACTCGAGCTAACCAAGAACTACAAGAGAACTCAAGAGAAAAACCACACAAATCACTAAATCTTGAAAACAAGGAACCCATTTTACCAAAGGGTTTGTAAACATGGAAAACATGATCTTTAAGAACTAAAAAGACTTCGTGAAATACAAGGATTGAAGCTCTTACCTAACAATGGCCAAACAAGAAGAGATGAAGAAGATGATGAGCTTGTCTCACAAGAAGTTCCAAGAAATTGGTACCAATGGAAAGCTTGTAAGAAGAGGAAGAAGGTGATAAGCTTGGAATTCTATTTGGAGCTCTCTAGCCAAAGCATGCAAGGGAAATGAAGAGGAAGAGAAAAAGGGTTTCCTTGCCCTAGCTTAAGAGATTGCAGAGATTTGGGGGAAATGAATGGAATGAGAGGGAGAAGAGACTTAAGTGATGACAATGGGCCCCAACTAGTTAAACTTTGAAACGGCCAGAACATGATCTTATGGACCTCGGACGACTTTGACGAAGAAGGATAAAACGATCGTCGAAATATCTAGTTTCCAAAAAGTATATTTTTGACATGGTTTTGAGATCTCGAAAATTGTGTCCAGATTTGTACAAGAAAGACAATTTTACCCTCTTTGGGCCAAAACTTGGGTTTTTGGGCTTCAAACATGAATGGGCTTAATACGAAAATTGTAACACATAAAAAGATCATTCAATTGAAATCAAAATCACACTCACACGGAGAACGATACGATCTTCCTCAAGCTTACACGTGCACTCAGGCCTTCCTGAGTGTGTCTGACTAATACTAAACGTTCTCAAAATTTCCAAAGCTATGTCCAACACTAAAACTAATGACTTCTAACCCAACCACAACTAAACCCACTTAGAACTAAACACATGCTAATCGCACACTAATCGAACTGGTTTGGGTCGGGGTCTAACACCTCCGGCTGAAGGCCAGGCGTCGGCCCTTGGTGAATGCCCTGGAAGACTCGAGCAAATATGTCGGGGATGAACGGATACTGGTCTCGAGGAACTGGGAGTTCGGGGGGACCGAGACCGAAGAGGGGCGGAGAATCCAGGTCCCACGGAAACCTGGGACCCCTCCTAGTAAACACCTGTCCCTCTGGGCTTATTTTATGTTGTTTTTGCTTGTCGTTATGCCGAGCTAACGCCCTCTGTTTTCTGCGCAGGTGTTCAGCAAAGAATGAGAGAGGTCAGCCTCGATAAGTGGAAAAGGAACGACGCGTGGTTAGAGAAAATCTACCGCTACCACGGTCACCACGATCGGGCTGCCTTTTCACTGCTCGGGTACAAGCCTCGGTACCAGTCTTACACCAAGAAGACTGTCGAGATCCCCCTCGAGCCGGTAGGGGAGATCGTGCTTGCTCTCGCCGAGACAAGGGGCCACATCTCGGAGCCCTAAGGCCCGATCCTTGTTGCTGACAGCCCCCCTGCCCGAGACCAAGAAGAAGAGGAGATGGACGGACAGCGCCCTCCTTTGAAGAACTTGGGGGCAATGATCCTCGGGGGCCGAGTCTCCCCTGCCCCGAAGCGTGCCACCAGCGGGTCAGGTGCCGCTCAGGGTTCTACAGCCAGCGCCCCCTCTGGCCCTTCGAGCACAACAGGGGCCCCCTCCTCCGCCAAGGACAAGAGCGCGTAGGGTCCCCAGCAGGAGAAGAGGGGGAGGTCAGAGGAGCCTCCCAGGGACGTCCGGCTACTCAAAGAGCATCGGCCGCCCAAGGATGCTCAGCCACGCGCAGCGGAGGTCGAGAAGGAGATCCTGTTAGATTGTATGGTCTCAATACCAGTATATGATGAATAGATTGATTAATTTCTTTATTTATCAACATAATCATGCTTTCCTTTCATGAGATGAATGGTGATTTATTACTTAATGCACATGACCAATACATATGACATAATGGTTCATGAGATGAATCGGGTCCTATTAGTATATTAGATGTGATATATGTATATGGATGAGATCCACATACGGGAGATATGTGTCACAAATCTTATACTTAAAATATCTTCACAACCAGTGATGAGATTGGGCATCTCATCTGACAAGGTTGCAGCACTTTGATCACTATAAGATAGTGCGATTTGTCTCGATCATCAGAATGTAAGATTCTGGATCATAGTGCTGGTACATTGGATGTATTGAAGGACCATGAGAAGCACCTTATGAAATATTGTCTCGATTAAAGGATTGCTCTCATAATTCCCTAGCAATAGGCTCTCAATCCTGAGACATTGATGAACTCAAGTTTCTGTCTATTCATTTGCTTTGAGTCACCAATGAGTGAGGCCAACTGAAGGTCAACACCTCGGTGTCTTGTGTACGTGGTAGTAGGACTGTTGGAACATGCAATGATCAAAATGGAATCTATCCACATTATCCCCTTGTGCCAATTAATGGATTTATCATTGGTAAGTGCGCACCCATTCCGATTAAGAGTTAATTGGAGCGGTACCAAATGATCACTATAATTAATTGGGGCTCAAGGATAATAAGATGTGGATCTAAGATTGGATGAGACAGATTTATTCCAATTGATCCATGGATAATGATAGAGGGGCATACTTGTGGTAATTGGGAAGTTTAGGGTCTTCATTGAAATATATTCTTAAGACTGGAGTGCAATTGCATTTATATAGTGGAGTTATTTGCAATTAACTGTGGGCTCGGATTGCACATGAGATGTGGGGTCGCGTGTCCTAGTTGGAACCAGCTTTCTAGGGGAATCCCTAGTGGTCCCCACGCTAGCCCAAGATATTAGAAAGATACTAATTATAGTAGAACTCTAAAAGGAAATAGAAAGTTACTATTTCTATTTGAAGTGAGACTTCTAATAGTGGTAATAGTAAGTTACTAATTATTAATGGAAGTAAGACTTCTATTTCAATTAGTAAAAAGAGGAAGTTACTAATCATATTTGAAGTAAGACTTCTAATTGTGATTTAGTAAGCAACTAATTGTAGTGGAAGTAAGACTTCTATTTCAATTAGTAAGAGAAGGTGGCTTCTATGCTATAAAAGGAGAAGATGAGAGTGTTTGGACGTCACTAATGGAACTCCACATAGGGATTCATGCCCAGCCCATGTAATGGTGCAAGAGTTGCACTCCTCTCTTCCTCTCCCTCTTCTAGTTTCTCTTCTAGTTTCCTTTAGTGTTTTTCTCTTGGAGATCCCACCATCTTCTTGAGAAAAGAGAATCTGATACGGGTCATAGCGTGGAAGATCAAAGGGTGTTGGAGATCTTAATTTGATTAGTGAAGGTGTTCATCATCAAAGAAAGAATTCAACTTCTCCATTAGAGCACTACAAAGCTCCAAAGGTATATCTACATCCTTGTACGCTGTAGATTTCATGGTTGCATGTTTATGTGCTATTTTCTATCTTCTAGATAGGTTGTATTGCTGTACATGGTTTATGAGATTGAGGAATGCATCCTGGATTGGGTTAGTTGCCTTCTAGATAGTTGGTCCATGCATCAAGTGGGTCAAAAGTTTTTGAAACCTATCCGAATGGCCCACCTATTTTCCAACAGATCCCGCCGCCACGGGAGACTCGACCACGTGCAGCAGAGGCCGAGAAAGGGGGTGAGGGGCCCCCGCCCGAGAAGAGGCCCCGTCTGGGGGGCGAGGAGGAAAGGGCCCAGGGAGCGGATCCACAGGCCCGGCCTCACAAGCCGATGCCCTGGAGACCCAATTTTGACATCAATCCCTGCGAGCCAATGACCGTGGAGGACCGGATGGGGACCTCCTTCGCGACGGTCATGGCAATTGCCCGGGGATGTGCCCTCCCTTTGGATATGGAGAGGCATAATAAGGCTGGGACAATCAGCCTGCTTTACTTGACGATGAAGGCGTCGCTCGAGGTGATTTCTGTTCCTCCTGCCTTTGGACTTTTTTATTTCTTGGTCGTCCGTCCTGATTTCCTTGCTTCTTTTTGTCTCCTTGCAAAACGCACAGAGGCTCCAAATAATATTGGAGAGGACGAAGGAGACAGCTACCAAAGTTATTGAGATGGATAAAGAAAAGAAGAAAATGGGGGATGCCTTGGAGGCCAACGCGGCGGAAATAAAAAAGGCGGAGGAGAAGATCGCCAAGTACGCAACAGAACAACAGGCGGCGAAGGCCGAGATAATCAAGTTGCGCGGCGAAAATAAGCACCTAAGAGGCGCAGCTGATGATAAGGCAAGGAGGGTGAGCCAACTGGAGGCCGAGTTTGCCCGGAAAGAAACCGAGTTGGCTGGGAAAGAGGCTGAGCTCGAGGCCTCCAGGAAAGAGCGGGCCGATGTCGAGTCCACCCTGCGAGCCCAAGTTGCCAAATCTTACCAGGAAGGGGTGGACTGGGCATCGGAGGAATACACGCATCAAGTCAAGACCCTGCGCCCGATCTTGTTCGAGATGGGATGCAGGGAAGCACTTCGTGAGTATGGGGTCTCTGAAGATGACCCCATATTTGCGAATCTTCCTCAATTCCAATCCATCATTCCCAGCCCAGGGTCAGAGTCCGACTCCAACCCTCCGGAGGCCCCTCCCGAAGTGCCAGGCCTACCTCCTCCGCCCCCGACTCCCGCCGAGGTCAATAAGGCCCAGGCTTCCCCCATGGCTACTCCGTCCGAGGCTCCTGGCGCCCCTGCTCCATCCGTTCCTCCAGAGCCGAGAAATAAAGATGTGGCGCCTGAGAAGCAGAGCAAATAGGAATTTGTATTTTTTCTTTTCCTTGAAGTATTTTTTTTTCTTAGTGTACAGAGACTTGTAATTGTTCTTTCTGATAAATAAAAAACAAATTTTCTTTTAACTCTCTGTCTTTTCATCTCTCCCTTTTTTTTTCTTTCTTGCCATGGGGTGTGGATGTTCTGATGCTCGAGTAAAACATATTTAACCTGGACTTTTAGCTTTCTAGTTTCGGGACACTGGATGAGAACGAGCCCTTCTTTGCTTTTAAGCTTTCTAAGTAGCCCAGATCGGTGAATCCGCAAGACCGGGTGATGATAAGGCTTCCTGTCTCTCGATCGATCCTTCAATCTTTCCCAAGTGGGCGAGATCGGTGAACGTCTGGCCCTAAGGCTGGGCTTTAGCGACATGTATCCAAAGGAAATGCCTTTAAAGGAACTTGTCTGTAGTTTGGACCCAAAAGTAGGCCGAGCTCTGAGACTTCAGAGTGAATTTTTTAGTTGATTGCTCCTGTCCCAAGGGGATGGCCTAACATCCGGCTCCAACGATGCTGCTGGGAGGAACAAAATCCTGGCCCTGTGGCCGATTCTTAAGGAGGCTGGCGCGAGGGCCGGAGCCTTGGAGAGTTGGTCCTACGACCGAACTCAAGGAGGCTGGCGTGAGGGCCGGAGCCTTGGGGAGTTGGTCCAATGACCGAACTCAAGGAGGCTAGCGCGAGGGCCAGGGCCTTGAGTCACTACTCTGAAGGGCGCAAGGGGACACTTTCTCCAAAAGATCATTCATTCATTGATTTATCATTTGAGTACATCTAGAAGTAATATTTTTTGAGGTGCGTGGCATTCCATGGGCGTGGCAGTTCTTTAAGGTCCATGGTTTCAAGCCTGTAGGCCGACCTTCCAGAGACCGAGACCACCTTGAAGGGGCCAAGCCAGTTTGGTGGGAGCTTGCCTTCGCTAGGATTTTTGTCTACTGGGAGCGCTCTTTTTAAGACCAGTTCCCCAACTTAGAACCTCCTTTCTTTGACCTTCTGGTTGTAGCCTCTGGACAGCTGCTGCTGGTAAGAGGCCAGGCGTACGAAGGCTGCCTCTCTTCGTTCCTCGGCCAAGTCAAACTCTTTTGCGAGGTTCATTTCATTTTGCCCCTAGTTGAAGAGATTTGATCTCAAGGTCGGGAGGCCGACCTCGAGGGGGATTACCGCTTCCATTCCGTAGGCTAAGGAGAAAGGAGTTGCCGAAGTGGATCGTCTCGGGGTGGTCCTGTATGCCCAAAGGACGCTTGGTAACTCTTCCACCCATCTGCCCTTAGCCTTATCAAGCCTCTTTTTGAGTCCATCCAGCACCACCTTGTTTGAGATCTCTGCTTGCCCGTTGCTTTGTGGGTAGGCCGGAGTTACATAGAGGTTCCTGATACCGAGCTCCTGGCAGGAGTTTTTGAAAAAGTTTGAATCGAATTGGATTCCGTTGTCCGAGACCAGAGCTCGGGGGATCCCGAACCTCGTGACGATGTTCTTCCATACAAAATTCCTTGTGTCGTGCTCGGTGATTGACGATAAGGCCTCTGCTTCTATCCACTTGGTGAAGTAATCGGTGCCCACCATCAACCATCTCTTGTTTCCGGACTTCAAGCGAAATCCTCCCTTTGGGATACACCGGCTTGGCGCTGAATCCCACCAAAGGGACGTGGGCTTCTTGTAGATCGGACTCGGTCAAGCCGAGCTGCCTGAAACAGCTAAAGTAGATGATCTCGGACGAGCGCCCTGGATCTACAAGGACGCGCTTCACGGTGTAGTTGTTGAGCTGCAGGGTGAGGATGAGGGCATCGTTGTGGGGGAGCTGGACCACTCTCAGGTCCTCGTCTAAGAACCAGATCTTGGGCTTTTCCTTCCTAGCTCTCTTCGGTGTGTTTTCTAGCTCGGCTGACATCACCTGCTTGCCATGGGCAGCTTTTCTTGCCTCCGACCGAGCTTGGGTACTTCCATTGCTTGCAGTGGGAGCCAGGTGGATGACGTTGATGATACCTGCTGGTTCGTCACTGTCCTGGTCATCACTAGGTGGAGCGTGCTGCTGGGCTCAGTTGACCCTTTCTTCCTCCTTGATGTACTCCCGGAGGTGCCCATCCTTGACGAGCCTCTCGAGGTGGGACTTTAGTGCAATGCAGTCCTCGGTCATGTGCCCGTGCTGCTTGTGGTAGGAGCAGTTCTTGCTTCGGTCTCGGGTGGATGGATCGCCCTTCATTGGCTGCGGCCACTGGAAATAGGGCTCTGCCTTGATTTTATTCAAGAGTCTGTAAATGGGCTCCTTGAAGACAACATTGACGGCCCTGTAAGGATCGCCAGCCGGCCTGGGAGGCTGGTACTTCGGCCTCTTGCCGCTGTCCGAGACGGAGGTTGAGAAAGATGTAGAACTGGTCCCCCTCTTCTTATCTGGCCTTTGTCTAGGGAACACTTCCTCTCCCTTGGAAGCTTGGCTCTTCTGAGGGAGTTCGAATCGCTCTTTGCCATGAGCTTTGTCCTCTTCCTGCTCAATGTACTGGTTTACCCTCGCCGTTAATGCTTTCATCGTGGTCACAAGGGTCCAGACCAGGTCCTTTCGGAGTTCGTTCCCTGGGAGTAAGCCCAGCCGGAAGCACATGATGGCGACTTCATCGTTGGCGTTGGTGATTTGGCTGTATATTGTCCAGAACCTCCTGGCGAATGCAGTGATACTTTCACCGTCCTTCATCCAGATCGCCATGAGATTGCCACCCGTCTTCGGGATGACGCGGTGCGCCTGGAACTTTTCGATAAAGGAGCTTCGGAGCTACCGCCAGTTCGCGATCGACCCGGAAGGGATAGCGCAGAACCACCGGAGTGGGAGGTCGCCTAAGCTCGAGGAAAAGACCCTGCAATTCAGGTGGCCGACATCCCCCCAGACCGACATCCGCTGAGTAAAATGCCATAGGTGTGCTTCTGGGTCCGAGGTCCGGTCGTAAAGGACGAACCTCGGGACGTTGAATCTCTCGGGGAGGGTGAAGTCTTTTATCTCCTGTGAGAAGGGGGACGTGCACTGGTCGTCTTCTTCGTGGTCCTCCACCTGGCTTCGGGTGAAACCGATCTTGGTCAGCCGGGCCTGGACCTCTTGTTTGACGTAGTGGTCCAGCAGTTCCCTCAGGCCCGCCGTGTTTTCTGGTCTCGAGGATCCTGGCTCGCGACGGGATCCCCCGATGTCGCTAAGCAGGTGGCTGCTCCTCGAGCCTTCCTCCTCACAGCGCTCTCTCCTTCTATCGTTGAGGGTCTGCCTCAGATCTCGGCTGCCTCGATGGTCCTGCTGTCGCTAAGGAGGCGAGGCGCGGGACCTCTTCTCGTTTGCCCCAAGCTGCTTTTGAAGATGGCGGATCAACTCCTCTTTTTCTTGGAGGACCCGGTTTTGGGTCTCAAACTCTTTAAACAGGGGGTCACCTTCTTGCTCGCCGGCTCGGTGAAAGGATTGACCGTCATCGTGAGCGCGATGGTGAGACTAATGGGATCTTGTTCTAACAGGAGTCTTGCCTCATCGTCGAAGGTCCGACGGGGAGGCGTTTTGCTGTGGACCCCTGGGTGGCTCATCATCAAGGGGGAGAGGAACCTCACGATGGTTATCACAACGGAGGTGCGTCGTTACAAGCCGAGACGAGGAGTCCGACTGGACAACGCCCTCCGCGTATGTGAGACCAGACTTTCCCCCGGACTTTCTCTGGCGTGGAATCCCTGGTAGCTCCTGCCTGATGGGGGGAACCTCCGTTGGTCCCGGAGGGGGAAGAAGAGCAGAGCGAACGCCAGGGGGCGGTTCTGGAAGCACCGGATGGAGCAGCTAAGGTTGCAAGAACGGCGTAAATGAAGGTTGTTCCGGTAGAGGGAAGGATGAAGCCCTCCGAGATTTCGACGCTCCTTCGCCGCCGTACCTGGTTTTTGGAGGCATGGCTTCTGCTGGTTCAAAGATCCTACTTCCCACAGACGGCGCCAACTGTAAGTGCCTAAAAATTACGGACTTGCTTAATAGAGGGTTAAGCTCTTGGTTTGGTGATCTTGAGAAAAGGATCAGGCCTCCGATAACCTGTAAGAGGAAGACAAAAGTCAAAGCCCTTAGCTATAGGCTGCCGAAGGCACTCCGATGCTCAAGTCAGTGTGGTAACTGAGAGAAATGGAGAAGGAGAAGTCTGGGAGGGAGATTGGTTGCGTACCTCATGTGGCTCTCCTTCTGCAATATACAGGCGTGAGAGTCATCATCGGACTGTCCCCAGGAAGGGACGGAAGTCCTATCAACGTGTACTCTTCTTTCCTGAGTGGGGGTAGGTAAAAAGGGAATGTCCCATCGGACCATCATCCATGCCTATGGATGTGACTCTGGGATAAGACGTGCCTCTTATCTAAGTCTGGCGCCCACTCTGTCTGTCAGTTCGCCCTCCCCGTCACGGCAGCGCATTTATGACTGCATTTATAGCTGAGTGACAGGGGGCCGAAAACAGGCTTAAGGCCGAGACCGAGGTGAACACTTGTGAATGCGGTCACCGAGCCGGACTCCACGCATCTCCGAGATGGCGCTACCGCCGAGCTTGGATAAGCCCGAGGCTAAAGATAGTCCGAACTCAGGGGGGTGACCCCACATAAATCCGTGATCATGAAACGACCCCACACACATAGAAAGGGCTTAGGGCTCATTTGGATATAGAAAAACAGTCGAAGGAAAGAAAGGGGAAAGAAGGTGCACAACACAAATTTGATAGAGACAGTTTTCTCCACATCAACAACCAACATGGATGATAAGAGAAGGAAGATAAAGTGAAGATGCAGGACTCTGCATTTCAAGTTTGTACGGTATACAGTTCTCTCCACATCAAAGAGGATCACCTAGTTGGACCCTCGAAAGTTATAGCATCGAAAAATAATGCCAATGGTGAAGCCATTTTGAGTTCGTGCAGCATCTAACTCATGCATAAAGTTGGACCCTCATAGAAATGTCCAGGGGTAGATTTTTAGTAGAGACCTTATCCATCATTGTCTCTGATAGGGCCACTGGACCTAAACAAGCCCCCTTATGTTTGGTAATGGGTGGTTTGTAGCTTTGATGTAGAGAAAACAGGTGGAGACTGCACAATTTTCTCCTAATCCAAATTGAGCAATGACAGAAAATGGAGTCTTACTAAAAAAAAAAAAAAGGCAGAAATGGAGATGGAGAAACCTATCTGCAGTTAAAATTTGTATTGAGAACAGATTTCTTGCTCTTGTTTCTGTTTTCTCAACATCCAAACTGGCTCCAAAATACCAGCCTTACTTTCAAGGAATGCTAGGCCAAATTATAAACATCAAGAAAGTACAAAACCCAAGTAACCTTACATGATAACCAACCCAAGTAACCTTACATGATAACCCATGTAAATCTAATCTCGGCGACCCCAAAAGAATAGCCACAAGACCACAAAGTGAGACTGCACAGTTGAAACCTCATTTTGGAAGTAATCTTAGATTACAGAATGAGAACCATCTCAGATGCTAACCATTCCACTATCAAGGGACAAAGAATTACTGTACAAATAAATGAATATACACAGCATGGTCTCGAATGTGTAGAAGTTAGATGAGGGTTCAAAGGCTCTGTGGATCCTCACACTTGAGAAGGGCCATTCTCTGAGACCTAGAGTGAGTCTGCCTGTTGTTCAAAATATCAATGTACATGCGAAGCCGATACCTATCTGAAGCTGTAAGCGAGAAAGGAGGATTAAGGATGAGTGAGGGCGCCTCTACAAGAAGAAAGAAAAGCAAACGCACTGCCTTTGAATACAGAGCGACTGCACCTTCCATATCACCCATAAGTTCATCAACCTGCATGTGTACAAAAGGGCATACTTAGCAATTTGTTATGTATCAATGAGATGGTAAAAGCTACAGTAGAATTAGTTGAGAATCACTTCATAGGAAAATATTCACCAGCACACCAGCACTGCATATCTTGACCGTTCGAGAGGCCAGATCCACCTTTGAATTTCATGCACGCACGGTCTAGATGCATTGTGCGCAAGTGAATATTTTCCCACTTCATATATGCTTCTTTATATTACAAAATGCACAAGAACCATGTAACTGAGAAAAATGTGATAAAAAAAAGTAACCCACTCACTGCCGTTTATTTGCATCCTTCATGGCATTAGCATGCTGCTACGTTTGTCTATTTTATGAGCCTAAAGATCTCACCCAGAATGTCAGGGACATGGATTAAACTCGCAGTGAATCAGTGCAGATCTTATTTAATTACAACTCATTTTTATGGGAAGCATAGACTATATGGGCTTAAACTTGGTTGGGATCAACATGAGATATTCTAATGCTTTAGGATGTAAGTAATGAAGACCGAGACTACTTCTAAGTTCAAGTCCAGTCACTCATTTTGCATGAAAATGATAATGATCAACTGATTAGGAAAGTAATCTACATCGGGCCATATGCAAAGTCCAACGAGTTGTACATGAAACACTCACCCTTTGCCAACCCAAAACGTTCAGATGATCCAATAGGTAAATGGAACCCTTAGGATCTTCCAATGAGATTACAGCAGTCCAATTGGGTCCTGTCAAATATGTACATATGGTCCAATAATCATCTGATAGGGGAAATATTCTTCAACACATGTTCGCCTTGTCCCATTAAACTGGAGAAATAGTAAGATACATGTATATGCTTAAGTGGGCCACCAGATCGATGACTCGTACTAACCAATAAAAAAATGATACAGCAACCAATAAAAAAAATAAAAACAAAAACAAACAAACAAACTTTTCTTTGGATACATTATCATATTATACCTATTATCTTTTGATTTCAACAATACAAGACAGGCATTAACAGAGCATAGTAAAATAGAAGTATTATCTTTAAAAAAATGAAAAGGTTGAATAAGATACTCACTCCACCATTTCTGCCCAATGTGAGGGCAGATTGGAATATAATGTCCACTGCATCAGGCATCTCTATACATCCTGTGGTCAAGACAATGAGAATGCATGAAAACATCAATAAAACCCATAGGTTTATTTATTCTGTCAACTAAATAACTGTTATGACTACAAAAAACAGTAAATCATTGTCTTTCTTCTTGAGATTGAAAGCATACCATCAATTGGCTCCAAATCTCTCGCGAGTTCCTCAGCATGCCCCACCTCAAGAAGAAATTCCTTTTCAATCTGCGAGCAAACAGCAGCAGGACCTTCATAATCTACACTACTACGAGATTCTCGATCAGGATTATTCTTGTTAGTGCTTCCTTGGAAAATCTCTTGAGATGGGCTTCCTTCAATCGCTATAGTAGCCTGTGTGTGGCAGATATGGAGTGCTTGCTTCCAGATTGCTAGTATTACCAACTGAAGTGAGAAAGCTTCCAATTGCCTACCCGCTTCGATCTTCCAAAAGAGATAGAAGAGAATGTAAACAGAGGAAAGAAATCAAGCAAGCATGAAAATTTGGGTACTTGTTTCAGAACACAAAAGAAGATAGAAAATCTGATGAGTACTTTTCATTTCTGAAAGGTTAGTACAACATGAATTAAATCCCATGCTCCCGGTCTTCAAAAAATATATCTCTAGCCTCTCCACAAAAATGATGAGGAAATGCATGAAATCTATTGACATAACTACTGGCACTGCAATTATTCGTACCTTTGCCATTGTACCAGCAGAACAGTAATTATTTGATACAGGTAATTGTCTTTAGAATGGGAAACTTTTAAGATGTAACCATTATCACAAATAATGCCCAATGTTATAGAATATGTTGATATTATCACAAACATTATTTTCTGATATTATCCTGATATTTTTACATTACTAAATTTTAAATATCGTGATATTAACTTTATATATATACATATAAATATATATATAACTGGCAACTCAAACTCAAAAAATAAAACGGCTCGCATGCCTGTGTAATGTACTGTAGTATTAGTACTCACCAATTATCTTCATTGCACAAATGGACACAAATGTGGTGATGCTTGAATTGCTTTATAATCCCTTGCAGCATTAATATTAACACTTCATCATAGAAATAATATTTGCTAAAACATGACACCTTAAGAAATGAGAATTTGTGTAAATGTTGACAACACTGATAATGACAAATGAACCTTGTATTAAATATAGAGTCGCTGTCAATGCATGGCAAGCTTGAAATGCCTTATTTTTCATAAAATATAGATACGATATAATTAAAATATGCTTTTCTTTTAAAGAAAAAGTTCTTTAAAAATGATTAAAATGCTCGCTCTTCATAATAGTCATTATGTCTTGTATTTTTAAAACTATGCTTGAAATGCTCACTCTCTGTCATAATCACTATGCTTTGTAGTTTTGAAATTTTTATAATTTATTCTATTCTCTGCAGACTGTCCCAATAATGTACCAAGATAAAAAATTGAAATATCCTGATGCTTTTGACATGATGAAATTCCGATAATGAGATCTGTGACAATCATCAGAACCTCTCCAGCTCCGTTCATCAACACTCCCTCATACCCCCAGACCTGGGTTCTCTTGCCACACCATCTATATTGAATTTGAGTCACCACTCCCTAGGTAGTTTCCATTTCCTGTTCCTTCATTACTCTTTTCGCCCCCTAAAATTGATGCTTCCAAATTAGTGAGAATTTCCTCAATGCTAAGATCCCCAACTCTTTAACAGTCACACGTCACCTTGCCATTCTTATTTGCATAAGGACAAACGTGTCTTCCACCAAAGACTCTTCTTTACTGAATACCCACTAATTTCTTTCTTTACAAACTGACCATAACACAGCTTGGAAATTCATTTTCCATAAAATTCTTCCTCCAGGTTGAGATGTTCCTGGTCCAGAAGAAAGAATTACCTTTTCTACCTCAGCTTGTCGCACCTAGCAAATGCCAAATAAACTTAAGACCTTGCACCATTGTGAAAATAAATGATTCATTGGCACAGCCATTTCCACACATAGAACACAATGAATAAAAGTTCTGTGGTGCACTGAAGAGGAGGGGGCTAAGCCTTAAATAAATGTTGATGGATTATCCTTTAGTTTCTTTCCTTCAATGGGCCATAAGATAGCTTAAAAACTCATTTTCCATAAATTTCATTCTTTGCCTTGGGTTTCCCATCCCCAAGAAAGAATAGCCTTTTCTAACTAGTTCTCTTGCACAAAGAAAATGTAGAAGAAACCAACAACCTTGCTCCGTAAGTGAGCAGCAAAGTTTTCATTGAAAAAATAGATGGCAGCTTAACTCAGCCTCTTCTCCAAAGAAGTATGTTTTTGTGGCATCAATTTTCTACTATCAAATTGTCTATAGTAAGAGTTGAAATTAGGGACTACATTGTGACTGAATGGTTTTATCTCAATCTCTTGGGGGTTATTTCATTAAGAATAGCCAATGGCTATATATAAGAGTACAATCTTAGATATCTATTCAATCTAGGAAACTTAATCAGCAGACCTAATCTAGGAAACTTACCCCCAAAACTACAGATTAACCCAATGACCCAATTACAAATAAACCCAACTATTTTTCAATATTCTCAACACACCCTCAAGCTGATATTGGACCAAACACCATAATTTTCTTCCTTTTGCAACTGGTTTGATGAGGAACTATATTAACTTGATCTCCAACACTAATGGATGGATCTTTGACCTATCTTGCAACTTGACTGATAAAGGAGACGAAAACTTCATGCGCCCCACAAGCTCACATCCACAACACTGCAAACTAAACTAACTCATGGTATGCTACACAGCATATACAATGAACTTGAATGCTGCACAGCATTCTGGATGAACACTCACCCATATCTCAATGAGTACTTGGATTCACACTTCCAAGTAGTCTTCTCACCTACTTGAACAATCTCATAAACTTTTGTGATGAAAAAGAACATCTGATATTGCATATCTGAAGTCCTAATAATCTTCTGCTGCACCATTCTGATTTAACCCTTTTTTTCATTTGATGTTCTGCCAAAATCTCCATTATGCTTTACGGCAGCCATTGCAACCTGAACCATTGCTTCCAAAGATCGATGACAGATCAAGAAGCAAAACTACTTCGGTACTCCTGAGTTGCAATTGACTATAACGATAAACTAAAATGCAAACATTGTGAGCAAATGTAAGATAGGAAGGAGATGTTGGTATTTGGTATTCCCTCCCATCTAATAGATTTCGGCCAACCATATGAACAACATGTATTGCCTTTTTACTTGCAATGTGAACATGATTTGTACACAACCTCGTGGTTGCAACAATGAGCACCTCGAAGTGCCAACCAACGATCAAAATAGCAGTTGCCGCAAGCGCAGAGGGCAGCAGCCAAAATGCTACATAGTGGGCGATACATATGCGTTAGTAGTAGCATGTAGGGGGAAGCAGTGTGAATTTTTAAGGCAGTCAAAACAAATTTGAATCTTGTGTAGAAGTCAATCTTGGTTTTTTTATTTTTATTTATTCTTTTTTAGTGATTTGGAACCATATAAGGGCAAACAACTTTAGGAAAGGTTTTTGGGGAGAAGGGATAGGGAAAAAAGTGTAAATGAAAATTGTTCGGCTCGGCTGGGTTTTATACCTGCCAAATTGTAGTGGCAATATTTACTATTTAACGTAGTGGCCATGGCCGCTACACCTGATATATCGGCTTTTGTACCATGGTCTCAGCATTACATTTTATGTGGCACAATAACTGTAAAAAACTGATTCTTATATACATTCATTTATAAAACCAATCTGCATTTAGCAACTTCCACCACATACATCTGTCAGCTAATTTTAAAGAATGCAGTAAAGATTTTGGTTCAAACATAAAATGTTGATGTGTATTACCTTTTCATTCACCAAGTCAGTAATGGCTGATGCACAACTCTGCAATGAACTTATCCTTGTCATGCTATGAGTTGAGGGTTGCTCCAAAGCATCGACCACCATGTCCACTGATCCTTGTGAGGTACCAGATGGTGCGGAGCTGTGACTCCCCAAACTTCCAAAACCACAGTTGTTCTTCACAACTGCACTAGTAATTGGCATTGGTCTACTTAATTTGTTGTGACTTACAAATGTGTTTGGTGAACTTCCTGATTTGCATGGAGAGTAGCGTGGCCCAGATGCACTTGCTGATGAAGATGAAACCTCCATCGGAGGCCCCGACACAAGAACATAGTCCTGATCAGTCAACTCCAATGAATCCACAACTGCAGAGTTCATGCAAAAAAAAAAGGAACAAATGTAAAAGACAGATTAAAGTGTACAACTGAAATTTATAAAATCGTCAGATATCAAACTTGAAACCTTTGGAAGAAGGCTTCAATGGTTTTTGGTCAGTAGCCTTCATGAAATCCTTAAGAAATCCAACTGAAGTATGATGGTCTTCGTGTATGGAAACATTTTTTTCCATTTTCTGCACACTGGTATTTCTGGAAGCAATACCGATGCTATTCAAAGCGCTACAAGAACCTTTATCAACATCTACATCAAAGGAAGACCTGTAATTGGGTATATTGGAGTCTCTCTTTGAAGATAGAGATGAACTCCTGTCAAGCACATTGGAATCATCATCCAAAAAGAAAGGCAGACAATCCTCTTGAGAACCCTCTTCTGTGTGCCTTGCAAGATTCTGTTCAACCAAAGGAAAGCAATCTCTTGTCCTGAATGCTGTCCTGCTGCTCCTGCATGGCAAAAGATTTCATCATTTTATTTTATTAGTGAAAAAGCATGGACAAGATGCTTGCCGTAGGTTACTGACGCTTAGATTATTACCTCAATGATTGGTCTTCAAGGTTCTGAGAAAGAAACTGGTGATTGAAAAACTCTTCAAAAGTCAACCGCTCCACTGAGAATATGTGAAGTGCCAAAGAAAATGAGAGATAAGTTCAAAATGTGAGAGTACAGAAAGAAAAAATATATGTCCATTACATTGAACCTACAACAATCATTCATAACCTATTTAGGCTGTGCAGTTGGTAAAGACATGAACATCAATGATGGGTGTGACTTGTTTTACACATGTAGACAAAGATGCAATGGGATAAAGATGCATGTCAATGTCAGGAGCCAATAGCAGTTACTAATTTCAGTTTGCTTTCGGAAAAATGGCCAAGACAATTTGGTTTGAATGTCAAATCTGGGATGAAAGTCCATTAATTTCTAACTCAAATGCCAGATTTGACATGTCATCACCTCGAAGTTTTGAACAGAAGGTTTTATCATATATACAATATGGCCCGCCAATTATCAATCCATATACACCCCTAACCCCATAAATTAGTGCTCACTCCAATTTGATACTCATCAAACCATTATCCACTATTGGATTGGATCACAAAAAATATATAGCACATTTAGATTTAAAACCACTAATCTTTGATGCCTGAAAATCAAGGGTTACAATGATGTTTGTCTAAGTCAGGCTGTACCTTTTTTCCTTAATAATATATCTGTTTCTTTCATATATGGAACCGGCCCTGTGAGGATGGTCCTCACAGTCTTATGGTGCGGGACCACCTAGTGGGGCCCACCTTGGGACCCCCACTGATCAAGGGACAAAGGGGGATAAAAAGCTCCAAGAGGAGCCGACCTTGATATCAAATTTGAAGTCAATCTAATACCTCCAACCCCTTCATTCGTGACCCACAAGTTTAACAACTTTATATCGAACAACAAAAATTGACCCTCAATTCGACAGTCCAGTTCATTCGAATCTGTGCAAATCCATAGGATTCGGTGATTGTAGGGGGTTGTGTATATGTGGTCCATTTGGATGGATCACAAGGTGGACCCCACTAGGCATTCCTCACCATGAGGACCATGAGGACCGTCCTCACAGGAACAGTTATATATATATAGGGGAGTGCTCACAGGACCATTCCTCCTAGTTTGGCCTATTAGAATGCATGATGATCATGGAAGTTTATTGGATGGAAAGATCCATATGAGGCGTACCTACATTCAAAATCTTGAGCCCATAAGATCATCCTTACCTTTTGATCCATGGCCCTAAAATTTAATGGCTTAGAGGCATCATTTTATTATGATGTCAATCAAACGGTGAGGAAAAGCTGGATGAATGTCAAACTTAGACTTGTGACTATTCAATGGGGGGTAGTGTGTGTGAAAAGACTTGATTGATACAATATGGGCCCTATGACCAAAAACAAGAGGGGCACAAAAAGGGGCGTTTTTTAGAAATTCCCATATATATATATATATTTATATATATAGGGGACATTCATGTGCATCCATCCCTCACCATAGAGTGGGGGACACTTACATGGCTTTCCTTCTATGCACATGAACATTCTTTTTCGGCATATGACCATATATTGCTTTTCCTCTTTTGCACATGAATATTTCCAATTATGTAAGTGTCTCTCATCCTATGGTAAGGGATAGGTGCACTTGAACATTCTCATATATATATATATATATATATATATATATATATATATATGGGAGATGCTTCTATGAGAAATGCTCTCACCTTACTATGAGAGATAAGGTGGGGGCCCTCATATCCATATCCAATGTCAACAACTTAAATGTGAGGGTCCCCACCCCTATCTCTCATAGTAAGGTGAGAACATCTCTCATAGGAGCATCTCTCTCTCTCTCTCTCTATATATATATATATATATATATATATATATAGCGCCGGGGAGTTGTTTAGGAGAAAACGCCCCTCCTAATCGGGCCCACTAGGATACAGGATGATCATGGAAGTCCATTGGATGGAAAGATTCATATGAGGCATACCTATATACAAAACTTTGAGTTCATAAGATCATCATAACCTTTTGATCCATAGCCCTAAAATTTAATGGTTTAGAGGCATTATTTTATTATGATTTCAATCCAATGGTGAGGAAAAATTGGATGAGTGTCATACTCGTACTTGTGACTTCATGGAGTTGTAGTTTGTGTGAAAAGACTAGATTGACTCAAGGTGGGCCCCATGACCAGAAAAAAGTGGGGCAAAAACAAAAAGGTGTTTTAAAGTGGGGTGTTTTTTAGAAATTCCCCCATATAAAGCAAGCAGTTCTCCTAAGCTGCAGCTTAGGATAATAAGCTCAAGTGTGTGGTGGGGCCCATGTGGGGGGATTTCAAGGACTCCCTAGGACCCTCCTCTTTGCAAAAAATCAGTCACCACTGTGGTTTCTATCATCTCCATCTAGGCCCCAAAAGTTTGATGGTCAACAGTCCATTCGAATCGGTACACAGTCGATCCAACGGTCCAGTAAATTCGAATATGACCAAAAGTTGGTGGACATGTGCAATTTAGGGGGCTCGTGTGTTTGGTCCAATTGGATGGACTAAGGGTGGGCCCACACGTGTGAGCTTATGAAATTTTATCCTATTATTAGCTTAGGAGAGCCCTGCGGTGGGGGCTCTCCTAAGCTCAAGCTTAGGATAAGGTAAGCTCAAGTATGTGGTGGGCCCCAGTAGAGGACCCGCATGAGGATGGGGATGGGGGTATTTCAAGGACTCTCTGGGACCTTCCTCCTTGTAAAAAATCAGCCTCAACCGTGATTTCTATCATCTTCATCTGGGCCCTAAAAATTTAATGGTCAACAGTTTATTTGGATCTGTACATGATCGATCCAACAGTCCAATAAATTCGGATCTGACCAAAAGTTGGGAGACATGTGCAATTTAGGGGGGCTGTGTTTGGTCCGTTTGGATGGACCAAGGGTGGGTCCCACAAGCGTGAGCTTACGGAATTTTATCCTAAGCCCATGCTTAGGAGAGACTTGTGGTGGGGCCCACGTGTGGTGGGGGGGGGAGGGATGGGATTGGGATTGGTTTCAAGAACTCCCTGGGACCATCTTCTTTGCAAAAAATCAGCCCCAACTATGGTTTCTATCATCTCCATCTGGGCCCCAAAAGTTTTATAGTCAACAGTCCATTCGGATTGGTACACGGTCCAATAAATACGGATCTGACCAAAAGTTGGTGGACAAGTGTGTTTTAGGAGGGTCGTATTTGGTCCAATTGGATGGACTAAGGGTAGGCCCCACAAGCATGAGCTTACGGAATTTTATCCTAATCTAAAGCTTAAGAGAGCCTTGCCCATATATATATATATATATATATATTATGGCCCACACCTAATCTACATCAAGCCTTTCCTTCCTATCCCATCCCTATGATCGGCATACATCCAAGTAGGCTCCATAGGGAGGTTTATGAAACTTAGATTAACATGGATTCATTTATAGTATAACCATGAATAACTTGCATCCACACTCCATTGTAGATGCTCTGTATGAAATATCACATTACAAATTATAAACTATCTAAAAATTTGGATATATATTTTACATGTCAAATAAGATGACATTTTAATTTCCCCTTTAAATATTCGAATGAGTGTGACAAGTTGGAGGCAACCAACGACACAATAAAGACATGGCAAAGAGGATGATACAAATTATATCAAAAGGCTTCAACAATAAAAGTTATTTCATGCTATCTTGTGCTTTAAAAGATTGGCCAAGATTCTTTGGAGAATAAACAGATAAAAGTTGTTTCATGCTACTTGCTCTATTCTCTTTGTTGTGCAAGTGCCCGATGATAGTTAAAATTAAATAGCCAAAATTCACCGACTACTCATATGAGTTTCCAATTTGATGAGTGGGTACCACAAGGGTTTGATTTGGCATGCAAGGAATATACTAGCACAGT
Source organism: Cinnamomum chago (assembly GCA_038049695.1). Lineage (NCBI taxonomy): Eukaryota > Viridiplantae > Streptophyta > Magnoliopsida > Laurales > Lauraceae > Cinnamomum > Cinnamomum chago. The sequence goes on from CP142459.1 coordinate 16,751,596, forward strand.
AGATGTTACATAGATTCTATGCTCCACAAAAAACAATTGAAACAGTGTTTCACTTTTCAGTTTTTACTGGCAACATACAGGTGAGATGATCTTATTTCATGCCAACATTCTGTAAGCGTAGTAACAATGAAGGCATGGAAAAGGCCTAAAATTTCTCAATTATACTAGCATGCTAGATATGGCTCGAGCTTAAAAAAGAATGGGATTTTACGAAAAAAAATTAAGTTCAAACCTTGATATTACGGATTTCTGAAGAAAAATAAGAAAATGCCCAGAGAGTTGTCTGTACATTGTTTTGGACCAAATTACCCATATTGATGATTTCGCAAACCACTTGAAGATATCATCAAACTGCCCTTGTACAATAAACGCAGAAACCTCATCTGAAACCTTGGTTTTCATGTTCTTCCCCTTGTTGCTGCCCAAACAAAACAGTAACTATTCTTTTTTACTTTTCTTTTTGGGAAAAAAAACCCTAAACCCTCAAAAATCCCCTTGAGATTCTCCTCTCCAGTTAGTAAATTAAATCTCCAATACTCACAGTTAGACCAGAAAAGCAAAGAGTTTCTCCCTTTTCTATCTTCAAATTTAAGGCCCATTTTCAACTTCCCCAACCTGAGCATACCCACCAATCACTTCGGTCCAAGAAACACAAGTTCTCTCCGGAATTGTATTGGACAAAAGCCATGCTGACACAAGGTCCCCCGCATTTAGAATACATAGAAATAAGAGCATTATACATTCAAATCAAACCCTTTTCTAATACCAAGAGAATGGAGTAGCTTCCCTTGTAAAAATGCTTTGGAGTGAACACGAGGACAATAAGCTCAGAGTGGTGCACATATCTGGTTTAATTCCATCATGACACATCCGAAGGAAATAATCAATGATCAACAAAGTCAAGCTTAAAACCGTGATCAAATCGGGCTTAAGATCTGACAATATCATTTGATGAACAAATTTGAAAGCTTTGTCAAGGAGACCCAACAGCAAAAATCCCATAATCATCGCATTCCAAGACGCAACATCTCTATCAGGTATTCTTTCAAACAGTAAATGAGCATGGTCTAACCTACAACATTTTCAGTACATTTCAACCATTGTGGTCTGCACCAAGATATCCGATTGAAAAGGGGGATTTCAGGAGATGGGCACGAATGATTTCGGAGATTCAAATATTTGAGAGGGTTTTGGGTTAGAGATGGAGTAGAATGGGATTGTGAGGTTTGGCCATCCAATGGGTTGGGTGAAGGTGGGAGGAGGAGGAGGAGGAGGAGGGTTCTTCATGATGGGGTTTCAAAGGTGGGTTCTCAGTTGGATTTTGTAGGATCATTCAAGTCCTACAACAATGATTTATAATTCTGTAAGAGATGATGAGACTTCTACTAGAGAAGATGAATTACTTGAGAGGAACAATGGAGAGGAAGAGTTACAGGTGTCTGACAATAACGTCAATTGATTGATGATATAGTGAATGACGGCAGTTTGGTCCAAAAAGAAAGTACGAACAACTCTACCGAAATTTTATTGTTTTTCTTCATAAATCAATTTAATGAGTTTAAGCTTAGTTTTTTCATAAAAATACCAAAAAAAATCAACATAAAATTTTTAATATGCTCCTGTTGCAAAATATAGTGATAAAAGTACATACCTGGATTTCGGCGCAACAACTTTTGACACAAATCAAGGCACCCATAACTCAGATCACTTTTATCTGTTGGGAAGCACAACTCATTTGATTTCATGATGTTTTGCAGCAACTAAGTGGACAAAAGAAATAAGATCACTCATCACAGAATTGTTGACAACCATTACCAATATACAGATGAGTAACTCATGATAATATTTGAACATCACTCAAACCTGAATTTGGTTATTTCCAGAAAATGGGGTTTTCCCCGTTACCAACTGAAACAGGATAGCACCAACACTCCAGAGATCTGCCTGCGTATTCAGTGCAAGTCGAACCGATGAAAAACCTTTCAGAAAGAAGATTGGATCAAATTATCCAAGGAGAGATGAATGTCACCTTTGCGTCATACTTCTGTAGTTGCATTATTTCCGGAGCCATGTAGAGAGGTGAACCACACAATGTTTCAGCTAAGCCCCGAGGTTGTAGAGACCTGTCAAAGAAGTCTATATTTAAAACGTGATATATATATACACACACACACACACATATATATTTGAATGGTAAAAGGTAAAACTTTATTAAGAAATCGAGCAGATACATAGGCCACCAGGGGCAAACTGGGTATAAGAGATATAAAACCTACACAATTACAAACAAGACACCATCCAAGGAGAAGCTCTAACTAGCCAGCTGAAACTTAATTTTTCTAGCATTTCTTTTGGATTAATAATAATGGCTTCTGACATAATAATGTCTCACCTTGCAAAGCCAAAATCTGCAATCTTCAACACAGAATGGTCATCATTTGAGGAGAGGAGGAGATTCTGTTTCACCGAATATTGAACTTCAGAGTACGTAAAATAACATAGTTGCATACATATTATTTTGATTTGAAAAATATTCCAATGAGATACTCCATTCAAAAAAATTAAACCTACGTATGTGTGTAGGCAGTTAGGTACAAAGTAACCGTGATGATATGGTATGACATGGATATGCCCATGCACTAGGTGCCTTTAAGTAATTCCAAAATACAGACTTTTAAAGAGAATCCAATTGGTTTGGATTAAAAATTGCTCATTAAATGAGAAATTAACAATGATTAGGTTTTCGACATATAGATAAATCTAAACTAACCTAACAACAAAAAAATGGAATCATATGACTTACTAAACTTGGCATGCACATTACAATGTGACATAACAAAAGAAAAGGGACATGGATAGTAACCTGCGGCTTTAGATCGCGATGTATAAGATTGTTTTCACGAAGGACTTTTAACCCAGCAGCTGTAGAAGAAACAATCCTTGCAATATTATGAATATGAATTCACACAGAAACACAGGAAAAGTATTAACAAAAAGTTTGGAAGAGGGGTTGGAAGAGTGTATGTGTGTTGGGGGGGAGCAGTATTGACATGCGCGCGCGCAGAGAGAGAGAGAGAGTATTGTGAATTACAAAACAAAAATCCAACTAATTTTACCTAGTTGTTACATGCAGTGCTTTGCAGTATTGACATGCGCGCGCACAGAGAGAGAGAGAGAGAGAGAGAGAGAGAGAGTATTGTGAATTACAAAATAAAAATCCAATTAATTTTACCTAGTTGTTGCATGAAGTGCTTGGCAGTTGCTTCTGGAACACTACTATGACGTTGTATATACAGAGAAAGATCCCCACCTCTACAATATTCCAATACAAGATGGATCCTTCCAGAAGCCTAAAATTCCAGAGACAAAGAAATGAATAACAAACATAGACATATACATATATATATATATATATTTAACGCATGAGAGCAGTAACATAGAAAACATTGAGCAAATGAAATAGGTAGGGTGAAGGAGCATCTATGGTGAATTCATCCAGTCTCAAGGAAGCTCATTTCTTTTGACATAGCCCTTATTAGTTACTAGCTACCCCCCTTTAAATTCCTGTTGGAAGCAAACAAGGTTTGACATTCCACACAATCCAATAGAAAATTCCTCCAATATCCTTTGACTCTCCAAAGAATGGAAAGGTTCAATGATGCAATCAGAACCCCTCAGAGTAGCATTTTGAGCTTCAGGGTGCTGAAAATTTCTTGGAATTGTACTCAAGAGGTGGAGATGGAGTCACACCATTCATGTAGAAGGCAAAACATCCATTCCCATAACACAATCTGAATTATTATTACTATTATTCCATGCATTTGAATTACAAATGAAAAGATTTTAGCGTTACCACTTCCTAAATTACTGCTCATCCTGTCCTAATGAAAACAAAAGAAAATAACAGCTTTGTAATATGGACTTCTATTAGAAATTGAACTTTACAAATTTCTAGACAAAACTTGTAATCTAACTAGGACTTGCTAAAAGGTAGGTACTGTCGTAACAAATAGGTCTCCACTGAAGTTCCCTAACAGAGAATGGATGGACTATTGGACCTAAAGAAGTAAGTAGCAAAAAGACATTTCAGATAGCCCCATTTAAGAGAATCATGTTTGACCACACACAAGACCCTGGATTTTGACAGGGAAAACAAAAGAATATAACAGCTTTGTAATACGGACTTGTACTAGAAATTGAACTTGACAAATTTCTAGACAAAGCTTGTAATCTAATTAGGACTTGCTAAAAGGTAGGTACCGTCATAACAAATAGGACTTCACTGAAGTTCCTTAACAGATAATAGATGGACTATCGGACCCAAAGAATTAGCAGAAAGACATTTCAGATAGCCCCATTTAAGAGAATCAAGTTTGACAACACACAAGACCCTGGATTTTGACAGGGACAGCTTCAGTTTTTTTCCAAGCTTTGACCCACATCATCTTTTGCTTGGAAGAACTCAACCTTGAGTTGGGTTGGGCTCCACCTGGATCAAGGATAAGACATACATTAACATGGCCAAGCAGTTTTTTTATTATTATTATTTTTTTCAAAATTTGTGTCACTTGGAAGTAGTTTATAATCTCTTTCCCATGTTGTAGAAATGGAGGCATTGATTTTGTCAAGAGCTTTCCTTTTTATGATATGCAATTCTGAATTAATTGAAATGGATATGGAAAAACAGAATTAAACAGTATTAAGTGTTATGTATAGCATATATATGTGCTGCTTTTAAGAGCTTGGATTGACATTAGAAGGCCATCGACCAGGTGTGCCATCAAACATTCTCAATGGAACTGCACAATTAACATACAATAACCATCCACATGCAGACCTTGATCGAATTCAAACCACGATTGAGCTCCAAAGATATAATCAAATAGAGGGGCAAGGTTTGGGTGATCAACAGTGAGATCTTTCTTAGGTCAGGGGGAGGCTTTTTGATCCAACTGTTTGAAACGCCATAATCATCTATTCTGTTCACTGAAAAAAAAAGGTGTCCACATGTTCTATTACCAGTGGACAGGCAGTCGTCCATGTGAATCCTTTATGTTGCAACTCTTCATCTTTGTCCAAAAAATTCTTCCTTCATCGGGTCTTCTCTTACAGTCATAGTTGTCGAATTCGTTTCGATTCGGACGAAACAACCTATTTCTTTCGTTTCGAAACCAAAACCGAACCGAACCGAACATCTCGCCTTGAGATTTCGGTTCATATTTCGTTAATGTTTGCCGAAATATAGGGTTTCGTGCAGAAGACCCTAAAATTCGGATGAACAATACCCAAATCAACAGATTCGGACGAATCAGGGGAAGACCGTTTAAGAAGAAAAAAAATGATTAATGTAGTTGAGCATTCTAGCGAATCTAAATGAAACAAATTTGAAATACTTGTTCTCGAGCAGCAATGCCTTGTTTTCCTCTCGTTCGACAGCATGCAGCGTTCAAAATCCCATTCGATCTATAAATTGGGCTCAAAGATGCAGGTATCAGCCACGAGATCTTCTTTTCCCCGTTCAATATCTTGAGATTATTCCTCCATTGAAGGCTGCCCAATTGGATTTCTCCCTCGCCGAGAGTTGTCGATTGGATTTCTCCCTTGCCAAGGCTGTCGATTAGATTTCTTTGCCGAGGGCTTAGCTTGATTTCTTTGCAAGAAAATTTCGCAGAATCCTCAGGTATGCATCGATCTCTCCCTCTCCTTCCATTTCAGCCTCGTCATTTACACGTTTTCTTGATAGGGTTTCTTTATGGGACTTGGGAGTTTCTTTTTATAAGGGTCTTACGAAAAAGGTAAAGTAATGGATGCCTTTTATGGTGTGGTCCAGAACAGTTAAAACAAATAATCGGTCTTGATGAGTTACGGGAAGTGAGGCCCATCTTTTTTTATTTGCTGAAACTGATTCTATTTGATAGAAATTTATGGAGTTTGATACATGATCAAAGGCTGCGTAATCATGGTCCACCATTTGATCACGTGTCTTGTGCAGTGATCATCTTTTAACCATTAGATTTTGAAGGTGTTGGAATAATGGTCCATTAGATTTTGAAGGTGTTAGAATAATGGTCCATCATTTGATCACGTGGCTGCTTAACATAGTTTGATTGCACGATAGGCCTTTGGATGATTTATGAAACCATTTAAAAATTATAACAAGAGGTCCTGATAATTTACAGAAAGTGAGGCTCACTTATTTGCAATCATTAAAATTTTGAAATTGCTTGATGACACCTTTTATCAGAGGCCTACTTCTTTATAATTGCTAATGAATTGCTCAATTATGTTACTGTTGTGTGAAATATGGCCACCCATCCTGAGTTGTGTACAATAGTACTATTGTTTTTAAAAAAAATATTAAACTGAACTGGACCATTTAATTTGAGAGGCCTGGCCACCTGGGGCTACAAGCCTACAACTTTAATGTTGCAATTCCTCACCACCAGTTTTATATTTATATAATTTTAAAAAAAAAATTTGATAACTTATATAATTTTAAAAAATTTCCTATAAATAGTTGAAGAGCAAGGCTCTCCTAAGCTTGCTCAAGCTTAGGATAAGGTAAGCTCAAGTGTGTGGTGGGGCCCACCTGGGAACTTAAGTGGGGATGGAGGTGGGGGAGATTTCAAAGACTCCCTATGATCTTCCTCTCTGGAAAAAATCAACCCCAACCATGATTTCTATCATCTCCATATGGGCCCAAAAGTTGAATGGTCAATAGTTCATTCAGATCGATACATAGTCGATCCAACGGTCAAGTAAATTCGGATTTGACCGAAAGTTGGTGGACATGTGCAATTTAGATGGGTCATGTGTTTGGTCCATTTGGATGGACCAAAGGTGGGCCCCACAAGCATGAGCTTACGAGATTTTATCCTAAGCTTGAGCTTAGGAGAGCCTTGCTCATAGTTGAAACATTAAACTTACTATTGTACTCGTCTATCATTTGTGTGTTGCTATTGTATCAGATTTGGAAGATTGATTCTTTGATTTGAAAATGAGTGGTAGCACATGATCTGCTGCCACTAGTATTAGATCTGATGACCCTGCATGAGCTTATGGGGATCCAACCAACAACAAACATGTAATTTGTTGCTTTTGTAACAAAGTCATAAAAGGTTGTAGGTTCACTAGACTTAAAGAACACCCCCGGTGTGGGGGGGGGGGGGGGGGGGGGGGGAGGGGGGGATATCGTGCTGTCAGGTGATGTCAAAAATGGAAAGACTTGCTTTAGAAGGTAAAAGGATAGAGCAAAGAAAAGGCAATTAAATGAGGAAATTAGAAACTCGTACGGAACTCCAAGGGGTGATGCAAATGAAGATGATGTTGAGGTAAAAGAAGTAGAACTATTTACAAATCCAATTACCCCAACCACAACAAGTAGAAAGGGTAAAGAGAAGGTCTCTCAAATATCTACCCAAAACAAAAGAAGGGGTGTGTCAAATACTTCCCAACCTCCAATGTCCAATTTATTTGCACCCTGAACAACTCATGGATATCAGCCAGGCATCAATTCAGCATTGGCAACAAAAGAACTGAAGGATGCAGCTGATTTGGCTGCTGACCGTTTTTGGTTTGATGCAAATCTCCCATTTAATGCAGCAACATCAAAATTTTGTCAACCAATTTATGCAATCGCTGCAGTGGGTTCAAGTTACAAGATGCCATCATAGCATGACCTCTGCAGAAAGATTTTGGGGAAAATCGTAGTAGAAGTTACTGATTTCATTGAGCATTATAAGTCATGTTGGGATGAAACAGGGTGCTCTATCATGGCTGACGGGTGGACAGATGAAAGGCAAAGAACATTAATAAACTTTCTTGTGTGTTGCCCAAAGGGGGTAATGTTTCTGAAGTCAGTTCATACAAGTGCAATTACAAAAAATGCTGATTCACTATTTAGAATTTTTTATGAAATTGTTCTACTTGTTGGGCCTAACAATATTGTCCAGTTTATCACTGACAATGATGCCACTTACAAAGTGGCAGGAAAAAGAGTGGCTGAAAAATATGGAACTTTTTATTGGACAGCTTGTGCCCGCTCATTGCATAGATCTGATGTTAGAGGACATGGAAAAACCCGATTTGTTTCTGGTCAATGCATCCACAATTGAGACAGCAAGGAAAGTCACAAAGTTCATTTACAATCATTTATCAGTACTGAATTTAATGAGAAGAGAATATACACATGGAGGAGAATTAATTCGACCAGCCATCACAAGATTTGCTACCAATTTTATTAGTTTGCAGTGCCTTTATCAATTCAGAAAAGAACTTAGGCAAATGTTTACAAATATTGCATGGGAACAATGTAATGTTTCAAGTACCCCTGTTGGCATGGAGACCACTGATATAATACTCAATAATACATTTTGGAAGAAGGTTGAGCATATATTGAAAGTTAGTGAGGCTTTGGTGGTAATTCTTCGTCTGGCTGACAGTGAAGACAAGCCTGCAATGGGTTATGGCTACGAGAAGATGGATAGAGCAAAGGAAGTCATTCAAAAGAGATTAAAGAATAAAAAGGACTACATGCCATACTAGAAGATTAGCGATCGCAGGTGGGACAATCAACTTCACAGTGTATTACACGCTGCAGCATACTACTTGAATTCGACATTTTTCTTTAGCCGTACATTTTCTAAGCACAACGAAGTCATCAGGGGTCTGAATAATATCATAGAGAAATTAGTTCCAGATTTTGATACTCATGACATGATTTTCAAACAATGTGATGACTATAAAGATTCTCATTTGGACTTCAGTTCTGCAACAGCAAGTCAGCAATATGAAATCGAGACAAAATGTCTCCAAGTAAATGAAAGTTTTTAATTTTTCATTAAATTATTATATGATTACAATTCATAAAATATAATTTTATATTTCATATAAGTTTTTAAAGATAAATGGTGGGATTGGTTTGGAAATGGTACCCTTGAGTTGAAAAAATTGGCAATTCGAATTTTGAGTCAATGCATCAGTGTTAGTAGTGGTTGTGAAAGAAATTGGAGCATCTTCGAACATATTCATTCTCCTAAGAGAAATACGCTAGAACATCAGAGGCTGAATCATCTAGTTTTAGTGCATTATAATCTGAAGCTCCGAGAAAGGTATATCAAATGTTGATTTTACGTAATTCTTTTGTATATTGTTAGTAGTCATATAGTAAAATATTAACTAATGTAAATTGTAGGGATATGCTCAAAAGGACTGGGAATGTTGCCTCTGATCCAATCAGTTTGGAGAATATTAATATTTTGGCTGACTAGGTTGCTAAGGAAGCACCTCTCTTGACCATGGAGGATGTCAATGGTTGGGCAACTATGGAGCAGCCGGCACAAGTGAAAGGGGTTATCCCTGATTTTGATGGGGGTGATGAAATTGGCAGCCCAACAAGGGGGGAATTGGGAGTGAATGAAGATGATGATGATGATTACAATGATCCATAGTTAGCAAAATTTTTATTTTATTTTGTGGCATTTGAGGGCGATGTATTTAAACATTATCTTTTGGAAATTACATTTGTGATGCTTAGTAGAATGAAATTTTCTATTTGTTTTTAATAGAGGACAAGGCTCTCCCAAGCACGAGCTTAGGATAAAATTCCATAAGCTCATGCTTGTGGGACCCATCCTTGGTCACCCTTAGTCCATCCAAATGAACCAAACACACGACCCCCTGGAACTGCACATGTCCACCAACTTTCGGTCAGACTCAAATTTACTGGACCATTATATCGACTATGTACCAATCCAAATGGACTGTCAACCATAAAACTTTTGGGGGGCAGATGGAGATAATAAAAATAACGGTTCGGGCTGATTTTTACAAATAGGAGGGTCCCAAGGAGTCCTTGAAATCCCCCCATCCCCATGTGGGCCCCACCACACACTTGAGCTTACCTTATCATAAGCTCGAGCTTAGGATAAAATCTCGTAAGCTCATACTTGTAGGGCCCACCTAAGCTCAATCCAAATGGACCAAACACATGACCCCTCTAAATTGCACATGTCCACCAACTTTCGGTCAGATCCGAACTGTACCGTTGGATCGACCATGTATCGATCCGAATGAACTGTTGACCATTAAACTTTTGGGCTCATATGGAGATGATAGAAATCACGATTGGGGGTGATTTTTTGCAGAGAAGAGGATCCCAAGATTCCTTGAAATTCCGCTCTATCCCTATCCCCATGTGGGTCCCTAGGTGGGCCCCACCACACACTTGAACTTACCTTATCCGAGCTTGAGCTTAGGAGAGCTGGCCCATGTGTGTGTGTATGTACATACACGTGTATGTACGTGTATTGATGCAGGCCAGATCATGGCCTGCCTACTAACTGGGCCCAGTCCACAAGCCCAATAGGTCATTCATTTAATTAGAGTTTTAATTAGCTAAGAGTCTTATTTAGAGAGTTGTTATTTATTTAGCAGTCATTAAAATTAAGGGTTTGAGTGGAGGAAAGGTCTGTCGGGGCTGGTTTGTGAGAGATGGTGGATTGAAGATGGGTTTGGGACTACAGAGGATGATGATGAATGAATAGGATGATAATGCAATGGATGGAAACGAACGAGGTTCACATGTTACCTCGAATCGGCGATCCGGTATGGGAACTTCGCTCTTCGCTCTGATACCAATTGAAGCAACCTGGATTCATCAACGGTGATGAAACGGGTGTAGGCAAGCCCTGCAAGAGAGTTTGTCGAATCCGGGTCCCGGTATCAAGTGAGGACCAACTCCGCATATGGGAATTAGCCGAATTCCTCTTGGATTCTTCCATTGAAGAGAAAGAACAAACCAAACAAAACCAATCTTTATTATTGAATAATCTTGAACTACTTTCCTAATAAAGGGATTACATATTTATTGGAAGGGTTGGACATCCCCTTTTCTAATAAAACTCTGATTTCCTAAACAATAAAGGAAACTAAACTTGGTTGCAATCCAAATAAAATAAAACTCTTAATTTTAATGCCTTCTAAATAAATAACAACTCTCTAAATAAGACTCTTAACTAATTAAAACTCTAACTAAATGAATGACCTATTGGGCTTGTGGACTGGGCCCAATTAGTAGGCAGACCATGGATCTGGCCTGCATCATGTATGTACATATCTATACATACATACATATATATAGGGGAACGCCCAGGTGTTTTGAAAAGCAAGAACGCCGCTTTTCTTGGACCAATAACATAAGGAGATGATTTATGATAGATGCTGATGACATAGACTCTCATCTTTTTTAGGAAAGACTATAACTTCTTTAAGACTCACAAAACTCTAGCTCCTAGAAAGACTCACTCATTTCAAATTCTTCCCTTAAAAGGGGGAAACAAAATTGTATGCACTATTTGATGGCCATCACCAACAAATGAGAAATCTTAATATGAGTTGGTCCCACCACCAAAGACTTTTAACATTTGGGCCCGCATGAAATTGCTAATGTCAATTTAAATTGATTAGTGGGGCCCTGTTATGAAAATTGGATATGCACGTCCAATAAATTGATATCTCTCTCTCTCTCTCTCTCTCTCTCTCTCTCTCTCTCTCTCTCTCTCTCTCTCTCTCAAAAATTCAATCTCCTATTTCATAGATTGAGATCCTAATTTTTCTCCTACACAATCTCCTAAAAAGGTGAGTAAATAGTATTAAATGAGATCCTATTTTTTATCCTACACAATCTCCTAAAAAGGTGAGTTAATAGTCTTAAATAAAGCGGAACAGTTTCAACATGAAAGCATCGGTTTCAAGTTTCAACACGAAAGTATTCCATTCATTGGATATTGGATAGGGGCAAAAGCGCCCCTTCTAAGAGGGGGCGTTTTTGAGAATTTCCCCTATATAAATGTGTATATATAAAAATATGTTTATATTTTCCGAAATGAATTTCCGAATTGGAAAGGAAATTTCCGAATCAACCGAAATGTTTCATTTTGGAGCCAAGCCGAATTGGCATCCGAAACAAACTTGACAACTATGATTACAGTTCACACGACGGACCAAATCTACCTTCTTGTCCTACCTCTTTAAATAATCATTAGACAATCTCCTTCTATTTCCTTTTCTTTTTTTCATTTGGTTCATCAAGGGAGTTTTCTTTGAAAGATTCTTCCACCATGAATATTCCATATGACATTAGTCCACATGCTCATCTGCAATAGGATCTTCCGTTGGAATTCTCGCAGTGTGCTCTGCAACCATCAAACCTACTTTAATCAGTCAATTAAGAATTTTCTGCACATTGCTGTTGGGGCCAGGCTTAGGACTAGCTGGAGGTGTTTTAAGTGTTAGTCTTTCTGGACGCAATTTGGTCATCTATGGAGAGCAGAATGCTGGAATTATTTAGATAAGGAATTCATCCTGCTGTCTTTCTTTCAATACTCTGGAAGCTCATAGACAGTTGGAAGAAAAGATCAAGAAATCTTGGCTAAAGAGTAGTCTTGAAACCAGACAAAGCAAGGGACTGTTGACAAGCTGTGAGGGTTGTTTGTATAAAATATTTGGATAAAATTTGATGGCTTAATGGTGACAAGAATTTTTGGTCAAACATGGGTGGAAGAACGATTGAATGGGGACTGTTACAGAAGCAGAAGGGGCTGCAACAGGGTGGATTAAGGTCTGTTACAGATGTCTGCTGGTGGCTGGTCGAAGACTGATATCATAATAGGTCGGATATACATCTTCTAGAGGCAGATAAAAAGGTTGGATAAGACCGATTGTGGGCTGTTATTTGGATCAGGTTTAGATGCAGGTTGGACTGTTGAACAGTTGCCAAAGTGGGGCTGAATAACAGTGTAGGACTGCTAGTAGTTTGTAATTTGGACTAAATCCAGATAAGTTGGGACCACAGTTACGAAATATGTTTCATTTCAATGAATTTTCCAAATTATTTTGGTCCGTCCATTAAAATGGACCGAATATATATCACTCCTACCCCGTTCTTCTCTCCCTATTATCATACCTCTATCTTGCTCTCTCAGTTAGATTTTCTTCCAATTCTACTAGAACCACAATTTGAACAGTAATCAACCCCAAAATATAAAAGATGCACCACCTTCCCCAAGTCCTATAGATTCATGGTTGACTCAAATAACTTCAATTATGCTAAAGTTAATTACTTGAAATCAATAAATATATTATTTTATAGTGCCTAGAAGTAACATCTTCTACAGCATTCCCTAACTTAATTTAATATAATCTAATCTACTTTACTGTCTTAGATACCAAGCATTGAGATAATCCTTGAACGAAGTAAAAGCTCATAGTCCATTTCAAAACCATAGCCAGAATTTAGCAGGTTGCCTTTATTTTCCATAAATACAGTTGTTCTTTGCAAAACAAAAGCATCTTAATATAAGTTCAGTGTTGTATTTCTAAGTTAGTGTTTATTTCTAATATTCTTTGTCAAGGACCAAAGTTCTCCATGTGAGATGAAGAAGAAAGTCAAATAAGCATAAAAGCCTTAGTTTAGAGAATATTGGTGACTCGAGTGAGATCAAGATAAATCTCAGTATTGGAGCTTCCTTTTGCAGATTCTGTTTCTTAATACAGGAAAAGCATATTGGAGGTGATCTTCAAGTCAATCAAGTCTTCTACAGAAGGTTCAGGAGATGTGTTTGATGTTTATTTAGATTTGTCGGAAATCGAATGAGAGATTGCATGGAAGTTTAATACAATATAGGGACAGTTGGATTTTGTCTAGTTTCTTTTGTAATTACATTAAGTTCTCGTGTAACTAGATTTCATTAGAATTCAAAATACTGAATCGAAACAGGTTGAAACAAAATAAATGAGTGTATTTAATATTAGACAAGCTTTAACCTATATCTAACCCTTAAAGACAATAATACATATGTAGACAAGAGACAATAGCACAAGCAAACCTGGGATTGCTCATTGTTGCAACCAAATGGTTGCAGGTTCAAAGTTAGCTTGCCTTTCCCCAAAAATGGTAGGTTCATGAACCATAATGGATCAAGCAGGCAAGAGGATAAATCAGACACTTAAAGCAAAACCTTAGTTGGGATGCCAATCCACTTAACCTATATTTGCACGCTTGTAGCTATATTGGTTAGGGACTTGAGTAGAGTGTCCGTGTGTGTTGCCAGAGTACTTTTAACCTATATTTCCACGCTTGTAGCTATATTGGTTAGGTACTTGAGTAGAGTGTCTGTGTGTGTTGCCAGAGTACTTTACAGAGCCAAAAATATTATTGCTTGAAACTAAAATAGGAACATTAATAATGTAGCTATCCAAAACCATGCCCCCTCAGCTTGAAATATATAATGTCATATGGATAGATCGATAGATACATAGAGAGAGAGGGAGGGAGGGAGCCATATTCAACAACTTTAATGTAAGTTCCAGTTTATAGATTATGATAGCATGTATAAGTTCTCTCTGCCATTATGTGCACCGATTCATAGCTTCTCAAGTCGTATCAAGCCACCATTTATAATTGTTGGCATGTAGTTTCAACAATTCTAAGCATCCAGATGTAATAACTTCTTCACAAATTCTCCTGCTCAAGTAAATCTTTAGTATAACTCGATTTTATCAGTTCAAATGAACATTGCAAAAAGCTCAAATTTCAACCTAAACACTGAAATTTCCATCACCCATGAAAAGAAACTGATGCAGTTCCACAGTTTTCAAGATCTTCTTAATAACACGTTAAAGAAAAAATCAATCTTTCTAACCCATCCACTCCAATTAATTATACAAAAACACTGAGCTCTTATCGCATCATCATCTAAATCTTATCCCATCTCTCTGGAGTTGGGTTTGTGAGTTATACTTTTTACTCACACTTAAATAAGGTTTCTACATTGAGAATCTTGAACTCTCATCTACTCGACAAAATCTCCATCAACTGAAATCAGAAAATAATGCAAAGGAGCACATAAAAATCAATTCCAAACATCTCCTACACTGGCATTCCCGTAAATTTTCCAACAAAGTCCTACCTTTCAGAATCAATTCCTTTTCCTTCGTCTATTCAAACGAATTTCACTACAAGAATCAAACTTTTTCTAGTTTCTCACAATCCAATGAAATTTTCATCAACCAAGTCCTAAATTTGAGAATCAACACCTTTCCTTCATCTATTCCAAGGAATTACACTTAAAAGAATCAAACTTTTTCCAATTTCTCGCAATCCAATGAAACTTTCATCAACCAAAAGAAGAACAAAACAAAAAAGAAAAAATCCGATATTTTACTGACCTCGATAATATCGTGCAATTGGATGATGTTCGGGTGATTGATCCTTTTCAAGATCCGAATCTCCGACAGGAGGCTGAGCTGCAACTTCCCGTTCAACCTCTCCATCACGATCTCCTTGATCGCGACCTCCGTGCCATGGATCCGGTGTCGCCCGTGCCACACGACGGAGAACGATCCGGATCCGATCTGCCGCCCGACTATGTAGTCTCCGATAACCCTAGATCTGCTGCTCGCCGACTGCGACATCGTCGAAACCCTAGAAACTCGGAGAAGAAACACCAGATACCGAAACTACCCCTGGAAACCCAGCTCCGACGGCTTCGAATCCAGCTCTGGAGCAGGGAAACGGAGGATATTTTGGGAAAAAATGTCTGACGGAAAGATGAAGGGATCCGATGAGAGAAAAAGAGATGTCTCTCTGTTTTCTTCTTAATCGGAGAGAGAGAGAGAAGGAACTAGGAAGAGAAGAAAGAGAGGGGTTTTTTTTCTTCTTCTTCTCTCTCTTGTTACGAAAATTATTTAAATGATAACGATGGATGCTACAATGCGGTTGCGTGTTTTTACCCATTCTATTTCTAGTGGGGCCCACCTGGCTCCTCCATTGATCATGATGATAAGAAGGGAGATGGAGATGGAGATGGTTTGGATGTGGATTAGAGTTTAGTGAGATTTCACGTCTTTAATTTAAGGGATTTTTTTATTTTAATATAAGAATTTCAAAGTTTAACAGTGGTATATCTAAGTAAATTTTACAGGTGTAAAATCCAACGGTGATTAAGCTTATACTGCTGTCAAACTAGGATTTTTTGCAATTAAAAGAGGGTAGATGCGTGTGGGGAGGCACTGAATTGATTATAAGCGGGTCATTTGTATCAATGGGGGAGAAATGCTCTTGGGTACTTCTCAATGATAATATGGGTTTTGTTTTTTATTGCTTTTACTCTTGAAACAAGGAAGGGGTACTGGAGAAGAAGAGAAAGTATTGAGATTATAGATGGGACATTAAGTAAAATCGATTGGTGGGGCCCATGTATGAATTGAAAGCCCTTCCAAGATCAAGAACCGTTTTACACTAATCATGATCCACTTGTCTATTTGATCATAGTAGGTCCATGTGTCTAATTGATCATAATGAGAAGAACATCTGATTTGGCATGCTTTACATTTAATTTATTTTATATGTGATCAATTGGGCGGTGAATTCCACTCCGATTGAAGTAAAATTAGAACAAGTGCCACTAAAAGAAAGGATATAGTATTAAACCATTTGGATTTTAGATGTGGGCCATCATGATGAAAGTATACGAACTACAAAGAGTTTTCTTCAGCATGCCTCTGTAATAGGACCCGGATTTCGGAAGAAGAATCCAAATTTGATTTTGAAAGCTCCATGTCAGTCGCGTGCTTAGATTGGTCACGTGTATAATAGGTATGAATCTGGACCGTTGGATGAGTATGGCAGAGCTAAAAGGTAAGTGAGACGTCTGTATGTTGTGATCATTGGTTAGTAGATCGTAGGAAGTACATAGTCACTAATCAACGGTTCAGATCTTATGATTATAAAAATTAAGAAGGGCTACCTAGTTGTTGTCAATGAGGGAATTTTGGTAAAAATGGAATTGAGCCAAATTACCATATTAACCAATAGAATCACGTTTTGTATGTGCTAGATTATTAAAATATTAAAACAGCCTAAAGTCTTATAATTTAATATAAGTGTATCGTGCCTCGCAAGCACCTCAATAAAAACATGCAGCCGACCATAGACATTGCTAAATTCATGGAATACAATATGGGATCATCAATCATTCATCTAACTAAATGTATTGATTAGTTTCTTTGCAGTACTCATTTATACATGGTAGGTAACATTTACCATGCATCCATTTGGCTCATGATAGAGCTCAGGAAAATGGAAAGATTTGGAGCGGTGGTGCAATCTAATTAGAATAAGACTTTGATGATGATCATGTTTAATTATAATTATTTACTCATCGAATGTATAAAATTTGATATGAGAAATAGTGCGCAAATGAAGCCATTTTTACATCAATACTTTCCCACATCTCTAATAATGATTATACTTTAAAGAGGTGGCGTGTGGTTTTCACCTAGAAGAAGTCTCGGCATCAAACTTCATCACCACCTTCTACTTTTAGGGTCCGTTTGGGAAGGGAGGAGGGGAGGGGAGGGGAGGGAAAATTTGAGGGGGAAGGAAAATGAAGGAGAGGGGAGAGAAAATTAATTTTCCCTCCTCTTGTTTGGGAAGTAAAAAAGTAAGGGGAAGGAAAGTGAAAAAGTATAATTTTATTTTTAGTGAGGTACAGAGAAAAAGACTATTTTACCCTTGCTCTTGGAAAAAATTCAAATAAAGTCTAAAGGGCATTATAGTCATTTCCTCACCCCATCCTCACTTTCCCCTCATTTTCCCCTTTGTTTTGGGGGGGAAATTTTTAAGGCAAAAAGTGTAATTTTTCCCTCCATTTCCCCCTCCCCCATTTTCCCTCCCCCCTTCCCAAACACCCTCCAAAACCACTTTCCCTCCACTTTCCCCCCTTTTTTTCCTCCCCCCATTTTCCCCCCCCTTCCCAAACAGAGCCTTAGTCACTCTGGTGGAGTCCAAAATGTCACTACCAAACAAACATGATAGTGTTTTTCATTATGTATAAATAAATTCCATTTGCAGGCCCTATGCATACAAGACAATGACTCCTAATTTTATTTGATGTTTTTAGTCAAGCAATCTAATTTGATGTTTCTTTTCTTGCAACCTGATTTTTTTGTACAATATATTTTGAATCTTGAATTTGATGGTTAGAAATGATAAATGATGAGTTATCTTATATTTTAAAGTCTTTTTTTTTTTCTCAAAATTATGTTTGGGCCATGACAAGCTTTTATGCCAATTGTCAACCTACCTAACACAACCCTCCTCTTTTACTTGGACTTGGGACTGACAGTGTAAAAATTAGTGGAGTTCCTTTGTTTAGCAGGAGTCAAATAAACCTTTTTCTGGTTAGAAAACATGACCGATTGAATTGTAAAAATTGTAAGGTTATTCCAAGAGAGAGTTTGACCACGCAACATAGACTAGTAGTTTTAGATATTTGCATTAGAAGAAGAAAGATGTAAGTAGTATATAAAATGTGCTCTAAAACAAGGTGGACAATCACTACAACATTTCGCACATTCAGCTACGAAGATTTTCATCGCTAAAAGTTAACAAAACGTCGGTAAAACCCTTTACCGACGAAAATATTTTCGTCGGCTCGACGTCTGTAAAACTTGGTGGACAAAACAATTTACCGACGAAATTAATTTGCGTCGGCAAAAATACGATTTTTACCGACGATTATTTGACTTTTACCGACGTTCTTTTTCGTCGGCAAAAATAATGAAATACTTTTGCCGACGTTTTTTTCTCGTCAGCAAAAATAAATAAATAAAAATGAAATACTTTTGCCAACTTTTTTTTTGTCGGAAAAAATAAAAAAAAAATGAAAAAAAAAATGAAATACTTTTGCCGACGTTTTTTTTTCGTCGGCAAAAATACAAATAAAAAATAAAAAATGAAATACTTTTGCCAACGTTTTGTTTTCGTTGGCAAAAATAAAATAAAAATAAATTAATAACAAAACACTTTTGCCGACGTTTTTTTTCGTCGGCAAAAGTAAAAATAAAAATAAATAAATAACAAAACATTTTTACCGACGTAAAAAAAGCATCGGCAAAAGTATTTTATTTCTTTTTGAACTGTTGTATTTGTTTTTTCCAATATAATTTTCCTATAAACCTGTTTGTACACCTGTATCAAAAAATAAACCTGTTCATGTACCTATATTCAATATTAAAAATGCATGCGAACAAAAGTTGCTAAATAAACAAACAACCATCGTCATTTTTCATCAAATCATTCATCTCATTATATAAATATTACAATCAATAATGACACAGTCTCATATAAATGTCCAATATACATATACAAATAATCTAAAAAGAATAAAACACCCCACAAGTCTGCAACCGACCCCAAAGCATCCATCAATCTACAATGACAAAAACAACATTAGAATCTTTTCAATGAATTAAATTATAAATGAAAGATAAACATGTATATATATATATATAAATCTTTTCCTAAGATTTTCGACGGCCTGTTTTTCAGCCCAAGTGTTGAGAATCAAGCGGTTTTTGCATTTAATTCGTTAACCAGAAGTCCGGTTCACTAACCGTCAATTCTTACAAGTTACTTTGGCCTTTGAACAAGGTACCCGTGTTGGTTTCTGGGCTGTCCGATGGCTGTTTCCCATTTTCGACCTCCGACGGCCTATTTTCGAAACTAATTGTTAAGAATCCAACGTTTTTAGGTCTAATTCGTTAACCAGGAGTCCAATTTATGAGCCGTCAGTTCCTGCAAGTTAACTTCGCCCCGAGCGAGGTGCTCATGCCGGTTTCTAATTTTTCCTAGGGCCGTTTCCCATTCCAAACCCCCCGCAGGCCATTTTCAACCCTAAGTGTTGGAAAATCCTATGTTTTCACTTCTAATTCACCAACCGGGAGTCCTATTTGCGAACCGTCAGTTCCTACAAGTCACTCTACCCTTGAGCCAGGTGCTCGTGCCGGTTTTCAATTTTTTCGGAGGCCGGTTCTGTTTCCGGACCCTCGGCGGGCCGTTTTAGACCCTAAGTGTTGGAATGTTGAAAAATCTAATATTTTCACTTTTAAATAACTAACCGGAAGTCCTATTTGCGAACCGTCGGTTCCTACAAGTCACTATACCCTCAAGCCAAGTGCTCATGCTAGTTTTTTATTTTTTAGGGGACCGGTTCCCGTTCCGGACCCCCGGCGGGCTGTTTTCGAGCCTATGTGTTAGAAAATTTGATGTTTTCGCTTCTAAATCACTAACCGGGAGTCCTATTTGCGAACCGTCAGTTCCTACAAGTCACTCTACCCTCGAGCCAAGTGCTCGTGCCGGTTTCCGATTTTTCTAGGGGCTGGTTCCCGTTCCGGACCCCCGGCGGGCCGTTTTCGAGCCTAAGTGTTGGAAAACCCGATGTTTTTCTAATTCACTAACCGGGAGTCCTATTTGCAAACCGTCAGTTCTTACAAGTCAATCTACCCTCAAGCCTTATGATAGCATCAGCACTAGAAATCATAGGTTCACAGGGTTGATACTTGAACTAGTTCTTGACCTCCCTGAAGGGTGAATAAGAGGTTCCTTTGGCTACATCATTGCTGATTTCAGTGCTGTAATCCAGCAAATCTGCAACATGGGTCCTTTAATCCATTATACATATAAAAAAAAGGCTCAGTGATGTGTATACAGGATCCAATCTCTTTTCTGAAAAATATGGAGTGGAACTCTTCTGGAGAGATATTTAACATGGAGTTTGCATGAAGTATAAGACTAGCCACCAACGAAAAACATGAAAAAACGTGCCCCTTTTCCGGTGTTTTGAATGCAAACTATTTATATGGAAAGTGTGTGCAGCTAGGACTTTGGAGAATGCAACTACTAATCCTTATGATGCCAAAAGGCAAATCGAGACTAATCATGGAATGAGAAAAGGCAAATAGAGATTTTGCACATTTTCATTAATCCATGATCAGGATCGATATGTACACATAGATCCAGTAATTCACATATTAACATTAAAAAATTAATGAAAGTAGAAGGAACTAAAAATGGATTGATAGCTTTCTAAATTTAAACCAACTATTATGAAACATAAAAACATAAATTATGGATCAACTATTCCCAGATGTTGATTTATTGGTCAAGTGCATTGTGTAGTTATGTGGGTGTGTCAGTTTAGTCTCTTATAATCCTAAATTAAGAACAAAAAAGCATGGATCAACTAGGCACTCTTAGATATTGATAAGATTCAGAGTCATTAAATTCAATCCCATCTTATTTAACAAAACAGAATATTATCCTAAAAAATAAAAACCGAAATATCAACCTAAAATGCACCACAGTCAAAAACCAATTTAGAGGTCCCCTGCATCACAAAAACCCATCCCAAATTCACTAGATCCAAGTATTTCGCATCCGAAAGCATCTCCAGTGAAACTTTCCCCAATCCATGTAGAAGAACAAGAAAAATGGATTCAACTTCCCACCATCAAACCAACACAGAAAATTCCAAATACAATTCCAATCCTCCAAAATCACCACCTTACCAAATACCAACATCAACATTATCCATTCTAAGTTGCACTTCAAAACCCCACAAGAGAAGAAATCCATCAAAACTATCAAAGACCCAATCACAGCTCATTCTCATCATCCCATTAATTTCTCTTAAGAAATATCAAAGACCCAATCAGAACTCATTCTCATCATCCCACCACCTCAACTTAACCACTACATCAACAACTCTCTATCCATCCAATCAAGAAAATAAATCCAGCACAAACCAAAACCATCATTATCATTTGTTAATCATCTTCACCAATCAACTGACTTCATCATCTCTATCACCCTCACTGCATCTTCTTTCCTCTCACCCATGAACCCACTTACTCATCAAACACCATTCCGAAACCAACCCATTTGAAGTGTATGCCAGCCTCCAAACTCACAAACCAAGCACACCGTCTTTCATCTGAATCCAATTCATCTCTTTGCCCATCAACTCACTACCATCAAAACAAAAGTTTTTGCTCCAAGACTAGCAAAACAATCAAATGCAGATAACTAGTAGAACCCCACCATCAAAAAAATAATTGAAATAGAATAAAATGAAGTACTGAAGAAAAGAAAAAACAGAGAGTAACAATAAGAAATGCAACCTATTAACCATGAAAATTCCAAACAGAAGCTGCAAATACCCATATCAGATAGAAACGAAGAGAGAAGAGATGAGAAAGTTAGTCTACCTGCAGAGAGGGGAGAGATGCAAAGGCAGCAACGGCAGAGAGGGTCCGAGCAGAGGGAGCGCCGCGAGAGAGGGAGACCCTTCCTCAAGCGACGATCAATTTCGGGTAGAAAGAGTGAGAGAGAGCAGATTGAGAGAGAGCAGAGAGATCGAGCGAGAGAGACAGAGAGAACGAGTGAGAGAGAGCCCAGAGATCGAGCCAGGGAGAGAGATAAATAGCAGAGAGAATAAAGAGAACAAAGAGAGCAGAGAGAGCGAGACAGAGTGAGAGAAGCGTAGATCTAGAGAGAGAGAGAGAAGAGGGAGAGGGAGAGAGATAAAAGAGGGCTTTTGGAGGTGGGAGGCGGGAGAGGGGAAAATAGGAGCTTTACCGACGTTTTTATTTCGTCACGAAAAAGAAATTTTTGTCGGTAAAAATTAATAAATTTTTATTAATAAAAAATAAGTTAAAAGTCAACAACTTTTATCGACGTTTTATGCCAAACGTCGGCAAAACATTTTTCAATGCTAATTTTCATCGGTAAAAAATTAATTTCGTCTGAAAAATAAAAAAATAAAAAAAAAAATAAAATACATTTACTGACATTTTATTTTTCGTCGACAAATGAAAAATAAAAATAAATAACAAATGAAAAGACTTTTAATGACGTTTTTTTTTCGACAAAATAAAATAGAAAAATAAATAAATAAAGGAAAAGACTTTTACCGACGTTTTTTTTTTCATCGGCAAAAGAAAATAGAAAAATAAAAAAAAATGTAAAGACTTTTACCGACGTTTTTCTTTCGTCGGCAACAGAAAATAGAAAAATAAATAAAAAATAAAAAAACTTTTGCCGACGTATTTTTCGTCAGTAAAACAAATAAAGCATCGCTAAAAGTCATTTTACCGACGTTTTCTAATTTGTCGGTAATAATCTCTCATTTTGACTTCCCTAAATTCCAAGATTGAACTTTGCAGACATTTTTAAGGAAAACGTTAGTGAAAGTTATACTTTTGCCGACATTTTTAAAGAAAACGTCTGTGAAAGTTATACTTTTACCGACGTTTTATATAAACATCCGTAAAAGTATGACTTTTACCGACAATTTATAAAAGCGTCGCCAAAATTCGTAGCTAAAAGTGAAAGTTGTTGTAGTGAATGAGAAAGGGCAACAATATTTAAGGACAAAGTGATAGATAAAGGAGAATGGAATTTTGAAGAGAAACTACAGCGAAGCAAAATCAAATGGTTAATTGTATTAGAAAGGTTGATAAAGAGGTGCTTGGAGAGTCAAAAGGGAAGATACATAATTATAAAGAAACTTGTGGTGGAGTGTAGAGGTTCAAGAAGCTTTTCGGGAGAAGAGACGTGGTTACAAAATTTGGCAAGGTACTTGAAATATGAAAAACTATGAGATGCACAAGAAGGCAAAGAAAGAAGCTAAGAAAGTGGTAAGTGGTGCAAAGTGCAAAGCATTTGATGACCTATATAATAGGTTGGGAACACGAGAATGAGAGAATGATATTTTTAAGCTTGCAAAAATAAGAGAAATAAAAAGTAGGAAATTAGATAATGTCAAATGTGTTAAGAACAATGACCAAAAGGTCCTAGTGAAGGACATCGATATAAAAGAAAGATTGAGGGAGTATTTTAGCATACTTTTAAATGTCTATATAGGAGACATAAGAACGAAAGAGGATCCTTCAGTAGCAAAGCATACTATTTTTTTTTGTAAAATTAGGGCAGTGGAAATGAGGAAACTATTAAAACAAAGAGAGGTGGGAAAGCCAGTGGGCCAAAATGACATCCCGATTGAAGCTTGAAAATGCTTAGGAGAAGTTGGGGAGATTTCGCTAACTAGATTTTTTCAATAAGATATTAATGACAAAAAAAATGCCGGATAAATGGAGAAGAAGTATTGTAGTACCTATATATAAGAACAATGAAGATATATAAAACTTTACCAACTATCGTGGGATTAAACTTAGAGTCATACTTTGAAGCTATGGGGGAGAGTAATGGAGTAAAGACTTAGACAGAAGACTAAGACATTTGGAAATCAATTTGGCTTTATGCCTGGGAGGTCAACAATGAAGGCTATCTTCTCACTAAGGCAATTAATAGAAAAACATCGAATAAAGAAGAAAAATCTGCATATGGTCTTCATCGATCTAGAAAAAGCCTACGACATGGTACCTAGAGATTTAATTTGATAGGTTTTAAATAAAAGAAATGTTCTATATGGTTATATTAAAATTATTAAAGACATGTATGAAGGATCAGTAATGAGTGTGAGAACTACTTGTGGAGAGACAGGGGAGTTTTTAGTTACCAAAAGTTTGGATCAGGGGTCAGCCATAAGCCCTTATCTCTTTACACTGATTATGGATGAGTTAACTGATCATATTAGAGAAGATGTACCTTGGTGCATGTTATTTGCAGATGATATTGTGTTGGTAGATGAATCAAGAGATGTTGTGAATGTAAAACTCGAGAGATGGTGGGAGGCTTTAGAATCCAAAAGCTTTAAAATAAGCCGTACAAAGATGAAATATATGAATTGTGACTTCAGTATGCATAAGAAATAACTGAATCTACTGTGAGATTTGAAAACTATGAGATACCACAAAATGATTCTTTCCGCTACCTTTGCTTTATAATTAGTTAGGATGGGGAGATTGATGAAGATGTCGAACGTAGGATAAAAGCGGGATGGTTGAAGTGGAGACTTGCTTCTAAAGTACTCTGTGACCTACGAATCCCCACAAGATTGAATGAAAAATTTTACAGGACAACAATTAGACCAACTATGACCTATGAAGCAGAATGTTAGCCGATCAAGAAATAACGTATGCTCAAAATGGATAATAGCAGAGATGAGAATGTTGAGGTAGATGTGTGGTAAAACTAGGAAGGATAAAATTAGAAATGAGCACTCTCGAGAGCATTTAGGGGTAGCAACAGTTAGGGATAAAATTAAAGAAACCCATTTGAGATGGTTTGGGAATGTCCAACGTAGGCTCGTAATGACGCCCGTAAGGAAAAGTTTAGCCATGAAACATTGATGGCCCACCAAGGAGAAGGGGTGGGCCAAAGAGAACGTGGATGGAGGTGGCAAAATGGATAATATGAAGGAGTGTGACTTATCTAAGAATTTGGCTCAAGATAGATCAGAGTGGAGAAACAAAATTCATGTAGCCGACTCAACATAGTTGGGATAAGGCTTTGGTGATGATTATTATTATTATTATTTTTGTCAAATGCAATTGACACAAAAGACAAGTTTATCCCCTAAAATCACATTTTATACATGCCCTAAATTTTATCCAACCATGATAAAAATATTGCCTAGGATCTAGCAGTGAGGAGCATCGTGCATTTACGTACAAACTAAAAACATTGCATAAGTTAGAAGTTAGTTCGTTGCATTTAACCAGACACATCAATAAATATGTAGACCTTCTAAAGACATTAGGGGTAATGAACTGGTCTACTAAAGCTTTAGTTCATTTGACATTTTTTTGTCATCAAATTTAAGTAGATGATTTTATTTGAAAACTAGTTTTTCTTTTTGCAACAAAAATTAAGTCTTGAATTTAATGATTAAGAATGATAAATGATGACGGTGACTGTCTTTAAATTCTAAAGTCTTAATTAGTTTCTTGTGTCAACTGTTATTGACACAAAAGACCAGTTTGTCCCATAAAACCATGCAAAACATATATATTTGGGAAGATGGAAGTAGCCTATGCTCTGGTTGAGAAGAACATTGCTTAATAAATGATCCAAGTCTCACATTAACTTTGAAATTTAGCGTCCCAAATATTTATTTATTTATTTATTTTGCCATTCTTACTCATATAAAGAAGATGAGCAAGCTCACATAATGGATTTGGGGCCTACAAAACTCAAAAAACTAATAACAACGTTGTTAGTAGAACTCGAACAAAGGTGTGTGAATTGTTTTACCACATTTTCATGTGTGTGCACCATTTTCACACTTCATTTATATCATCCACTTGCATGGTGTATCGGATAAGGTCCCAAATAGTTCGAAGCGAGGACCTCTAGCTCAGTACCGAGCTTCCTAACCAATCGAACAATTTAAATTAGTGCAAAGAAATGTTAACACGCATGTAACCATTACACATGCATAATAGCTATATCTAAACATCTATACACCCTTATCTATCTATCCTTATAAAAGAGAGAAAGATGTTGTACATTTTTCACGCCACACATGCCCAATGAAATGCAAGTTGTGGGGCCCACCCTTATTATATAATAAATCTATATACCCTTATAAAAGAGAGAAAGATGTAGTCAAGTCGTGGGGCCCACCCTTATTATATAATAAATCTATATACCATTATAAAAGAGAGAAAGATGTTGTACTTTTTTAACAATACACATGCCCAATAAAATGCAAGTTGTGGGGCTCACCCTTATATAATATATATCTACTACCCTTATAAAAGGGCAGGGGTGACATGCTTAAGTTGTGGGGCCCACCCTTATATAATATATATATATATATACTGCCCTTATAATAGGGCATAAATTTTTTTTCTTCTCTTTTATCTCGACTTGGGGCATGAAGCAACTTGACATAAATGTGAATAGCAGAAATAAGAATGTTAAATGGATTTATGATAAAATAAAAAATGAGCACATTCAATCAAGAACATATAAAGGTAGTATCAATATGTGATAAATGAAGTGCAATTGGACATTGTCCAATGTGGACCAAAGGATAATGTTTGGGAAGAAAATAAAACTTATCTATGCAAGTTGATGCCCCATCAAAAATGGGTAAGCCAAAGAGGACACAAATGAAGGTAGTAAGAATAGATCCAATGAAGTGCTACCTATTCAAGAATTTAGCCTTCATGCAGCTGAACCCATTAATATAAATTGGGACAAGATTTTGATGATGATGATCTTTAAACCAAGAAATATAAAAAAACAATTAAAGATGAAAGCCCATTTTGTTTTCCTAGAAAAAACTTGAGCTCATGCACTCTTACAAGCTATCAGGACGTTTGGCTTCCCTAACTTGCCAAGCTAAACTAGGGACACCCACTATTATCTTATATTTTGTGTGCGTCTTTTTGAAAAATAAAGCCAAAAAATAATGGAGAAACTAAATATGAAGCCATCCGCAAAAAGGTTTTTGCTATGGTACATTTGAGGTTAATATATTAAAGCAATAGGGGAGGGGTGCTCGAGGGGCGCCATGTCAACAGGTAGGGAGTTCTATTTTCAAAGAATTACTTTTAAAAAAATATACACAACTTTGGCTTTGATGTGGGCCACTACACCTCCTAAATCTCCTGAGTTAACTTAAGATTATGTTTCCCTAACTACATTTCTAAAATCCTTCTAACTTCTTCTCAAATCTCCTTTTTCCTAACTTTCCTATTTTATCTTCCTATCTTAATCCTCACATTACTCTCTAATCTTAATCCATCCTAGATCAGAGGTTATTAGATAAGCCCATCAATATACAAGTTCCTTAATCCTCTCAAAATACCACTAGCTCGTAAAATGTTGTTACATGGTCCTCTCAACCTCTCCTGCATAATCCAACAAGCTTTCCGGTGGATAGTCCTCTCAAACCCATCATCAAAACCAAGTAAGACAACCTATTTAATAAAAAAATTCAAATGTCATCGGTAATCATTAATGTTTTTTTTTTTCCACGAATAAGAGGAGTGAAATAACTTTTTCTTCTTTTGAAAGAATTTTTCATTTGCCATTGTATTTTCTTTAGGTTCGTATGTTGATTTTTAGTGATTGAACCTCATTAAATGTGGGTACTATTAGGACAAACCAATCCATTTTTCTAAATAATATATATATTTATTTATTTCATCAATAATTTTTTATTGAAAATATATAATTTAAATATATTTTTTTCTTTGGCCCGGCTTAGCATGGACCTGTGAAGAAAGAATCTACTTATAATTTTCTCTCCACGCCATGGGGCCCACTCAACCAAATCCAAATTGACATATGCTGGTTCTTCCCACTCTCAATCAAACTTCAAATCACAATTAACATGATGTATAGATATAAGTAGTGGCCCCCCCCCCAAGAGCATGACATGCATGGCATCAAAATGGACAGTTGCCCATCTTCTCACCTCCATCGAACTTCAAATCATATGCATCATGAGACATTGATAGTGGGCCCCAAGATACGTGTTTGAGATTTTCATTTTCGCTTTGACAAGCCCTGCACTGCTTTAAAAAAATAAAGAAAATTGAAACAAAACCTATGAGAGTTTTCTCTCTCAAACAATATGATATCTTCTCTTCAAAACTGAGATCAATCTACTCATAGACAGCTTTCATGAGATCCACGACTAGATGATAAACTTACATATCATGGCCATAACATTCAATGACTTTCTCCTTTTTCCTGCCCGTCTTTAGGTATGAAGAAAACCCATTTTCTCTCTTTTGTCTCCTTTTACTGCATTTTTCTTAACACTAAACCAATAGAAGATCATGCATTGGTTTAATGATTTCTTGTGAGGCCCCACCCTTTGTGGGCCCTCTAATGTATATTTTAAATGCTAATTGATACTAATTATTACTAATTAATACTAATTATTGCTAATTACTAGCTAATTGTGCTAATTAGGTAAATTAGGGTAATTAGATAGATATCTCCTAAGTTAGTGTTAGACTAGTTAGTTGTATTAGTATTAGGGTTTTTGTGTAGTCTTTTCTAATTCTAGGTCAGTTAGTGTAGGAGAGGCTTTAGCTAGGGATTAGGTTTAACTAGAGGGGGGTCATTGCAAAAAGTGCATCTCTAGAACCTTCCAACCTAAAGACTAAAAAGCCCCTAACCCTAACCCTAATTCTATGAAAACCTAAAGGCTATTACAGTCATTAGCCCACCCCCCTAAGCTATAAATCCAGCACAAATCCCAATGAGCCCTAGCAACTATTCACTTCATTTCCTCTCTTCTTCCTCTCTCATTTCTTTCCTAAGTTTCAAGCTACTGTTGTGCTGGGATTTCCTCTTAGTAGCTACTGCTACTACTTCTTCTTTTTCTCCATTGAGCTGGGACTGTTACTGTGCTGGGATTCTCTCTTCTATTTCTCTCTCTCTAAAAAACCTTCTCTCCCAAGAAAAAAGGCAAGTGCACTATACTACTAGCATAGAATGTATGTGGTTGTTTCCTTTGATTCTGTGGTTTTTAATTCATGTATGTTATTGATTAGTCCTAGTGATTACCTGAGCTTAGTTGTGTGTTTGGATGGATTGGGCATTGATGGATGGGGATTTCACCCCCCCCCCCCCCCATTTGGAAGATCAATGGGTCTAAAATGGTGTTTGATTAATGGGCATTGTAATGTTCTATAATTTTATTTGATTACTAGATGAGGGGAGGTGAATAGAATTTATTTAGTTAGGAATTTGATGGAGATGGTCACTGTATCAAGTCATTGTTAACAGAGTAGTGGGATTTTGGGTTTTTCTTTGTATTAAGATCAGTGGGCCCAGGTGGGCCACCTTTGGAGATCCGGACCCCACATCATGTAGGGCCACCTTGGGCGACCCGGATGATGAGGGCTGATCGTGGGCCCCTGATTAGTGGGGCCCACGATCGTGGCTCTCTCCATGCACCAGACGAGCTCGTCCTCTGCTGGCAACGTTGTGCAATGTTCTGTGCAGAACCTGTGTTGTGTTGAGTGGGAAAGAGATGAGTGGGGGAAAGAGTAACCTGAGGAAGCATGGGAAAATGTATACCCACTTGCTTTATGTACATTCCCTTTTTTTTTTATTATTCTGGAATAGTAGTGGAGTAGGACAATGGATACATAACTCACTGTTATCAGGCCCAGTACAAGTTGTAACGTTATGGTTTCAAAGCCCATGGTCCTCTGGATGGTAGGTGGATAGGAATAGGAGAGGGGAAAGTTGGTTGATGTGTGCTGACGTGGGAAAGGGGGTGGCCTGATAGGTTCTGGATGGAGGGCTTTGGGCCCAGTGGGGCCCACTGATCCAATAACCATTAGTTATATTAATTAAAATTAATCCTTTAGTTTTTAATTAGCACCATTAATTTTCATAAATTGGAAATATAAACCCCTTTAGTTTTTATTGAACCAAATTGGAGCTGGGCCCAGTGGAGCCCACTAATCCATAACCCATTAGCTTTATTAATTAAAATAAAACATTTAGTTTCTAATGTGTGCAATGGGACCCATTAGTTTTAGAAAATTAGGAAAGTAGGACCCTTAGCCTTTATGGAACCCTATTAATTTTAGAAATTGGAAATAAAGACCCTTAGTCTTTAATTAATTTAAATTAGTTTGGACCCTTTAGATTTATACCTTTAGAAATTTCATTAGATTTTATAATTTGATTAAGCCCTGAGTATTTTATGAACCCAATTCGAATAGTTTGTGTATGACTTGGATTTTTCCATCAGACTCAAACCTTAGTGCAAAGGTTGAGATTTGGCTTGGAATCTGTTAACTCAGGTACACCTGTGTACCAGATCGACTGGATGGCCACCTGGTCAATCGGGTACACTGGAAATTCCAGAAACCAAACCAAGTCCCAACTTTGATTCCAGTGGAGCAGATCGCCCGACCCTTGCCAGGTCGACCTGCCACACTGTGAACACTAATATGTGAGTTTAGCATTTGTTTTATGATTGATCGATTGTGGGGCCCATTGACCATCCAAATGAACTTCCATCAATGTGCCAAGCACGAGTCAATGGCGTGGCTCGACGTTGACTCGTGGGGACCACCGATTAGGGTTTCGGTCGTTTAATCTAAGATGATTTGACCCCTAAGAGTTGTCAATGATGCCCGTAACCTCCTAAGCACCAAACACAGTATCATATGACATCAGTGACTTCGTTTAGAGATCAAATTACCGGAGATAGACCTGAACCTAAACGTGGCCGATTACCTAGGATTGGACCGTTGTATTTCCCTATTGATTCTCATGTTGAAGTTCACACTTCACCTTGTTTAATGCTGTCAATCTTAAATCTTTAGTGTAGCTGTAACTATTAGTTAAATATAAATGGAGGACCTGAACTTAGGGTATCTTAGAGGTGACCCGATAGTATGATTGGAGAACACTGACCCGTGTCTTTGTCTAGGCGGGCCCATATTGGGCCTAAGTGTGGGATGTGTACCTTTAGTTGGAAGAGGTGGTTTATATTGAGCTTTTAAGTCATAATGAATTAGGATGAACTGTTTATCAATAGTAAATTGATATGATGCCTCGTTTGGACGGTTTTAGACCAGGCCACGGATTTGATGGGCCTTGGTATGGATCCAACGAGTGGGCTTGGACTTAGAGTATAATCCATAGACTGATTGATGTACAGACCTCTTAGAGACATTGTTAGGACCTTGTTTACGCAAGGCGAAGCCTAGACAGACACAGACCCTTAGAAGTATTCTCGAGTCGGCATTAACATTCACTCGGTTGATTTAAGCTCAGCCTGTGGACTGATCATCCCCAGTAGGAGCTAGTTGAGTGTTGAGAAGCTATCATGATGAGCTGTGTGGTTAAGACAGACGGTGTGATACCGTGTCCGGTCTTGAGTGATGAGTGTGATGAAATGATGAGTGATTTGCGGGATTAGTAATTCCCAGCACTGGTGAGTTTTCTCCGCCGCAACTGTGTTTAGTATGGGAGGGATGCGGCATAATATCCCGCGGTATTCCAGCTCGTGTCACTACAAGAAATTTAGGCTGTTGCGACGAAATCTGATGACGATTTTTTTTTGTCTTAAAAGAACACCCAAAGGGGGCGAAATATAAATTTTTTCGTTTGTTTTCATTTTTTTCAAAAGTATAGGAGACGAAAACAAATTTTCGTCTACAAAAATATGGCGCCAACTTGTTTTGTGTTGGCGCCAATTATTTTAGCTCATTAGAGACGAAAATTGTTGTCACAAAATATATATATTTTTTTACGACGAACGTAATTCGTCACCAATAAGGATAAGTTATGGAAGACGAACATATTTCTTCACCAAAATAAGACACCAATTTCATTTGCTTTGGCTCGGATTATTTTAGTTTATCGGAGACGAACATTTTTGTCACAAAATATAATTTATTTTTGTGACGAACTTAATTCGTCACTAATAAGGATAAGTTATGGAAGACGAAAATATTTCGTCACTAGAATAAGGTGCCAATTTCATTTGCAGGCGCGAATTATTTTAGCTCATTGGAGACGAAATTTTTTGTCACAAAATATAATTTGTTTTGTAACGAACGTAATTCGTCACCAATAAGGATAAGTTATAGACAACGAACATATTTCGTCACCAAAATAAGACGCCAATTTCATTTGCTTTGGCGCGAATTATTTTAGCTCATTGGAGACGAAATTTTTTGTCACAAAATATAATTTGTTTTTTTGACGAACATAATTTGTCACTATTAAGGATAAGTTATGGAAGACGAAAATATTTGGTCACCAAAATAAGGCCTCCAATTCATTTGCGGTGGCACCAATTTCGTTCGCACTTGAGCCTATTCCTCTCTTACAAGTATTGCTTTGGAAAAGCCTTTAAAATGACTAAAATGGGCCCCCAAGTCCCTAACGTCCATCCCCCCCACCCCCCACCCCAATCCAACGCCCCTTTTCCAAAACCCATTTCCCCCTTTGTCCCTCAATCTATCCCGGTCTCTCTTTTCCAAAACCTTTTTCCCCCTTTTCCAAAACCCTTTTCCAGAAGAGGAGTGAAGAACCATTTTCCCCATTTTCCAAAACCCTTTTCCAACATCTCCCACCCATTGTCTCAAGCAGCAGCCCCATGGCCCATTGGCCCCCATCAATCATCATCACCCTCCATCAACACAAGCAGTGCAGACCCATCCCTGATCAGTGATCCCTCTCATCTCTACTTCTCTCAGTCTCTCTCGCCTAGAATTCCCAGACGCAACCACCATCACCAATCACCATCATTTGTGCCTATCATCCTCCATCCAGGAGTCCGCCACCGCCAGGTACACCTACCTCTCTCAGGCTCTGCTACTGTGAGAACTTGGTCCGGGCGGTACCCTTAACCACGGGGCGTAGCGTGTCAACCACGGGCTTCAAACGGTGAGTCTCCATTAGCCCACACCAGAAATATCCAAGTCATGACCTTAGGCTTATAAGTCAAACCCCGTATTAATTTAGCATGAGGCTTTTTAAAACCATGCGTCCTCAGAAATCGTAAGAACTCCGAAGTTAAGCGTGCTCGGGCGGGAGCAGTATTAGGATGGGTGACTTCCTGAGAAGTCCTCGCGCGTGCACGTTGGCCAAAACGGACAATTTCATGCTGAGTTCGGCGGGGTTGTGACAGTTGGTATCTGTCGCGACCCCGGACCGGGAATCCTGAAGGAAACTGACTAATCCGGGATCGGGACACTAAAGATAAGAAATAATGATGAATGGATTTAACCACATATACATTTTTAAGATGACATATATTTATTTAATTTCCCACATGTGTCCGCGGTGAGGATATCACAACCTTGCATGAATATTTCTTTTAAGTGCGGAAGCGTGTAGCAAATCAAATAGTGGGGCTTTCTCTAGTCATGGAAGCAATGACATCAAGTATGAATACTGTATCAGAATGAGCAATGATATATATATAGCAAGTTTCCTAAGTAAGTTAAAGTTTATACAAGTATCATTTAATTACATCTCCAAAAATAGAGGCCAACAAAGGCCAATATGAACAAAACAATAACCCAAAAGAATGGTTAAATAGTTTTCCTCAAAATGTTACGCTTCTCCAAGCAATCTGATGTCTACATGACATCGTCAGCACGCCACTCGACTAGAGGTTGCGGCTCACCTACCGCCTCCTCTGGCTCCTCCTCAAGGAAGCCGGCAACGGGACCTGAGTACCAAAGCAAAGGGTCAGACACGACGGTCTGGCAAGAGAATGAAAAGATACAACAACATATAATAAATGAAATCTCTTGAAAAGAGTAGAAATCTGAGTTAGGCAAGAACTCTCATAAAATAGATAAATCATTTGCTATGAACAAGTAAACAAGATAAAACATATCAGGTATCCAAGGAATCGGGAACTAACAAGGTGGCAATCACATAAAGCTAAGTCCTCTGTCACTAAAGTGACAACAGTATCACGGGACGTTGATCTCAGTCACACAAGGTGAGGAGAAACAACGTAAATCATATATACAATATAAATATATGGAAACGGGACCACGGTAGCAAACCGGGTATCGGGACGGGACCACGGTGATAAACCGGGTATCGAGATCCAAACGGCAGCTGGCGGGACGGGAGAAGGATCTCCAAGTCAGTGGATCAAACTGACAAGGTTATCCAAGCTTAGTGATGCTGACTCATAGGTCAAAACCAATCGGGACATATACAAGTAAATCAAGTACAGTAAATAAACGGGTAAAATGGGGGTGCTCAAGGGCACACTGTCATTTCATGTCGGGCAATACATTTCGGGACAAATAACTGTTACTAATGTAACTCCAATGCTTTCGGGAAAACAAGTCATGTAATGCAAATCTTGGAAGTGAGGTGAAACAATGAACTATAACAAATTTCGGGTAAAATATTAATTTCAAGATCTATTTAAGTGAATAGGGGTCCCGTATGTCGATTATAGTCATTACTTGGTACTCCTTGAGTTTGAAGACATTCCGGGCTCCTTATGCACTTTTACGATTTTCCCAAAATTTTCAATGACATCTTCGTGATATGGTTTCTTTCTCGAATGGCCTCTTACATGGCTTAATGAATCACCTTTGCCCAATGAAGCTCAGCGCTCAAGCGAAAAGCTCTCCGGAACCTGGAAAATTTCGGTCACCTGGCGGTTAGCCGCTGGCTGACCGCGCGGCTGACCGTGGTTGTGCTGCAGAAAATACAGCTTACTGGAAAGCTGACCGCCAAGCGCGGTTACCTGGCGGTTAGCCGCCGATGTGTTCGGGGGTTAGCCGCGGGATAACCGTGGAGTTGACCGAGTTATCAGGTGGAGAAAATGATGCTCTCTGGAAAGGTAACCGCGATGTGCGGTTGGCTGGCGGTTAGCCGCCGATGTGTTCGGCGGTTAGCCGCTGGCTAACCGTGAGGCTGACCGCGTTTTCAGGTGGAAAATGATGCTCTCTGGAAAAGGAACAGTGGTTGTGCGGCTAGCTGGCGGTTAACCGCCAGTCACCAGACAGCTAGTCGCCGGGTGACCGCTGGCTGACCGCCAGGTGCAAGAAACGCCCACTGTGTTCAGATTTGAGTCATTTTCCTCCTCAAAACCATCCTCCTCACATCCACTTAATCTTTGCCACAAAACTGAGCTAAAAGCTCCTCCAATGCATCTATTTATCCTTCTCCCAATACTCCAATATTCGTTCATTAATCACTTCTTCCATCCACATCCCATTTCATACAAAGAAAGAAGGAAGGAAACCATTTCACAAACATTCATTTAGGGTATCACAAAGGACAATAAATGCTCAACCAACATGTTTATAAAGCATTAATGAGACTATCAAGATGCATTTATTTCAACCAAAGACACATTAATGGAAGCATGGAAAATCCATAAATACTTCACCAAACCATTTCAAACTTAAAGACATCCAATCATTCACTTGCCTCTAGTCCAAGCTAGCTGAAAACAAGCCTCTATTCACCTCTATTGCTCAAAGCCAAGCTACAATAAAAAACCCCCAAAACAACCCTAAAATGGGTTACACAAAGAATGAAAATGAATGAACCAACAATAAAGCAAATGTAGCTTCTCAAGGGCTAGAGGAACACTAATCTAGAAGATGGGAAGAATCACTTACTTGGAAGGTCCTCTAATGGCAATGGTAAGCTCAAAGGAAGCCTTGTGATGGAGGGTTCTCTTCACAAATGGTATCAATGGAAAGCTTGTAAGATGAGGATGAAGATGATGATCTCTATTGCTTGATTGATGAACTATTGGTGTGGCTTGGAGATGAAGAAGCAAGAAGAAGAAGAGAAAACACAAGGAACCCTAGGTTCAGCTGGTTTGTGCTGGAGCAATGGAGAGTGAAATGAGCAATAAAGAAGGTGGGTTCTCTTTTGTTAACAAAGGAGGTTGGGTCCCACAACTTAAGGGACTACATTGGCTGAAATCATCTCTCTCGGGACCTCGGATGGATTCGACGAAGAAGGAAGAAATGATCGTCGAAATATCTAGCTTCCAAAAAGTATATGTTTCGCGGGTTTCGGAAATATCAAGTTTTGGGTACAGATTTGGTGTGCAATGACTGTTTTGCCCTCAAGGCCAAGAATTCGGGTTTCGGGGCCTCAAACGGAGAAGGGATCAACATGAAAGTTGTAGGAATCCACAAGATGAATGCAACGGGCCAAAAGCACAATTCAAAACACTTCGGGAAATTTATCAAGAAAATGCAAAGCCGAAAAGGGAACCCCCAAAGGGCCCCACTAGCTACCAAAGCATTCAAAAGCCCAAAACTAGAAACAAGGTTATTCTAAACCCAACTTAACCAAAAATCACTAATCAAGCTTAGCACTAACACGAACTTAATTAGTACTAATCGGGATCACTTGGGTCGGGGTCTTACAGTATCAGAGCCGAGGACGACTCTATTTCTAGTGGGGGAGAATGTGAGATCTTGGTCCGGGCGGTATCCTTAACAACTGGGTGTAGCTTGTCAATCACGGGCTTCAAACGGGGAGTCTACGATAGCTCGCATCGGAAATATCCAAGTCCTGACCATGGGCTCATAAGTTAAACCCCGTATTAACTTAGCATGAAGCTTTTTAAAACCGTGCGGCCCCGAAAATCGTAAGAACTCCGAGGTTAAGCGTGCTCGGGCGGGAGTAGTACTAGGATGGTTGACCTCCTGGGAAGTCCTAGCACGTACATGTGGGCCAAAGTGGACAATTTCATGCTAAGTTGGGCGGGGCTGTGACAGTTGGTATCAGAGCCGAGGACGGCTCTATTTCTAGTGGGGGAGAATGTGAGATCCTGGTCTGGGCGGTACTCTTAACCACGGGGCGTAGCGTGTCAACCACGGGCTTCAAACGATGAGTCTCCGTTAGCCCGCATCGAAAATATCCAAGTCTTAACCATGGCTTATAAGTCAAACCCTGTATTAACTTAGCATGAAGTCTTCTACAATCGTGCGGCTCCAAAAATCGTAAGAACTCCAAAGTTAAGCGTGTTCGGGCAGGAGCAGTACTAGGATGGGTGATCTCCTGGGAAGACCTTGAGTTGGGCGGGGTAAATGCGATAAAATTTTTCGTCTCTATTTCTTATATTTATGACAAAATATTTTTGTCTCTAATTTCTTCCTTTAATGACAAAATATTTTGTCACTAATTACTTACAAATATGTTTCCAACATAATGTATTGGAGACGAAAAAAAAATTACTTGTTTCCAACAGTGTATTGGAGACAAAAAAAAATCGTCACAAATTTATCTTTTTCAGTGACGAATTTTTTTTCCATCTCCAATACCTTTTAGCGACAAGGCTTTGGCAA
The DNA here is from genome assembly GCA_038049695.1 of Cinnamomum chago. Lineage (NCBI taxonomy): Eukaryota > Viridiplantae > Streptophyta > Magnoliopsida > Laurales > Lauraceae > Cinnamomum > Cinnamomum chago. Next base: position 16,789,198 of record CP142459.1, read on the forward strand.
CAAAACGGGTGACGAAAAATTTTCGTCTCAATTAGTTTTGGTGACGAAATATGTACATTTTGGGATAAATTTGTGTCGTCCTTAAACCCCAAATTTCTTGTAGTGTGTGCGTGTGCCATTTTGTAGTAGATTAGATGTTTTATATTTATCCTGATTCCTTATGATTATACTGCTCAGCTGCCTAGTTCTTCACCTTGTCATTCTTTAATTTATTTACCTGTCTCTATTCCTTTGATATATATGTTCTATGTTAGTAGTATGCTGTGACTTGCCAGATCTTTTAAATCTGACCCCTCTTTGGTGCTTAGGCCTTGACCTAGAGATCCCAGAGGATGCATTAGCGCTCGTAGAGGCGTTGATTGTCGGAGATTACGGATGGGGTCTGGCCGACCCGGATGTCGAGCCGGAGGGCGGAGATGAGCTACCTGGGTTTTGAGAGTTCTCTTTATTTTGGGTTTGAGAGAAATTTTATAGGTGAGTCGGGTAGCTAACAAATATGTATTAACCTTGATATTAACAATTTAACTTTTTAAACTAGAGTGTAGTTCTGCTCACAATTAATATATCGATACCTATTTGCTTCCGCTTTATTTATTATGCTTCCGCAAGTTAACCATTGAGTTCATATTGTTCAAAAGTTTTAAATTGGACCTCACTGCGGGCCTACGATCTTGGAAGTTCTCGGATTTTCCGGGAAATAACGCGCCAACTTCGGGTATTCGAACGGTTTTATCGGTACCCGAAATTGGGTCGTTACATTTTTATGGTATCAGAGCGAGCTGGTCTCTAGGAAATAAAACACACTAGAAACCTTAGGACGTGGTGAGAATTCGAGTGATGGGATACGTGCGAGGACGATAGATTGGGTAGAATCAGTGTAGTCTTAGGTTTTGGACTTAAATCGACACAAATTCTTTTTTTCATGATAGATGTCTGGAGGCGAGGTACCACCGGAGACGGTAGTTATCGACGATCAGTCTGGCCACGAGCGTCGATTCGAGAGATTTCTTTAGGCTTTCCTCGCTGCTCAGGAGGCCCAGACTGTAGCCTATCAGCAGCAGACAGAGGACTTTGCGCAGTTTCAGGCGCAAGTCCTGGACGTGAATGATAGGGTGGCCCCACCAGCCCCTGGGGATGTACCAGTTCGGGAGGCAGACCCGAACGTGTTATTCGAGAGGTTCCTCAAGAGGGGACCGCCGGAGTTCACAGGCACGGATGACCCTATGGTGGCAGACGACTGGATCGTCCGTATGAAGAACATTTTCCGAGTCTTCGAGTGCTCAGGACGTCAGAGGGTGCAGTTCGCAGCTTACATGTTCTGCGGCGTGGCGGAGGACTGGTGGAGGATTATGCAGAGGCCATACGAGGAGATAGGAGATGAGGTTGCATGGACTGCCTTCAAGATTGACTTCCTTAGGAAGTTCATCCCCACCCATGTCAGAGAGCGTAAGCTCCGAGAGTTCCAAACTCTTGTTCAGGGCAGCATGACCGTCCATCAGTATGAGGTCCGCTTCACCCAGCTGTCCCATTTCGCAGAGGCACTGCTCACATCAGAGGCCGAGAGGGCTCGGCGGTTCGTCGATGGTTTGAGGGAGGAGATCCAGATAGCCATGACTTATATCGAGCTGTTTACCTATGAGGAGGCTTTGAGGAGAGCTTTTTGGGCAGAGGAGCATCTTCAACGGTTGGAGTCCATTCGCCATCAGAAACTGCTCCGGATCGCCCCGATCAGGCAGCAGCCCGTGCCCCTACGACAGTAGCAGCCGTTCCAGAGGCAGAGGCCGGCAGGACAATTTCAGCGTCAGCAGCAGCGTGGACCCCGAGTGTGCTATGGCTGCAGAGAGACAGGGCACATCTCCAGGTTTTGCCCACACCGAGGAGGGCGGCCTCAGATGCTTTGGCTCCCAGCACCTCCGGCAGCTCCAGCCCCAGCCCCAGCTCCAGCGGCTCAGCCAGCACGTCAGGCTGCATTAGCACCTCAGCAGCAGTACCGTGCTCAGCAGCAGGCACGAGGACCTCAGCAGCCTAGAGGGCAGCACTTCCAGCGAGGGCGACATCAGAGGCATCAGGGCTAGCAGCATCAGCAGCAGAGACCCCAGGCGGTGGGTCGAGCTTTCGCACTCACTCATGAGGATGCAGAGGCAGCAGGCAACGTCGTCGAAGGTACCCTTTCTATTTGTAATCATCCTGCTAGAGTATTGCTAGATCCAGGAGCGACGCATTCGTTTGTGTCATCAGCATTTGCTTTAGTCTTTGGTGGGATAGGCGAGGCTATGCCTTGTACCTTAGTGGTGTCCACTCCGATGGGCAGGAGTGTGGTGTGTCAGACTTACCACCCCAGATGCCGAGTGCATTTTGCTTGCAGATCTGATCGTGCTACCCATGCATGACTTCGACGTCATTTTGGGGATGGATTGGTTGGCCAGATACCGAGCAATGATGGATTGCTTCCAGAAGACAGTCAAACTCTTTATCGACGGTTCAGATGGCACGATCGAGTTTGTTGGTGAGAGGAGATCACCTAGCACTCGGATGATTTCGGCACTGAAGGCCGAGAGACTGATGAGATCAGGCTGCGAGGGCTACATCGCGTTCATCTCAGAGGACAAGGAGTCCAAGGGAGTTGAGGAAATTCCAGTTGTTTGTGAGTTTCCAGATGTGTTTCCCGATGAGATCCCGGGATTGCCTCCTATCAGAGAGATCGACTTCACCATTGAGCTTGCACCAGGCACAGCGTCGATCTCCAGAGCTCCTTACCGCATGGCTCCAGCAGAGCTTCAAGAGTTGAAGACCCAGTTGGAGGAGTTGCTAGAGAAAGGCTTCATCAGGCCGAGTGTGTCACCATGGGGCGCACCAGTGCTCTTCGTGAAGAAGAAGGATGGATCGATGAGGATGTGCATCGACTATCGACAGCTAAACCAGGCAACAGTGAAGAACAAGTATCCTCTTCCCCGAATCGACGAGCTCTTCGACCAGCTTCAGGGTGCGCTGTTCTTTTCGAAGATAGACTTGAGGTCGGGATACCATCAGCTGCGAGTCAGGGAACAGGATGTGCAGAAGATAGCGTTCCGCTCGCGCTATGGCCACTATGAGTTCCTTGTCATGCCGTTCGGATTGACGAATGCGCCAGCAGTGTTCATGTCCCTGATGAACAAGATCTTCGCACCGTACCTTGACAGCTTCACAGTGGTCTTCATCGACAATGTGTTGGTCTACTCCATGTCCAGAGAGAAGCACGAGCAGCATTTGAGAACGTCTCTACAGTTGTTGCGCGACAACCAGTTGTACACGAAGCTTAGCAAATGCGAGTTTTGGTTGGAGCAAGTAGTCTTCCTCGGACACATCATCTCCAAGGATGGACTAGCAGTGGATCCAGCAAAGATAGAAGCAGTGACGAACTGGGCGAGGCCGAAGAATGCCACGGAGATTCGGAGTTTTCTCGGCTTAGCAGGCTACTATCGCAGATTCGTCAAGAGCTTCTCCACGATCTCAGCCCCATTGACCAAGTTGACGCGGAAGGATGTACTGTTCGTTTGGTCCGATGCTTGTGAGAACAGCTTCCAAGAGCTGAAGGAGAGATTGACGACAACACCGATCTTGTCTTTGCCTTCCGGTAACGGTGGATTCGTAGTCTTCACCGACGCTTCAGGACTGGTCTTGGTTGTGTTTTGATGCAAGAGGGTAAGGTTATTGCCTATGGATCGCGCCAGTTGAAAGAGCACGAGAAGAAGTACGCAACTCACGACTTGGAGCTAGCAGCGGTCGTTTTTGCTTTGAAGTTGTGGCGGCACTACCTCTATGGCGAGAAGTTCGAAGTGCACTCAGATCATCGCAGTCTGCAGTACCTGTTCACTCAGAACAACCTCAACAACCGGCAGAGGAGATGGATGGAGTACATCAAGGATTACGACTTCCCTATCAAATACCACCCGGGTAAGGCGAATGTCGTAGCAGATGCCTTGAGCAGGAAGACCGCCCTCGTCAATTTTCTTGCAGCAGAGGGTGTGTGGACCGACGTCTTCAGCAGTTCAGATGTCCAGTTTCAGCCGCTCAGCGAGAGAGTCTTGCTTGCTACCATGTTAGCATGGGAACCAGAGTTGCTAGGCAAGGTCAAGGACAGTCAACGCAACGATCCCGAGCTTGTCAGCTTGATCGAGCAGATTGACCAGAGGCCAGAGTTCAGGTTGATTGGTGGAGTGCTCTACTCTCAGGACAGATTGTGCGTGCCGGATATTCAGGAGCTGAAGGACGAGATCTTAGCAGATGCACACCATAGCAGATACTCGATTCACCCCGGCCGCACCAAGATGTACCAGAACCTGAAGAACTACTACTGGTGGAACAACATGAAGAAGGAGATAGCATGCTATGTCTCCAGGTGTTTGACGTACCAGCAGATCAAGGTCGAACACCAGAAGCCGCCAGGACTACTTCATCAGCTCGATATCCCTCAGTGGAAGTGGGAGCATATCACCATGGACTTCATCGCAGGACTTCCAGCCACCAGGAGACGCCACGAAGGCATTTGGGTGATTGTGGATCGGTTGACTAAGTCAGCTCACTTCTTGCCAGTTTCGATGAGAGCAGGACTTGACGTCCTTGCTAAGCTGTATGTGGATAGGATTGTCTCGTTGCACGGAGTTCCAGCTTCGATTGTTTCAGACAGAGACCCGCGATTCACTTCTCATTTCTGGGAGAGTCTACAGCAGGCCTTGGGCACCAAGTTGAGCTTCAGCACGGCTTATCATCCTCAGACAGACGGGCAGACCGAGCCTACGAACCAGACATTGGAGGACATGCTGAGAGCTTGTGTCTTGGACTTCAAGGAGAATTGGGAGGATTCCTTGCCGCTTTGCGAGTTTGCCTACAACAACAGCTACCATGCGAGCATCAAGATGACACCGTTCGAGGCTCTGTATGGGAGGAGATGCAAGACCCCAGTCTGTTGGGAAGAAGTTGGTGTCGGGAGTTTCCATGGACCATCCATAGTCAGCGACACCAGCGAGAAGGTTCGGCAGATAGTTGAGAACCTGAAGGTCAGCCGCAGCAGACAGAAGAGCTATGCAGACAACCGGCGCATACCTCTAGAGTTCGAGAAGGGAGACAGAGTTTTGCTAAAGGTTTCTCCAGCCAGAGGTACCCTTCGGTTTGGCGAGAAGGGTAAGCTAGCGCGGAGATATGTCGGACCGTTCGAGATCAGGTCGAGAGTTGGAGATGTTGCTTACAAGCTTCAGCTACCCTCAGAGCTTTCAGGAGTGCACGATGTGTTCCACGTCTCTATGCTGAAGAAGTACGTGGAGGACCCGACACACATCCTTCATCATCAGCCACTCAACATCCAGCCAGATGCTTCGTACATCGCCAGGCCAGTCGCGATCATAGACACCAAGGAGTAGGTGCTCCGGACCCGAACCATTCATTGGGTGAAGGTTCAGTGGGAGCATCACACTCCGGAGGAGGCTACATGGGAGCTACGCGACCAAGTGGAGAAGGACTACCCACATCTTCGACCTCAGGTATGATCTAACTGTATTTTTACATTTGGGGACCAAATGTTTTAAAGGAGGGAATAATGTGAGGCCCCACCCTTTGTGGGCCCTCCAATGTATATTATAAATGCCAATTGATACTAATTATTACTAATTAATACTAATTATTGCTAATTACTAGCTAATTTTGCTAATTAGGGGTTAATCAGGGTAATTAGATAGATATCTCCTAAGTTAGTGTAAGACTAGTTAGTGTTAGACTAGTTAGTTGTATTAGTATTAGGGTTTTTGTGTAGTCTTTTGTAATTCTAGGCTAGTTAGTGTAGGAGAGGCTTTAGCTAGGGATTAGGTTTAACTAGAGGGGGGTCATTGCAAAAAGTGCATCTCTAGAACCTTCCAACCTAAAGACTAAAAAGCCCCTAACCCTAACCCTAATTCTATGAAAATCTAAAGGCTATTACAGTCATTAGCCACCTCCCCTAAGCTATAAATCCAGCACAAATCCCAATGAGCCCTAGCAACTATTCACTTCATTTCCTCTCTTCTTCCTCTCTCATTTCTTTCCTAAGTTTTAAGCTACTGTTGTGCTGGGATTTCCTCTTAGTAGCTGCTGCTACTACTTCTTCTTCTTCTCCATTGAACTGGGACTGTTACTGTGCTGGGATTCTCTCTTCTATTTCTCTCTCTCTACAAAACCTTCTCTCCCAAGCAAAAAGGCAAGTGCACTGTACTAATAGCATAGAATATATGTGGTTGTTTCCTTTGATTCTGTGGTTTTTAATTCATGTATGTTATTGATTAGTCCTAGTGATTACCTGAGCTTAGTTGTGTGTTTGGATGGATTGGGCATTGATGGATGGCGGTTTCACCCCCCCCCCATTTGGAAGATCAATGGGTCTAAAATGGTGTTTGATTAATGGGCATTGTAATGCTCTATAATTTTATTTGATTACTTGATGAGGGGAAGGTGAATAGAATTTATTTAGTTAGGAATTTGATGGAGATGGTCACTGTATCAGGTCATCGTTAACAGAGCAATGAGATTTTGGGTTTTTCTTTGTATTAAGATCAGTGGGCCCAGGTGGGCCACCTTTGGAGATCCGGACCCCACATCATGTAGGGCCACCTTGGGCGACCCGGATGATGAGGGCTGATCGTGGGCCCTTGATCAGTGGGGCCCACGATCGTGGCTCTCTCCATGCACCAGACGAGCATGTCCTCTGCTGGCAACGTTGTGCAATGTTCTGTGCAGAACCTGTGTTGTGTTGAGTGGGAAAGAGATGAGTGGGGGAAAGGGTAGCCTGAGGAAGCATGGGAAAATGTTTACCCACTTGCTTTATGTACCTTCCCTTCTTTTTATTATTATTCTGGAACAGTAGTGGAGTAGGACAATGGATACATAACTCACTGTTATCAGGCCCAGTACAAGTTGTAACGTTATGGTTTCAAAGCCCATGGTCCTCTGGATGGTAGGTGGATAGGAATAGGAGAGGGGAAAGTTGGTTGATGTGTGCTGACGTGGGAAAGGGGGTGGCCTGATAGGTTCTAGATGGAGGGCTTGGCGCCCAGTGGGGCCCACTGATCCAATAACCATTAGTTATATTAATTAAAATTAATCCTTTAGTTTTTAATTAGCACCATTAATTTTCATAAATTGGAAATATAAACCCCTTTAGTTTTTACTGAACCAAATTGGAGCTGGGCCCAGTGGGGCCCACTAATCCATAACCCATTAGCTTTATTAATTAAAATAAAACATTTAGTTTCTAATGTGTGCAATGGGACCCATTAGTTTTAGAAAATTAGGAAAGTAGGACCCTTAGCCTTTATGGAACCCTATTAATTTTAGAAATTGAAAATAAAGACCCCTTAGTCTTTAATTAATTTAAATTAGTTTGGACCCTTTAGATTTATACCTTTAGAAATTTCATTAGATTTTATAATTTGATTAAGCCCTGAGTATTTTATGAACCCAATTCGAATAGTTTGTGTATGACTTGGATTTTTCCATCAGACCCAGGCCTTAGTACCAGATCGACTGGCTGGCCACCTGTTCAATCGGGTACACTGGAAATTCCAGAAACCAAACCAAGTCCCAACTTTGATTCCAGTGGAGCAGATCGACCCGACCCTTGCCAGGTCGACCTGCCACACTGTGAACACTAATATGTGAGTTTAGCATTTGTTTTATGATTGATCGATTGTGGGGCCCATTGACCATCCAAATGAACTTCCATCAATGTGCCAAGCACGAGTCAATGGCGTGGCTCGACCTTGACTCGTGGGGACCACTGATTAGGGTTTCGGTCGTTTAATCTAAGATGATTTGACCCCTAAGAGTTGTCAATGATGCCCGTAACCTCCTAAGCACCAAACACAGTATCATATGGCATCAGTGACTTCGTTTAGATATCAAATTACCGGAGATAGACCTGAACCTAAACGTGGCCCATTACCTAGGATTGGACCGTTGTATTTCCCTATTGATTCTCATGTTGAAGTTCACACTTCACCTTGTTTAATGCTGTCAATCTTAAATCTTTAGTGTAGCTGTAACTATTAATTAAATATAAATGGAGGACCTGAACTTAGGGTATCTTAGAGGTGACCCGATAGTATGATTGGAGAACACTGACCCGTGTCTTTGTCTAGGCGGGCCCATATTGGGCCTAAGTGTGGGATGTGTACCTTTAGTTGGAAGAGGTGGTTTATATTGAGCTTTTAAGTCATAATGAATTAGGATGAACTGTTTATCAGTAGTAAATGGATATGATGCCTCGTTTGGACGGTTTTAGACCAGGCCACGGATTTGATGGGCCTTGGTATGGATCCAACGAGTGGGCTTGGACTTAGAGTATAATCCATAGACTGATTGATGTACAGACCTCTTAGAGACATTTTTAGGACCTTGTTTACGCAGGGCAAAGCCTAGACAGACACAGACCCTTAGAAGTATTCTCGAGTTGGCATTAACATTCACTCGGTTGATTTAAGCTCAGCCTGTGGACTGATGCACAGTAGGAGCTAGTTGAGTGTTGAGAAGCTATCATGATGAGCTGTGTGGTTAAGACGGACGGTGTGATACCGTGTCCGGTCTTGAGTGATGAGTGTGATGAAATGATGAGTGATTTGCGGGATTAGTAATTCCCAGCACTGGTGAGTTTTCCCCGCCGCAACTGTGTTCAGTATGGGAGGGCCGCGGCATAATATCCCGCGGTATTCCAGCTCGTGTGAGTGTGCCATTTTGTAGTAGATTAGATGTTTTATATTTATCCTGATTCCTTATGATTATACTGCTCAACTGCCTAGTTCTTCACCTTGTCATTCTTTAAATTATTTACCTGTCTCTATTCCTTTGATATATATGTTCTATGTTAGTAGTATGATGTGACTTGCCAGATCTTTTAGATCTGACCCTTCTTTGGTGCTTAGGCCTTGACCTAGAGATCACAGAGGATGCACTAGCGCTCGTTGAGGCGCCGATTGTCGGAGATTACGGATGGGGTCCGGCCGACCCGGATGTCGAGCTAGAGGGCGGAGATGAGCTACCTGGGTTTTGAGAGTTCTCTTTATTTTGGGTTTGAGAGAAATTTTGTTGGTGAGTCGGGTAGCTAACAAATATGTATTAACCTTGATATTAACAATTTAACTTTTTAAACTAGACTGTAGTTCTGCTCACAATTAATATATCGATACCTATTTGCTTCCGCTTTATTTATTATTCTTTCGCAAGTTAACCATTGAGTTCATATTGTTCAAAAGTTTTAAATTGGACCTCACCGCGGGCCTACGATCTTGGGAGTTCTCGGATTTTCAGGGAAATAGCGCCCCAACTTTGGGTATTCGAACGGTTTTATCGGTACCCGGAATTGGGGCGTTACATTTCTTCAGAGTGGGGATTTTTTTTTCTTTTCCTAATTGAATTTAGGGTACTGCGATTTGGGTATTTTTCCCATTTACAAGATTATGTGGGATGATAGTTGATGGCTCACATACGTGTGGGGGATTTGTGGTTGGATTACAAGCTTGGGATGACTTGTATATGATGAAAATTCACATACCTCCTATTTTTGTTTGTTTTATTTTCACATGTCACTATATCTATGAATTGTCACTTATCTAGGTGGGGCATGTTTCCTAGCCATTACCCTGTATCATTATCGGCTAAGTGGATGCTTTAATTCCTTTCTTCTTTATTTTTAATCTAATTTGTATTGATAAATTATATTTCTATTGGAAAACACTTAGAATATCTTCAGTTACCCTTATAATTTTTTCTATTTATTTCTTTTCTCCATTTATCCATGTCTTATGATATTTGATCTTTAGATTTATCTTTTTTAATATCGAATGAAACTTAAAAAAATTTCTCTTCAGATAGTGAAAAAAGTCAGAAGTGACTAATAATCTTGTTAACATAAATTACTTATTAAAAATAATTAACAATCCTATTAGTTAGAAGAAATTAAAAATTTATGTCAGTGAAAAATGCACAGGTCAATGAGAGACTTAAAACGTGAGAAAAATTACACCTTAATAAAAGATTAAAATAGTTTGAAATTTAAATAGACAAAAAGCTCCAGTTGAGAATGGACAGTACCCTTTTTTACTTTCAACTATAAATTACATAAACACTATATAAGAGATAAGACATTAATCTAAATAAATTTGGTTAGCAAATAAAAAAAAGATATGAAAAAGCGGTGAACAATCTAAAAGACAGGATAAAAGAAATAGTAATAAAGGAAGAAAAATTATAATGGTAACGAAAAAGGGATCATAAAGTAGAACTTTTCAATCCGAAAGAAGGTGAAGCTATAAAAAAATTATACATTCAAACAAAACGCTTGTAACACTATATGACTGGCATGCTATTGAGTTGGATTTACATTAGCTTTGTAAAATAAAATGTGAAAGTGCTGATAAAACCTTAATGATAAGTAGGCATCTCAGATTTTAAACAACCAAATGCTTGAGATTCCTTTTATTTTATTCTCTTCTTTTGATGAACTCGAACTTCTGTCACTATACATCTGAATGTGATTTCCATACCTTTCGATTCCTCTTTTTTCTTGCTTCTTCTTTTAATAGTGATGTTTTAAATTTTATGCATAATCCTTAACATTTGATTTAATTGATACTATTATCGTTTCTTAATGGGTTTTTTTAGGCTAAGACTATAAAGGATTAGTTAGCTAAAGATGGACCAAGTTGTCTACTATCATACATGCATGTGTAATAATAAGCTTTGTTCAATTCTATTTGTAATGCTTGTTTCCAATACAATTTAATGTTATCTTTTTTGTCAAAAAGAAATAAAATGATGGGAGGAGATTAAGTCGAGCAGAAACTATGGAAAGGGAACCCTTTCCAAAACAAGAGCAAATATCTGTTATCACTCATTTATTTTTTTATCAATATCTTGTTTAGTGGAAATACTTAAAATTTTTCAATCTAGCAATATAGATTTGCTCATTTGTAATAAAAATAAATAGCAATGTGATCTGTAATTTTCTTCATATATATGTTTGGACAGCACGTGCCTTGCACATGTAGGGCTTCACTAGTAAAAGAAAAAAACTATCATTCTTATTTTCTTTCTCTACACAGCTGAAGTAGGTCCCACATGCATGCATCCTGCAAGCTGCTGCTCATCTGGTAAGGGACATCTGTTGTGCCCTGAATCCAAAATGCGGAAGAATCCAAAATATGAAAGCGAAGAGAACCCTAAAAAAAAGTAAAGAAACTCAAAGAATCAGTTTTCTTTCTTGTATCTCCATCTCCCCGTAAGAATTGATGTTGAAAGGCAAGACTTTTGCTACCGAAACTCCTTCTTTTCTTCATTTCTCCATCTTCATCTGCTTCTTATTTGGTTTTCTTAATTTCCTTGTTATATTTAATGTAATTCATTATTTTATTGAGAAGAAGTGTCTTGCCCCCAAGTGAGGGCCACATGCATGCCACCCTCATTTGTGGCTCATCTGGTAAGGGACATATGTATCATGAAAAAGAAGTGAAAATTTGTCTTAAAAATGGGAAGAGTCATGACCTCCGTCTAGCATTTGGGGCTTTCGAGTTTCCTCATTTTCATCTCCAACTAACATCATTTTTCCCTTCCTCCCTAGTAGCATCATCTGTTGTGTCTGTTGTCACATTCCTGGCTTTGTCCTCAATAGCAAGTTGTTTCTTCAATTTAAATACAAAGAATGAGTGGAACAAATTTACTTGTTAATAAAATGTTCAATTTAGGCGTGGAATAGAGATGAGAATTTTCTGTACAAAAAGAAAGAAGATAGGCATATTTTGTTCATTTGCCTTAGTTGTTTAATTTAAATACAAAGAATGAGTGGAACAAATTTAATTTGATAAGAAGATTATTAAATTTACAGGTGGAACAGAGATGGGCATTTTCTGTAGGTGTAGACAGAAGATGGGCATTTTTTGTTCTCTTGCTTTAGTTGTTAAAAGATCATCTATTTATCTTTCATTTCCTTTTTAATGCTAAGACAACTTTGTTTTTCTCCATCCAACCCACCTTCGACAAGCATTTTGGACTTTCCACTTTGCCTGGTTTCATCTCCAAATATCAGTTTTTCATTCTTCTCCATTCAAACTCTGCTCCCTGGCACCAACATCTTGTTCTCGTTTTTCCGTCAGTTAAATACAAATATTGACTCAAACAAATTTACTTGTAAAGAAAATACTTCAATAAAGGGGCGGAACAAAGATGTGCTTTTTTCTATTGGTGTAGACAGGAGATTAGCATTTTCCGTTCTCTTGTCTTAGTCTCATCACTTGTTAAAAAATTATCTATTTATCTAACATTCTCTTTATAATAATAAAAAAGATACTTTAAGTGAGTAGCCCTCTGCTGCTCAGTCATGGTCTGAAAAAGCATATGGAATTTGGCATCACCCCCTTGAGGCAGTGGAGGTGGAGGTGGCAATTCATTTTCATGCATATCTTCATGAGCCTCTTCATGCAACTCCACAAATATCCCATCAACTAGATTCTGACTACTACTGGATGCATTATGTATGCTCGGAGTCCTTCTTGGAGGCTTTTTCAAGTGAAACAACATTAGTTAGTACAAAACATCATAAGCATCCTAGCCAAAGACCTTAGTAAACACGTACTCCCAACATTCCATCGTGTCCTCACAACGTGCCCTAGAGTTCTAAATCTTTTAAACTCTTAGAATTATTCATGCTTTGATACTAACTTAAGTAATGCCCCGAGCCCAAGGATACATAACTCCAAAGGCACGATATGCATCTGCCTAGGATTCAAGTCAGATTCATTGTACATTTAGGGCATGTTTGTGTAACCATTTTCCATGGAAAAATTCCTGGTTTTCCATTGAACAACAATTTTTCATGTGTTTGGTGTAACACAATTATGTGGAAGTAGACTTCCTCAGTTGTACGGTTTTCCTCGAAAAGTGTGGAAATAGAATTCCAAGGGGGTTGGGGTGGGAGGACTTCACTTCTATGAAAAAACTGACCCCCATATAAAAGACCCTTTTCCTATATGGATACCCTCAATCGATTTGCAAGAAGACCTTAGGAGCTCTGGCGATTTCTAGCTCCATCTCTACCTGTGCTCTGGCAATCTTCTTCTACTCGTGTGATCTAGCCATTTTTATGTATTGACTTATGAATCAGACTCGAAGAATATCAAGAAGCTTAGTGATCTCATCTTCCACCTGGCTGAACTCCAACTTCACCTGTACCGAGCTCCATCCCAGGCCACACCAATAGCGATCTCCATCTTCGCTTGAATGGGACTCCTCATTGACACGAGCTCAAAAGATAGAAATATTGGATTGTAAATTGTTCCCCTCGGTATGAGATTTCCATTCATTATATTGACATTACATGCCTTGTTTAGGCTATAAATTAGTAAACACAATCTAATTTACACAAGGATATGACCTGTACAATCTTTGACTATATCCTATGTATATTACAGCTGGGCTGGATATAATTGGGCCTGGATTTGTGCAATAAGAGAGCTGAACTAGGCTTCTTGACATCCCCCCTCAAATTGATGCTGTTGAGTCAATAAGCAACAATTTGCCAACCAAGAACTGATGACGTGGTCTTGGTAGGCTCTTGGTAAAAATGTCTGCAACTTGAAGTCCAGATGATATATGTGGAAGGCTAATGGTGTCATTTTTAAATTCATCCCGGATATAATGACAATCCACCTCAATATGCTTTGTACGCTCATGAAAAACAGGATTTAAAGTAATCCGAATGGCACTTGTATTATCAGCATAAAGGGGTGTTGGAGATGTTTGAGGGAAGCCAAGCTCAGAAAGCAATCCACGAAGCCATACGATTTCTGAAGAGGCGGCAGACATAGCACGATATTCAGCTTCAGTGGAGGATTTGGACACTTTATCCTATTTTTTACATTTCCAAGAGAGCAATGAGTCCCCTAAAAACATGCACCATCCTGTTGTTGATCTCCTGGTATCCAAACAACCAGCCCAATCGGCATCAGAGTATGCTGTAAGAGATAGTGTGTTGCCAACGGGAAAGAACAAACCACGAGTCGGAGTGCCAAGAATGTAACGAATGATGCGCCGGACAGCAGTTAGATGTAAATGACGTGGTTGCGTCATAAACTGGCTAACAAGGTTAACAGCATATGAGATATCGGGCCGGGTAATTGTGAGATATACCAAGCTGCCTACTAATTTGCAATATATGGTGGCATCCGAAAGAAGATCGCCCATATCCTGAGACAATTTAACATTGACTTCAAGAGGAGTATCAACTGGGGTAGAGTTCTGTAGACCGGCCATCTCAATGAGGTCTAATGCATATTTATGCTGATCAAGAATTATGCCTTTTTCTGAGTGATGAACTTCCAAACCCAAGAAATAGGTAAGGGGACCTAAGTCCTTCATATGGAATGATTCATTAAGTGAGGCTTGAAGTTGGTGAATCATTGATGAATCAGTTCCAGATATGATGATATCATCCACATAGACAAGTAATACAGTAATCCCAGCTAATGTGCGATGAAGAAAGAGAGAAGGGTCAGATGGACTCTGTTGAAAATGAAGGCGAAGAAGGGTATTGCGAAATTTTTCGAACCAAGCTCTAGGTGCTTGTTTGAGACCATAGAGGGATCGACGTAAGTGAGCAACTTCATTACTGGTAGAACTCGAAATGCCAGGTGGAAGTTTCATATAGACTTCCTCTTTTAGATCCCCATGCAGAAAGGCATTCTTGACGTCGAATTGATAAAGAGGCCATGACTGTGAAGCTGCAGTTGCTAACACTATGCTAACTGTGGTCATTTTTGCGACTGGAGCAAATGTCTCATCATAGTCAATACCATATTCTTGGCGATTACCAAGTGCGACGAGGCGCGCCTTATGACGATCCAGCGAGCCATCAGGTTTATATTTGATGGAAAAAACCCATTTACAGCTAATGGGTTTTACATGAGATGGGCAGGACACAATATCCCACGTGTGATTTGCCCAAAGGGCATCTAACTCTTCCTGCATAGCTTTCTTCCAACAGTCATGTTTCACTGCCTGCGAATACGAGTTAGGAATAGTAACAGTAGATAAGGCAGCAAGTAAAGAAGTGTGAGTGAAGCCATATCTGTCTGGGGGACGAGTGTGGCGAGTGGATCGCCTAAGTTGAAGCGACGGTGGAGCAGGAGTAGAAGAAGGATCCGGTTCTGGTGGCGGATCAGGCGGCGGGGAATGATCCGCAGGGGGTGGTAGCTGTGGAATATCTTTGTGATGACGCCTTTCATAGACGATGAGAGGTGGAGCAACATCATCAGTAAAATTGGGTAAGCGGGAGACAGAGGGAAATGAGTCTTTGTGATTTGAAAAGAAAAGCTGATTTTCCAAAAAAATTACATTCCGAGAAACTCGGATGCGATGAATGACTGGATCATAACAAAAAAAACCCTTTTGGTGAGAGGCATAGCCCAGAAAAGCGCACTTCGCAGATTGAGCTGTCAGCTTTGTTCGTTCAGTCGGAGGAAGATGAACAAAGCACACACAACCAAAGGTGCGCAAATGAGTGTATGTTGGTTGTGTGTTGAAAAGTCTATAATATGGAGATTGATAAGATAGCATTGGAGAGGGGAGACGATTGATTAAGTGAACTGCAGCAGCTAATGCCTCTGGCCAAAACTTAGCCAGAACCGATGATTCTAAAAGAACGGAACGAACGGTATCAAGAAGATGCCTGTTTTTCTGTTCGGCAACTCCATTTTGTTGAGGAGTATATGGACATGATCTCTGTGATAAAATCCCTTTGGTTTTCAAGAAATTTTGAAACCGGTGGGACATATACTCCCCCCCTGAATCGGAGCGAAGAATCTTGATACTTGTAGAAAACTGATTCTCAACATAAGCAAGGAATTTTTTGAAAACATCAAAGACTTCCGATTTGGAACGCAAAAAATACACCCATGTGAACCGAGTATGATCATCTATAAATGTGATGAAATATTTGTAGTGAGTATGAGAAATTACGGGAGTAATGCCCCCATACATCACTATGAATAATGTCAAAACATGCAGAAGCCACAGAATGATGCATAGGAAAAGGAAGTATCTTACTTTTACCAAGTTTGCAAGATTCACAATCAATAGAACGAAAAGAGACTTTATTATTATAAATGATCCCATTAGTCAACATGAAAGATAACATCTTAGCATGAGGATGGCCTAATCTGTTATGCCAGAGCCTCCAAACATCCTGAGAAAACTAGAGAAAGCAAAAACATCTTTATTAGGAGAGGGAGAAGACATGTGAATAGGAAAAAGACGACCACATTTAGGCCCCTTCGCGATCACTCTCCCCGACGCTTGATCCTGCACAACACAACCAGAGCGAGAAAAATGGACATTACAATTATCATCAACAAGTTGTCCCACAGAGATAAGATTGGTGGTTAAAGATGGAGAAAGAAAAACATGTTTCAGAGGCATAGAATTTAAAGCATCACCAACAGCAACAATGGGAAGATGTTCACCATCTGCAGTATGAATTTGGAGATCACCGGTATACTTTTGAATATTAGAAAGATGAGCGGGAGATGAAGTCATATGATTGGAAGCACCGGAATCAAAATACCAAGGAGTGGATGCAATTGGATGATTACCTGAAATTCCAAGAGCTGAAAAAGCATTAATGATCATTTGTTGGATAACCTCAGGAGTGATCGAAGGAGGGGGGCTAGAAGCAGGTGGGCGAGAAGACATGATTGATGGAGAAGCAGGATCGGAAGAGGCAGTTGCAGTGGTAGTATGGTAGGCTCGAGAAGCGCGATTTTGTGGCCTCTATCTGCATTTAGCAATAACATGCCCATTGGCTTTGCAGTAGTTGCAAAATTTCTGTTTGCACTGTGATGCATAATGACCGAATGACTTGCAACTATAGCACTGAACCTTGCTTAAGTCACGTCCCTGAGAAGTTCCTTTAGCAACATAGGCCACCTGATCTGAAGAGTCGCTATTAGTAACATAAGCAACCTCAAGAGGAGGAGTGGAGACATGCTGTTTCAATGCATGTTGAGTTATTTGGCTCTGTTCTTCATGCAGAAGTTCATTAAGACATTCATCTAAGGAAGGAGAAGGGACCCTGCTCATAAGACTAGAACGGACAGCTTCATATTCCGGTCTTAATTTCATAAGAAACTGGTCACGATGATTGATGTCTTGTAGTTCTTGAATCTCTAAAAGTGTTGCATCAGACACTTTAGCATATTTTATTTCATCATATTCAGCCCACAAATTCAGAAAATCGGAGTAATAATCTTGAATGGAAGATGTGCCTTGAGAATATTGAGCAATCTCAAGCTCAAGTTGATACTGACGGGCAGAGTTCCCATGATGATAGACTTTCTTCAAGTACTCCCACATGCCCTTGGAAGTTTTGTATGGTTTGAGATTGAGTATATACTGAGGTTCCACAGATCCAAGTATCCAGGTTTTGATTTTGGCATCTTTAGTATTCCAAGATAAATTTTTTTTTTCATCATCTTGGGGCTTCGGATCCGTTCCAGATATATGTCCCCACATCTCCTTACCTTCCAAGTAAACTTGAAATTGGTAAGACCAGGAGGAATAATTTTTCCCATTGAACTTGATTAGTGTAAATTCAGATTTCTCCATTAGTCTCAATATATTAAGACAGATCCACAATAAACAGTCTAAACAAGGGAAATAAGAGGTTGTAAATATAAATATGGCAAAAGAAATATCAGCAGCAGAGCCCAAAAAATCCACAATACAGTTCAGAACAGTGAAGAAGTCGAAGCATGCACAGAACAGTGCAGTATACCCAAAACGAGCCTCGTCGTCAGTGGAAGAATTTCCACGTGGGCCCCATCAGATGATCTATGGACAGATCAGAGGCTGGAGATGAAATGGTAGATGATTTTCGGAACTACTGGAAGAAGTCCCACTCAAAACGGATCAAAATCCACAATTTTGAACGGCTGTGATGAAAACTGTGGGACAAAACTGAAATACGAAAAAAATGGTAGATGGCCTACCTCTGATGAGCCAAAATTGCTGGAAAAATCACCATAAATAAGAGGAATACCGGGCGACCCTGATTGGCTTATTTCGCCGGTGCCGTGAGATCGATCTCAGGTGGGCCACGTTTAATCCAGATGATCGGAGATGATCAGCGCTGATCAGACTGATGAGAGGTTTCTTCGAAGGCTTCCAGAGATGGAAGATGAACTAGGAGGGATCTATGGACCCCTATATCTTGAAGAGAATGAAACACCAGACCATACAAGACCATATGATTGTTGTTGAAGACGGCTCTGATACCATGACACGAGCTCAAAAGATAGAAATATTGGATTGTAAATTGTTCCCCTCTGTATGAGATTTCCATTCATTATATTGACATTACATGCCTTGTTTAGGCTATAAATTAGTAAACACAATCTAATTTACACAAGGATATGACCTGTACAATCTTTGACTATATCCTACGTATATTATAGCTGGGCTGGATATAATTGGGCCTGGATTTGTGCAATAAGAGAGCTGAACTGGGCTTCTTGACACTCATCATCTCCATCTATGCCTGAATGGGACTCCTCACCACCGCCATCTCCGTCTAACCCTAACCTAAATCAAACATCATTCCCATTATTCAAAATCCCAAACACTAATCCTAATCCTAACCTAATTCGACTACAACTCTCTTGTCATGCTTCCTAATCACTTCATACTCTCTCTGTTCTTTCTCAATTTCTCTTTTTCAATCCCTCTTTGTTCATTAGTTCCTCCCCATCTCGACCACCATGCAATGTGGGGCCATCTTGGATACACAAAGGACATTTACATAACCTGCAACGAGGCTGCTGTTGTGTTCAATATAAGGTATGCTTTGTACTTCTTGTTGAATACGTTTGATTTGATTGTTCTGCTATTTGAATTTGCATTGCTGTGTTCCTTTGTGTTGTTATTGTTGATTATGTTGGCGTTGATTGTTCTACTATTTTCAAATTCGATTGGATAATAAACACAGATTGTTGTGTTCCTCTTTGCTATTGTTGTGTTGATCTCTGCTATTGTTGTTTTCATTTTTGCTATTGCTGTGTTCGTCTATGCTATTGTTGTTTTCATTTTTGCTATCGCTGTGTTTGTCTATGCTATTGTTGTTTTACTCTCTACTGCACCAAACATGAAAATCACCATTTCAATAGAGAAAACAATTATGCACCAAACAAAGATTTTTGACAGCCACGGAAAACCTTTTTTATGGAATTCGTTTACCACAGATTTTGCTGATGTGGCAATTTCCCCATTCCACGGAAATTACCTGTACACAAACGTGCCCTTAAACCCCATCAACAGTTCTCACACAGGATTTCACGCATGAAGTTATAAATCCATCACAAATGGGCACATTTTCAATTTACTGTAAACTGTATAATCAATCCAATTTGTATCCAATATCCATGCACCTTCCATAGCATAACTCAACATGATATAAGAGCATAAATTATTCCATAAGCTAATATTACAGCTCAGGTTTTTAAGTTAGAGAAAGAAGTGGAGTAACGGAAGCATTAAAGTTAAGGTTTACAAATTCCAAATAAAACAAGTCTAAGATAATTGAAAATAACATGGCCATCCAAGCCATAGGTCATGGATCATAATGATGTTCAGGCACTCAACACAAGTTATGTGTAGAAGACATCATCAGGGGTCCACTTCGCTAGTTGTTGAGGAGTCTCTTCCCCCTCCTCGATCTCCGGGGCAACGACATTGAGGTCCTTACCTGTAATGCGAACTATAGCACCATTAGACATAAGTCAAGCAAGATAAATAAATATAAAGCATAGCATGTATATTAAACTGAATAATATGAACAAGACACTTAGCAAGATTGGCGCAACTACATAAGCTATCTTCTCCCAAGTAAACATGAAAACATGAGCTAAGTGAAAGCATGAACATAAACATAACATGACATGAGGTACCACTAGGAGGCATAGGACCCAAAAACTCCATCATTGGCCTGGGGTGCGGTCAACACCCTTAACGTAACCTAACTGCAGTTAGTTTGTAAATTTCACTAAATCCACACTTAACCAGGTCCTACTGAGATAGAATTGACGCTAAGTGGTGCCGATTCGTGAAATAGAGTGTACATGATGAACGAGCATGGTATATGAACGTAGCATGGCATAAACATGAGCATAGACAGGAACATAAAGCATGACAGGTCATAACAAGCATATACAAGTACATAATGCATAAAGGAACATAGAATGTAGCATATAATAAGGTACATGGAGGTAGACGAGATAAATGTGAGAGCATGCCTATATCAAGCAAGATTACTGGAAATGGAATGCATATGCATATATAAGGATCATATAGTAGATCAAGAATGAATGACTGGCCAATCGTTGGTTTCGGAAATGCCTTTTGCCTTCATTATCCAACTAAGTGTAGTTCTAGGGCCTCCGACGTCATCGGGATACATGACCTATGGCATTACACTAATCTAGGGACATTGGATGCATTAGGCCAACACCTTTAGTTCGGAATACATGAATACCGAAATTCAAGCTTCCTTGTGAGTGTATAGTAGCTCAGACATCACCCACATGAGTTACAAGTCCATTAGGCATGATTTAAGCGCCAAGGGCACTATGGCTAAGGCCCAAAACTAGGTTTGAAATTTACCTAAAAATAGTAGGATTTTTGGTTACCTCGTAGTTACCTGGCGGTTGACCACCAGTGGTCCTTATGGTTAGCCACCGGCTGACTGAAATGAAAATTTGAGAAAAAGTTAATATTCTATAAAAGCAGCCAATGGAATTTGGTTAGACCCCACAGTCACCTTGCGGTTAGCTAATGGTTAGCCGCCGGCTGACCGCGAGTGAATTTCCTACAAAAGTTAACATTCTGTATTTGTAACAGCGGACGGCCTCAATTGGCTCATGGTTAGCCGCATAGGGGATGGCAGCTAGCCACGGCCTGGCAATAGTGTAATTTTCTACAAAAAGTTGCAATATAGAAAAGTAATCACAGAACTTGGCGGTCAGAAAAGGATGAACTGAGTTTGAATGGCTTTGTTTTGGTGGAATCAATTCCCATACCTCTACAAGCCTCACATAGGCATTCCAGTCGCATAAAAAAAGGGCTTGCACAACAAAACTCACATTCACTAACACCTAGAAGATTAAATTTATACACTCGGCACCATTGAACCAAAATCATGCATTGAGATAGGAACTTGGGATTCTAAACATGTGATACATGAGAAGCAAGGAATGAATCATGCACACAATGAAAATATACAACTTTACTTGCCTTCGTTGTGTTTGACACCAAAACTACAGAAATCTAAACTCCTACACACTCTATCAAGCTCCAACTCAAAAACCTCCAAATGCCAAGCTTGGAATGGAATCCTACAATGGTGAATGGAAGAAATTATTTAAAAAGCTCATGCATGCTACAAATCTAGATCCTAATCTCTAATTTCAAACACAAAAAGGCATTGGAATGGAGTTTTCTTACCAATAGAGAAGATGGGGGGATGAGTTGAGGAAAATGGGAGCTTGAAGAAGATGAGAATCTTGTTGGAGAAGATAGAGATGATGATGTGGTGATTGAATTTCACACATGTAAGAGGAAATTGAGAATGAGAAATATGGGAGATGGAGAGAAGAAGAAGAACCTAACACATGCAATGGTAGAGGAAGAGATGATTGTAAGACCCCGACTCAAGTGATCTCGATTAGCACTAATTAAGTCGTGTATTAGTTCTAAGTGAGATTAGTGGATTTTGGTTAAGCTGGGAATAGAATAGCTTTTATATAGCTTTGGGGAGTTTTGAGTGCCTTCTTGATTTAGCGGGACCCTTTGGGGGTTCTTTTAGAGACTTTGCTTGTACATGGGGGATTGTTCGAGATTCTGATAATTCTTGTTTTTGCTTCATTCAACTTATCTCGTTATTATCTACAACTTTCATGTTGATTCCGTTCCCGTTCGAAACCTGAAACCCGACTTTCCCAACATCAAGGGAAAATCAGTCTTTTCACACCAAATCTGGATACAAAATTCAATGCCTCCAAAACCCTCGAAACATATACTTTTTAAAAACTAGATTCTTCGACAATCATTTTTTCCTTCTTCGTCGAACTCATCCGAGGCTCCGAAAGCCAGGTTTTTAGCCCGACAAGAATTGCTAGTGGTGGAGCCCACCTTCCCTTGCTATATATAGGAGAGCCGTTTTCCGTCTTCCTTTTTCTAGCCTAAAGGTCCAACCCCAAGCTAGGGGTTTTCCCCTCTTCTTCCTCTTGTTCTTCCATTTCCAAACCTCTACTAATCCTAGCTAAATGGAGAAATGCATGTCACCATCTTCTTCCTCACCATGAAAGCTCCTCATTGACACCATTTGTGAAGGAATCCAGCCCCATTGAAGTTCTCTTGGAGCTAACCTTGTGCATTTGAAGAACCACCTTGTAAGCTACCTCTTCCATCTTCTAGATTTGTTTTCTTCTACCCTTAGGGAAGCTCCATCTTTATTGTTGCAAGCTTTCTCTTCCTTATTCATGGTTTCAGCCATTTAAGCTTCTAAATGGGTTTTTGTTTTGGGGTTTTGTGTAGCTTTGTGATCTATAGCTTGGGAGTAGTTTTGGGAGCTTGATTTGCTAGCTTGGACCCAACGCAAGTGGATGAATGGATTGCTTGATTTTGAACATGTTTTGTGAGGAAACTTGATTTCTTTCATTAATGATTTTGGTGCCTTAACTCTTGTTTATTGATGTGGTTTCTAGTGATTTCAAAATGTGCATATTGATGTGTCTTTCCTCTTGTTTAACTTCTTGAAAAAAAAAATATATGCACTTGATTTTGGTTAAAGCTTGTTAATGGGCTTTATGGATCTTTTGTGTGATTGGGTTTCCTTTGATGAAATGAAGAAGAATGTGATGAATCTTATGGAGTGATTTAAATGGAGGAATAAGTGGGGTTTGAGAGGGCTATAGGCCCTCATTTGTTGTACGAGAAGGATGCTTAGAAATATATGCAAAGGGAAGAAAGAAAGGAGCCGAACTGCTCATCAGAAACAGGTTCTGTGACAGTTTGCTTGAGCGAACTCCATCCAGAGGGCAGTTGGCTCGAGCTAACTTGATAGTTCGCTCGAGCCAACCTGACCTAGGCAGGTCCGCTCGAACGAACACAAGTCTGCTCCAACAAACCCCTCCCAGAGAGCTCATGGCTCGAGCGAACTTTAGGTCCGCTCGAGCCATGTGTACAGATGGCTGGGGGCAGTGTTGAGAGCTTGGGCATGATGTCTAAATGCGTGGAAGAGGTTTGCTGGGAGCCCTATTGCAATGGGGAGACTTAGGAGGCAATGTATGGAGCTCGGTTGAAAAAGAAACCCCATTACAAAGGTTTATTGAGGGTTATAATCTTATCAATGTGTATAGGGAGCTCGGAAGTCCCCAAACCCTAAGGAGTACCAAGTCTATATTGAAACCGACATACGGGACCCCTATTCACATTGATTCAATCTTGTACCCTCAATGTTTGGCCCGACAATCTTGGAAATTCAATTGTGTTCTATTTTTCCTGAATTTTGATATGCACTTCTCGAAATTCGTGCTACATGATTTGTCATGCCCAAAAACACTGAAATTGTATTTTAGCAATTTTGCTGGCCCCGTTATGCATTGCCCGATGATAAAGTGATATTTGTGCCTATGGGTACCCCATCCCACCCGTTTATGTGTTTACATCTTATGTATATTTGCACATGTCACGATTTCTTTCATGTGACCTATGAGTCGGTACCACTAAGCTTGGACGACCTTGTCGGCCTAACCCATGGACTTGGAGGTCCCCCTCCCGTTCTGCCAGTTGCAGTCTCGATCCCATCTCGTCCCGATACCCAGTTCGCTACTGTGGTCCTGTCCCGTATAGTTATGTGTGTGTATATATATCTATTTCGTTGAGTCTCATCACTTTGTGTGTCAGATATCAACACCCTGATGTGCTTTCATCACTTCGGTGATAGATGATTTAGCTTTGTATGGTTGCCATCTTGCTAGTTCCTTATTCTTTGGTACCTTTGCATGTTTTTTTATTGCACATGTGTTTTATAATAAATGATGCATTCACTTACATGAAAATTATTGTTCAAACAGGTTTCAGCGTTTTCCATGGTAACTTGTATTTTTCCTATTATTGTTATATCTTTTCACCCACTGCCAGATCATCTTGTCTGACTCATTCTTTGGTACTGAGGTCCAAATGATGGTTATCCCGAAAAGGAGCTTGAGGAGGCTGTCGGAGAGCCGCAACGTGTAGGAGAGTGGCAGGCTGACGATGTCGTTTAGACATTCGATCGAGCCTTGCGATACGAAACATTTTGGGATTGTGGTTAATATATTTTTGGGGTTTTTGTTGGTTGTACTGGCCTTTGTTGGCCTTTATTTTGGGGAGTGATTAACTAACTAATCTTTGTATAAACATTTAACTTTACTTTTGGAAAAATGCTATAATGATCATTGCTCACTCTGACACCATATGGTATACCTTACATTATTAGTCTTGTTTGGTGGGAATGAATTATATACTTGATTTGCTATATGCTTCCGCACTTGAATGAAAATGTTATATTTGTATGATATCCTCACTACGGACACCTGTGGGAAATCACGTGTATGGATGAGATCATGGCCTTTGTTAACCATGTACGTACTTGCCAATTTAATTAATGCTCTTGGCATATTCATTTATTCATTTATCACCATCCCGATCCCGGATTAGGTCCACGACTCGGTCCGGGGTTGCGATAATGATCGACTGTTTGGTTGTTTAAAAAGGGAAATTTCTAGGATTTGCATTTAAGTTCAATTAGTTGGGTGGAATATTATGGTGGGGTTTTTGGGCTGAAAATGGGCCAAATGGATCCAAATGTTCTAAGTCAAAACACGAAATTCGATGACAATGACATGCTCACCCAAAACTCACATAAAACTTAACACACTCATGTGAAACCCATAAACCAGAAATTACGAAAAAGTCATAAAACTACCTAGTTAATGGTCAAATCCGCATTTAGTACTACATTATTGTTAAATTTTCTACTCTTATTATCCCAATGCATTTAAGAACTTTTTTTTAACCTAAGTACATTTGATACTTAATTACAGTGTGTAACAACCCGGCCCTCCCTAAGAGTACTTAGTGCCTTATTAATCTTAATTAGATGCCTAATGTATTATTTTGGATGTGTTTGTATTTGGATAGGTAGATTAGTGGGGTTTTGACCATTGACTAAGCAATTGAGGACATTTTCATAATCTTGGAATTATGGGTTTCGTGAGCGTGTTTTTAGTTTTGTCGTGGTTTTGGGTGCATCGGGTAGA
Source organism: Cinnamomum chago (assembly GCA_038049695.1). NCBI lineage: Eukaryota > Viridiplantae > Streptophyta > Magnoliopsida > Laurales > Lauraceae > Cinnamomum > Cinnamomum chago. Next base: position 16,814,595 of record CP142459.1, read on the forward strand.
ACAACTTGCCTACTTCGATTTTTGAGTCATGACCTGGGCCATCCTTACCAATCTTGGTCCATTCCAAGCCTAAATGCCCTGAAAGGAAAATCCTTGAGCATTCTGGACTCATTTGCAAAAGTCCAGAAAACCCATTTAACACCAAACCATTGATTAGCCATTCTTCTTCTAATTGCATGTGTTGAGTTCTTCCTTCTCTCACCATCTTTACTTTTATTTCTCCACATTAAGACTCTAGAGACCTTACATGTGTAATTTATTGGTTAAAAGAGCATCTACTTCATCATCTTCTTCTTCTTCAAGTCTTCATTTTCCCCAATTCACCATCATCTTCTCTATTGGTAAGCTTTCTTCACTAAACCACTTCCTCTTGCTTAGATTTAGATAGTGAAGCCAAAATTCGTTGCATACAGGATCTCCTAAATTCATTTCAATCCATCACCATTGTAAGAACCCGATTTTAATTTCTTCGTTTATCGCTAGTTAATTACGTATAGTGGTTAAGACGTTTGATTAGAGGTTAACCGAGAGTTTCTTGGGATTAGAACTAAGTCTATTTTTGTTTCGGAGAGTTTCGAGGAGTTCTCTGAGAATTAGACTTTTTCGGGTTAAGTTAGAATTCTAAGATTTTTCAGGGGTATCTTGGGAATTTCCTAAAAATTGCTTATTGATCTCAAAAGTTCAGTCTTGACCTGCTTAACAACTTTCATGTTCAATCTGAATCCATCCGAGTTCCAAAAAGCCTCATTTGAACCCTAACACTCTTTTCGAGACAAATACCGTAGGTTTAGAAATTACAAATTCCGCCACCGATCTCTGAAAATTTTGATTCTTAGCTTGTTCTAGACCTACAATTCCTCCTCTTTGACCAACTTAGTCTGGAGTCCCGAAGATCCTCGTTAGTGAGCCCCAAGTTCGGCTAAGGTGGTAGTAATTCACAACTTAGGCTCTTGCAAAAATATTCCAACTACGACCACCTAATTCATTAATGTCCCACCCACCACCACCACTAGCTTTTACTCTTCATTTCCACCGGCTACATGCACATGAGGAAGTTCTCTCTTCCTCTCTTCTTTTCTTCTTCTCCTCTCCTTCCATGTCATGTTGAAGAACTCCCTATTGGAGGCTTTCTTTGCAAAATCCAAACCGGCCATCAAAATCCCTGTCATCTCTTGCGCAACCTAGTTCAATTTGGTGCGAATCCATCAGTGTCAGCCACTTATTCTTCACCTTTCCCTTTTCATTGAGGTTCCTAGAGGTAAGCCTCTTTTCTCTTGAGTTGGACCCCATTCTTTTCACCATTACTGTATTGTTTTTGGGTTTGGGTTTTGACTGTAAGGGTTTTGTTTTAGGAAGGTTTGGTAAGAAAACCCTTGACTTTTCAAGCTTGGACCGACTGTGTTTTTGAGGTTGCATTTGATTTTTGGTTTGAGGCAAGTATTTAAATTAATTAGCATAATATGCATGAGTCATCTTTGATTAAAGGTAAATCATTATTTTGTTGATTTTAGTTAATGTTAAATCATATTGTCTAGGTAGAGGCCTGTTAGTCAGGGACGGAACTACATTGAGGCCTGGGCCCCCCCAGCCTTTGAAAATCCTTTAAAAAAGACCAAAATGCCCCCCCCCCAGGTTTGGTATCTTTCTTTTAAAACTCATCTTGCCTGGCCCCCACTCCACCCCACCCCTTTTATGGCTTTTAACACTCGAAAATCTCTCCACAGCTCCAACTCCACTCTCCAGACTGTCTCAAGCAGTCAAGCCCTAACCCTCTTCTTCTTCCCTCTAGCCAAGCAACTGAAGCAAGCTCCTTAATCCAGACACTTTGAGAAAGTGAAACAGAGAGACGAGCCTCACTGCCTCACAAATCGTGCTTCTTCTTCCAATCTTCCCTTTCTCCATCTCGCTCCGCTCGCCTGCCTCGCCACTCGCCAGACGCCAGGTGCTCTCTATCTCTATGACTCTATCCATCTTGATTCTTGTATATACATTGTAAGACTGAGATTTTTTCTCCCTTTTCTGTTGTGTTCTTTCTTCATGTACTTTGCTAACATGCTATTGGAAATTCAAATCTAATATGGTCAACTAAAAATAAAAACCCAGAAGCCCCAACTCCAGAACAAACAATGAAAATCAAAAGGAAGAAACTCACAATCATCAAATCACCAAAACTTCCCCTTTGCCATTGAAACCTCCCTCTAAGCATCCCAAAAAGCCCATAAAAGAAGAAGAAAAAAAAAAGCTTGTTAAAACCAAATCAGAAAGAAACCCAACAACCCATGTTATCTTATGATTCGTCATCTAAGACACATTCGTTTCATTCCCCAACAGAAAGTTATATATAAAATAATAACAAAAACAATTATAAACAAATGAAATAGAAGAACGATGAGAAAAAAATGTTTGGGTGATACCTCTGCTATGGTGTCATCAAGTTCCTTGGCTGGTTCGATGGGTGGTGAGTGCATTGGACGCCATCCATGTCCCAACAAACCAATAGAAAGACACAGAGATGTCAAATGGAGTGGGATTTTCTTTTTTATGGATTTTTTTTCTTTCCTTTTCTTTTAATACCCCAAGTGGTGTTTTCCCCCTCTGGCCCTCTTAATCTGTTTGTGGATTTTAAAGCTGAATTGGGGGTTTTCAATTTTTGAAGTTGGTTCTGAAAGGGTTTAATGGAGTCTACATCAGCAACACGAAGATAGAATTAGCACCAAGAATAAGAGAGCAGGTAAATAACTGTATCTCATTGAATTGAATGGTGAGCATGGAGAACATGTATACATAGGTATGTGGAACCTTAGATATCCAATCTAGCACTCCGATGAGCTGAATTGGGGGATTTTAAAGCTGAATTGGGGGTTTTCAATATATTTATATATCTATATATACCCATCTTGTATGTATGTATGTATACTTTGTATAGCAGGAGAGAAAATAGTTTCTAATTCATATTTGGTGTTTACAAAATATGTGGGTGTGCATCTCAATATTCAAAGTAGACAATGGAAAATAGTTTCTAATTCATATTTGGTATTTACAAAATATGTGGGTGTGCATCTCAATATTCATTTTGAGACAATGAATACTTTTTATTTGATTTTGGACATATAATAAATATGATTTTTATTTGATTTGTAGATGGGAAAGTCATCTACAATTGATGGATTTTTTAAAAGAAAAAATCCTCAAAACTCAGAAGCCAATGCATCATTGTCGGCCTCTAACGTTGATACTCCAATTTCCGAAGATCGTCCTACAAAATCACAAAGAACTGATGATATTAGTTCATTAGAGCGTGATCCAGGATTGCGTCCACAAATATGGGAATATGATGTTAATCAGCGTGATGAAATTCGACGGAAGTACATTAAGGTTGGTCCATACCAACCTATGCTTTCAAAGTATCCGAAATCTGGATCAACAACTCATCTTCGTAGCTTTCAACCTTCGTGGTTCAAACTATTTCCTTCATGGTTGGAATATTCTCCAGAGAAAGATGCTATTTTTTGTCTACCATGCTATCTTTTTAATAAGCAAACTGGACTTGCTTCGCAAAATGCATTCACTCTTACTGGATTTAAGAATTGGAAGAAAGTTAAAGATGGCAAATATTGTGCTTTGTTGAGTCATGTGGGGAAGGATCCTAACTCTCCTCATAAAGTTGCTGAGAGATCATGTGAAGACTTGATGAATCAATCTCAACACATACAGAAAGTACTTGACAAAGTCACTTCGGAAGAAATTGCAAACAATCGACTACGACTTACGGCTTCAATTGATGCAGTCCGATGGCTTACATTTCAAGGTTGTGCTTTTAGAGGCCATGATGAAAGTCATAGTTCAATCAATCGTGGAAATTATATTGAAATGTTGAATTTGTTGAGTTCTTATAATGAGAAAGTTGCAGGAGTTGTGTTAGATAAAGCTCCAAAAAATGCTTCTTACACATCACCAATGATCCAAAAAGAAATTCTACATGTTTTTTCAACCAAAGTGAAGAAGATAATTCGTGAAGAAATTGGTGACGCAAAATTTTGTATAATTGTTGACGAAGCTCGTGATGAGTCAAAGAAGGAGCAAATGGCTATAGTTTTGAGATTTGTCGACAAAGATGGCTTTGTGCGAGAGCGTTTTTTTGGGCTTGTTCATGTCTCCAACACTGCAGCATTGACCTTAAAAAATGAGATATATGCTGTATTGTCATATCATAATCTAGATATTCAGAATATTCGAGGGCAAGGATACGATGGTGCAAGCAATATGCGGGGTGAGTGGAATGGATTACAAGCTTTGATTTTGAATGATTGTCCATATGCTTACTATGTTCATTGTTTAGCACATCGCTTGCAATTGGCGTTAGTTGCAGCATCAAAAGAAGTTATTCCAATTTATCAATTTTTTACTAAATTGACTTCTATTGTCAATATTGTTGGTGCTTCATGCAAGCGTAGTGATGAGTTAAAAGTTGCTCAAGCTGCTGAAATTGCACATTTGATTGCCATTGATGAGCTCGAGAGTGGGAGAGGACTTAATCAAATTGGTTCTTTACAACGGGCAGGAGATACTCGTTGGAGTTCTCACTTGAAATCAGTTACTAGCTTGATAAAGATGTTTAGTCCAGCATGTACAGTTCTAATTAACATAATTGAGGACAGAACTACTCTTTCTCAACGAGGAGATGCAGACTCAGCTTACGAGGCAATGACTTCATTTGAATTTGTCTTCATCTTGCATCTCATGAAAGAAATCATGGAGATCACTGAATTACTTTGTCAAGCTTTGCAATGTCAATCTCAAGACATCTTAAATGCCATGCATCTTGTTTCATCTACTAAAGCACTTATTCAAAAATTGAGAGATGTTGGGTGGGATGCTTTACTTACCAAGGTGAAATCTTTTTGTGAGGCACGCAATATAGATGTCCCAGATATGAATGCTCGTTATGTTGCAAGACGAGGTCGAGCCCGCCATCAACCAGATGAGTTTACAATTGAGCATCATTATCGAATAGAATTTTTTTATGCTGCAATTGATTCTCAATTACAAGAATTAAATGATCGGTTTAGTGAGCATGCAGTAGAGTTGCTTATTCTTAGCTCATCTTTGGATCCTCGAAACGCACGTGAATCTTTTAGAGGCGATGATATTTGCAAGTTGGTAGACAATTTTTATACTCAAGACTTCACAGAAAATGAGAAAATGCAATTGAGAATGCAACTTCACCATTATGAGTATAATGTAGTTCGACATTCGGACTTTCAAAAATTGTCAACTATTTCTGATCTGTGTCAATGGTTGGTAAAGACTAGAAGATCAACAGTTTACCAACTTGTTTTTAGAGTGGTTGAACTTGTTCTTACTCTTCCAGTTTCTACTGCAACTACTGAACGATCATTTTCAGCAATGAATATTGTCAAAACTAGGCTTCGCAGCAAAATGGATGATGATTTTCTCTCTGACTCTTTGATTGTGTACATTGAAAAAGAAATTGCTGAAAAGCTTAGCACAGAATCAATCATAGACGATTTCCGAGATTTGAAAGAACGTCGAGTTCCATTTTGATAGATGATTGAGTTGAAATGTACTAAGAAACAATTATTTCACGACTTTTCTTTGCTTTTATTTTGTTAAGGTTGAATAGATACTGGTTTCAATTTTCATGTAAAGTGTAGTCTTGAATCGTAATACATTTTTCATGCTTGAACTTACAACTATGTCCAAATAGATACTGGTTTCAATTTTCATGTAAAATTTATTCTTGAATCGTAATATAATTTTCATGGTTGAACTTACAACTATGTCAAAAGGAAACTTTAAAGTATGATAGTTATAATAATTGGTGAAATAAAATTTTATTCAAGTTTTGGCCCCCCCCCCAGGATGAAATCCTGGCTCCGCCCCTGCTGTTAGCTAATGACTGCATCACAGTAGGCTTCTAATGAATTTGATAATCTGATCTAAGAGTATTAATAAATGGTGGATTTCGGTCATAAAGTTTCAACTGTGTTCATGTTAAGGATTCTGAGTTTTTACCATTTGGGTTTTGAATGGATTTTATTAGGGAAATTCTAAATGCACCCACAACAATTGTTGAACACACCCACTTGCTGAGCTCACCACACCCATTCTATTTTTGTCAAGGTTTTACTTAGCCCACCCACCATAATACCAAAACTACCCTTACCACACCAAAGAAAACGATACTCTCCATTCATTTTCAAACCTCAGCATCTATCCCGCCCATACCTCTTATTCATTGCGATTCTCGTGTGGCTCTCCTCACCATCCATAAGAATCAGCTCAACAGGTTAGCTCTTCTTCTTCTTCTCATTCTTCTTCTTCCTCCCATAGATTTATCATTTTCATATATTTGTTTAGGTTTAATGTATGCATTAGAGTGTATGGACATTTACAATAGATAGGGGAGTCCCTAATGAATGAGATGGATGGGAGGGAGGAACTCTAAACACTGTCCGAAGTTGAAAACCCAAGAAAACATCTGTTCGCTATCTGCTCGGCAGTCCAGAGACGTGCAGGGATTTTATGCACGGCAATGTTAAACCGTGCATAATATATATGCACGTCCAATATAAGCTGTGCACATATAATTTGCACGGTTTCATATTGCCGTGCAAACAGAGGTTGCACGGTTATATTGAGCTGTGCAAACAGAACTGGCACGGTTCCATTTCGCCGTGCAGAATAATGTTGCACTGTCTATTTAAACCGAGCAGTAAAAAAAAATGATATCCTCTTTTATTGGTTTTCTTTTTTAACAGATTGGAAGAAATGCCTAGAAGACCAGCTCGCCGTATTGGTGGAAGCTCACAGATGACAGGGGGACGGGCCAGTTCTTCTAGCGAGCCATCGAGAGTTCGGACGAAGATCGGTGTCTCAAGATCGCGTTCCCGAGGTGTGCATGCGAGTTCTTCGACCGCCGGCCGTCAACGGCCAACGGCGTCTGAATGAAGACGAAAACTGCAACAGGATCCACTCCCGGAGCAGGTTGAGGAGCATGTTGACAGTTCTTCAGAGGATGATTCCTCAGAGGAGGAGGCACAGCCGCCCAGTCCCCGTGCATCGGCACCAGGAGAAGAGCATGGTGACAGTTCTTCAGAGGATGATTCCTCTGAGGAGGAGGCACAGCTGTCCAGTCTCCCTGCAGCGGCACCAGGGGAGGATGATTCCCATTTCGAGGAGGGACAGCCATCCAGTCCTCCTGCTGCGGCGGCAAGGGAGGGTCCTATCCCCGGCGGTCCGGCCGACCTATCTGTCCTTATGAGTTTTAGGACACACGTAGCCTTGTCCATATGGGACGGGGAGGTACAATTGCCTTTTTTAATGTTTTAATTAATCGTTTTTCAAATAAGATGTGTTGAAGTCTATAATAACAGATATTAATGAAGATTTATACTTGTAATGTGCAGGAACGTGAGGCACTCAAGTGTATCAATCATTGGCGAGGGCTGAAGGATTGGTACATACCTTTGCCCGGGGATGGGGCCGATATCCATGTTCCTCGGTTTTATGCTATTATAGAAGAGTCTGGATTGGCAGATTTGAAGCGTTTATCTTACCGATATATCTCCAGCCCTCTGGTATCCAGCTTTGTAGAGAGGTGGCAGCCCGAGACAAATACATTCCACATGCCATTTGGTGAGATGACGATCACCTTAGATGATGTGGGTACTCTCCTCGGCATCCCAGTAACGGGACTGCCTGTCCACGCATCGACTAGTATGGGATTTACTGATCAAGTAGATTTACTTGAGCGTGGACTGGGCGTGGATAGGGCATCTGCGTCAGCTGAGTTGAGAGTAGCTCGTGGTGGGGTAGTGAGAATGGCCTGGATCAAACGGGTGTGCGGCCAGGTGAGTCCTGCGTCGTCTGTTGAGCAGGTAGAGTGTGCAGCTAGAGGCTATCTTTTGTATTTGTTAGGCTGCACACTCTTCTCCGATAAGTCAGCCACTCGAGTCCCCATTGCCTACCTACATTTACTGATGGACTTGCCACGGGTCCGTCGTTATGCATGGGGGGCTGCCGCACTTGCATATCTTTATCGACAATTGGGGACCGCCACGAGGGCAGACGTGCGACAGATTGCTGGATATCTAACACTGCTCACGGTAATACATATACATATACATGTTCCATCGTAATTGATCCTTTAAATTGTATAATTAATAATTGGTATCTTTTGCAGTCTTGGGTGTACGAGCACTTCCCATTTACCCGTCCTCCTGCGCAGTGGGGATATACCGCTGGTATGCCTCAAGCGAGCCGCTGAAATGCTGGACAGGATTCTGGGATTGCGAGGGAGAACATCAAACTGTTGCGTGAGAGGCTGGATGACCTACATCCGAGTCAGGTGAGCACCCATATGGGGTCCTTGGTTTAATGTTGCACTTTTTTTCAACGAACAAATTTTTATTATAACAATGAGTTCTTTCATTTACTTGCCACAGGTCCAGTGGGATCCATATACTGGTGTCAGGGCTCATCATCCATTCCATCAGATATCTTTCTTCTGTGGTTGCTTGAGAGCGCTAGATGTCATTGAACCCTACCATCCACATAGGGTTCTCCGACAGTTTGGATATGTACAGACCATCCCACCCGCACCGCTCGCCCCCATTCGTGCGTCTCGGGGATCTACTGCTGGACAATACAGGGTCTCTTACAGATTTCTAGACCAGTACTGGGTTACTTGGGAGGATCATGTATTGTCCTTAGCGCACCGCGGCCATCGAGCGCAACATGCATGGGAGTGCTCACCCGACTACCAAGAGTGGTTTTTTAGGATTTCACACCCTCGAGTACAGAACCCCCAACGTCATTCCCACTATCACCCTAATGAGGGTGTAGCTGACCCGACTCCAAGAGTGGTGAGTGTTTGTACTTTATCGAAACATTATGCATCCATTTGTTATACTTATCTTAGGTATTGACACAGTTAATTGTGGATTGGCAGATCACTCGGGCGAGGGACCATCTCCGCGCTACGATTGCACGAACGGAACAGCCTGCAGATTTCTATTACCGGGCACTACAAACCACCCTCGAGATCCTGGATGGCTTGCCGGTGACGTACCGACGACGTACAGATCCATGATGGCATGAGGGTTTTTTTTTTTTTTTTTGTCTTATTCTTTTGTTCAGTCTGTATGGATGGGAAATTAAAGCATACACTTTAGAGGATGTATGGATGGGTTTATCCATTTTTGGGATTTAAGGAATTTTTTGGATATGTATGGATGGATCACCTGATTTTTTGGATGTATACATTTTTTTAATGGATGTTTTGAGGATACACTTTTTTATGTTTGAACTTGTATGTGCATGTATGTTATGTGTTTCTGTCCGAATATTTGCTAAAATACACTGCACGGCCACCATGTTCCGAGCAAATAATGAGTGCACGGCACTTTACTAATGTGCAAATAGTTTTTGCACGGCAACTTTATGCCGTGCATTATCCATTTTCACGGAATATATTCACCGTGCAGAACAAATTTGCCCAGCCCTGTTTAACCGAGCAGTTGTTAATGAAGTAATACCTTCTTTGGAATATTATTAATGAATTAATACACAACATAAACACATAAAGACCTGATCGAATTCATTGGCCATCCAATACAAAATAGGTAATATGTTTGTTTACATCAAATGGAGAGTACACATAATCAATCGCTGTCAAGATTGACCGACTCCTGCGTTGCGACACTGTTTCCAATCAATTCTCTGAATTGCTCGATGCTCTTTGCATATGGGATCTGCCATCCGTCTGCTTCAGGATGGTGGTGTCTATGCCAATTTGTAGCAATGAGAGGCATGGGTGATTCGGGTTTCATGAAGACCTGAACAAAATGGTTTCCATTGACGAAACCAACCGCGAGCACTTTGTGAGAACTTGATGGAATCGGGGATGATCTCAAAGGCAGGAAAGTAAGGCACTGCTGCAGTGAAAGAAGGACCAATACAACGTTATAATATGAAGATATTAAGTGACCCATGTCCGGCATTGTCATCCATCGATCAAATGAAGGATTGCTTTCAAAGTAACACAATGCGTAATACAGCTCCCCAACCCTGTCCTCTCCTCCATAGACCAGTGCATAATAATTTTGATACCTCTGCAATTCATTGCTCAAATCCATTCTAACCTGCATCCATCTATCCTCGCCCAATCCTAAGAGACCAGCTATCGCTCTGAATCCACAGTTACCATCAGCTGCAACATCCTTAATAGTGTGGATATAGGGGCCCAAAGACTGAGGAAGCAAATGCAGAAACGTACATGACCGAGTGCGACGGACAGTCATTTTCTCCTTATTCTTCGTTGCAACTGTATTGCTTAATCTAGCTGGAACGCTATCTTTTATCGACAGTGCGTATTCAAAATTAGATGGTTCTCGACGCGTAGATCTATCCAACTTCTTTCTTTTTGATGATGACCGACCGCGGGTATTCAATTTTACGTCTGGTTCGATAAGAGAAGTAGATGAAGGACAACCGAGTTCTCTAAGTTTTCTTAAAATTTGTATTTTACCCTTCTGATCACTACTTTGAAATCTCTTAGTGATCAACTCGAACTCTGAAGTTGTGGTCAACTCAAGTGCTTCGTTCACCATAGTGGCTTCTAAATTAAGCTTCCGCCAATAGTGGTGGACACTACTCAGTGGTATATGAGAACCTTCCCTTATGTACTCGGCAATTTCATGTGCACATGGCAAACCATGAGTCCGTCGGATTACGCACCCACATGATGTAGAATCTGGACCAATATCACTAGCCCTTAACGACTCATTTAACACTATATCCAAAGCATTCCTTGATAGAAATCCTCTCAATTCACGAAACACTGCCGGTTTGAACTTATGTTGCACGGTGTTCAAACTCTTTTCAAAAGAAGCCTTTATTTCTGTAAAAAGCAACTCTAGCAAGGCATGTATAACCTGCCAGGACGAATCAAAGCTACAGCTCGATGTGCCTAGGTGCCTCTTTAATTTTGCATGTGCACTCTCAGCTCTGTTAGTAGTGACGTTCCCAAAGTGCATATGCCGATCCGTCCATGCAGCCACAAATTGCTCCTTATGCTTATTCAACCATGAGGTCTTCACATAATCAACAGCATGTGGATACCCGCAGTAATTCCGTTCCAAAGCACTTAGCATTTGCTTGTAGTCGCTTTCAGTTGGAGAGACTACCAACGTGTTCCAACAAGAGATAAATGCAACCCATCTGTCGTTGGTCTCAAAACACTTCTTACAATTTGTCAAGATGTTCCTAGAAATATGCCACCTGCATAATAGGTTTGCTGCATTCGGAAAAATAACATTTATTGCATTCATCAGCGCTAACTCTTTGTCTGTGACAATGACACGGGTCGTGATGCATCCATCCATTAATTCCTTAAGCCTCTCCAAAGCCCATCTATAATTGGCCTCCCTCTCTGATTCAAGGTACACAAAAGCAACGGAGAACGTCAATTGAGTAGATGTGACACCAACAATCTCAAGCAAGGGAAGTCGATATCTATTAGTCTTGTATGTGGAATCCATTATCAAAACTTCTGGAAATGCACGTAATAACTGAATAGATGATGGATGTGCCCAGAATAGGTTCATGATAACATCTGTAGCATCATTGCTAGTGTGATACTCAATGTAGTTGTTCTCTTCCAAATGCCTCATGAGTTGCTGTATTTGTGATCGACCGGCCATCTCTGTCACCCTAAACTTCTGCCGAGCATTGTAGATACTCTTAATTGTAGTGGTGTTGTGCACATCCCTTTCCTGCAATGTTCGAAGGATGTTCCTCGGTTTCACCAAACTATTAGACATATCAATCAAAACGTTGATTTCTTCCACAGAAAGCCTCCCAGCAAACGAGTGCCCCTCTAGATGCTGTGCGTTTGGATGATTGTGCACCCCACAAACCACTGTTAACATCCAATCGTCGTCAGTTGCCAACTTTCGACCCTTCAAAGCAAAAGGGCAACTACACTTCTTCGTTCCCGTTGCCTTGTTAGGATTTCTCTTCTCGAATACCTTCGATGGACTCCTGTAACTACCACTTCTCTCACAACAAAAAACGACTCTCGGCTTCCGTCCATCTCCACCAGCATCCGAAGTCTTGATTACAATTTCCAAGCCATGTTTCTTTCCAACATCCCTTGTCCATTGGATTAGGCCCTCTCGACTTCTGAATATCATGTCAGTGGTGAAGACATTTGTAAAATCCAAAAGGCACTCACTGGCACCTGTTGATTCAACCTCCTGCAAATATATCACAAATTTTTAGATTAGCACTGCACACTCATTTATTAATTTTGCACGGTTTATATAGTCGGTGCAAAATTATTCTGCACGGTTTATATAGGCGGTGCAAAATTATATTGCACGGTATATATAGGCAGTGTAGAATAATTTTGCACGGTATATATAGGCCGTGCAAAAAAAATTTGCACGGTATATATACGCCGTGTAGAAAAATTTTGCACGGTATATACAATGCCGTGCAGGACGCGAGAAAACAAAAAAAAAACGAACGAAATGAAGTCAAAATGTATATACCTCATTTTCGTAGATCGTCAACTGCTTGTCCATATTGCAAATGCCTACTTTAAATACACAATGTGGTGTAGGGATAATTGTACTTCCAAGTTCGTTCAATAAATGGAGGAGACTTATATTAAAAAGAGTTAGAAGAAATGATGATGAAGGAGATGAAAATCAATGAGGAAGAAGGAGTGCAGAGGTGCAGTGAGAAGGGAATGGATAAAGGGATAGGAAGAGGAGAAGAAGAAGAAGAAGAAGAAGAAGAAGAAGTAGAAGAACGGAGGAAGACTGCTGCTGGTGAACCAAAGGAGGAAGACAGATGTTGATGGTAAGGGCAATTTCGTCCTTTCACCCGAGGGCATTTTAGTAATTAAAAAATATTTAAGTTGTGGGTGTATTCATCACTTCCAGTGGGCGTGAATAGAATTTCCCATTTTATTAATAAGTTGTTAACCCAGTCTCTGTGTTTTCATCAACTGTGAATGGTACCCATCTTTTCCTAAATTTAATTGGCCATTTTAGATGCCCTGTGGGACCCAGCCTTTGGTGGATGATCACCAGCTGTAAACTGCCCCAACGGCCAGTCACCCTTCATGAGACCAACTGTGATCTCAACCTCCACTTATCCCAGCTGTGAGTACCACTTGTCCCAGCTGAGATCGTCAGCTCCTTCTTGCAGCCCTGCAAAACCCACATGTCCAACAGCCAACCTGCGCACAGCAGCCGCCCAATTCACCTCCTCCCTGCCTCAGCGGCCACTCCCTTCCTTCCCACATCAGCCGGCCACTTCACTTCTGCCCTCAGTCCAGCCGGCCAATTCACCTTCTTCCTACTCTAGCGGCCACCCAACTGAACTCCTCCTTCCATCGGCCACTTCATCTCCTTCTCCCTCCAGCGGCTGCTGCCATCACGCAGCGGCCAATCGCCCAACTGCCTTGACCCAGCGGCCAGTCCACCTGCACAGAGCAGCGGCCACACTTCTCCCCTGCTCGCCGGCCACTTCACCTGCAGCAGCAGCCGGCCACTCCACTACTTCCCTTGCAAAGCCGACCACCTGCACTTCCCTGCACTTCCCCGTCCTTCTCTTCTTCTTCTTCCTTGTCTCAGCCCACCTGCTAGCAGCCATTTGCCTCACCTGAAATCAGCTACCCTCCTCAGCCGAAATCAGCCATTTGCCTCACCTGAAATCAGCTACCCTCCTCAGCTGAAATCAGCCATTTTCCCAACCTGAAAACAGCTACCCTCCTCAGCTGAAATCAACCATTTTCCCCACCTGAATTCAGCCACATTCCTCACCTGAAACCAGCCCCTGTGCACCTCTTGTTTCCATCTGAAACCAGCACCTGCACACCTCTTCTTCTTCCCTGCAACCTCAACACCTGCCAGTGGTGGCTCTAAGAATTCGAGTAAGTGGGGGAAAAAAGAAGACTTATTTTCCACAAATCGAATAAATTTGGTTTCCCCTTTATTATCATCTGTCATCTACTTTCGATAATTCGACAAATATAATATAAAACTCTCAAATAATCTACTTCCGACAATTCGACGAAGATAATATTGAATTCTCAAACAAAAACAAACATAAATTCTCAAACAATTCGACAATTCTTCTTCTTGTTTTTTCTTTCTCTGCTGTTTGGTTGGGTTTGGAAGTCTATTGCTGTCGCGACCCCGAACCGGGCCCGACGGACTAATCCGGGATCGAGACACTAAATGATGATGATAATAGTGTGGTGAGTGAATGATTAATATGTAGAGTGTTTCAACAAGGTGCACACAGTTATTTAATTTCCCACAGGTGTCCGCGGTGAGGATATCACAACCATATATGAACATTTCTATTAATTGCGGAAGCGTGTAACAAATCAAACATTCAATTCATCTGTAATCATAACGATGATAACACAAGTATAGTACTGTATCAGAATGAGCAATGATCATTAGCATGTTACCCAAAAGTAAGCTAAAGTTTATACAAAGATCATTTAATTACATTCCAAAAAATAGAGGCCAACAAGGCAAATATGAACAAAACACCAATCCCCAAAAGAATGGTTAAAAGTTTTTCCCAAAATGTTATCTCTCTCTAGCAACCCAATGTCTAGATGACCTCATTAGCCCGCCACTCAACTAACTGCTGCAGTTCTCCGATCGCCTCCTCGTGCTCCTCCTCGGGATTACCAACAACGGGACCTGAGTACCAAAGAGTGGGTCAAACACGACGGTTTGGCAAATGGGTAAAATACAATGACAGTATGATAATAAATGAATTTACCTTCAAAAGCATTTAAACCTGTTTAAATAACAATTTCTATGAACGAGATAAAACATTTATTCAAATACGAGTGTGCATTATAAAACATGTAAGGTAACCAAGGAAACGGGAAACAAGCAAGATGACAACTACACGAAGCTAAGTCCTCTATCACTAAAGTGACAGAGCAATAACTAGGCACTGATCTCAGTCACTCGAGGTGAGGAGAAACAGTGGATCTTATAAATACATATATATATATACTATACATAACTACGGTAGCGAGCCGGGCATCGGGAACCACAGTAGCAATCTACGGCATCGGGATAAGACCACGGTAATAACCGGGTAGTGGGATCTAAACTGCAGCTGGCGGGACAAGAGGGGGATCTCCAAGTCAGTGGATCAGACCAACAGGGTTATCCAAGCTTAGTGGTGCCGACTAATAGGTCAAATAACAAATCGAGACATGTGCTAGTAAATCAAGTACAAATAAATAAACGGGCAGGACGGGAGTGCTTAAGGGCACACTGTCATTTTATGTGGTGCAATGCACTTTAAGACAAGTAACTATATCAAGTGTAATTCAATGCTTTGGGAAAACAAGGCATGTAGTATAAATCTTGGGTAAAGTCTCGGTTCAAGATTTATTTGAAGTGAATAGGGATCCCGTATGTCGATCTAATAATAATTTGATACTCTTTGAGTTTGGGGACATCTCGGGCTCCTTATACACTTTGAATTTTCAAAACTTCGAATGACATCTTCGTGATATGGTTTCTTTTTCAAATGGCCTCATACATTGCTTAGTAAATCTCATTTGACCGACAAAGCTCATCGCTCAAGCGAACCGGAGAGTTCGCTCGAGCGAGAAGCTCTTTGGAATGCTTGTTTGGGTAATTTCGGTTACCTAGCGGTTAGATGGCGGTTAGCCGCTGGCTGACCGCGGTTGGCCTGACAGAAAGACAGGTTACTGGAATTGTAACCGAAATGGTTCGGTTGTCTGACGGTTAGTCGCCGATATGTTAGGCGGTTAGCCGCTTGCTAACCGTGAGGCTAATCGTGTTTTCAGGAGAAAATGTTGCTCTCTGGAAAAGTAACCGAATGGGTCGGTTGGCTGGCGGTTAGCAGCAGATGGGTTTGGCGGTTAGCCGCTTGCTAACCGTGGGCCTGACCGTGCTTTCAAGAGGAAAATGTTGCTCTTTGGAAAAGTAACCGCGACTGTTCGGCTAGCTGACGGTTAGCCACCAGTCACCAGACGGCTAGCCGACAGGTGACCGCAGGCTGACCGCCAGGTACGGGAAACACCCACTATGTTCATATTTGAGCTCGTTTCCTCCTCAGAACCACTCTCCACACTTCCCATTCATCTCCTGCAATAAAATGAGCTAAAAGCTCCTCCAATACATCTATCTATACTTTTCCAAAACCCCAATATGTGTTCATACCATCACCTCCTCCATCAACATCCCATTCAATACCAAGAAAGAAAGAAAGATAGAAATCATTTCACAATAGAGTACATTTGGTACAAACAAGAAGAAATTAAATGTCATTCACCAATACACTTATAAGACATAAATGCACTACCAAACTTTATCATGGACATTTATTTCAAACCAATGCAATAATTAGGCATGAGTGGAAAATACCAAAATCATTGAAAGCTTAAAAAAAAATCAAATCATCCACTTGTCTTGGGTCTTCTAATCAAGGAAATCAAACTCTTATACTCTTCCAAGCCAAAGATCCAAGCTATGAACAAAATCCCCAAAAACAAACCCTAAAATGGTCAAACAATAAAATAGAAAGGGAAACCTTACAATAATGGAGATGAAGCTTCTCTAGGGCTAGAATAATACAAATCTAGAAGATGGAAAAGATTGCTTACTTGCAAGGTCTCCAAATGGCAAGAGTTAGTTCAATGAAGATCTCAAAGTTGGTGGATTTCTCAACGAATGGTTTCAAAAGGAAGCTTGTAAGGTGGGGAAGAGAATGATAACCTCCATTTCTTGATTGATGCAAGTTTGGTGTGGATTGGAGATGGAGAGAGCAAGAAGAAGAAGAAAAGTTGCCAAACAAACCTTAGGCTGCCTTTTTGTGCTGGAAAAAGGGAATGAGGAAGATGGGTCTCCTTATATAAGCAATGGAAATAGGTCCCACTACTTAAGACATTTAAGGGCTGAAATCTTGGCTTTTGGGGCTTCTAATGAATTCGACAAAGAAGAGAAAAGTGATCGTTGAACTATCTAATTTTCAAAAAGTATATGTTTCGCGGATTTCAGGAATATTAAGTTTTGGGTACAGATTTAGTGCACAATGACTGTTTTGCCCTCAAGGCTATGAAATCGGGTTTCGGGGTCTCTAACGGGGACGTGACCAACATGAAAGATGTAGGGATTAACAATACAAATAAAATGGGATTAAAACAATGAATTCAAAAATCTCTGATAAATTCTCAAGCACATCCAAGGTCATAAAAAGGAACCCCCAAAGGGCCCCACTATCACAAAGCAATCAAAATTCCCCAAAACTATATCAAAAGCTATTCCAAACCCTACTTAGCCAAAATCACTAATCAAGTTTAGAACTAACACACAACTTAATTAACACTAATCGGGTTCACTCGGGTCGGGGTCTTACAATTGCCTAAATATAAATGTTAGGGTTTTCTCCTTCTAATATAGGGAAAATACTGTATTTAGAGGTTAAGTTAGGGTAATTAAATGAAGAGTAAATGACAGAATGTCTAAAAAAAATGAAATTTTCTTTAAAAAAAAAGTTGGGCCCATTATTATTTCTTTGTATTTTGATAGACAGATGATCCATTAACTTAAGCATTGAGTGGGGTCAAAATCTTCACATAAGATCAAGTCATTAAAGAATTTTTTTTAATAGTTTTTCAAGTCTTAGTGAGGTCAATTGACCCCATTGGCATCCATGTGGCGCCGCCCATGGCACCTACACTACTTTTTCTCCCCTTCCTAGCACCTGCACCGCACTCCTTCCTCCACAGCCTGCACTGTTCTCCACTAACCTTAGCATGCACTTATCTTCACATGAAACCAATTGTACCCCCACCTGAACCAGCTGTTTCTTCTTCTCCTTTTTCTTAGTGTTTCCACCAGTCAATTTTTATTTACACCTTGGGCCAATGGGTTCCACCCCGGGACTCGTAAAGCTCAATTCCTTAGACCCAGTTTATGACTAATGAACCTGAAATCTTATCATGTTTTCTCCCTTTAAAAATGTACACTGAGACCATTGTAGGAGCTTTGAGCAAGCTTCACTTTTAAGGATTTCACTGTTTGAGCTTGGTTGAGTGTGGGTAGGTTTGGGTTTCGTGGGTTTCTAGCTAAAGCATCAAAGAGGCAAGTTAAACACACATAATCTCACACATGCAAGCTTGATATATGACCCTAGATATGCTTTTCATGATAGGTTACCCATTTTCTAGCTCTATGTATGTTTTTCAGTTCTATTGATACAATAGAATGTATAATCTATAATGTCTTTGGTTGTAATAGGTTTAAACGAGTTTTATACGCTCTGATGAATGCAAACATATATCAGGGATGTGGAATGGAATAGGGAAACAAACCTTGCTGGAACAAACCAGTTATGGTTTCAGAACTTTGGAATTCTATGTCCACGGTCGACCGCAAACATAGGGGCAAGTTGGCTGTTACATTTATAGAATGTGGTTTTTAGGACACTTTTACAAAGCAGTTAGCCCGCGGCTAACCACCATTTCCCTTACGGTTAACCGCGAGCCAACTGTGGACCCCATGAAGATCTCACGGTTAGATTTCCAAAACCTGACATTTTCTTTAGATTTTCACTACAATAAGCTGTCGGCTAGCTACTAAGACCCCGTGGTCGACCGAGGTCGACTAAGGAGCAACCGCGAACACTAGCGGTTAATCACGGGTCGACCATGAGCTAACCGCGAACCCTAGGATTTTTAGGTAGTTTCAGGCCTAGATTTGGACACTAGTAATGAAACCCTTAAACCTTAACTCATGCCTAATGGACCTCTATGCCTATGTTGGTGTTGTTTGAGCTAGTATACACCCACAAGGAAGCCCGTATTCCAGTATTCATGTGCTTTGAGCCAAAGGTGTTGGCATAAGGCATTTAAAGTCACCAAATGAGTGTAACGCAATGGGTTTCACAGCCCGAAGATGTTGAAGGACTTAGGACTACACATAGTTTGACAGTAAAGCCAATGAGCATTCCCAGATCCTAGGATTGACTTGTCATTCCTCATTGATTCATCATATGATCCTGATGCATGTATTTGCACTACGTTTTCAGTATTCTCGCATGATATGTTCATGCTTGTGAGGCCCCACTCCTTGTGGACCCTCATTTGAATTTGAATATTATAATTATAACCTATATTATTTAATTATTCTAATTAATAGGGATTAGTAGGGGTAAATAGGTATTTTCCTAAGTTACTAGCTTATTTTCCTAGGATTCGGCTTTTGTGTAATTTATAGGTTTGTAGGGTGTCAGTTATTATTTATATGGTTTTTAGTTAATGGAACCTAGCTAGTAATTAAGGTTTACTGGCGGGGGGGGGGGGGGGGGGGGGGAGTAATTAAGGTTTACTGAGGGGGGGGGGGAGGGGGGGGGGTGTTTCCACTTGAGAAGCCTCTAGAATCTCTACAAAAGACTCATTTGCCCATACCCTTATCTTCATTCCTATGTAAACTAAAAGGTCCTTTTGGTAATTATCCCTAACCATAACCTATATAAGCTAAACCCTTTCATTTCAAATGAAACTAAACCTTAATTCACTCTCATCTCCCATCTATCTCTTATTTTCCCTAGAAACCCTAATTCTAAAACCCTAGCTACAAGAAGAAGGAGTTCATCCTCAATTTAAGCTACAACCTATATCAAAGTCTTTCTATCTAATTGCTCTTCTCTTCCTCTATAAGAGAAGGTAATCTTCTCTTCCTATAGTTCAATTTTCCTTAGAATTCTATCCTCCTCTCTAGATTTCCTTTCTAAGTTGAAATTCTCTTGTGGATTGGGTATTAGGAGCACTAGATTGGATTGGTTTGAGTGTTGGAAGACCTTAGAGAGCTTGGATTGCTATTAGAGCTTGGATTTCTTCTCTTCTATCAATTTCCTTTGCAAATTTGGATTAAGGCAATGCAATATATTTACTTAGCATAGAATGCATGATTACTGTATTTCATTATGTAATTTGCATTCAATTGATGTTAGAATTACCTTTGAGCTTGTTTTATGGATTTGGCCATTGATGGATGAGTTTTCTCACTTGGAAGATCAATGGCCCGGATTAATGATGGTTGGTGGGTCATACAAGTGTTATTGTTGTTTTGTATGTTTATGTGATGCATGGTGTTGATTGGAGATGATTGGGGATTGAAATTTGGTTGAAGATAGAAAGATTTAGGAATCTAGACTTTGTAGCAAGCTCGTGTACCTGAGGTTCGGTCGACCGGCGACACTGGAATCTGTGAAAAACTGAGTCTCAGTCAAATTTTTGGGAAATCTCACTCCAGTGCACCCAGTCGACCGGACCTTGTGTCAGGTCGACCGGATACAAAAGACCTCCATAATTTTAACTGGAGTTGGTATTCTCTTTTAGGTTTAGAATTCCTATGTACCCGGTCGACATCACGGCCATGATGTCGACCAAACACATTACATAATCCAGGAAAACAGAATGATGCCCCCAAGTGATTATCCTAGGTTTCACGTGTACCCGGTCGACATCATGGCCACGATGTCGACCGGATACACTGCACTGGATGTAGATCTGCGAGTCAAAATCCTGGCTTCCCCTATGTACCCGGTCTGCATCCCCTTGCATGATGTTGACCAGAAACAATACTGACTAAGTTTTTCCAATTTTTGTGATTCTGATGTTGTGATCTGTTGTGGGGCCCATTGACCATCCAAATAGACTTCCATTGATGTATCAAGTATGGGTCAATGGTGTGGCTCAACCTTGACTCATGGGGACTACTAGTAGGGTCTAGGTTGTGGATTTGATGGTGATTTGATCCTTAAACGTCGTTGAAGATTCCCATAACTTCTGGAGCATCAAACACAATATCCATTGGCATCTGAGACTTCATTTAGAGATCAAATTAACTGATATGGACTTGGACCTGAAAGTGGACCATTACTTAGGTTGAACTTTCGATATTTCCAATTGTTTATCTTAGTTGGAGGTTTATTTCACTTAATACATCATTGTCACTCTTATATCCTTACTATTGCTTATACATGTTAATTAAATAGAAAATAGATGACCTGAACTTAGGATTACTTAGAGGTGATCCGGTGATGTTATTGTGTGATCAATGACCCGTGTCTGTGGCTAGGCGGGCCCTCATATGGCCTAAGTTGGGATGTGTGATACCTTAGAAGGAAGAAGTTGGTTGTGATGGACTTGTGACTCATTATAGATGAGAATTGTCTGATTATTACTAGAAATGAATTTGTTATCTCACTTGGACTATTTTGGACTAAGGCCATGGTCTTAGTAGGCCTTTGTACGTATCCAAACTTGGACTTCGATCGTGTTCAATGGATTGAGTTGATACTTGGACCTCTTAGGGACTTGTTAGGACATTGGTTACGCAAGGCAAGCCTAGACAGACATAGACCTGTATTGTTTTCTTGAGTCGGCACTAACGTTTACTCAGTTGTCTTAAGCTCAGGCTTTTGACTGATCATCACTGATAGGAGCTATTATAAGTGTAGAGTGGACTATCATGATGAGCTATGTTTAGACGGACGGTGTGATACCGGGTCTAGTTTTTTGAGTGATGAGTGATGAGATGAATGAGTGTTATTTACGGGGCTTGCCATTCCCTAGCACTGGTTACTTTTTCCCACCTCGACTCTGTTCAGTATGGGAGGATGGCGGGATAATATCCCACGGTATCCAGCTTGTGTGAATGTGCCACTTTGATTTCTTTAGACTAGATGAACTATTTGTAAGGATCCGAACCCTAGAGGGGGGGTGAATAGGGTGAGCTCCATTTATGACCAATTTTAAACAATTTTAACTTCTTTAAAACAAACTAGTCACAAGTGATGATTATCAAACAAAATGCTGAAGCTTAATGAAAACAATCACCACAAAGCAAGCACCATCACACAAGGATTTATAGTGGTTCGGCCTCAATGCCTACATCTACTATCGGCTTGTGATCCAACACCCCACCGGATTTCCACTATTTATGCTTTCAATAGGCTAAGCAATAACCTTTACAATATGCTTTTCAATGCTAAGCAATAACCTTTACAATGATGTTTTTCAAGGCTTAACATCAACCTATACATTATGCTTTTATAGGCTAAGCAATAACCTCTTCAACCAAAAGGTTGGTTATCTCACTAAGTTAGTGTCTATAATACACTTGATGGAGATTCAATTAAGCTCATTACAATGCCTCTTAATTAGGCGGATATGGAAGTGAAAAACTAACTCACACACACACTAAATGAATGCAAAGATGTATGCTCATGATGTGCGTATGATGTCCTCAATCATTTTTAAAATGAAAGCTCATAAATGTATTGTGAGAACCCGACCCCTAATCTCTTGGATTAGTGTTGTTTTATTTGTGGATTAGTATTTTTTGGGTTGAGTTTGTGAGCTAGAAGGGTTTTGATTCTAGTTTTGGGCTTTTGAATGCTTTGGTAGCTTGTGGGGCCCTTTGGGGGTTCCCTTTTTGGCTTTGCTTTTGCTCGGTGGATTTTTCCGATTTGTTTCGTATTGTGTTTTTGGCCCGTTGCATTCATCTTGAGGAATCCTACAACTTTCATATTGATCTCGTGTCCATTCGAGGCCCGAAACCCGATTTTCATAGCCTGGAGGGCAAAACAGTCATTGCACACCAAATCTGTACCCAAAACTTGATATTCCCGAAACCCGCGAAACATATGCTTTTTGGGAACTAGATATTTCGACGATCATTTCTTCCTTCTTCGTCGAATTCATCCGAGATCCCGAAAACCATGATTTCAGCCCAAAGAGATTTTCTAGTGGTGGGACCCATTCTCACTTGCTTATAAAAGGAACCCATCTCCTTCCTTTTCCATCTTCATTTTCCAGCCCAAACCAGCAACCTAGGGTTTTCCCTTGTGGTTCTCTTTTGCTTCTTGCTTTCTCCTCTCATTTCTTGGAAGAAACTCTTGCCATTTGGAAACCCCAACATGCCATCTTCTTCCCCATCTCTTTAGCTTCCCATGGATGTGATTCTTGTGCAAAACCAAGGTGGGTAGCCCCTATTGCAAGCTTCTTCTTGTTCATTCATGGCCTTAGAGGTAAAGACTCCTTCCCATTTTCCTTGAATGTGCTATGGCTCTCCCTTAAGTTCTATTTCCTAGCTTGGTTTGAGCCCATTCCTTGTCTTGCATTGTTTGACCCATTTTAGGGTTTGTGTTGGGGGTTTTTGTAGAGATTGTTGATCTTGAGCTTAAGAAGTGATTAGGAGCTTGGTTTGTGAGATTGGAACCCAAGGCAAGTGGTTGATTGGATCGTTTTGATTATTAACATGTTTTGTGAGAAAATCTTGATTCATTAATGGTTTTGGTGATTTTAATAGTTGTCTTTAATATGATTAATATTGATTTCAAGATGTGCTTATTGATGAGTTATTTCTCCCTTGTTAATCTCTTGGAAAATGTATGTATCATAGTGTCAAGATTTCAAATGATTTCACATGAATGAGTTTTCTCCACTTTGAGACTTATTGTGAATGGGATAGATGGAAAGGGGGAAACTTGAAATGAGGAGCTCTTTAGCTCATTTTAATGTCTTGGAAACATGTGTTTAAGTCTCCTTATGTATAATTCTATGTGATTGATTATATGTTGGAAGGAAAGGAAACAAAAAGGAAAAAAACCAAGTTCC
This sequence comes from Cinnamomum chago, assembly GCA_038049695.1. Classification (NCBI taxonomy): domain Eukaryota; kingdom Viridiplantae; phylum Streptophyta; class Magnoliopsida; order Laurales; family Lauraceae; genus Cinnamomum; species Cinnamomum chago. Next base: position 16,838,326 of record CP142459.1, read on the forward strand.
CGGACCTGCACTGCGCCCAGGTCCGATCGATCGGACGTGCAGACCGATCGATCAAACTGACTTTTAACTGTAAGGCTTTTTTAGCCGATCGATCGACCGATCGATCGGACCCTGTTCAGGAAAATTTGAGATTTTTATTTTTTCTTGGTTCTAGGTGGGACCTTGGCTACCCCTTTTGGACTAATTGGACTATGTGTGAGATGTCTTGAGCCGACACTCCTCACGGTTGATTCGGTTGCATCGAAGTCCAATCAATTTCAATCTTGAACGGGATGGAACAACGCGATATCTTCCTAATATCTAAACACAAGTCTTTTTCCTTGGGTATCGCAAATTCTATTCCTTTCGATGACTGAATAGGTCGGTCGATGTTTCCGAATTAACGTCATGCCTAGGATGGACCGTCTATAGTCTTGATTTTTCTATTATAACATCTAGTACTACCCATAAGCTCGTTGTAAGTTTTGAAAACCGTCAAGTGCATAAGGAGCCCGGAATGTCTTCAAACTCAAGGAGTATCAAGTAATTATTATAATCGACATACGGGGGACCCCTACTCACTTAAACAAATCTCGAAATCGACATTTTTCCCGAAATTGTTATAGTTCATTGTTTCACCTCATTTCCAAGATTTGCATCATATGACTCGTTTTCCCGAAAGCATTGAAGTTACTCTAGTAACAGTTAATTGTCCCGAAATGTATTGCCCGATATGAAGTGACAGTGTGCCCTTGAGCACCCCCGTTTTACCCGTTTATTTACTGTACTTGATTTACTTGCATATGTCTCGATTGGTTTTAACCTATGAGTCGGCATCACTAAGCTTGGATACCTTGTCGGTTTGATCCACCGACTTGAAAATCCCTCTCCCGTCCCGCCAGCTGCAGTTTGGATCCCGATACCCGGTTATTGCCGTGGTCCCGTCCCGATACCCGGTTCGCTACTGTGGTCCCGTTCCCGTATATTTATTATTGTATATATGATTTACGTTGAGTCTCCTCACCTTGTGTGACTGAGACCAACGTCCCGCTCTTGTCACTTCGGTGATAGAGGACTTAGCTTCTTGTGATTGCCATCTTGCCAGTTCCCGATTCCTTGGACACCCGACATGGTTTATATTGCTTACTTGTTTTCAGATAAATGATTCATTGCTTTTATGAAAGTTGTTATTTAGATAAATGTTAATGCTCTCCATTGTAAATTCAGTCACTATTATATTGTTTTATGTCCTTTGCACACGTACATGTTTTACATGAATGCCGGTTGGGTGAATACCCATGCTTTTACATATGGTTCTAACGATCGATGGTTTTGCTAGAGTTATATGATTACACATGTTTTAAAATGAATACCCGAGTTATTAAATGTCCATGCTTTGGAATGTGTTTTAAATGACACTCGTTTTGTTAGATCCCGATGTTTATACATGTTTTAAGTGAATACCCGAATTGCTAAACATTCGTACTTTGTTTTAAATGACACTTGTTTTGCCAGATCACTATGTTTATACCGGTTTCAAATGAATACCCGATTTGTTAAATATCCCTGCTTTAAATATGTTTTAAATGACGCGTGTTTTGTCAGGTTTCTATGTTTATACCTGTTTCAAATGATTACCCGAGCTATTTAACATCCATGCTTAAAAATATGTTTTAAATGACACGCGTTTTGCCAGATCCCTATGTTTATACCTGTTTTAAATGAATGCCCGATCTGTTGAAGATCCATGCTTTGAAATATGTTTAAATGAACGTTGTTTTGCCAAACTTCCATATTCATACATATTTTCCACGAACACCCGATTGTCAAATATCTATGCCTTTATAGATGATGTAAATGAACTTATGCTTTATTAGATCTTCCTGTTTTAACCATGTTTGAAAAGAATACATGTTTTGTCCGAGATTCTTGAGTTTTCACCCGTTTAATTATATGCAGCATTTTGAGCAAATAGCATGATTTATCATTTGTATTATTATTCGCTATATTGTGTTCTTTTCATCCACCTGCCAGACCGTCGTGTCTGACCCACTACTTTTGGTACTCAGGTCCAGACTTCTTTGCCCTGAGTTGAGTGTTTGGTTGGCTATGGAGCCATGTCTTGCAGGTTGTTTGTCGGCTATGTCATGAAGACATTGGGCTTGACATCGGAGCTACGTCATATATTGGGTAGTGGTTAATAGCTTACTTGTTGTATGGCTTTTGTTAGCCTTCTCTTGGGTTTCTTAATTAATGTACATTGATAATTGTAACTTGAACATATTTGGGAATGCAATATCCTATTACTGTCAGCTCTGTAATTTATTGTGATGGTTTACTCCAGTCTGATATGATTCTCGATATTATAGTCATATGCTAGAGGTTAAGTGCGACGCGGAATCCGATGGCCACGGACTCCGGGTCGTAACGCCACGAAAGCTTCCGAAAAATATTCAGAATGTGTTGTCTTCACACACGCGGATCTTGGGAGAAGTAAAATATAATTTATGCTTTAATCCCATTTCGCGCCCCGATGTTCTTGTTTTGGGGGCGTGACATGTATGCCTAAGGCTTTTGAAAGTTTTAGCTCATAAAACATTTATGATTGAGGAAATGCTAATCACATGTTGAAACTAACTTGTAAAAGATATACATTTGTATCCTAAACAAGTTGTGAAAATTCAAAGACCAAAACATGTGAAGCATAGGGATGTCAATCAAATCAACAATGTAGCTCATAAAACATAAAAATAGATTTGATTGAAATAAGGGGACAAATCATATGTAATTATAAATACAACTTGAATATGATATACCAATCAATGCAAAGCAAGTTGTGAAACTTTAAAACAAAGTTACATATGATTTGTAAAGATGTTGAATCCAAAACATAAGATATATTTTGAAAGAGATTTTCTTATGATGAAAAACAACACCCAAAGATTCAACCAAGTATATGAATCATGTTACATATAATTTCAAAGATTCTTTCATTAACATGATCTACTTAGATTTACCAAATAAAGTACTACTTGGATGAAATCAAATGGTGATGCATCCAAAACAATAGATCTATTCAAAACATAAAACATGTTAATGACACAACAAATCATAGTTTATCATGCTAGAATGGATTTACCAATAATTAGAGCAAAACATGAAAACATATGATTTGTAACAATGTTGAATCCAAAACATAAGATATATTTGAAAGTGATTTTCTTATGATGGAAAACAACAACCAAAGATTCAACCAAGTATATGGATCATGTTACATATAATTTCAAAGGTTTTTCCATTAACATGATCTACTTAGATTTACCAATTCAAGTACTACTTGGATTGAATCAATGGTGATGCATCCAAAACAATGAATGAATTCAAAATATAAACATGTTAAGGATACAACAAAACATAGTATATCATGCTACAAAAGATTTACCAAAAATAAAACAAAGCATGACAACATATGGTTAAGGAAAGTAGAGCTTACTTGGTGATTTAACTCATTAATCCAAGCTTTAGCTTTCCTAATGATCCCCTTCATCCCTTAGTTCATTTCCCTTTTATTTGCCTCAAAACCCCTCAAGGGGGGCCTTAAAATTCCCAACTTTTGGCAAAGGAAAGAACTCATTTTTATAGAAAAAAATGCCCAACGCCTAGTCACCCGGTCGACCTGGTAATAGGTTGGTCGACCGGGTACACACAACGGTCAAAAAAAGATCCGTTGGTGCTTCAGGAACCTGGTCGACCTGCAGACCGACCACACTACTGGTCGACCCCCTGGGACCAAAATTCCCAAAAATTCACATTTCAAAGTTTTTTTTTGGGGGAACTTTTGGCCACTCAATCAAGCTTGAAAAACATGTTTTAAAACATTCTAAGGGTTTTTAAAACATGAAACATAAAAAGCCTAAAATGATTCAAAACTTTAAAACCAAAGGCTTGCTTGATTTCTAAAACTCTTTTAGAAAACAAATGCATCCAAGTTTTAAAAGCAAATCATGCATAAATTGATACTTTTACAAATCTTAAAAGCAATGCATGAATAAATCAAGATTCCAAGGTTATCTAAATCAATGCAAGTGTGTAAATCAAATGATGCTAGAATGATAATGCATCCATCAAATTGCAATCTACAAAATTCCTAACACTATTTATCCTGATTCTAACTATTTATCATGCTCAATTGCTTAGCTATTGTATAATTATTAATCTCATTGATTATATGATCGTCTCTACTCTTTTGACGAATACATCCTATGTTACTTGTATAGTGTGTATTGCCAGATCTTTGGATCTGACACATTCTTGGTGCTTAGGTTTTAACCTCGACTATGAGGACGATGTGCTTGTCGAGGCGCCCGTAGCCGGTGACTACGGTTGGGGACCAGCTGACCAAGAGGTCGAGTTGGATGATGGAGTGCCTACACATGGGGCTTAGAGTATACTTTCTTCCTGGTTTGAGCGATTTATGTAGTGAGCAGGGAGTTAGTCTGATATGTATAGACTTTTGATATTCATACTTTGATACTTAGGTTGGACTTCAGCCCTACTATATTTGATTCAGTTTATATGATACCTTCTGCTTCCGCTATTGTTACATTTGCTTCCGCTATATTTTATTTGCTTCCGTAATTCAACCATTGATTTTTTTATTGGTCAAAAAGTTTTAAATTGGACCTCATTGCTGACTTACGACCTTGGAAGTTCTCGGATTTTTCGGAAAGTAGCGCGCCAATTTTGGGTACCTTGATGGTTTTCTCGGTATTCGAAATAGGGGCATTAAAATGCTTCTTACATTTATTTTGTCTAGTTTCATGTACCTTGTTGTATGCTACGTTTTTATGTTCCCATTTTATGTATCATGTGATAATTTATGTTGTTATGTTTTTCATTCCTTCCACGAGACATAATTCTGAGATTATTGAAATAAGTCTTGAATCAAGCGGCCGGTCTCATTGTGAGATTTCATCCTCATAAATAGATTTCTCAATTCTATACACGGTATATTTGACCCATTAATTAGGGTGGTTACAGTCAATCTCAAATCCCTTAATCAAGGAATGATAGAATAACTCTATGCCTAAAATGGTATAAGGATAATTCTATGCCTAAAATGGTACATGAATAAGATCCACGTTTTATGAGTGTTGACCCTATTTTGACACCCCCCTCAAATTGATGTAGGGGAATCAAACAACATCAATTTGGACAAAAGAAATTGATTTTGACATCGAGGCAACCCTATTGTAAAGATATCTTCATATTGAAGGTTTGTAGGTATATGAAGGAGATTGATGACCTTGTTCTCACATTCATCTTGAGTGAATGACAATCCACCTCGATGTGTTTTTTCTGCTCATGAAACATTGGATTCTCTACAATTTCAACGACACTGGTATTATCCACATTCATTGGTGTAGGAAGTGTTTGAACAAAGCCTAGATTAGCCAAAAAGTCATTGAAGCCAAAAAAATCTCATAGCAAGCTAAGGACATAGCATGATACTCAGCCTCAGTTGAAGATTTAGATGCCCGATCTTTCTTTTTACATTTTCAAGAAATTAATACATTGCTAAGACACATACACCAGCTAGTGGTGGAGCGTCGCGTGTCAGGGCATCCAAGCCCAATCAGCGTCAAAGTATGCATGAAGATTAAGATCATTAACTGCTGGAAAATATAAACCCCTATGGGTTGTGCTAAGAAGATACTGAATAATCCGTTAAACCGCCGCTAAGTGAAGATGGCGAGGAGCACTCATAAATTGACTCAAAAAAGTTAACAACGTAAGATATGTCCGGCCTGTGATGGTTAAATAAATTAGGCTTCCAACAAGACGCCTATAGAAGGTAGGATATGGGAGGAGATCACCTTCATATTTGCTTAATTTTACATTGACTTCAAGAGGTCTGTCAACTGGAGTAGAATGTTGAAGGTTGATTAGCTAAATGATATCCTCTGTATATTTGTGTCGATTGAGAAACAATCCTCTATAAGATTGATGGATCTCCAAGCCAAGGAAGTATGTCAACAGACCCAACTCCTTCATATGAAATGATTCATGAAGCGAAGCTTGAAGAAACTTTATCATGCTGGCATCAGTGCCCGTGGTGAGAATATCATCCACATAGACAAGGAGAGCAGTAAGACCAATAGCAGTGTGATGAAGAAACAATGTCGAATCATATTGATTTTGAGTAAAACCAATGTCTCAAAGAGCGTTTCTAAAATTTTCAAACCAAGCCCAATGAGCTTGTTTGAGACCATAAAGTGACTGCCGCAACCGACACATGGTACGACGAGAAGTAGATGGTATTTCTTGGGGGTAGACGCATATATACCACTTCCTTAAGATCACCATGAAGAAAGGCATTTTTTGACATCCATCTGGTGGAGAGGCCAAGACTGGGCTGCTGCAATGGCTAGAAGGATCTGAATTGTATTTATTTTTTCCACGGGGACAAAAGTTTCTTCATAGTCAATCCCATAATCCTGTCAATTTCCTAAAGCCACAACAAGAGCTTTATAGCGATCCAAAGACCCATAAGGTTTTAGTTTAAAAGAATAAACCCACTTGCATCCAATCAATTTGATAGATGCTGTACCTTGAACAATGTCCCAAATGTGATTCTATTCGAGAGCATCCAATTCATCCTGCATGGCCCTTTCCAATATTCATTCTGCACAGCCTGAGAGTAGGAGGTTAGTATGGAAGTGAGAGTAGGAGGTAGGTATGGAAGTAAAAGACAGTGTAACCATCAAGGTAGTATGGGTAAATCCATATCGATTAGGAGGTTTTGCTAGTCGCATAGTGCAATGCAAATGGGGAGCTTGGCTTGGATCAGATGCAGACAAGTTATCAGAAGGGACTTGCCCTGTAGATGTGTCTTTCTTTTGCCTTTGATATACAAATTGAGGATGAAATCGTGTAATTGTTTTGTCATGAGAAAAATCAGGCAAGAAAACAATAGGCAAAAATTTAGGAGGCTCAAGTGTATGTTGAAAAAAAATTCTAATTTTGAAAAAAGAAAACATTCCTGGAGATCCGAATACGACGGATTGTAAGATCATAACACAAGAACCCTCTCTAATGAGGGGCATATCCAAGGAGTGCACACTTGAAAGACCGAATAGTAAGTTTGGTGCAATTAGAGGAAGGAAAATGACAAAAACATACACATGCACAACAAAAAAAACAAAGATGATCATAGGATGGGGATGTGTTATCAAGGCAATAATGTGGGATTTGATTGTTAGTGGAAGTGGTGTGTAACCGATTTATAAGGTGAACTGCAATGCTAACGGTTTCACACCAAAAACGAAAATGAACAGATGATTGAAGCAAAAGAGATCGAGTTACATCAAGAAGATGTCTATTTTTTATTTCGGCCATGCCATTTTGTTGAGAGGTATACGGGCATGTTCTTTGAGAAATTATCCCATTTTGTTGCAAAAACCTTTGAAAATTCGTGGAAACATATTCCCTCCTTGAGTCAGAACAAAGAATCTTAATGCAAGTAGAAAATTGATTTTTAACATATGCAAAAAATATCTTAAATGCATTAAAGACTTCAAATTTTTAATGCAAAAAATAAACCCAAGTAAATCGACTATAATAATCAATAAAGGTTACAAAATACTTATATTGAATATGAGATATAACAGGAGCAATACCCCATACATTGCTATGTATTAAATCAAAACATTTGGAGCTTGACGTAGTAGATGTGGAAAATAAAAGAGCTTTACTTTTCCCTAATTTACATGCAATGCAATCAAAGGAAATATAATTTCTCAAACTCATAGATTTATTCATCAAACCAGAATTAAACAACATTGATAAAGTTTTGGAATTTGGATATCCAAGCCTATTATGCCATAATTGGCTATTATTCTGAATAGAAAAATAAAACAAATCATTTTATTCTGAATAGGAAAACAAAACAAATCATTCACTGGTTTATTCTTAAGAAATGCATAAAGGCAGAAATAAACGACGACACTTAGGCCCCTTCGCGACCACCTTCCCCGACATCTGATCCTGCACCACACACGTAGAAGATGAAAATGAGATGTTGCAGTTATTTTCAACAAGTTGGCATACTGAAAGTAAGTTTATGCTTAAACTAGGAGAAAGATATGAACATCACCAATTCTAGTAATTGGAAGACCGTCACCATCTGTAGTCTAGACTTGGAGAGTGCCGGTGTATGGGTTGATGTTGGAAAGATGAGCAAATCTGAAAGTCATGTGATTGGATGCTCTTGAATCAAAATAACAAATAGAAGTAGGGTTATAGCGTTTACCTGAGACACCAAGTGCTGAAAAAGCATTGAGGATCATTTGTTAGACCGTTTCGGGGGTTAGATTAGACGAGCCAAGTTGTGAGATCAATGAGGAAGTGGTTATTTATGAAGCAGATGGGGCTGAGGTTGTTGCCGAATAAGCACGAGGAGTCTGATTTTGAGATCGTTTGCGACATTCAGTAATTATATGACCAGCACCTTTGCAGTAAGTACAAGATTTCTGTTGACATTGAGATGCATAATGACCAAACTTTTTATAGTTATAGCACTGCACCATACTCAGATCACGAGGTGGAGGCTTGCCTTGAGTAGAATAAGCAACAACGATGGTACTATCTATGGTTTTCTGTTCCAAATGGGCTTGCTCATGAAGAAGTTCATTGAGGCAGTCATCCAAGGATGGAGAGGGTACTTTACTCATAAGATTCGACCTAGCAGTCTCATGCTCAAAGCATAATCTCATCGGAAATTGGTCTCGGTGACTAGTTGCTTTAAGCCCTTGTGTTTCAGAAAGAGCATCGTCAGAAACATGAGCATACTTAATCTCATCATATTCAACCCATAAGGTGAGAAATCCTGAATAGAGAAATTGCCTTGCACATATTGAACAATATCAAATTCTAATTGAAAATGAGGTGTTGAAGTTAATTGATGATATACCTTCTTAAAAATTCCCACATAAATTTGGCGGTTTTGTTGGGAATAAGAGTCAAAATCAATGCGGGATCGACAGATCAAAATACCCATGATTTTATTTTTATTTTGGCGTCTTGAGTATGCTAAGTGGAGATTAGTTTCTCATCTTCTGTTGGTGTTGGATCAGAACCAAAGATATGGTCCCATAATACCTTTCCTTTAAGATATAATTGGAATTGAAAAGCCTAAGTGGTATTGTTTTTACCATCAAAACAATCCAAATTGACTTCAAATTTCTTCATTTTTAATGAAACGATGTGCAAGGATTAATCAAGAGAATAGAAGATACAATAATAGGGTATTGTAATAACTGATTACGCAACACAAAAGGTTTTGATGACTTGTTTTGAAAAACTAGGTCCAGGTGACTTTGTATTGTAATAACCGAATGGGTAGCTGGTCTCCACTGGACGATCTGATGTGAGATAAGATCCAAGAGATGCCTGGAGGCCCTTTTTCTACTTTAGCGGGTGCAAGTTTCACTCTAATCGGGAACAAGTCCAAAATTCTGGATATTCTTGATGAAAACTAGGGCATGAAAAAAATGATGAACAAAAATGATCAGATGGCCTACTTCTGATGAGTAGAAAGATCTGGAAAGACCCTAAAACATCCAAATAATCAGGCGACCATGCCTACGAAGAATGTTTGACAAAGCTTGTTCAATCACAAGTGGGCCACAGTTGATCGAGGTTGATCACATACTCGTTCTGCACAATCTAGACAAACTAGAAAAGGGTTTTTCAGATCCTTTCGTATAGCGGCAACTGATCCCCTTTGGTGGGAATGATAGACTCTAGGATTTGCAAAAATCAAAGATGAGAATGCTTCAAAAAACTAAAAATAAAAAAAAATTCACACGAACTCAAGAGGAATACCGTGGCTTTGGTACCATATTAGTCCTTCCATGAGACAAGATTATGAGATTATTGAAACAAGTTTTGAATCAATCAGTTGGTCTCATTATGAGATTTCATCCTCATAAATAGATTTCTCAATTCTATACATGTTATATTTGACCCATTAATTAGGGTGATTACAATCTCAAATCCCTTAATCAAGGAATGACATAATACTTCGATGCCTAAAACGGTACAAGGATAATTTTATGACTAAAATAGTACAAGATTAAGATCCACGTTTTATGAGTGTGGACCCTATTTTGACAATGTCCTGCCATGCCAATTGTTCATGCCTGTGCTCTTATTTATGCCATGCTATGTATATGTACCATGTCCTTTACACGTACACTCTATTCATTGAGTCGGCATCACTTAGCTTCGATCCTGTCTCAGTCAGACCCAACTGAGTGTGGATTTAGAAAATCTATGGACTAACTGCAGTTAGGTTATGTTATGGGATTTGACCAGCGCTCAGGTTCATGATGAAGTTTCCAAGCCCAATGCCTCCTAGTGGTATCACCATGTTATGTCATGTTATTAACATGATCTCATTTAATTCATGTTTCATGTTTACTTGGGAGAATATACCTTATGTGGTTGTGCCCATCTTGCTAAGTTATTATGTGTTCATGTCACACATGATTCCTTAGTTCATGCTTATTCGTGCACCGACTATGCCTAGTTTTTACTTATTGCCTTCATATGATTCTTATTGTCTATGTTATTCGTTTGTACATATGCTTTGATTTATATTTGTTTGTCTTGCTTGACTATATGTCTAATGGTGTTGCACTTGGCGTTATAGGTGAGGACATCGATGCCAGTATCCCGTAGGCTGAGTTGGAGGGGACTCCCCAACATTTAGTGGAGTGGACCGCCGATGATGTCTTCTAGTCATCCCTATGTTGAGTGCTCATCTTCATCATACCCTTGACCTTGGCTTGGATGGCCATGTTTTTAGATGTTATCTAAGGGATGTTATCTATGGGATTGTAAACTTAAACTGTAATGCTTCTGCTACTTCTTTATTTCACTTAACTTGGAACCTAGAATCTTTAATGCTATCTCCTAGACTATTTTTGCTGGTGTCTTTTGTTTAAGTATGTTGTGGATGAATGTATGATGGAAACCATACTTGGTGAAATATACAGAATATGTATGTAGGTTTTACATGAAATTGAAATGTACCCCTCATTTGTGATGGCTTTTATGACCTTACACGTGAACTCTTGTGGGGACCGTTCATGGCAATAAATGTCCAATGATTTCTTACTCGAATCCCTATGCGGACGAGTGTCTTGTCTTAGGAGTCGGGTATCCTCGGGCTCGGGGTGTGACATAGTGGAAGTTTCTATTCTCGGTTCATTAAGAACTTAACTATTTTTAAAGGCAGCTATTATAAAAGAAATTAAAATGAAGTACCATTAGCAATACAGTTCCTTGCAGACATTTATGCTACTTGTTAGACCTATTAGTTTTAATTTCTAGTTGATCCTACTTACCCATTATGGTTACTCCAGTGGTCGGAAAAGAGGAGGTATGATATTGTAGGGATTCTTTCTTCCATTCTAATATCTTACTTGCATGCATATGATCCAGTTTTTTCAATCACCTTGAGATACTTGATAAGGTAAATGTCATTTATTGGTTATTTCTTTCTGTTTATATTACTCAATTCAGTAGTATAGATACATCTTTTAGCCTACATTGGTTGATTTTTGTCATTGTTCACAAACACACAACATACACAAGTGATTTTTCTTTCATCAAGGTGAATGGGTGTAATACATTCACTTTCCGGGGCCGATGAGTTAGATAGTCTAGATTCAAATAGTTTCATAAATCCTTTACTAATTGGTGATTCTTGAATTATTTATATTAGGTGTATCAAATCTCCGCATCAGGCGGTGCTCAATATATAGCAGTAGTAGAAAAATCTCCTATGTAATAGCTTCCCAAGGCATAACAATAGGTGATAGTGATGCTGCAAATTTCACTTTCTACTAGGTGTATCCAATATCCACATAAGGTCTTGTTCTATACACACACACACACATATATATTTATATACATATATATCCCTCACAAATAGTATAAGGGCAGCCTCCAGCCGTCGGATTGTATGTATAATCCAATGGTGTTTTAAGCCATATATATAAAGTGTAAAATTAGAAATCCCGCCTTCCCTTCCCATTCTCTTCAAGCAATTAGCAAGAGTCCAAGAGATAGAGAAGAGTCCTTCCGCACATCTTCGTCATCCCCGGCGCTGGATCTTCATCATTGCCGTCATCGGCAATGACTCCACCCCCCCTCTCTCCCGATCCATCTCCTTCCCTCTCTCTCCCTCTCCCTCTGTCTCTCCCGTTCCCTCTCTGCATGATCAAAGCCTCTTCTTTTCTTTTCTCTACGTTTTGCTAAACTCTTCTCTATCTCATTAATTACCAACAATTCTGATTCTTTTATATTTAATACGGAAAAAAATCCCATTTTTTCCCTTTTGCTCAAATCATTTATTTAGAAGGTGTTGTAGATCTTCAAAATGAATGCAGAGGCATTCTTCATCGCCTTTGCATGACAGGACAATCTCTAGTGATATCTTTTTCAAGTTTGCTGACTGTGCATTTGGATGTAATCTGTCAGAAATAATTTAGATATTTTATCAATGTGGGTCATTTGTTCTTTTGTGCATTTGATGTGGTTGGCACAGAATTTGGAAAACATTGGAAAATTTTAGATAAGGTCAAGATTGTCTTTCTTAATAATGTTTTATTTCCTTGCAGAAAATCGCACTCCCATCCTCTCATTTTCTTTCTCCTTTTCTATCTTTTCCTGTCCCCAAAAGCAAGTTAATTGGATAGATACAAAGCAAAGGAATTGAGAAGGAAAAGAGAAATAGAAAGGAGTGAAGGAGAAGAAGGGGGAGTAAAAGAAAAAAAGAGGAGAAGAGGAAAAGGCTAGCCTTGACGGCGATGAAGATCCAGCGCGGGGAATGACGAAGTCGTGCGGAAGGACTCTTCTCTGTCTCTTGGACTCTTGCTAATTGCCTGACGAGAATGGGAAGGGAAGGCGAAATTTCTAAATTTACACTATATATATGTGGCTTAAAACACCATTGGATTATACAAATGATCCGACGGCTGGAGGCTTCCCTTATACTATTCATGAGGGAGGCTTGTACAGGATCATTTCTCATATATATATATATATATATATATATATATATATATATCTTCTATGGCTGCTTCCCAAGGGATAACAATAGGTGATAGTGACATTAAAAATTGCAATCCTGTTTTGTATTACCTAAATATTTTCCTTTTCTTCTTGCATAATTTCCTATAAGAAATAAGCATTATCATGGAATGGATACCATCTAGAGTGTTAAATGGAAGGTGGTAATTGATGTCTTTTGCCTAAACGATCTATAAACCATGATGTTAAGCCATACAACATTCAAAACCTATGACATATACCCTTGTGGTTGCTCTGTATGATATTTTTGCAATTTCATTTCATTCATTGTATCATGACCTGAACATGCACCAAAGTATGTGGATGCAGTTACAAAAGCTTGTTTCATTGAAGTAAAATACACTTCTCAGAACTTCTTTGCGATCTGTTTTTTTCTGTCTTCTTTATATTCCTTATTTCATACTAGGTCCGCAACATGACCAAAGTCATCTTAGTATCATACCACATCCTACTTAAATTAAATATAAAGGACTTCACACTTTACAGTGCATATTGACATTATGATGTATACAATCAACTCTCTTAACCTTTTGTTTTTGTTTTGCTATTTTTTGCATTTTAAGTTGAGCAAATAAAGTCTTTTTATCAGTTTGAGCAAATAAAAATATAGTCTATAGAAACACTCTGCTGTAAGAAAGTTTGCTTATCAAAATTATTCTCTGAATGCTTCATCATGTAAACGTTCTCTGATGCAAAGTCCAAAAACTAGAACAAATATTTGATTTCACGTGTTGAATTTAAAAAACTAATTTTTGTTCTTAACCATTGATTACAAGGCCACCAACTAGAATGTTAGGAACCTTTAAACCAAAACTCCTTTTTGTTGTAATACATTATCTTTGAGGCCAATGAGTTAGGGGTCTGGATTTCCACTGTTCATATATATAGATCTTAGCAGTTGAAAGACCTCTTATGGTTGCTTCCTAATCCAAGATGATAGTAATACTGCAAATCGCACTTCTGTTCTGATATACCAAAATATTTTCCTATTTCTTGCTTAATTTCCTATAACAAATAATCATTATCATGGAATGGACCCTATCAAAAGTGTTAAATGGAAGGTAGTGATTGACGCCTTCCATCTAAATAATCCATAAACCATGATGTTAAGCAAGATGACATTCAACTTCGGACATCTCAACGTGTATACACCCACTTTTGTGTTTCTATTTTCAACATATGGATGTATAGCCTTGTAGTTTCTCTCATTAACTTTTTACAATTTCATTTCATTCATTGTATCATGATGTGAATATCTACCAAAGTATGTGGATGCAGTCACAGAAACTTACTTCGTTGAAATAACACACACTTCTCAAAACTTTTTTCCATCTATTTTTCTCTGCCGCCTAAATATTTCTTATTTCATACTAGGTCTGTAATACGAGCAAAGTCATCTTGGTATAATACGGCATCCTGCTTAAGTTAGCAATAAAGGACTTCACACTTCATAGTGTAGATTCACATTAGGATGTATATGATCATCTCTCTTCACTTTACTTTTTTTTTTGCTATTGAGTCGAGCAAATAAAATATAGAAACTTTGATTAGATTTAGAATGGATGGATCCATGTCCAACAATACAAGATACATGGAGCAGGTTCTATGGTGCTTACTAACATGAAAGCAATCGAGTTTGATTAACCCCTAAATTTTTTATTTGACAAATTCCTCTTAACTCCCCATATGTGGTTTAATTTAGTATGCATTTATAATTGGTAAGATCTATATGTCGCAAAGCAGTGATTTTTGTTTGGATTTCTCATATGGTAATATTAGTTTATATGAATTTGTCATTGGCAAGTAGAAGATAGTGGTGGTTGTAGAATGTCTAAGTAACCTAGAACTTCTTTAGTCTGGCAAGCATATGAAAGTCCTAAGGTCAAAAATAAAAATGGAAAAGAGATTGAAAAGGAAAAATGTAAATATTATAATAATATTTATATTTCCGGTTCACGTGGCGGTACCGGCCCTTTGAAAAAAACACACGGCCAGTTTTTGATCCTATTAAAAAACATTCAAGTAGAAAATACCCAAATGAGTCTCTTCTTAATGGAGTAGGTCGAATTTGACTAAATCACTTAAATTTTTTATTTTGTGCTCTTCATTATGTGTATCTTTTAATTTTTTTTTAGTGTAAGTCCTTTTAATTTTTTTAATCTAAGACTAGGGCATGAAAGTGTGGCATGAAAAACTGGGATGGGCCAGGCCCAGGCATGTCATGTCGTGCCGAGCCGAGCAGTTTGGCCAGCCATGCTGACACGGCATGGCACGAATGTGTCGTGTCGTGCTGCACGTGCTGCACAACCATGCTCACTTTCAACTGTATTGTTCCAGCATGGCATGATTGATACCTCTACCTACGCTCATATATGTGGGCCATGCTAGGTCAAACTAAAGCCCTCAAAGCCTTTGGCGAGCCTACAATATCAAAGCCCTATCCTACCTTCAAGGGATAGTGTCAGGTTGGGGCTGAAAAAATAATTTTTAAATATTATTATATAATAATTTTTTTTTTACCGTAATGCTAACCTTCCTTTATTCGAGCTAAGGATTGGTGTAATGCAAAAGTCAATCTTTTTGTGCCACATCTAAAAAATTCACGAAACAAGTTACTTTGTCCTCATATAAAAATATGGTTTAGGAGTAAATGAAATAAGTTAATCTGATAGTATTGCAATATGAAACCATGACATAGAAGACACTATTAAAGACCTTAGCAAGCTAACAATACTTAAATAGTTTAGGTACTGTACCTAGTATTGTGTATGGTACGCTATTAATAAGATTGTTGTAGCTAAAGTTATACTAGTTGTGGCCTTTTTTACTAGTTAATGTGCTAAATTTTCTTTTTATAAAGCAAAGATACGGACCATCAGAGCTTGTTTGACAAGTCTCATTTGATTCAAATAGATTTATTTCAACTATGCATTAGACCTTTTCCAAATAAATTATTTGACCACTCTTGAATTAGCATTAACCCTAACTTGTAATTTTTTTGAAACATCACCATTAGATTTTATAACAAAGTAATTAAACTTTGGCTACCGAAGATGAATGATGAAGATGATTTAATGCAGTTGAATATGAGCAAGAGTTACAAACTTTAACTCCAAATGTGGGGTCCACTTAAATGAAACAACAATAATGGGAGTATAGGGATAGGGATAGAAAGAAATTAGTATCAATTAGTGGCTAATGGCTAAAGCTCAAGCCCACTCATTGATGATATTGATGGGCATCCATCTACTGACACTTGTTTTCTCTTTTCATTGAAGAATATATTTGTGTTGGGCAAACATAGAATCAAACATAGGTGGTAATATTGTGATCTATGGGGATATCCATAAAAAAATTTCACCTGAGATTTAGTTATTATTGTTTGACAAAATATTAAGTCGCTATCAATAATTGCTAATTAGAGGGATTCTTTATAAGTTTTTAGTAAAAATTCATATATATACATAAAGTAGGCCCCACTATGTTGTCCCTCGGCATAATATGGTGAGGGATAGATGTGTGATGTGCATGAATATTTCCCTCTATATATATATATATTTAAATATATAAAAACTCTAAAACCTGCTTCACTTTAAGAACGGCCCCCTTTTCTGTCCCCTTATTTTTTGTCATGGGGCCCATGTTTTTTTTTTTTTTTTGCTAAATTGAAAATTGAATTAAGAAAGAAATAAAGAAAACAACCACAAAAGAAACCAAAACAAGGAAGAAAAAGCTACAAGAAAAAGAAAGATCAAAGCTCTATCTCGGGCCAAGAATAGGCTGGTTACAAAGGGGAAAGAAAGAAGCTAAAGTGCTACTGGAAAAAGAAGAAGACATATTGCTTTGAGAGAAGGTAGCATCCTCTAAAAATGATTTTAATAGCAGATTCAAGAGAGGGCACCTTCTTAGAGAAGAGAACCATATTTCTTTCCTTCCATAAGCTGAATAGAGCAACTATGAAGAGGGCACCCAGACCTTGGCTTTAGAGCAGGAGATTACAGAGGAGTAGTTCGATTTGGCAGCAGCTGAGCAAGAAGAAGAGGACTTAATATTCCCTTTAATCTCAAGCCAAGACCATAAGGAGGACGCAATAGGGCAGAGGAAGAACAGGTTGAAAGTTGATTCTTGGTGAGAGCCACAGAGGGAGCATGTGGACGCCAACTGCACTCTAATCGATCTAATCTTTTCACACACATTATCCCCCATAAATAGTCACAAGTCTAAGTTTGACACTCATCCGACTTTTCCTCATCGTTGGGTTAAATTCATGATAACCATTAAATTTTAGGGTCATGTATCAAAATGTTAAGATGATCTTATAGACTAAAGATTTTGCATATACATATATATATATATATATATAGAGGGATGCTCCTCTACACTGCAGCCCTCCTTAATATCAGCTGCAGGCATGTGAGGAGAGCAGTGTAGGGCATGTGAAGGCATGGTTCACATGCCTGTAACTGATATTAAGGAGGGCTGCAGTGTAGGGGAGCAGCCCTCATATATATATATATATATATATGAACAAGTTTCAAGTGCATCTATCTTTCACCATAGGGTGAGAGACACTTCCATTTTTGCACATGAAGACAATGAAGTGTACTTCACCCATTGTACTTGAAAGTAACTTTTGTACTTAAAAATTTCCAATTATGAAAGTATCCCTCACCATAGGGTGAGGGATACTGTATATATATATATATATATATATATATATATATATATATATATGAGCAAGGCTCTCTTAAACTCAAGCTTAGGAAAAAAATTTCGTAAGCACATGCTTGTGGGGCCCACCTTTGGTCCATCCAAATGGACCAAACACATGACTTCCCTAAATTACACATGTCCACCAACTTTCGGTCAAATCCGAATTTATTGGACCGTTGGATTGACTATGTATCAATCTAAATGGACCGTTGACCATTAAACTTTTGGGCCCATATGTAGATGATATAAATCGCATTTGGGGCTGATTTTTTGTAGAGAGGAAGATCCAAGGGAGTCCTTGAAATCCCCCCCACCCCCATCTCCATTTGGGTCCCCAGGTGGGCCCCACCACACACTTGAGCTTACCTTATCCTAAGCTTGAGCTTAGGAGAGCTGGCCCCTATATATATATATATATATATATATATATATATGGTTTTATTCTGGTGGGTACAGTTCTCACAAACATTGTCAGAAGTCTCATCCCCGCCGTTGGATAGAGCAAATGATCCAACGGCAGAAAACATATGATATTTAAGTGAAAATTTGGGGTTTTCATTTCCCTCTCCCGTTTCCACTTCCTCTCTCCCCATCTACCTTCCCTCTGTCTCCTGCCTCCCTCCATCGCCCGCTGTGTTTTGGTTCCCAAATCTCTCTCCCATCTCCCCTCCATGTCTCTCCTGCCTCCATCCATCTCCCGACCCATTTACCCCTCCCCTGCAAATGAAAAGAAACCCAACGAAAGGCCGACTTCCTGTCTCCCACCCCAAATCTCTCTCCCGTCACCCTCCCTTTCTTCTGTTTCCCCTTCCTCTCTCCCATGAGATCATGAGATTATGGACCCGACATTGCTGGAGATAGCTTATTTAAGTGGATTAAAAAAAAGAAAAAGAAAAAGAAAAGCCCCCCAAAAGGTCTCTCCTCTGTCTCTCCTCAACACTGAAAAACCTCAAGTCATATTGTAGACCCCATTTCATGAAGCAGTGGTTGACATAGTTTCACTGTTAGAATTGGCTACCGGATGTGGTAGTGTTGATGGGGGCTATGTTGTCATGTAAAAGGGTTTGAATGGATGTTTAACTGTAAAGGGTGTTATAATGTTTTTCTTTGTCGGAATGGATTTGTTTGAATAGAGATTTTTCAGAATGGAATGGAATTGTTGGACTTAAATATTGTAATTGGATGTTGGTGCCTGAATGTTGTAATGGAAGTGAACTACATGTTATAACAATGGAACAGTGAGATTCTGGTCTGTTTGAACGTTGCAATGGAAGTTAATGAAATGTTCTAGCAATGGGTGTGCCAAACGTTGGTTTGTTTGAGTGTTGTAATAGACATCTATACTAACCGGGGCATCTTTTGATGAAACATGCTACACAACTGTGGTGTGCTATTAGAATGGAATCCTCATCCAGTAGCCATCCAATGGGGATTGTCAATGTAGAAGGCCCCGTTGCAATAATTCACTTTGGTATCAAGTTATTCCATTGACAACTTGTAAATGGAGTTTTTCTAGTTCATTTGAATGTAATCTAAGTGTTTCAAATGTTGCAACCAGGCCTTATCATTTGATTAATTGGTCTTAGAAAAAAATGGGTTCATCGAGTAGGTTCTCTGCAATTTCAGAATTATGTTTAGTATCTTTGAAAAATAATTGCTTCAGACCTTCATTTTGAGATTATCATAAATGGGTTATGTACAGAATGTTGAGGTTACCATATCTAACTTGTAGGTCACCTTCCCTATAATGTGAATATTAGTAGAGCATCCATCAAAGTTAAACAAATGGATACATGGCATAACAAGAAGCAGCAGATTTCAATGTTGACGTTTGGGTTTTTTTTTTTTAAATGGGATCTTATTATGGAAAGAGAAGTCCTGAGTACAGTGAACTATCCATAGTCAATAGAGTTTTCAGTTCTTGATTGCTCTAATATGTGAGCATAGTTTTGTTATGTACTTCACAACTAATGCTCCAACATCCTTCCATTCCCCACCTGTGCAAGTCAACCATAAGTCATTGTGAAACCTGGTTCTAAATTCATTCCATTATGTCAAAATCCATTTCATTCCATTCTAGAATTCAATTTCATTTCAAATCACGATATGCATTTCCATTCCAAAATACAAACACCATTCCATTCAATGCTCAAAAACAAATAATTCAATTTCATTCCAACCACGACATTCATCTCAATTCCATTAATCAAAATACGTGCCCCACCACAATTACAACAACAAATGATCCAATTTGAAAATCACCACCCCACTATCTTCTTAAGCCTACAAAACAGAGAATCACAAATCACCCCATAATTGTAATCAAGGCTGGGTTAGGGGCATCGACTTATTGTTAGTGAGATTTGGGCGATTTAGGCCTTTGGGGACTAGAAATTTGGGGATTTAGGGCCGGGGAATCTGAGTGCTTAGGGATTTGGGGATTTAGGATATTGGGCCTTTTTGTAATCCTTAGAATTTGGGGTTTAGGATACAAAGATTTAGGGGTTTAGGGTTTGGCGTCATTTAGAGGGAAAATCAAATGTGAAGGAATGAGGATGAGGCTTTGGAAGAAGGGATGCTTTGGGTGAGAAAGAGAAGGGGAGAAAATGATAGAGAACAAGAAAGAGTCTTAGATAGCCATTGTTGTTGCGACGTTTTGAAGCACTCGCCGTCTTCAGAGTTGAGCTTGGCAGTTGGAGTGAGAGTCTCTGGGAATCCATGACAGGTGAGGAAGATGCATAGCCATTTGTGGAGTTGGGCAGGAGGGAGGAAGCTGAAACGGAAGAGGGGGAGGGAGATGAGAGCGATTTGGGGTGGGGAGAGAGGAACCCAAAACGCCGTGGGCAATGGAGGAAGGTGGGAGAGAGAGTGAGGGGAGACGAGATAGAGGAAGCCGAAACGGGAGAGGGAAATGAAAAAAAGGGAGGGCCATCCTAAATGTTCACTTAAATATACTATATTTCCAACCGTTGGATCATTTACACGATCCAATGGCTAGAATGAGACTTCTCACCTGAATAAAACCCTATATATATATATATATATATATATAGAGAGAGAGAGAGGAATGTTCAAGTGCATCCATCCCTCACCATAGGGTGAGGGCATTTTCCCTTTTTTTCATATGAATCCCCCTTTTGTACTTCACCTTATGTACTTGAAATCCCCCTTTTGTACTTGAAAATTTCCATTTATGGAAGTATCCCTCACCCTATGGTGAGGGATGGATGCGCTTGAGCCCAAAAACATCTGATACTGTAGACTTCATTTCTTTGTAGTGCAAATTACCCTTCACTTTATCTCTTACGACATCGAGACTCGACCGCATTCGTGCATTAAAGTATTTCACTACTTGTTATTTTCTTATTCTAACTCTCAAACCTGCTAGTTTATTTTAGACATTGTGAGCAATAAATGTTTATTTTAAATTCATATTCTAAAGCAAGAAACGTGAAGAAAAACATCCTAACTTTGTAGTTAATCCTCCAAAGACTGTAGTAAAAGTAAGGATACAAATAGGGAATGGAAAGGAGCACAAATTTTTACATTTTTTTTTCTAAAATGAACTGGTTTTTTTTTTAGCAGAATCTCCACAGATTGTACTACGAGAATGGTTGCAGTGAGAACACTCACTATTGAACAAACTCATAATGGAATGGTTCAACTCCTACAATTACATAAATTATTGCTTCAGTCAAACCAAATGAACCTGTATGTAACCTATTTGAGAAAAACTTTAACTAATGAACTTGCAAGTCTCTTTTCAACATCGCGAGTAGATTATTGACATCGTGACTTATGTTAATGTTTAATTTATATTTGAAAGTGAGGAGAGTGGGGGAGATCATTCTAGACTTTGGAGCGAAATTCTCCACAGATTGTACTAAAAGTAGGGTCAGAATGTACAATAATGGTGAAACAAAGTCACGGCAAAATTATTCAACACTAACATCACATATTCTTGAGCTTGACACGACAACTATGTCTATTGGAAACTCTTAGGTGAGGCTATGCTGGATTCCTATAGAATTGTGTTAATTTTCTACTACTTGTAATAATATTATATTCAAAATGAGGATATTATTAGAGTTTATGGAAAATATAAATCAATCTAACTTGATAGAGAAACTAAATGAATGCTTGTGGGATGTTGGTGAGTGGAATTAAATAGAAGTAGAAAACCCGTGCTCACGAATAATACTGGGCACATACATGGACACTAGATTCCGAGCTTGCGAGTGTTATTCTTACACTTGCGGGTCATGTCTTGAGCTTGCAGGTATCATGTCTCAAGCTCACTAGAGATAAAGTGATGGGCAATTTGTTCTAGAAAAAAAAAAAAATGAAGTCGTGCCGTATAAGATGCTTTTGGGCATTATATGTATTTGAAGACACTTTTAGAGGTATGGGGGTATTTGAGGCTTCTTTTTGTAAACCCCATATATAATTTGTTTTATATATTAATATACAAAGGGCTGGGCCGGGCCCCCTCAGGTTGGCTAAGTCAAGCCCTAGTTCGGCCCTCAAGGTTGCGGGCTTTACAAAATTGAGCCCTACCCTACCTTGGGGCATTAGGACAAAAAGAAAAGCTCTCGGTTAGCGGGAGAGCGGGGCAAGGCAGGCTAGGCCTCTCATCAAAGGGCAGGATTGATGGCCCTACTTTTAGCTCTCATTTGTTTGCCTTGGTCATAGCAAACTCTCTTTTTGAATAGGTTAATATATAGAGAACTTGGAGATATCCAAGATAAAGCTCCTTGGTGCAGGTGATATGGTACTCCATAACCCAATAAGAAAGAATAGGGATGTAAACAGGTCAGGTTCGCCTTTGGAGCACAGTGGATTCAAACCGAACCCGATCTAGTTTGAATGCTTGGGCTCAGATCATGGGTCCTCATCTGAGCCCAACTCAACAACAAAAAAATATATTATATATGCAAAGGAGTTGAGGGCCATACCTGCTATTTGCCACAATGAACACCTTCAGTGCAAAGATATTTAGTCTTATAGTTGAATATAATAATGTTGGAATTATACTTGATTAATAAATATGGAAAATATCTGATAAAATATGTTTGAGTGTTTGACTCAAGTAGATGGTTATTCGAGCATGGACTCGACTAGAGCCCAATTATGAATCGGATCCAGAAAGAGGGTATGAAGTTTTCATCTCTGTCCTGCTGGAACAAGGAAGCTAGAACTTTGAAGGAAACCCTTTCAAGTAGGTTGAAGATCAGCAAAAGAGAGGGAGAGAATATATATATATATATATATATATGCAGTTCCAATGTTAAGAGTATGAGAGATGAGTAGGTGAAAACTAAAAATACCTTAGTACTATTAACGCAATTGATTTCAATGCCCAATTAACAGCTATTGAGCAAAATGAAAGGATAATCAGTGGTGGATGGATTGGAGTAGGGACACTATTGGACAAAATGAAAGGTTTGAGTTGGATATGACAAATAGATAAACAGATGGATGATTAGAGTAGAGGCACTAGTGAAATTTCAGCGATCATGAAGTGTCACTTCGAAGTTCGATCAAACAAACATTTCTATAAAAGAGTCATTAGGCACCATTTAATGTATAAAGCTGGATTTTGGGCAACAAGAAAAATAAGAAAAAAGTGAAAGTGCATGTTAAGATATGCATGCTAAGACAGATTTGAAGGTATAATAAAGAATATAATTATGAATAAAAATATAAGATAAAATTCACAGGTAGCTTCAATTGAAGAGAATCAAGAAATGCCTCTAAAAATTGTTTGAGATGGCTTAGGCACATACCACTCCATCCTCATCCTCATCCTCATCAAGGATGCACACATCAACAGGTAGCTTCAACAGAAGAGACCTCTCAAATAGTTCGAGATAGTTTAGGCACATACCACTCCATCCTCATCCTCATCCACGTCAAGGATGCATGCATCACGCCTTGAGAACGTCAGCCTAGGCCAGAACACCATCAGCTCTCAAACAGCATCCTCATGAACTGGCAGAGCTCACATTGAGTGTCATGCATCAGGAATGGATCTGAAGTGCCTGGGTGCCAGAGACGTGTGCACACATTGTCGACCCATATGGTTGTGCCCTTGAGAACGGGAACAGAATATCAAATGTGGCCAGTCTGTGCTGTGGCCCAAGAAGCACCCCAAGTGAGAAAAGTCTCCACAGCGTGTGCCTTGACTGCGCTGCTCACTCAATAAGTAGAAAAACAGTTAACTGTGTATTATATGTATACTGATGTAAGAATGGGAACAGAATATAAAATGTGGCCAGTCTGCGCTGT
Source organism: Cinnamomum chago (assembly GCA_038049695.1). NCBI lineage: Eukaryota > Viridiplantae > Streptophyta > Magnoliopsida > Laurales > Lauraceae > Cinnamomum > Cinnamomum chago. Next base: position 16,862,467 of record CP142459.1, read on the forward strand.
GGCCCAAGAAGCACCCCAACTGAGAAAAGTCTCCACAGCATGTGCATTGACTGTGCTGCTTGCTCGATAAGTAGAAAAACAGTTAACTGTGTATTATTTGGAAAAACAACGGTCCAAATTCTGTCACTTCAAAGTTATTGAAAAAAAAGAGTGAATTTTAGGAAAGAATATATTATACCATGCAGGTGTTTAAATCATGTAAACTACATCCATTTATGCTAAAAAGTCTTAGCCCTAAAACCAATTCCACTCTCTCTCTCTCTCTCTCTATCTCTCTCTCTCTCTACACACACATATCTATACTTCTCTCTATGTTTACATGTATATTCACACACTTTTCTCTCTCTCTCTCTCTCTATATATATATATATATATATATACATACTACCTCTATACATATATTATACACACATCTATACTTCTCTCTATGTTTACGCGCACATATGAGAAATTCTCAAAAACTCCCCCATCTGCTCCCCTACATTTGTAGGTCATGCAGCAAATCTTGAGCCAAGACAATCTTTTCACACACTATACCCCTCCATGAATTGTCACAGCTCACAAGTTCAAATTTGACACTCATCCAACTTTGGCTCACCGTTGGATTGAAATCCTAAGAAAATGATACCTCTAAAACCATTAAACTTTAGGGCCATAGATCAAAGTGTTGGGATAATCTAATGGAGCTGAAAGCTTAAATATAGGCAGGTCTTATCCATAGCTTTCCATCCAATGGCATTTCATGGCTGTCATGTATAACAGTAAGCCCCACTAGGAGGGGCATTTAAAAAAACAAAAAAACTCTACACTCCAAGTGAGAGAGAGAGAGAGAGAGAGAGTAAACATATATGATTGTTATCAGCATTCTATGATTCCTTTCCCGAATCTTAAGGAACATGATTGATATCTATGCAACAAATCCCATTTACGAATGAACCCTAGGCTTTAGGTGTCAATCTTACGATTCGATACTCGTTTCATCGAATCTTATGATTCAAACGATTCAGCTGAGCAAAAATAGCTACAACCAACAAGTTAATATTAATAATCTTTTTACCTTTTTTCTTTCTTTGTTTTAGTATTTTTACTTTTAAAAGGTTGTTAGCTGTTAACGAAACCTCTTAGGAACTTTTATGACTTTGGGGAGGTTTTAGAGATAAATAAGGAACATGCATTTTGATTAGTGTTCAATCATATGCATGGGGGCTTGTCTATATCTTTTTTTTTTTTTTTTTTTTTTCTTCATGAACACTTTCTTAACTTCAAAAGATATCCTAATTTGTAAGATCAGTGTTTGAGTTTTATTTTTATTTTTACATTTTGATTTAAAGATAAAAATAAATAAATAAATAAATATATATATATATTGATACCTTAAACTTATTTAACTATTTACACATCATTTATTATAGGGATTTTTACCATATGGGGTATAAAAGACCATGAATTCCTCCAAATCGTGTTGACCAAAACTATATCCCAAATATGGGTACTATGCATGGGACTCTAAATTCTTTTTCAAATTCTACCCATTTTGTATGATATTTGCACAATCTGTGAGATATCGCACATACTAAAGGTGAAAATAATCGATTTTCCTCTTATATTTTCCTCCGTTCCCATCTCCTAAAGTACTAAACCTCAATTTCTTCCTGTGACTATCTTCGTTCCTATTACTTTCTCTATCGTTAAAAAGGGTTTTCAATAGGGTTTCTTCGTTGCTTTTCCATTTATCCAATAGTATCTCAAGGTTTCTCCACAACTATTCTTCCTTCTTCATTTTCATTTGGTCATTGTCCTGTTGTGATAACTTTACCCCTGAGGACAAGGGATGGATCCACAATATCAATACCTTGAAAAATTTTGTGGTCTATGTACCCTTTTTGGAAACTGCTTCTCATGAATTATCTTTAGGTGAAAAGAATGAAAGACTACACTTTTTGAGAACATTTTTTAATGATCGAGAACGTAGTAGAAGCGGGAAGGTCACATGATAAAAAAAAGGAGGTGCTTTAGGAGATGGGAACGGATGGAAATATTGTGCGATATCACATAGATTGTGCAATATCACACAAAATGGGTAGAATTGGAAAGAAAAATTGGCGTCCCATGTATAGTACCCACATTTGGGATATAGTTTTGGTCATCACCATTTTGAGGAATTCATGGTCTTTTATATCCCGTACGTTAAAAATCCCTTTATTATATATTAATATGTCGTGATGTTCTTGATACGATAGTATGATAGAATTATATGTCATTGTATTTATACTACTATGAATGGGAAAAAGGGATTGATTATGAATAACTATTTTTTTGTTCTTGTTTAATTTTTATTAAAAAATAAAAAAAAAATCCTATGATTCGTGATACCATTCATTATACGATTCGATTCATGGGTACGAACGATTTGCGATACGGTTCCGATTTTCAAAAGTATAGCACCACCCATTGAACAAAGCACCACAAAGTTGATCTTGATCATGAAATGTCATCTACCCCAAGAAACTATGAAGTCCTCCGACTTTGCTGTCCTAACCCACTAGATGCCAAATATTTCAATCATTTTGCCAAATATTTCAAAATTATACTCATAATTTTGCGCCAAATTTGTCTTGCGAACTTGTAACTTGCAAGAGAAAGATGGTTCACCAATTCCACTTCTGTTTAAATGAAGAGGAAATTGGATGAGCATTCTCCAGAGCTAAGCCCCTCTAAAATATGAGTATAAAATGAATGTATTCTAGACTATTTACATGTATATACATTCTAATTGTTTAATACAATTACCAGAAGATTCACACTTTCTTGTAACTTTAGACTGGCAGAATCCTGTCTTTTATTCATTTTTAACTACATCAGTACATGTATAATAGGTAAACTGACTAACTACACTGGACACCTGAGTTAGACATATATAAAGATGTTGAAAATGATGATTGAACTGTCATTATAAAGCTGTTCAGTATGGTGATGCTAAATTTTTTTTTGTTTTGTTTTAGATTCTTTGTAGTTCATGCTACTTTTTAATATGAAAACTTGATACCTCAAGAAAGTATGCTCTCTTAGGGCACATTTGTGTGTTTGGTTGGTCGGACTTGGTGTTTTCCACGGAACTGGGATTCCATATTCTACACAAATGTACCATTATTAAGGAAAATGGATCCCTCAGAAGAAGTGTTTACACAAATGACACCTACACATACTCTAAACTTCACTATTGCACACCCCCCCCCCCCCCCCCCCCCCCCCCCTCCCCAAAAGAACACCACTACTCTGGTCAACTATATAACAAGTCTGAATATTTGTAGATAACAAACTCGGCCAATGACAAAACTCCATACAAACTGAACCTATTTTCTGCCACCAAGAGAAATAGAAATAGAGATAGAAAGACATCTTATAAGCTTAAGCAGAAATACCAAGAAAATAAGAAATATATTCTCTATAAGGCCCAACAAAGAGTCCAAACATATGATTTCTCAACACATCTTATGCTTAGAGCAGGGGCTTGATATTCTTTTCACAGGCAAGGAAATAATTATGAAAAATAGAAAGACTGGGCAGCTCTGGCTTTCAGGAGTAGGATAGGCATACATACTATTACTGCACCCCACTCCACCTTGCCCAATCCACAAACTGCATGCCCCCATAGATATTGTTAGCAAAACGTATACCGACAGTGAAAGCCAGTGCAACAGGTGGAACCCTTTTTGCCATGGGTGATGCTTCAACAAGGCCTTCCAATCCATTGATAATTTGATAGCGCGTGTTGGAAGAAAGTGCAAGAAATATGCCTGAAAGTAGCAAGGATAGAAATAACAGTAAGAGTCAAGCTGATTTCCACCACACTGTCACATCTCAAGAGATGAATTACCATGATTTGTGGTATTAAATCGGTGATTAACTGATAATTCAGATGGGGAAAATTTTTAGATAACACGTACTTCTTACGCGTTAGTATCATACCAATCAAAGAGCATACTGAAATAATGTAACTCAGGAACAAATTGCAAAATAACCATGGTACTGACTTTTCTTGAAAAAATAAGGAGCACCAAAGAGTTAATACTGTTAAAACATCAACACGTCCTTGCATTAAATAAATACGAACATGCCCGCCCACCAGTATTGATCTTGACATAATCATTCTGCAGTAACTAATTGTCAGTATAGTATAAGGGAGCGGGAGCTCGATCAATTCAGAGATGGACACGCATCAGTTGTTGATAAGTCCTTATAAATGCACAATTTCCTCATTATTTTAGAATTAATTAAGGACTTAATCATCAAATCATGCACCATTTTAGTATAAAAATCATGATTTATATTTGTGGGCATCAAAGTTTGAATTCGAGTCAAAACTCATTGAAAAATTGTATTTTATCATAAAATTATGAATTTCTCTATTTTTGGCATTGAAAGCCACAACAAGTTTCTCATTGCTTTTATTTACACATAAAATGATGAATTTTATTTGCACCATTGATTTAAATAAAGAAAATTTGATAAAATGGTGACATTTTATGCATCTATTTAATGTGAATTGGGCCCGCATCTTGCATAATTCTTTCCTTATATGAATAAATTATTCTTTGACAGTTGTTTTTATTTTTGTAGGGAATTTCAGAAATTGGGGCTCACATAAAAGAATTGATGAAGCAAATGCATCATGGGACCCATCTACGTTTGGCATAAATTCCAAGGAGAGAAAGTGGGCCCATCTAAGGATATTTTTCCATGAAGAGTTCAAGAAAACTTGGAAGATCTTGATTAGCAATCCAAGGTTTTAGCACTTAAACTCCAAATGGATAGGCCTCAAATTTTGAAATCTTGCAACCCAAGATTCCCCCGAAGACGTGAACGTCCAAAAAAGATGGGCTCTCCACATGAGTTTCAAAATTTGTTTCCAATCTGAAATTCCCACAAAAGTCTCCTAAATCTACCAAAAATCACTATCCCCCTATTTTTTCTCTCTTTATTCTCTCCCTCTCCCTCTCAATCTCTAACTCCCTCATTCCTAATTTCTCTCTCTTTCTCTCTCCCATCTCTATCCCTCACGTTCTTTCTCTCTCCCATCTCCACTCTCTCACGTGAACTCTCCCCTCCTAAATTCTCTCTCTTTCTTTCTCTCCCATTAACCTTTTTATTTTAAAAAATCTCTCTCACCCATATACCCCCCCATATGCCCTCTCAATCTCACACACACGTCAAAAACCCCTCTCCATACCTTGGACGAGGAGCAACACATCTTTCCCATCCTTTTCCATTAATTTTTCTTCATCTCTCCTCCTTCCATCACAATTTCATCCAAGGCCTTCCCTAAGGCACACCACCACTTGGATTTCTACTCCACCGTCGCACCACCGCCATTGCTACTGTCGATCCAGCATCGGACCAGCCTTGAAATCATCCTCCCTTGCTTGGATTTCAGATCGCAAAACGAGAGTCGGAAGGATCGCCATTCAAGACCGCGAGTCCTTTCATGTGTCTAAGGTAAGTTTGGATGCATTTTTTTTTTATTCAAATAATTTTGTAATGGTTATTTGCTTGTAATGGGTCTTTCATTAATAAATCAAGTTTATGGGGTCTTGGTCTTCACCAATGGGTCAACATCGAATTTTTGTGCGTAGTGACAGTGCGCACTTGGTGCGATGGTCTTGATTTTTCTTGATGGCATTAAGCAAAGTAACCGTTGCAAAGTTTTAAAATTAAAGTCCATTTTTTTTATTATTCTCTGATTTTATTTATTTTTATTTTATTTTCATGCATCTTAATAATTATTGCAATTGGTTGGACCAATAATTCTTATGGTGATGCAGTACTTAGATTAGGTTTCTAGATTAGGATTTTTATTTTTTTCTTTGGTTGTAATTAATATTTTTTTTTCATACTTGTAATTAATTTTTAATTAAAGTAGGACATTTGATTTGTATAGTTTTTTTTTTTTTTTTTTAGGCTAGAACTAGTTTTCAATAGGACAGGTTTTGCACGATTAATTACTCTCTGTGGATCGACCTCGGACTTCACCGAGTTATTACTACAATCGTGGCCTTGCACTTGAGGCTACGATCAGTTGTCATCGTTATCATCATCAAAGCCTTGTCCTAACTATTTTGGGTCAGCTACATGAATTCTAATTCCTCAGAATTCATGTTTGGGTTGTGACAAAATTTTACATTGGTTGTCAACCTACGTAACGCAAACCTCCTTTATTCGGGCCTGGGACCGACAGTAAAAATTGACAGTTTTTATATATACATAAAAGAAATGATCCGAAGAAGACAATGTAGTCCAAAATTTCACTTACAAAGTGATATGCACTGTTGGATTGACAATGTGTAAAATACATACTTTTGTACACATAATCCAACAGTATGTGACAATGTTTGGCATGAAATTAGGCTCCCTCCCTCCCTTCCTCTCTGCACAAAAAATATATATATAAAAAAAGGTCATCACCCAGTGCGGTCCCGCTGAAGCAGGGTCCAGGCTGGAGAACCTCTAAAAAAACCCTGAATTTGCTTTTGAACCCCATTCCTATTTTGTATAGTGATGCCCACCTATGATCAATCAAAACATCCCCCACCCTACTCTTTGAATTGGAACTCATACCAACTTAATATTAGTCACCAACCATTATCCACCATTGGATTAAATCAGGATGAAAATGCACTGACAAAGCGGTTCAGCACTTAGGCTCTAAATCATAGGTTAGGATGATTTGATTAGATTGATATTTGTCCAACCTCCAATATCCTCCTCTCATCCCTATTATGATTAGATGCATCTAGGTCAAACTATGCAAAGAGGAGGAAAAAGAAGTGGGATTGATGGTTTTTTTTTTTTTTTGGGGTGCCAGGGGGTGGTACGGGCTCAGCGTTAAGCCCGTACTTGTTTTCCCTAGTTATGGATGAGATTATAAGATATATTCAGGATGAGGTGCTGTGGTGTATGCTATTTGCAAATGACATTGTTTTAATGGATGAGACGAGAGAAGGAGTGAATGCTAAGTTAGAATTGTGGCGGAATACGTTAGAGACAAAAGGGTTTAGGCTAAGTCGTTGCAAGACGGAATATATGGAATGCAAGTTTAGTCAAACTCGGACACCTGGTAACTTAGAAGTAAGTTTGGGCACACAAAAGATTGTAGAGAAAGAAAACTTTAGGTACCTTGGATCTATGGTGCAACAGGATGGAGAGATTGATAATGATATAAGTCACAGGATTCAGGCCAGGTGGACCAAATGGAGGAGTGCTTCGAGGGTCTTGTGTAATCGGAAAGCCCCTCTTAAGGTTAAAGGAAAGTATTATAAGGTGGCGGTACGTCCAGTGTTGTTATATGGATCACAGTGTTGGGCAGTAAAGCATAATCATGTTAAGAAGATGGAAGTTGCAGAGATGAGAATGCTACGATGGATGTGCGGGATCACAAGGAGAGATAGGATTAGGAATGAGGAGATTAGGGGCAAAGTAGGAATAACACCGATTAAAGATAAAATGAGAGAAAATCGACTGAGATGGTTCTGCCATTTTAGAAGGCGCCCAACGGAGGCACCTGTTAAAAGGTGTGAAAGCATGGAAATTGCCTGGAGTAGGAGAGGGAGAGGGAGACCCAAGAGAAGTTGGAAAGAAACTATTAAACATGACCTTGCCTACATAGATCTAATGAAAGACATGGCCCTAAACAGATTTGATTGGCGTCATTAAATCCATATAGCCAACCCCACCTAGTGGTAAAAGGCTTGGTTTGGTTTGGTTTGGGGGGTGGGACCTAGATTTTCCCCCTAGCACTCTATATATTATAATGTACTTACGGTACATATGTACGTAACATACACGCATATATGAGAATTTACAAGAGAAAACTGGGTCTTTCCAAAAAAGATAAGTTTTAGTGGGGCCAGATATGATAAATCCAAGAATTTTATATTTTTACATAGTGCGTGAATTTCCTAGTTCCACCAGTGGGTCCGCTAATCCACATCTATGAACCATATATAGGAAAATGTTCTCTCATGAGCAACTACACTGAACCCGTAATCCAGCCCTTTAATACTCTTTTCATCCCATAATCAAGCATCAGGCCCAATTTTATGCTCACTAGACCTTCACCCACCATAGGATTGAATCTCAATAAAATCTATGGTTAAGACTTAAGATACCATTAAACTTTGAGGCTGTTAAATCAAGGGTAAGGATAATCTGGTGAGATGATGCAGCAGCATCCTTGTGTAAGTCCGGGGATCCGAACCCTAGAGGCGGGGTGAATAGGGTGGTGCACGGTACACTTTCTCTTCCTTATTCTCCTTTCTTTCTCCTATTGCTCTTCTTCTTCTTTTTCTTTTCTTCGTTTGATTGTTCTTTCTCTTTTTCTGTTCGTTTCTCTGTTGCTTTTTCTTTCCGTGAGATACACTCATGGGCCACATGTGGGACCCATGAAATTCTGATTTTTAAATTATTATTAGCTTTAATTTTAGCCAATTAGGATTAATTTCTAATTTGAATAGGATTATTATTATTTCTTTTCATAGTTTGATTAGGATTGATTTCTTAGCCCCCCTTAAGTTTCTTTTATTATGGCATTGTAGAGATTGATAATCTCAATTTTGGAGTAAATAATAATTTTCCTTTGTGGGTTTATAGTTGGAGAGTGCCCTCATCGTGTGTTTGTTCCTGTGGGAACCCTAATTGTGTTCCGGCACTTGCGATCCTAACCCTAGGATTGCATCATGGGACTGATGTTTTAGATCCACTTCGTCCATGAGGAGACCTTTCCATCTCCCCTCCTCCCATTGATAAAATTGCATCTAAGTGGGTCCCACACATGGTCTAAAACACGGTCTTTACCATTTCATAACGGCCTATGCCATTACATAATTTTCAATATAGCAGTCATAACGCGTCTTCATGCTACTTCCATCAATATCTTCTTTGGCCCCTTCTCCTTGGTGGGCCATCAACTTGCATAGAAAGACTTTTCCTCAAGTGTCGTTGTTGGCTTACATTGGACATCATGTCCAAACCATCTCTAACGAGTTTCTCCAAATTTATCGCCAATTGATGATACTAAATGCTCTCAAAAGTGCTCATTTTTCATTCTATCATTCCTAGTTCTACCACATCCATATTAACATTCCATCTCTGCTGCTATCATTTTGTGCATGTGTTGCTTCATCATTGGCCAAAATTCTGCTCCATAAGTCATAGATGGTCCAATTGCTGCCCGATAAATCTTTTCTTTAATATTGCTGGTATACAAACACTGGTCACAAAGCACTCTAGAAGCAACTCTGCACTTCAACCCTTCTGCTCTTATCCTATGTTTGGCATCTTCCTTAATCTCTCCATCCTTACTAATTATTGAGCCAAGATATTGGAAAGAATCACTTTGGTATCTTTTGAGCTTCAATTCTCACGGTAATTTCAACTCTTTGTACATCCCCACTTTAGTTACATCTATATATTTTGTCTTTGTATTACTAATTTTAAAACACTTGGATTCTAAAGCCTCCTACCATCTCTCAAGTTTCGCATTCACACCATCTCTTGATTCATGTTTCTCCACAAGTAGTTCTCAACTCGTTACTGCTCCATCATACACATCTTTAATATTTCAATATAACATCTTGGAATACTTTTTTTTTTTTTTTTATCTAAAACCCACCAAATCAAATTCCTAGGCACCCTATTGTAGGATTCTCTAGATTGATGAAGGCCGTATTAGGATTTTTCCTCTTCTTTTTATACTTCTCTATTAATTGCCTGAGTGAGAAGATAACTTCTATTGACCTCCCTGTCATGAAACCAAATTGATTTCAAATATCTTGGTTTTTTCATACAAGTCTTTGCTCCATTACTCTCTCACATATTTTCATAGTGATGACATAAGTTCAATCCCACGATAGTTGGTGCAACTTCATATATCTCTTTTATTCTTGTATATTGGTACAACAACACTTTTTCTCCATTCATCTATCATTTGATACTTAATATCTTATTGAAGAGCTTACTTAACCAAATCCATCCAATTTTTTTTAAGCATTTCCAACCCTCTACCGAAATGTCATCTGGCCTGTAGCCTTTCTATCTTCATTTGTATCAATGCTTTCTTCACTTCTACTACCCAAATTATGCAGTAAAAGGAATGCCTCGATAACAAAGTATCATCTCTAGTTCTTAAGTCTCCTATAGAATCTTCATTTAAAAGTTTACTAAAATATTATCTCCACCTTTATTTAATATCATTTTCCTTCACTAAAACCTTTCAATGGTGACATGAAATGAATAGGATACAGCTATTAGGATTTATTCAAGTACATGAATGGATGAATGAATGCCAATTGGTAAAAGACATAAGAAGAATAAGGATATCCCCATCAGGTAGTTAATGGTGATAATTTCAAAAAATAACATAAAACTCACATGCTTTATAGCTAAAAAACATAACAGGAACGTTATTTATACACATACCCCAAAGAGCTGCACTCTTCACAAGAGGTGGGACAGGTATGTCTTCATCTGATCTTTTTATACTCCTGGTCAATTAAATTACACTCAGACAAATTCCATGCAAAAATCACAGAACTATGCAACTTCTGAAGAACAATTAGAACCACATTACAGCACCAAAGAACAGCACACAAAGTAAAAATGAAGGTGAAGATGAGTTGAAGACTGTTATAGAAAAAATAATCCATTTATATTCTGAAATGTGCTGTTAATATTTACAGGAAATATTTAACAAAAGAAAAAAAAACAGTTTCTTTGCCTACCAATGTGGTTCAGAAAAAAGAAATTGAAATGATTTAAGAATTAGTTAGCAGACATGATAGGAGTGAGAGATGCAATCCACACTAGGAACTAATTAATTATATCAGATGTTGATATGATGGTATTTTTACAACTTAATAGTTTCAGTATCGAACTGCAAAGGAACTTATGGAACTAGTCCTCTGAGTTACACGGGAAAACCTTGGACTTACCTACTCCAACCTCTGCAGCTCAAGGTACACAATGCAGTCAACCTCATTTTTTATCTTTTCTTTTTCTTTGCCCCCTCTTCTTAAAAAAATAAAATAAAATAAAAAAAAGCCTCTCTCACAGATGAAGTCAACAGTTTCAGATGTCGGGTCAATAAGCTTTATCTAATGTAGATGTGCAATCAAATATGATTTCTAATTAATGGTGCTGATAGTGACAAAACTGCTTCCAAAAATTTCTGGGTTTTCTACTTACCTGTGACCCATTTCCACTAAAAATGGGAAAAAAAAAAAAAGGGAAAAAGAGTTGGACTGAGACAAAGTACATATCATGCCCATTTTCCTCTGATTGTTGCTGCGACAGTGAGAAATTAGGAGCTACTAATTCTTTGCTTTATGTGCTTCCATTAATATAACTGTGACAGGACCTCTTAGAAGTTACAACATAAGGTAACTCTAAGAATCCATAAGGTCACATTGGTAACACGTGAGGAATCCGTGGGGAATCTGCAGATTTGAGGATTCCTCACTGCCCCTATAACAGAAATTTCTCACTGTGGATTTCACAATGATACCAGTTCGTCTAAATGAGAAAAATCAATATCAGTGTGTAAATCCACAATAAATGAGGATATGCAAATCCTAAAATATGAGGATTTCCACTGGCCCAAATCCCTGGAGATTTACATTGCCAAACACAGGTTTTCCAGGCCCAGGGAAACCTGGAGGAATCCTTCAGGACGTGATTGCCAAATGTTACCTAAGTTGATCAAGTTGAACACATTCTCTTCAATCTCTACTGCAGCTAGTCCACAAATACAGTACTGAAGTTGTAACGATTGGAGAAACAATTTATACAAGCAACAGAAACATCTGAAAAAAAAAAAAACCTAGAGAACATTTACAAATCAAGCTTTCAGGACGACACAAAACAGGAAGCTAGAAAGCAAATTAAGAAAGCTTAAACAACCTGTCTGAGACCAGATGTTTAATAACTCCCATAATTAAACAGCAGAAATGACATGACATGACCAGTAAAGAATGAGATAAAGGATTGGTAAAGACAGCCATACCGCTTTGCATTCATTATCACATTTGCAATGCCTTGGCCTATAAGCCCGCAGACAACCCCAACTGAACCGTACAGAACTCCCTGTATCAAGACTGTCTAAATCAACCATGATGCACAATTGGAAATACCAGTAATTACAATAAAGCTACATTCTGTTCTAAGAGACGTGAGAATAACTAAGATAGCTAAAATGTACAGAATACTAGAACCATGTTTTGGGGGGTGGGGTGCGTGCGTTGGTGTGAATGATATCAAATACTTCTCAACATATATTTTTAAAAGTTCAAGAAGCAGAAGCTTGTTAAAATGTGGCAAGTATTATACCTTGTAGAAGTATGTTCCAACCCGTTGCGCAAAAGAAAATCTGCAGCCTGGCCTTTCAGCTTCAAACACACTGCAGAGAGAAAAAAAATAAAGGGTTAATGTAATTTCAGGCTTTCGATGAGAAGAAAGGAGATGAATGACCAAGCCATGTGCAAGTGCCATCCTAGCAGGAAATACTCATAAAAAGTCTCTAAAAACTGTTACCCTACATCATTTGTCACAGCAAGTGATGCAGCTCTGGATCCTCAATAGGAAAATAGACTGATCTTTCAAGAGATTGATCGAACCCAGACATGGATTCGCTAGGGCATGCTCAAGATAAGGGTAAAGACCATAGCTGAAGAGAAAACTCAAATAAATCTCAGGAAACTTTGATAGATAATAATAAGCATGAATCACAATGAGGAAGTCCACCTATATATATATATATATATATATATATATATATATATATAGGATCAACCTTCTATAACTTGGACAACAAGACTTTCCTAAACAATAAAGGAAACTAAAAATCACTAAACTTGCCAATAATCCAAATTAAATAACACTGCTAATTTTAAATAATTCTAAACAAAGCAACTCTCTAAATAAGACTCCTAATTAAATCGATGTCCCGTTGGACCTATGGATTGGGCCCAATGGATTGACCGACCCATGGTCTGGCCTGCACCAATTCTCCCCTGCTTGAAAAAACTCGACTCCAGTGAGTTAACAGCTTGATAATACCGGATTGAATTCGATCGCAAGTCCAGGAAATGTCCTCATGAGTCGAAAATAATCACACAAACTTTTGATTTTTCATTCGATCTTCAGTGTTTATATATAGCTTTAAAGCTTGATGCATTCTTTTCCTCCACTTAGAAGTAAATTGGAGGTGTTGCTTCTTCTAATGTCTGCATTTAGCTCGGATGTGTGATTTGCCCATTTGAATCTATCCTAAAGATGAAGTCAATATGGTGGACTTCAATAATTGGTTCATCTTTTGGTGCCTCCTGATCAAAGTTGTCATTGTTCTTCCTCTCTACCTTTTGCGGCTCTTGATTAACGTTTTCTTGATCAAAAGCGTGCGCAGAGAAAAATCTGGCATGCTCATCTTCTACCTCTTCCGAATTTTCCATGAGATCAGTTTTGCCTTGAACTTGCTCGTCTATCACATTCTTGATGTCTTCTATCATGGTTAATATCACCTTTTGTGCAATCAGGATTTCTATACCTTCCTTTTGCTCTTTCTTTGGTTATTTAGTTGAAGGTGATAGAGTTGTCGATTGCAATGGAAGAAGCATAATTCACCATTCTTTCCAAAAAGTCATGGTGCACTTCCCGATCAAAAAGTCATGGTCGTCCAAAAAGAATATGAGCAATAGTAATATGGATCACATCACACCAAATCTTGTCCTCATAATTGCCAATCTTTAAGGACGTCAAACATCTTTGAGTCACAGGCATTATAGAACCATTAGACCATGTGACTTGATAGGATTTAGGTAGCCTCTCAGTTGGCCAATGAAGCTTGTCAATCACCTCTTGCGCAACAAAATTTATTTCACTACCCTTGTCAAAAACCAAATTAGCTGCCTTGTCTTCACACTTAACCTATGTTTGAAGCTTCTTAGTCTGTCTCCACAATTCTTCCTTTTCATTTGTGGTGAGAAGTCGACGAATGACAAGTGTGGGATTATCCTCTCTGGCAAAATGAGTTTCAACAACATGGAGCCTTCTTCTTTGCTGATACTTTCTTTCTTGAGACTTAGATTGATGCATCTGAGATTGTTTAAGCATGTTCTCAACACGGGATGCTTCCAAGGGCTTGTTCGGTATCTCTACTCTTTTTTGGATAGACCCATAAAAATAGAGCCATTAAAAAAAGATCCACAAAAAAGAGGTTAAAATCAAAAGGAGTGTTTGGTAATGCAAGGATCTATTTTAAATAGACTCTTTTTAATCAATGGTTGAAAGTTTTTCACGAATTTCTTGAGACCCACAAGGCATCAAGCTTTAAAACTTGACCTCATAGTCGTGTTCAGCCTTCCAAAGAGATCTAATGGTTTGGATCTTGTGTTTGGGGCCCACATAATCTAGAAAATACTATCAAATGGCTCAATATTTTTGCACATATATCGAGATTGGTGATGATCCAGTGGCTGAAATTAGGTCCCACAGCCGTGCTTGATCTTAAGAACAATCTCAATAGTTTGGATCATCATTTACTATCCCAGAAATAATTAAAAAAAGAAAACAGAAAAACATGAGTGCTTATGGACTAATCCAAAACATGGTTGGAAAACTCTCCGACTTAACTCTCGACTCTCCCGAGTCATCTCGTTTTGAAGAAGGACCGAGTAATAAATAGGGGAGACTCGGCCTAGTCATTTCATTTTAATAAGTTATTTGCATTTCAAACCATTTAATAGACATATTTAATTTTAAACAATTAAAGTTTATTTATATGTAATTATGCATTTAGGTTTGGAGTCAATAATTTAAAAATGGTGACTGAAATGTAATTTGAAACTTATAAAAAAGAAAAATTATAACGAAGGGTGTCCTAGCCGTTTAGGCTAGACTAATCCCTACCGGCCTAGGGGCAGCCGGGTAAATCCCCTGCGGCCCCAATATGGTAGTGCAGTTTTGAACCCTCAGCCTCCGAGAGCAACCTGTGGTCCTAGGCCAATTTGAAACTTATAATTGATCTTTTACATTCAATATTTGGACTAACAAATTATGTAATATGCAATATTTTTTCTTTTATTTTCCTTAATGTAGTACTTTTCTTGCATATATAATTTATTAAATTGAATTGATTATTATGAATGTATGTAAATAAATGTAATTCTATATTTTATAAGTAATGGATTCACTTTTAAATATTTTTTAAATTATTTAAAAAAAAAAACATGACTCCCGAATCTCCGCATTGACTCTATTCGTGTCAAATTTCTTTGCATTGGACGAGTTGAGTTTGAGTCACGAGTTTTCCAACCTTATCCAAAATTGAGCCTGTTACATCAATGGTTGATATTGTTTTGCAAATATCTAGAGATCCACAAGGTATCAAGCCTTGAAAAGTGAACACATTACCGTGTTCAGTCTGCTAAAGAGATCTAACGATTAGGATCTTGTGTTTGGGGCCCACAGAATCCAGAAAATACTATTCAATGGCTCACTTCTTTTTTGCATATATCTTTATATTGGTGATTATTCAATGGCTGAAATTTGGTCCCATAGTCATGCTTGATCATAGGAACAATTTCAACGGTTTGGACCTTGATTCACTCTTTTAGATTTATAAATAAATAAAAAGGGTCTAGGCCTTGTGGACGCCCAGTCAATGTAGCTCCGCCTCTTTTTTTCTGCCTTTATTTTTGAACGGGGCAGAGAACCATGCTGCTAGAAAAGTCTCTACTTCTCTAAAGTGGGTAGAGGTTGGAAATCTCTATCAAACGCCTTTATTTTCAAAAACTCTACCCGCTTTAGAGATTTAAAGAAGTGGAGACAAAAACTAGAGATGCCAAACAGGGGCTAAGTATGCATTTTGACTGGTTTTTGCAGTGATTCATATTCACCTAGATGTCCGGCCGCAATCCTCTTTTATAACGAACCAAATCATGTGTCTTGTTCTGCTCTAGTTCACATATACCATGCAACACTTGAAATTCGCAGGTATATTAATCAACCATCAAGTCTTCTTGCTGAAATTAAGAAATTGTCGACAATAGAACACATTCTCAAAATATCAATCTCCATATTTGTACTGATAGAAAATTCTTTGAATTTCAATTGAATGTCCAAAAATTCTCATGACGACTTGAATGCAAGGATATCAAATTTAACTCCTTGTGTTGATCTTGTTGTCTAGTTAGCGTAGGAGAAAACAGATTGTTAATTAGATTCCAGATGACCAAGATATCACTCTTTGAAAATCAATGGTGGAGATCGATCAATTAAGGACGATACTGAATTTAGTGTGGCTCTGCTTTTAGGGTGTTTATGGATCAGGCCAGCCCAATTTAGGCTTGGGCTTCGTGTTGTAACTTCAGGCTGGGCCTGAACTTGACTTTTGGGTCCGATTAAGAAATGGGCCAGGTTTGGATTTACTAGTAAATAGACCAAAGCCCGTCACGGCCCACCGTGTATAAGCATAATGAGGATTTAAGTAATCCCATCTCCCTCTACGCGTAACTGCAGATGGTCTTGGGTGATAGGCGGAGTTTTTGTTCTTCAAAAGGTAAAGGGATCTAGGGTTGCCAATTTCTTTGTGTCCACTTTCCATTGTCAACTCTCACTCTTCTGTTCACTTTCCATTGCCATTATTCCCATCTCCTTATAAATTTCAATATTCCTATGGAGTTTTTCACTGTCCTCTTTTCACCATCGAACATCGAGATTGTGCGATCATTGAGGCGAAAAAGACTTTGCATGAATCCTTTTGCGACTGGAACTTCCTGGTGATCTTGTAAACATTGATCGCTCATAATTATTTTCAATTGCAATTTCCAATTTTTATCTTGTTATGCCCTAAATTACTCTCTTTTTTCAACTCTGATGATGATAAGTGATAAATATTTAGGCATCAATACACCATTACCCTACCAAAGGTCTACCTGTTTGGAATTTAACAGGTGCACATTGGAAGGATGTCACCCCTTTAACATAGTGGCCATGTTCAAGTAAAAGTGCCTATGTCACTGTGAAGTGAACCTAGAACATCAAGGATTAATTTAGTGCAAGTTGTTATATATTCTTATACTGTTATCCAATACAATATAATAAATGATAAGATAGTTTTGGAAGGGTATCAACTCAACTGGTAGACTGGTAGTTCTCTATTGTGAGGATCATGCCTATGATGTGTCAATAAAGTAGGGAAAGTAGGGTGGATGTGATGGATCAGTATAAATCCCTTGCATGCTTTTGAGCATCGATTCTTAGTTGATAAGATTTCAACCTTATAAAAGTATGAGAGGTACGCTTGTTTGGAAATCAAACCTATATTTTTGGGACAATTGAATCAATATAAATAGAAGGGCCCACTCAACTGCTTGCTCCCTGTTATGAGGTCCATGCATATGACGACTTTCTTATATTGTTGTTTATGTCATCCATGAACATTATTGATGGCAATGCATTGATACACATTATGAGTGTCAGCACCTTGGATACAGATATGTAGTTCTTTATTTGCAGTTTTGTCTCATTCAATACACTTAGTTCTGGTTTTGCCAATGTAGTTTGTGATTGATCCCATTATTTATTAATTGCGAAATCTTACCGCTCTTTATATGCAATTTATGAATATTGTGGTAAGTTTGAACGTGTTGGGGGTATTGCATTAGACATGTATTGTTAATCTGGAGTTTGTTAGTCTTTTTTTTTTTTGGTCACATCAATGTTCTGGGTTTTGTACATTTAATAGTTTCAATAGAGCAGTACGTTAACTAAAAAGCAATCTTTTATTCTTACAAAAAAAAAATGCAATCTTTAATGAGATTTATGCTATCACATTCCAATAACAGTTTTTATACTAAAAACACATAGGGTTAATGTTTTGCTTGGAATTGAGGTGATGGATTGTAAGGAATTCAAGGTAACATGGTTCTCATACAAAGGAGTATTAAAGACGTGAGGGGGTGTAGGACCCTAACTTCCCTAGAATTTGATTTACTGGGGCCAAGTTATTTACTTTCCAACACCCCTTAATTCTTTAAAAACTACATGACAACAACACTAATGCAATATAATTATATGTAAAGGCATAGTTGCCTACAACCGATAAGGTTAATTTCAATCCTTTAAAGAACATGAAATTTTATTATTATTATTATTAATTTTTTTTGTTAGAGATGGGGTTTGAATTTTAAATCTATGACATGAGTCTAAAATGATATTGTGGTGCTTAGATGTTTGGAGATATGGTTGATAATTCAGTTACTGAAAATCCAATCAACCCAACAAAGGAAGCGTAAAAGAACTTCAGGGGTGTGGAATAACATTTTAGACATAGAACAAATTGAGAGAAAATCAACTAAGGCAAAATGCAAGTATTGTAATCATGTTTTTTCATGCAAAAGCAGTGGAGAGACCCACCATATGAAAAGGCATTTGGAAGTAGCATGTCCAAGATATAAACATCGTGATATGAAAGAACTGGAGTTGAGCTTTGTATCTGAGAAAGTTGATGAAGGGAATCTAAAAATATGGAAATTTGATCAGGATCAGACTAGACGTGATGTTGCATTAATGATTATTACTGAAGAACTTCCTTTTAAGTTTGTTCAAAGTAAGGGTTTAGGAAATTTATGAGGAATGAACAACCACTGTACAAACCCATTTCTCATTATACTGTATGGAGTGATTGTTTGACAAGATATAATGAGGAGAAAATTGAAAGAAGAGTAAGAAACATTTAGGCACACAATAAATTTTTTTCCTTTTACCCAAAAAAAAAAAAAAATTCAAATGTTAGGCTACATGTATTTGACAGCACATTATGTGACCGATGATTGGAGATTAGAGAAACAAATCTTACATTTTTCCATGATTGAGAGCCTGCACATACCGCAGTAGGACTTGTTGATGCAGTAACAATGCGCCTTTTAGAGTGGGCGTTGGAGACTAAGGTAAGCACGATTACTTTGGAGAATTGTTCAACAGATGATTGTGCTGCCGCTCTCTTGAAGGACCAGTTTTCTAACAATGGTGTTTTATCAATGAACGGATTGCTTTTTCACGTTCATTGATGTGCGCACATTTTGAATTTGATTGTTCAAGATGGGCTTTATGAAATTAAAGATGTGATTGCTTAAGTTCGTGAGGCTGTAAAATACATAAAAGCATCTCTATCACATAAAAAGAAGTTCGATGAAATCGTTCAACAACTTCAGATAACAAGTAAAAAAGGGTTTGTCTCTGGATGTACTCGCAAGATGGAACTCCACATATTTGATGTTCGAGTCAGCTTTGGAGTATAAACAAGCCTTTTCTCGTCTTGTAGCTAGAGATTCACATTTTAAAAAAAGTGCTCCGGATATTCTAGAGTGGAAAAGTGTCGAATTGCCATGCAAGTTCCTGAAAGTTTTTTATAATGCAAAGAAGTTGTTCTCGGGAACAAAATATACCACATGTAATCTCTTTTTCTCTGAAATTTACAAGGTAAGGATTTATCTTATTGAGCTTGAAAAAAGTATGGATCCATCAATTTCTTCAGTGTCTAAAAGGATGCAAATAAAATTTGACAAGTATTGGAAAGATAGCTTTGGCGGCTGTTTTGGATCCTAGATATAAAATGAGATTTTTAGAATTTTGTTTCTACAAAACTTATTCTAAGAATGTTGCATAACAGGTCACTTTTGTTCATAAATTGATCAATGCATTATACGAAGAGTAACTTGCACATTCAAAAAGAAGTGAAAGTCAAATAGCTGAGACTAGTAGTTCAATGGGGGTATCTGCTAAGAATGATTCTACAATGTTCAACATAGACAAGGAGTATTTCAATCTTGTTAATGCAGAAATTTCATCTCGACATGGAAAGTCAGAATTAGATGGATACTTGGAAGAAAATATTGGTTCTACCAGTTCGGATTTTGATGTTTTGAGTTGGTGCAAAAATAATATTTCAAAATACACTACTTAACAAGAATGGCACGTGTTATCTTAACAATTCCCATGTCAACGGTTGCATCAGAATCTGCGTTTAGTACGTGATGCCGAGTGCTTGATCAATATAGAAGCAGGCTTGTTCCAAGCACAGTGGAGACATTAATATGTACAAAAGATTGGCTACAAGATAGTTGTACTTTGATCAATATGTCTGATGATGATGATGATCAACATTCCTATAGTGAGGTTGATGAGTTCCTCCTCAAAATAGCAGCAACAGGAGACTCGTCATCTGCATTCTCAATGATTGAGAGATGGATGGAAGCACTGGGGAAGCCACCGAACCCTATATGGGTTAAGGTTAAAGGAGTCCCACTTCAGGCTTGGCATGAAGGAGTGTTCTGGATAATAGGTGACTGCGCTGGCAAGACAGTGGAGGTGGATGCTAGAACCAGAGAGAAGGAGGTACTCAAGGAGGGGAGGGTGCAGGTTCTGCTCAATAGTTCAACCATAATGCCTCTGCTGATACCAATCTGGGTGGATGACCTGAAATTCATGGTCACAGTGGAAAGGGAGGAGGAAGTAGATAAACTGATGGGGGAAGCAGCTAGAAATGAGTTGAGGCTGACGGAGAAGGAGGCAAGCAGGTGCAATTGCAGAGTCCAACAGGGAAAGAGGGAGGAAGAAGATGACGTCAGGTGCCCCATTTCAAATTTCAAATCGTCTACTTTTTTAGTGAATAGAAATGAGCCACTGCTGAATCTGGATACTATGGGTCAAGACTGCCGTCTGGGCTGCAGCTGACTTAAAGCCAGCCCATGGCTTATGTCGTATTGGGCCTAAAAGATCCGACACGAGAATGAAATGTTTTAAAGAGCTAGGGCTCCATTCAAGGCCTCATGTCGAAGACGAAGAAGAAACGCAGAGTAAAGCCGATGATGGAGAGCTGGAGCCTCTGAGGAACTGTGCGAAAACTCTCCAGGACCAATGAGCGAGCCAGAAGAGGACTTCTCCGATGCAGAGGAGGCTAGCAGCCAGGGAAGCTCTGCCGATGGCGAAAATGATGAACAGGAAGACAGGGATACCGGGGAGAAGGAAGAAACAGTAAAATGCTCCGCTGGAGGGGGAGATTCAGGGGAGAGGGCAAAGATACCAAGCTTCTCTTTCGGGGAAGGAGAAATAGAAGAGGCTCATAGAGGCGAAGACACTGGAGATGAAAAGGAGAAGGGAGCCAGCGAGATGCATTGTCGATATGCAAGAGTAGCGTCTAGAATGGGAGAAGGATACACGGCCAAGGAAAGGGTACGTCGAGGAAAGGAGTCGCTACAGTGACTCCAAGGAAAAGGGATGGGTACAGCGTCCTTGTCCGGACCCCTACCAGAGACTCAGAGGGTTGGATTTCTGTCCAACAGAAGCATGAAGGACAACAGTCCCTTCTTGTGAAAAGGGGTTCCAGGTCAGCTCCTCCTTTGGGTCAAGAAGGAACAAAGGTGCAGCAACCCAACAGTCTTGGGGGGAGAGGAGAGGATGCCCACCTTCAGACAAGAGCAGTGAAATGATGCTAATACAGGCCTAAGTATGATGGGTTTTGGAGAGTTTTTTGGGATAGGGGATGATCAATACAGCCACGAGGGGAGCTCTAATGGGGAAGAGGACGCTGGGGACATGCATTGGTCACCTCAGAGAATTGTCCGTTGTGCTAAGTCTATTGGAGTAACAGTGGAGGGGATAACAGATGGGTGGGATCCCTTAGTGAAGTTTGTTCAAAGCAGGGAGAGACAAAATAAACTAGAAAGGAAGGGCAAGTCCACAAGGAAAGGGGTCAGGGAATTGAATAATTTGAATTGCTCAATTAATTATGATAAAACCCAATCAAAGGAGATTGAGGAGCATACCGTCCATAACAAAGGTGGGAAAAGTCAGGGGGGGTCTTCCAAACCTTAAATGAAGGTGCTCTCATGGAATGTTCGTGGACTGGGGGGAGCCTCGCATAGGCTGGTGGTGAAAGAGATGATCAAGAATCAAAAGGCTCAAATAATAATCCTGCAAGAATCAAAATTGAAAGAAGTCTCTGATAGAGTGGTGAAGGAGGTCTGGGGAAGAAGGCAAATAGAGTGGGTTGCGGTAGAAGCAGTGGGTGCTGCAGGTGGGCTGCTGACCCTATGGGATACAAAAACATTTTCAGTGGAAAGAAGCTGGGTGGATGTCTACTCCCTATCAGTGCTGGTAGAAGACCTTCAGAACAATAAAAAAATGGCTCCTTACCTCAGTATATGGTCCTAATAACAGCCATAAAAGAAATGAGTTTTGGAAAGAGTTGGATATGATGAGGGGAAGATGGAGTGGGCTGTGGTGCATTGGGGGGAACTGGAATATCATTAGATTTCCAAGTGAAAAACTGAGAGGTAAAAACCTTACAGGAGAAATGAGGCAATTCTCAGATTGGATAAACTCTCATTCTTTGGTGGACTTGCAAATGGGTGGAGCTTCGTTTACTTGGTCTAATCATTAGAGCAATTGTAAAGACCCACACGTGATCAAATCATAAAAGGATCCAAATCTGAGAAATATATTGTTTACAGTGTACCAGGTCAACCTGGTACCCTGTGAAACTGGACAGCTAACTGGGAGTCAGAAAACACAGTTTACAGTGTCCCCTGTCGACCAGGTGAACTGCAAGCATTATATCAAACAGTTGGCAAATGGGGAAATCCAAAGTGTAGCTGGTCGGGTACTTAGGTCTTGGGTTGTAAACGGAACCCGATTCAATGGTTATGGATGTCTTATGATGCTAAATACTTATAGGAGCACCAATGATTCTTAGTAAGCATCTGGCACTCCGTGATCACTGTCTTAGGTGAAGTGGGACCCGGACCTAAAGAGAGGGATAACGATGACCGATGGATTTGTGATATGTGGTACTTATATTGTGGAAATAGATATTAAGGCTGGTTGGTAGGTCCGAACCGTGGATGTAGGCCTCAAGAGGTATTATAAATCATGGCATTGCACTTAGGCACTGATCCATGATCACGATCCATACTGGATGATATGTCGGGACATTGCACTTGAAGTCCTGACCTATAATATTGGGAATTGAATGGTAGATATTGATGGACGAACTGTATAATGAGATAAAGTTAATTAAGCGTATCAAGAAGCCAAGTTTACAAGGGTATACATTATTAATTGTTGGGAATCGTAAGGATCGATTACTTATACCCAAGCTCCGTACCTCATACCCTTGACTTATATCGTCTCATATTAGGATGATAAAGCGATCTAGTTCAGAGTATCCCCACCCAATGATCGGTAGGATTTGTGGATGTATGGGTGGTCTGCCGAGGGATATGATGCCGGCATGGATATTGATATTGAGAGATTGAGTGGATGAAAGAATTGAGTGAATGACACAGTAGGTACCGTGTGGAAGGGGTACCGAGACCGCCGGCACTCGGACCGGGTGTGTGGATGGACGGTAATGTTGATTTAGCACGTAAGACCAATGATTCGGACTTGGCCGTGGCTACGGATATTGTTGGTTGAGATAGCACATAAGACCAATGGTTGGGACTTGACTGTGGCTATGGACATTAACGGACTCTTGTACACTCCTATTCGATGAGACGGCAGCGATGGTTGGCTATGACCCCTATGGTAGATGTCCATTGACAGTTGTTAGGACGACGACGATGGGTTGGCTCTGACCTCCCACGTCCTTTGTACTTCAATTGTGGACGTACCTCTGTGTGCTCTTATGAATGTATATTGGATGTATGAATATTATATAACCTGGATGTCGTTGTTTGATGTCTTTATCTGCCAACGTTGATACGGTTGGAAATAAATACGATGGTTACGGATATAGTAGGGTTACTTTAGTTACTTCTGCTACTGATGACTCTGATGTGCTTGTATGATTTATATGATATTTTGATGATGATGGCTTCTTTTATCTACCTGGCATGCTGTATCAAACATCTATTAGAATACTATCTTGATTATCGTTTATGCACTACACTCCACACTGCTTCTGTTGCACTCAAATATTCTATATTATTATCGAGGTACAAATCACGCAGGTACATCTAAGATCAGGTATGGTCTTCTTCCCTATCTATTAATATAATGTTTTGCCATCTAAACATGCCTATTCGCCTGGCTCATCGAGCCTAACTCAATCCTTGGTGTTTTCAGGTATCTTCTCTTCCGCTTTCCTTGATT
This sequence comes from Cinnamomum chago, assembly GCA_038049695.1. Classification (NCBI taxonomy): domain Eukaryota; kingdom Viridiplantae; phylum Streptophyta; class Magnoliopsida; order Laurales; family Lauraceae; genus Cinnamomum; species Cinnamomum chago. The sequence continues at coordinate 16,886,671 of CP142459.1, forward strand.
GGTAGAATTTCTTGGCGGTTGATCCGTTGCCTTAGGGTTCAGAGAATGATGCAGTTGGTGCATCGAGAGGCGTCTATCACATAGATCTCTATTCTTTCCTTTTCTTGTAGCTGGTCATGTTTGCGTATGATTGAATAGTTAGTTTAATTACGGAAAGTACCTTGTAATACCTTAAAGTGAAATAAAATTATCGGGCTTCATCCATTTACTTGCTCATATGAGATTCACACTTGATTATATTATTGGATTTTCATTATCTCTTGGGTACTTTCTCTTAGCGTCTCGAGATTCGAGGAGCCTGGATCTTGGGGCATTTACAGCAATCCTGCTATGTCCAGGCTGGATAGGTTCTTGGTCTCCTCAGATTGGCTGAAGACCTACCCAAAGGTTATCCAGATTGCTTTGCCCAAGCCAGTTTCAGATCATTGCCCAATTCTACTAGACTCAGAGTGTGAAAGATGGGGACCTTTGGCTTTCCGCTTCGAACTTATGTGGCTAGATGAAGGGAACTTCACTAAGCTAGTCCAGAAGTGGTGGTAAGAAATAAGGGTGGAAGGATGGCCGGGTCACAGGCTGGCCACAAAACTGAAGCTGTTGAAAATCAAAATGAAGGAGTGGGCAAAGGAGCACTTTGGGGAAGTGAAGCACAATAAGTCTAAAATTCCAGCAGATATCCAATCTTTAGATGGCAAGGAGGAGACTGACCAGCTGTCCCGGGAATAAGTAAAGAAGAGGTTGGACTTAAAAGAAGAGTTACAAAGAAATCTACGGAGGCAGGAGATAAGATGGAAACAAAGATTGAGATGCAATTGGCCAAAAGAAGGGGATAAAAACACAGTTTTTTCATGGAATGGCATCCTCGAGAATAAGGGCTAACAGGATAGTTAGCATAATGGATGGAGGGAAACGATTGGAGAAAAAAGAGGAGATAATATCTCACACAATAGAATATTTCCAGTCGCTCTACACTGGTGATGGCTAGGAAAGACCTAATTTGGGAAATATAGCCTTTCAGAAGAGGCGAAGTGGTTGGAGCGGAACTTTGAAGAGGAGGAAGTTCGTTAGACAGTCTTCGATCTAGCAGGAAACAAGGCTCTAGGCCCAGATGGCTTTCCAATGGCCTTCTTCCAACGTTTCTGGAAGATGGTGAAGAAGGATGTCATGGATTTTATGGAGAAATTCTCTCAAAGGGGTAAATAGTCTAAAGGATTGGGGGCTTCTTTCATCGTGTTAATTCCTAAGAAGACAGGAAACCTTGGCATCAAAGACTATAGACCCATTAGTCTTCTGGGATGCCCCTATAAAATCCTAACCAAAGTTCTAGCAGGGAGAATTCAAATGGTTCTGCTAAAGATCATTTCCAATGAGCAAGGGGCTTTTGTAGAAGGAAGACAAATCTTAGACGACATCTTGGTGGCCAATGAATGTGTGCATTCAAGGCTTAAGGAGAGGGTTCCGGGGATCATTTGCAAGCTATACCTGGAGAAAGCTTATGATAGGGTGGACTGGAAATTCCTTCAATACATGCTAGGAAGAATGGGGTTTGGGAAAAAATGGTGGAGGTGGATTCAGGAATGTGTCTCATCAGCTTGGTTTTTTATTTTGATGAATGGGTCTCCAAAGGGCTACTTCCAGGCTAGAAGGGGGCTAAGACAAGGGGACCCCCTATCACCTTTTCTCTTCCTAATAGTAGCATTAGCGCTAGAAAGAATGATAAAAAAGGCAGTGAATGCAGGAATGTTCAAAGGCTTTAGAGTGGCTAGAAATTCCCTAGTTATCAGTCACTTGCAATATGCTGATGATATTCTCATATTTTGTGGAGCAGAAGAAGATTAGGTTAGAAATGTTAAAACCACTATCCTATGCTTTGAAGCAGTGTCAGGGCTAAAAGTCAATTTCTTCAAGAGTGAGGTGATTGGTCTTCGAACAGAGAAGCCCCTTCTCCTTAAATGTTCAGAAATTATGGGCTGCAAGATTAGGGATCTTCCTCTTTCGTACTTAGGTATGCCATTGTGCCCTGGGTGGGTCACTAAATCTCTTTGGAACCCAGTTGTGGAAAGAGTAGAGAGAAAGTTGTATATATAGAAAGCAAATTACCTATCTATAGGAGGAAGGGTGACTGATGGTGTAGCCCGGAGGCCACAGTGAAGATTTACACCTCCGACGGTGAGATCAAGCCCTAAGACTCAAAACCCTAAGATTACTTAGGGGAAAAACCCCAAAGGGGAACTCACTAAACTTCTCTGAACTTTTATTATCAATATAGAATGAACATAACAATAAAGAGCTTCTCTATATATAGAGTAGCATTGATCCTAAATAAACAATAAAGGAAATAGCTAATCCTAATTAACACATAAATTAGAAAGGAAATCTTCCTAAACAATTAAGCAACCTACTATTCTAGAACTAAGTAAATAAAGTAACACTACTAATCTAGAGACTATCTAAACTAATGATAGGGATCCCAATTAGAGATCATGTGAACCCCATCAAGCGGGTCCATCAAGGCTTGCGGGTCCTGGTCTTGGATTTCACTGCATCAACTCTCCCCCTCTTGGAAAAACTCGACTCCGCAAGTTGAAAGGTTGATAACACCGGAGAGAATCCAACCACAAGTTCGGAAAATGTCTGCCTGCGTCGAAAATCAAGCGCACAAATGTTCGCCTCTTCTTTTGATCTGCATCTACATGGCATGGCATGGAGTATGACGCAATGTGTCCAGCCATCTAGAAGTAGTTCGAAAGCGTCGCTTCGTCTGCTATCTGCATTTAGTGCGAGCTTGCGTTTTTCCTATGAGAGACTGTCACTGTAAAATCTGCCATATTGGAGTGCAATTTTCAAGCGTCCATTGTTGATCCTTGAAGATGAAGTCAATGTGAGGGACGGCAATAAGTTGATCTTCTTGTGAAACGACTGGAACAATCGAATTGATTTCTGAAGACTCAATTGAATTTTCTGGAAGTGGCATGGCAATGAGCTCTACCGGATGTTCAATCTTTTCGCTAAGTTGTTCAGAGTCTTCAATAGTTGCTTGACCTTGTACTTCCTCAACCATTCGAGGCTCAGTAGTGGCACGACCTTGATCAATGTTGTTTGTATCCACAAAATCAGTGTTTCCATGAACTTACATTCCAATGTCATCTTTGTCGTGCGAAGTCAGCTCTTTTGGTGCAATCATGGCTACCTTTTCAAGTTTTTGCTCCTTTTGTGGTGCTTTTGTGGAAGGGGCAGATGACGACTGAGATGTTGATGTCATTGGCATGAGTCTACTCCATCTTCCATTCCTGAAAAGGGTATATGTGTTTGCCTCTGTATCATGATGCACTTTCCGATCAAAAAGCCATGGACGACCAAAAATGATATGAGCAATATTCATATGGATCACATCACACCAAATTTGACCAAGCTTGAGGCTCCGTTTGGGAAGGGAGGAGGGGAGGGGAGGGGAGGGGAGGAAAATGAAGGGGAGGGGAAAGAAAATGAATTTTCCCTCCTCTTGTTTGGAAAGTAAAAAAGTAGGGGGAAGGAAAGTGAAAAAGTATAATTTTAAAGACTATTTTAACCTTGCTTTTGAAAAAAGTTCAAATAAAGTAAAAGGGCAATATGGTCATTTCTTCCCTTTCTCCTCACTTTCCCCTCATTTTCCCCCCTGTTTTGGGGGGAAAATTTTTGAGGCAAAACCACCCCATTTTCCCTCCATTTCCCCCTCCCCCATTTTCCCTCCCCCCTTCCCAAACACCCCCCAAAAGCACTTCCCCCCCTTTTTTTCCTCCCCCCCATTTTCCCCCCCTCCCCAAACAGACCCTGAAAGATACCAAACATCTGTGAGTCACGAGAATGACATGACCATTAGACCATGTGACTTGGTATGGCTTAGGAAGCTTCTCAGTTGGCAAATTAAGCATGTCAATAATATCTTGTGTGGCAAAATTAATCGCACTACTATTGTCAATAACCACATTAACAGCTTTGTCAACGACTATCACCCACGTGTGAAATTTCTTAGCATGTTTCCATTCTTCTTCCTCTTCTTCATTGTTATTAAGGAGTCTGCGAATGACAAGAGTGAGATTTTCTTCTCCTGGAAAAAATCTTTCCACAATATGAGCTCTTTGTCGACGTTGTTGCCTGTGAGACTTTCGAAGCATGCGCTCAACACGGATGGCTTCTAAGTATGCATCTTGACTGGTTTTGCAATAATTCATATTTTCCAAGATATCTGGTCTCAAACCTTGGACATAACGAGCTAAATCATGTCTCTTGTCTTCCTCCAATTCGCATATCTCATACAACTCTCGAAAGTGGCGGGTGTATTCATCAACCGTCCAATTATCTTGCATCAAGTTAAGAAATTCCTCAAACTAGAATTCATTTTCAAAATACCAATTGCCATATTTACGCTTATACAGAATTCGTTGAATATTAATGGGGCTCCCAAAAATTTTCATAGTTGACTCGAATCAATGATTCAAATATTGCCCCTTATAGATGGACAATTGCCTAACTAAATGGGCTGGATTGATGACACCCTAGAAGGGTCGGACTAGAAACAGGCCCCCCTAACTCAAGCTGCAAAATTCTGCATTTTCTTTCTTTTTTTTTTTTCTGCAGGTTTTGGCTTGGGCTCAAGTTTTTCTACAGGTTATGGCCACTGCCAGCACAGCATGTTGCTAAGGCCCCAAAAGAGGCGGCCACTCCTCAGATGTTAACCATGAGTAAATTTGAATAGGAAAGCAAAGATCAAGATCTGATGTATGCCTTGGTTATCCGCCAAGTAACAGATGACTCTCCCCATGAGTCCAATCTGGAAGAAGTCAAGCCTCTCCTACAACACTTCTCCGATCTTAATCCCGGATGACCTGCCAAATACTCTTCCACCCATGAGGGACATACAGCATGCCATTGATATCGTCCCTAGCTTTTCACTTTCGAATCTACCTGCATATCGAATGAGTCCCGTAGAGCACGCAGAACTCAAGAAACAGGCGGATGCCCTGTTACAAAAAGGGTACATTCAGGAAAGTCTCAGTCCCTGCGGGGTACCAGCCCTTCTTACTCCAAAGAAGGATGGAAGTTGGCGCATGTGCATCGACAGTCAAGCTATCAACAAGATCACAATAAAATACAGATTTCTTATTCCTCGATTAGATGATATGCTTGATATAATGACCGGTTTAGCCATCTTCTCCAAGATTGATATGCGCAGTGGTTACCACCAGATTCGCATCGGTCCTGGTGATGAGTGGAAAACAACATTCAAAACCAAAGATGGTCTTTATGAATGGTTAGTCATGCCGTTTGGGTTAACAAATGAGAAGTTCAGTTATATTCTTAGGATTCATCATATCGACAGAGGGCATCAAAATGGATCCAGCAAAAGTCAAAGCAATTCTGGATTGGCCACTTCCCACCACAGTAACTGAAGTCGGGAGTTTTCATGGACTTGCTACTTTCTATAAAAGATTCATCAAAAATTTCAACAGTATCACTGTTCCAATTACTGAATGTTTAAAGCAGGGCGAGTTCAAATGGACCAATGCCGCAACTCGCGCTTTTGAGCAGATCAAACAAAAAATCAGAGAAGCTCATGTTCTCTGCCTTTTAGATTTTGATAAGGTGTTTGAAGTTGTTTGCGATGCGTCCAATGTTGCCATTGGCAGCATCCTTAGCCAAGAGGGACATCCAATTGCTTTCCACTGTGAGAAACTTTCAGATTCAAAGCGCAGGTACTCTCCTTATGCCTTAAGAGTTCTATGCTCTTGTTCAGTCACTTTGCTATTGGAGGCATTATCTAATAGGTAAATAATTTGCGCTTATATTGAGGATTTTACCTTTACCATCTGCCATAAATCTGGTAAGGAAAATGTGATCGCAGATGCTCTCAGTCATAGGAAACATCTCCTGACTACCATGGCAATTTCTTTATTGAGTTTTGAGCAACTCAAAGAGGCATATGCGACAGACAAAGACTTAGGTACCATCTATAAAGAGATCCTTCAGGGTGAGCATCTCAAGCATCCATACTTCAGCATTCATGATGGATATTTATTCTATGGTAGTCGCCTCTGTTTGCCAAATACTTCTATCCGTGAGCATGTTATCAGGGAACTCCATTCTGGAGGATGTAGCAGACATTTGGGTCGTGATAAGACCTTAGCGCTTGTCGGAGACGGATATTATTGGTCACACATGACACCCTATGTTTCTCGTATCTATGAGCAGTGTCGTACTTGCCAGTTGGCCAAAGGAAGCAAGAAGAATGAGGGATTATATCGCCGTCGCTAGTTCCACAAGGCCCCTAGGAGGATATCAGCATGGATTTTGTACTTGGGTTACCTATGACCCGCAGAAAAGTAGCCTCTGTCTTTGTGGTTGTGGATCATTTCTCCAAAATGACTCATTTTATTCCTTGTTACAACACGGCAGATGCCTACAAAGTTGCACGGCTCTTTTTTAAGAAGTCGTTCGTCTGCATGGACTTCCAAAGACCATTGTGTCTAACAGGGATACAAAGTTCATTAACTACTCCTAGAAGACATTGTGGGGCATGTCCAAAACAAAGCTGCAATTTTATACTGCCTATCATCCACAAACTGATGGTCAGACAAAAGTCTGCTACGTTGCTCAATGCGCGACCATCTTATTACATGGGATCAGGTTCTGTCTATGGCTAAGTTTGCATATAATAACTCAGTCAACCAGTCCACAGGCATTTCCCCTTTTGAAGCAGTCACGGGCACCTGTTCACGTCTACTAGTTGATCTTGTTTCCCTTCCAGTCGAAGCAAGACCAAGTGCTGATGCAGATAGTTTTATTCGTCATATGCAATAGGTTCATGAGGAAGTTCGGTGTCATATTGCAGCAAGCAATGATTCTTATAAAGAACATGCAGATAAGCGCATTGATTAGTTCAGTTTGAGGAAGGTGATATGGTTATGCTTCGTAATCGTCCAGAGCGCCTTCCACCGGGCACCAATAAAAAGCTTCACCCTCGCAATTTTGAACCGTTCAAGATTCTCAAGAAAATTGGTCCTAATGCATGTGTTGGATTTACCACCAGATCTTGGTTTCCATGGTACCTTTAATGTTGAAGACCTCACACTTTATAAGGGCCATGACCAAGACAGTCTGTGTGTGAAGAACATGAGCTTCAGCTACCGCCTTCACCAGCCCCCGCAGATAAAATTGTTGATGTGCTTGATGATCAGCTTGTTTCTATGAGACAAGGGGGATTTCAGAAGTTTCTTGTTCGCTGGAAGAATCGACCCCTCTTGGATGCTACGTGGATTACAGCTACTGATTTCCAGCTTCTTAATCCTGATCTTTATGAGAGATATCAGGACGTTCACTCGCCGGAGTCGAGTTTTTCCAAACTAGGGAGAGTTGATGTAGGCCGATCAAAGGCCAAGGCCCGCAAGCCCTGATGGCCCGCTTAATGGGGTCCGCATGATCTCTAATTAGAGATCCCTATCTTAGTTAGATACTTCTAATTTAATCAAGTTACTTGGTATATTAATTCCTAAATTCTAATATTGATTAAGATTAGTAGTTTACAATTTTAGAAAGTCTTGGTTAGTATAGAACCATCTTCTTACTCTCACTCTCTCTCTCTCTCTCTATATATATATATATATATATATATATAGTAGTATGCCATTGTAATGCTATGATATTTTTCTAATAAGAGCTCAGTTATTCTCATACATGAGTTCTGGGTACTTTTCCTAAGGATATGAGGGCTTTTGAGTTTTAGGACTCAATCTCACCGTTGGAGGTGTAGATCTTCACATCAGTGACCCTCATCAAATATGTCCTCTCCAACTTGCTAGTCTATTATTTCTCCATCTTTAGATGCCCGTCCTCAATTATAAAGAAGCTCGAAAGATTGCAGAAAGAGTTCTTATGGCATGGCACAAGCTCTCAGAAGAAGATTCACTTGTTAGATTAGGAATCCATATATAAGTCGAAGGAAGAAGGAGGCTTGGGAATTAGATCCCTAAAGAAGATGAATCAAGCCCTTTTGGGCAAATGGCTGTGAATGATTGGAGACGGTGAACAAGGTCTATGGAGACAGGTGTTGGAAAGGAAATATAACCTTCCAAGACATAGGTGGGATATCCAGGGTCCCCCTTGGAATTCATCTACTATATGGAAAGGAATCCTCTCTGTTAAGAGACTTTTCATGGAGAACATCAAGTACCAAATTGGATCGGAGGAGAGGATCATTTTTTGGAAAGATAGCTGGGTAGGTGAAAGGGTGTTGTGTGCTCAATTCCCAAACCTGTTTAGATGTGCACAAGACTAGGAAGCAACGGTCAGCTCTTATATGAGTACTATTGGAGGCCAGATGGTCTGGTGTCCCACTTTTAGAAGGAAATTGAAGGACAACGAAGAATCTCAGTTCATTGATCTCCTTAATTCCCTCAACAGTATTACCATTCAAAACAGTAGAGCAGATGATAGGGTGTGGATTGCCTCTAAGAATGGATCATTTTCAGTATCTTCCTTCTTTAAGACAATCCTAAACAATCCCAGGGGTAGGAGTGGGGTGTATAGCAACTGGAAGTTGAAAGCTCCTCCTAGGGTGCTTGTTTTCGGGTGGCTTGCTCTGAGGAAAAGGATCCCTACTATTGACCTTTTAAGGATGAGAGGGATGAAAATTGTGAATGGATACCCGATGTGCTTGAGGGATGAAGAATCCATGGATCATCTCTTACTAAATTGTAAATTAGCTCAGACTATATAGATGGCTATAATAGGAGGGCTTGGTTGGTGTTGGGCCCTTCCTCAATCTCTCCCCGAGCTTTTCCAAGCTTGGAAGGTTCCGATTGGGGACCCTAGAGGCAAAGTGATGCAGCAGTTGTCTTTTCTAGTGGTGATTTGGACGATTTGGAAGGAAGAAAACTCAAGATGTTTTGAAGGAATTGTAGTTAGTGAAAGCAGACTGGTGGAGAAATCGAAGTTTTTAGTAGCTTTTTTTGTGTATATTCTCCCCTCTTTTAAGGGATACTCCTTAGATCAAATTGTGCATCATTGGAAAGAGGTGGCCTTTTCTATGACAAGGCCTTAGATGGCTCCTTTTAAGGCTTTTTTGTTGTTTGTCCTGTTTTGTTTTATTCTGCTTTCAGTACTTTTCTCTTGTACTGTTTGCTCTTTTAATGAAAGTAACCATTCAAAAAAAAAAAAAAAAAAAGATGATGATGAAGAAGATGCTTATCTGGAGGAAAATGATTGAGGAACTTATATTTATATTGCATGAAATTTGAAAATACTTCTATTTATTTATCATAGAATTATGGACTTCTTTTTAACATTATTCATGTGAATGGTTTCCCTTTAACAACACTAAGGCAATACATATAAAAGTGGAATTTATTCATTGTGAATTTATTTACAATTCTAGTAAGTATTTTATTTATTTTTTCTAATTTTCTTGTTTATGATTTATATTAACTAAATTTAAAAATTAATTTGCTAATTCACATTAATCTGTTGACAATTTTCAGGGGTTCACAAGGAGCAGAGTAGCTGTTGGACTTGCATAATCTTTTACATTTGATGTTTATAATTCATGTGGTTTGCTTTATATTTTGATATTATTTGATGGTTGGTGGGCAATTGACTCTCGTATAAATTTCCATGCAATCAACTCGTGTCATATAAGGTTTCATTGCGCATTGAAGTCTTTTTTTAATGTGGGTCCATCTATACAGAGAGGCCTATTTCCAGTGAAGAACATTTATTTGTTTCATTAGTAATAATTAATATCTATATGGGTCCACCTATGCAGCGGATCCATTGAAGTATATTGTTGATAACTAGTCACATGAAATTCAAACCTATATAGGTACATGTGTGCAGTAGTTTGGCAATTACTGCATTGTCAATAAGCATTCAAATGAGTCAGAGATGGCTTTACCTGAAAATTCCAATATCATTTTTCACAGAGATTCTTTTGCATTCTAGATGGAAAAATTCAAGGAGAGAAGAAATTTCATACAATGAAGTGAGGAACATACAGGAGTTGTTGCATGATGGACCATGTTGGCGCCACCATAGATCAACAGGGCCAATTAAGACCTGCCAAACTGTTCTTCTGGGTCCAGGCTCAATAATTCTTCCAAGGCCTTACCTTGGCCCCATCACTAAGACCTAGTGGGTTCAAGTTTTAGATTGATGGTGATTGGGCCTAAGGCTAATCTGTAAAAACCCCATGCTTGTAACACCTTTTCCATCTTGATGATCATTGATCACTAAGAGTCTAAGACTACTAATCCAAAGTGGCAACCTATAGGATCAATGGTTGAGATCAATCGACCGCTCTTGCATTGTTTGCGTACATGGTGAACAGCTCCTAGCAGTGCTAACTTGGCTATCCATTTCGAGTTTGGCCATAAAATTTAATCTTGGCAGTGAATATATAGTGTGTTTTGGGGAACTAAGGTGCTCAAGGAATTGGGCTTGGTTCGGGCATGAATCGGGCTTGGGCCCGATCACCAAACCTGGCCCGAGCTTGGGCTTGGGCCCGGCTTAACAGAATTTAAAAGAGCTGGGCTTGGGCCTGGCATTATGGCCCAAGTTGGGCAATCTTTGGGTGGGATTCGGTTGAGATGAGTTAGTTGGGGTTCGAGTTCGAGACGGTGAGGGTGAGGGTGGGGCTGTCGGATCGGTTGGTGATATTGGGGTGGGTTAGGATTTGGGCTTGTGATGCAGCCCAGGAAAAAGACCAAACCCGCAGTAGGGATTTGGCTGAATCCAGATTGATTCAACAATCAAGAACTCACGAACAGTGAATAACCAAAGCAAGAAACAAACCAGAAATCAATTCTTTTATTCAATAATAGAGATGTGTCGATCCCTAAAGGGGATTTACATATTTATAATAAAATTCCTACAATCTTTCCTATCTCATTAGGACTCTATTGCTAAACATGAAATTCCAATTTAAAGAAACCTACTAATTCTAAAATACTAAAGACTGCTAAAATAGGATAACTTCCCACAACATAGTTGGTCCTTCCCATTGGACTTGTAGGTTTAATTGACCCGACAACTCACGGGTTGGGCCCATTGAACTTGGGCCTGGCTCAACTTGCACCGGCTTGAGTTAGGGTAGTTGAGATTTTAGGGTTTCAAAAAGGAACTGGGTGGTGGATGGTGTTTCGGTTGGAAACGATAGTAGGTTCTGTGATTGAGGGGTTTCGGTTGGAAACAATAGTGGGTTCTATGATTGAGGGGTTTTGATGTCAGGTGGTGACGAAGGGGATGGGGTTTAGACGAAAGGGATGGGTTTGGATGGGGTCTAGCTTTAACGATAGATGGTATTGGTGGGGTTAGAGGTTTTTTTTTTTTTTTTTTTTCCGAACTTTGAGGATTGGTGTGGATGGTGGTTTTAGGGCTGCCAATGATGGGTGCAAAGATGAGTTTGGGTTTTTCTGAGGGTTTTAAAGAGGTAGGTTATTTGGAATGGTGATGAGGTTGGAGATGGAACGAGGGTGGGGAATGAATGACGGGAGAGGGACAGAGCTCCAAGAGAGACAACTGCCCTTCTCGCGATCACCGGATTTCAGCTCTAATACCAATTGATGCAGCCCCATATCCTCGATCGGAAAATAGACTAATCTCCCAAGGGATTGATCTAATCCAAAGATGGATTCAGCAACTAGGGCACACTCAACATAATGGTAAATGCCTTAACTGAAGAGAGAACTCATGAAACTTTGATAGATAATAATAAGCATGAATTACAATGAGGAAGTCCACCCATATATATAGAGTAGGATCAGCTTTCTCCAATTTGGACACCAAGACTTTCCTAAATAATAAAGGAAACTAAATCACTGAACTTGCCTAACAATCCAAATTAAATAAAAGTCCCAATTTTAAATACTTCGAAATAAATCAACACTCTAAATAAGATTCCTAATTAAATGAAAGTTCCGTTGGGCATGGACTGGGCCCAATGGGTTGGCTGACCCTTGGTCTGGCCGGCATCAACAGGCCACTTCAAGATACTATGAAATCCTCCATAGGCTAACACATGCAAATTGGAAAGGCAAGACAACTACATGCATGGAGATAGCATAAGCTTATGTCATAGGTTTTTTTTTTTTCAATGGTTGGCAATGTCATAGAATTTACGAATCAAAAACATTCAAATCAGGATATATAATTTATCTACAATATTATGGAAAACAAAGCCACATACATGGAGGTAGCAAACTAACGTGATAGATTTCCCTTTTCATGGAAGCTCAGGTTCGTGAGTCAGCAGTGGTTGCAAATGAACTGATATCTGAGAATCAAATCCACCATAGGGAACATGTGTAGAAAGCACAGTTTTGATTTTGGAAAAATAGGGTAGTGAGGACAGCTGATGCAGGACCAAGTAACCTAATCTATGAGATGCAAATTTGAGATCAAAGGAACCATTTATATTGACTGAATCTTCAAAATTATTACAAAGCACACCATCTTAAATAAATTCAACTAAGGCAACCACTAGTTGATCCAAGGTCGTGTTACAGTCTTGCAATCAAAACCTTAAGTGAGGAATGGACCGATGGAAAGCTAGGACTTCCAATTTGTCTAGGGAGTCGCCAACGTAAGTAGGTTTGTCATGCCCCTTGAGGATTTCTAACGAATGCCTTTGTTCAAAGGGATTGTGACATGTGAAATTTTAATTTTAGATTTGAAAAAATAAATAACTACCCACAACTCTTAAAGGCCAAAATTAAAATTTCAGAACTGAAATCAGGGTTTAAGTGGGCTGAAAAATGATAAAAAGAGCTGATTCAGCTCCAAAGTGGGCTGGCACACTTGGAAATGGGCTGCACCAGATTCGGCTGGGCCTGGTTCAGCCAAGTGGATTTGGGCCTGGATCAGGTTCATTCAAGGCAGGTGGTGCTGGATCTTAGGGCTGACGGTGATTTTGGGTTTTAGATCAGGGCCAGATGGGGTTTCAGGTTGGATCTAGGGTTGGGTAAGGGGATGGTGCTACGTTAAGGCTTTTGTGGACTAGATCTAGGGTTTATGGAATGGTTGGTGACAGGCCAAAGAAAAGTGAAGTTTAGTCACCACATCATCACCCAAAGTGTCTTCCAAAAGTAACTTGTGAACTTCACATCCCTTTCAGACACAACGGTAGCTGGAAGCCCATGAAGTCGAACAACATTGTCAAAGAAAAGACATGCATGCAATGTGAGATGCATACGCACATGGGTGACTTCATGAGCTTCCAGGTACCATTGTGTCTATGTCTGATAGGGAGGTGAAGTTCACAAGTTACTTCTGAAAGACAACTTGGGTGATGGGAGACCAAACTTTACTTTTCTTCAACCTAACACCCACAAACAACGGCCAGAGTGAGGTTGCGAATATGAGCCTAGGGAATCTTCTTAAATATCTTGTAGGAGAGCACATTGGAGCATGTGATACTATGTTACCGACTGCTGAGTTAGCATACAATAGTTCGGTCAATAGATCCATTGGCATGAGTCTATTTGAAGTCGTGCGAGGATATAAGCCAAGAATGCCAGCAGACCTTATTCCCATCACTTCATTGCATAGGCCATCTGCATCAGCCGAATCATTTGCACCAAAACCTGCATGCACTGCACGATGAGATCAAAAGGAGGATTAATATGCACGATGAAATTTATAATATTGCTGCTGATGCACAGCATCGCCTTGTTTAATTCAACATATGTGACGATCCGTATAAGGCCAGAACGGTTCCCTCAGGGATCCACCAAAAGCTACAGGCCCGTAGTGCAAGCCCATTCAACATTTTAAAGAAACTGGGCTCGAATGCGTATGTCCTAAAACTGTCAGCTGACTGGGGTATCAGTCCAATCTTTAATGTAGAGGATCTCGTGATCTTTCAATGTCCCACAACTTTACCTAATGGCCTACATTCTTCTATACCCAGAGACCCAACCGTTACTGAGCCTGACCTACCATTGGGGTCTGGATCATATGAGCCTACATACTTTGAGCCTGACCTGCCATCTCCACCTTTACCCCCGTTGAGCATTCAAAAAGATATTTTGGAAGATATCCTAGATGATACCTTCGTCTCCACTCCACCAGACAGGGGGATTCAGAAGTATCTTGTCAAGTGAAAAGACAGGTCAGTTGTTAATGGCACATGGATTACTCGTGATGAGCTACAATGAGTAAATCCAGACATCTTGGAGCAGTATGACAACTTTATTTTGCCAGTAGTGAAATCTTCGCAGCCAAGCGGAGCTAATGGAGACATCAATCCCAAGTATTCTAAGGTCTACTGGAGGCAAGCACAAGAAGAACAGGGCAGACAAAGATAATTTATGCATGGATCAGCCTTTCTTGGACTTAATCCATCAAAATTAAGAATATTTACCGTTGGATCTGCAATATGAAGAAGATCCACCATTGGATTGAAGTCCAGATGAGGATACACTGTCAGATCTGATGTATTGCTGGCAGAAGGCCTCCTGTGGCAGCCAAAAGGAAGGCCCCACACTAGGATGTAGCATGGGGGAAGAATGGATGGAGATTTACATGGCTTTAAAAGAGTATGGGCCTGAAAGGAAAAGAAAGCGAAGAACATGAAAGGGTCCAAATCAAAGGGGCCCACAACATAATCCCATAAGCATTGGGATTCGTGCGCACAACCCAGTGCACACATCCCCATGTGACACTCCCTCCCCCTTGTGCAAGACATGTCTTCGAAAGACTATTTTCTTCTATTTATTTTATTAAGTTACATCTTAATTGAGTTATTAGACGAGAGTTAGATGTTTTAATCTTAGCTGTTCGTTCTTAGGGCTTCTATTTGCTTTCTTTTAAACTTGTATATCTCATTAGAGAGAAGTCATTATTGATTATTGACAATTGAAAGAAAGAATACTCCATGGAAGCTCTCCTGAAGACTCCTCTTGCAAGAACTTCATTGATGATGATGATGACCCAGCTTAATTAAGAAGATTGCTTTAAATAGGGTTAAGTGGAAAAATCAAAACTTACAAACCGACACAAAATCAACAGGGCGAGGCTTCATTGATGATGATGATGACCAGCTATGAAATTAAACTACGATGGTAGTCTTCTTGGTGACCCAAGTGTGGCTGTGATTAGGATTATTTGGAAGGAAAGAAATGAACGGTGCTTTGAAGGGCAGTCAGTTAATCATTTGCGATTGGTGGATCGAGTTTAGGTTTGTCGTGGCTTCATGGATTGCTCTCTTGCCGATTTTCCGGAATATTGACTATGGTTTTGAGCGATTGGAAAGAGGTGGCCTTCTCCAATCTGGTGATGTTTTGTATTGCTCCTTGGTGGATACCCCCTCCTTTTGGTATTTTGAAGCTGAACTTTGACGGTAGTTCTTGTGGCAATCCGGGTATGGCTGGTATTGGAGGCTTGATGTGTGATAGCAATGATGACACTCTTTTCTCTAATTCAGGTTCTGCTGGCTTTTGTTCAGTGAATACCGCTGAGTCGTTAGCTCTATTGACTGGACTTAGAGAATCTTTTCGCCTTTATCTTGGTTGCTTGAAGGCAGAAGCAGATTCTTTATGCTCCATTTAATGGGCTAGTGGGAAAGCAAAATACCATCGGCAATAGGCAGATATTGTGGAAGAGGTCAAGGATTTATCTATAAAATTGAAGGTCTCTTTCAATCACATTAATCACAGTGCTAATGGGGACGCTGATTGTCTAGCTAAAGAAGGAATTGGGAAGCCCAGCCTAATCATTTCTTCTAACTCTGCTATGTCATCCTGACTGTTTATGGTTTTGTGTCAGTCCTGTATAGGTGCCGATTTCTTTTGCTTGGCCCTGCTTTGTTTTAGACTGCTGGGTCTTTTTGCTTCA
The DNA here is from genome assembly GCA_038049695.1 of Cinnamomum chago. Lineage (NCBI taxonomy): Eukaryota > Viridiplantae > Streptophyta > Magnoliopsida > Laurales > Lauraceae > Cinnamomum > Cinnamomum chago. The sequence goes on from CP142459.1 coordinate 16,902,529, forward strand.
GTATTTATCTCTTATACTGTTTAATGTCTGTGGCTTCCTTTTTTCAATCAATATATATATAAAAAAAAAAGGTGTGGCTGCCCTTGGTGGTGTTGTTCGTGACGACAAAGGCTCCACTATTTTATCCTTTTTCCAGACCAGCAGGGTCTTGTTCAATTCACCTAGTAGAGATGATGGCTCTCAATACTAGCGTTCATGAAGCTTCTAGTCATCATCTTCAGGGTATTTTGGTTGAAGGGGACCTGTATTGCATCATTCAATGGGCTTGGGGTAAAGCTTCAGCCCCTTGGTACTTTGCACATATTTTGGATGAAAAGAGAGACCTAGCTGTAAGACTGGGAGCCACCTCCCATCATATTAAGTAGAGCATCAACACTGTTGCAGTTCTCTTAGCCAAAGAAGGGCATCAGGCATCAGCACAAGAATCTGGTTGTATTTTTTTAATTCAGCTGCACATATTTGTTTTGTTTGGGCTCTGCACCTTTGCTGTCTTTTTGTGGCGTTTGTTTGGCTCTTTTCTGCTTTGTGGCCTTTGTTTGGTCCCTGAGCACAGTATAGCCCTACTATATTGTAATCTTGCTAAACATAATATAGTCACCACTTCATTAAAAAAAAAAAAAAAAAAAAAAAAAAGATTAGCAATGGAGGAGATAAAGTGTGGAGACTTTCCTGGAAGCCATGCTTTAACGACTACCAATCATTCAGAGGTAATGACTGTTGTTGGCTTCAAATGTAATTTTAGAAGGGGTCCTAGTTAATGCAATCAGATGGTGATTGCAACAAAACTGCAGATCTCAAGTCTAAGGTGTAGCTTGTATCTCAGACACTAATTGAGGCATATGCCTAAGTCTAACTGAACCCACATTCCACAATTAGAATGCAACCCACATTTCGAAAGCGGGTGTGGCTCGGTGTTTTAAAACATTATTATACGAAAATCATCCATTTAAAAAGAAATATAAAAGTGTATTTCCCATCTAATGGGTGCCCCCCAAAATTCCATCACAATGACAAAAATAGCAGTACAAAGAATATGTTGCCAAGATTAATAAAAGTTAATAACCACATGTCACTTATTATAGAATCAAGGGTGTCCCGAAGTTGAAATATTAATCTGAATTATTTGTTGAGACTGCTGACCTGCTAGGTAGAGCGCCACAAGTCTGCTGTACGCGTCCAAAGAACCCTTTCGACACAGAAGGCTTCCCTATTCGAACATATGGTGCCAACAAACCAACTAAGGCAATGTCAACAACCACACCAACCAAAAGATCTGCAACATACAGCTCAAACTCCGCCCAGAAGTCCTTGCCCCTCTTTTGTACTTCTGCAAATGTAGCACAACAAGAATCTATAACAACCTGCACCGCATCAAGCCAACAACACTAACTTCCACAACTGACAAAATAGGCTACTCCATTAACACTTTAAGAAGAAGAAAATGAGATGAATAAGAAAAAGCATAACAAACCTCAGTTCCAATTTTAAAAAGGAATGACGGATCAGCAAGCATCCGATCACGAAGAAAAGCACAGGACTTGATCACAAAACCCAGAGGCCACCCTGAGTCCTGCAAAGCACAATCAATAAATTGTTTTGAAAAGAAAGGAGCATTGACCCAAAACAAGAATTCAGACCTCATAGCAGTGATAGAAGAAAAAAAAAAAAGGTCACCTGACAGACAATGTAAATCCCTAAAATGTTTTATTAGTTTGCCTCAGTTACCTCTGTATGTTGGAAGTTATTTTTATAGTAATTCTAAAAGATGAAAGTTTTGAAAGATACCAAAAGGAGCAAATTTAGTGTAGTTGGACAAGTGCCACATTGGGTGGGTGCCAAAACATGGAAAGGAAGGTAGTTGCACATGAGGCTTTGGAATTGACATAGATGAGGCTCATTAAGAGTGTCATGTAAATAATACAATTCCTTTCTACATCACATATATAGGGGTAGGTAAAAAAATTAAGCTCTGTGTGGGACCTACTTAGATGCATACCAAGCACGGGAGGATGGTATGATGGAAAGGTCTTTACAGTGGATATGATTTTTCGCAAAAATCAGCTCAAATGAATCATCAGAACCATTGATTTAGGGCCCTTTAATTTTAACAGTTTCTCAAGTTATATTTCTCTTATGAAACTCAATCCAATGGTGATTATAATTTAGAATGGGGTCAAATTAGGGTGAGTGTCAATTCATGCGGAGTTAGCAAGTGTGAAGGGGTTGGATTGATCATAATAACAGGTCATGTGATGACAAAAGAGATATCTCTCACACAAGCCATAAGAGGTACCTCTTACATTACAGGAAATCTAATCCAACTACTGATTTAGAGGCCTTCAAATTTATCGATTTCTTAAGTTGCATTTTCATGAAAGTTCATCCAACAATGAGTAAAATTTAGATTACTATCATGTTAAGGATAATGTCACAATTCATGGGGGATTTAGTGAGCATGAAGTAGTTCGGCTGATGACTGGGTCCAACTTGATATTAAAATAGTTTCCTCTCACTCAAGCAAGTGAAAGAGACCTAAACTAAAATCATGAGTTGTGTGTATATGTGAATAGGGTTTTGATCTAGTAGGATGAACTCACCATGTGACCACCGGGGCCGTGATAATCATGGTGGAGGCCGGGGACAAAACAATATCAATGACCAGCAGTGCTGCCAGGAGATTCCAAGGAGGCGGCTCAAACCCCCATTACTGAGAGAAGTGGAGCTCCATAGTGGGTGCTCTTCTTGAAAATCCAAGCTGCTAAATATAAAGTCCCTCCCCATTATAGGGCTGTCCCCAAATTTTTCTCCAATATGAGTTGCTTTCACCATAGGATAGAGCATTTGATCAAAACAAATGACATGTGCTCAATCATATGGTGGGAATAATTCCTTGGCGGCCCAGATCCTCAATCGGAGGTGTAGACCAAACTCAGGGAGATTGGTTCGAATCCCAAAGGATTCCAACACTAAGGCACTCCACAATCCATGACACACGAGCAAAAGTAAACTCAATAGAATATTATTAATGAGAATAAGGTGATTAACTACAAGGGGAATCCACAATATATATAGATCTAGTGATCCCAAAATAAGAAATTTCCTACTTTTAATCAATCATAAATTAGAAATTAAGATTAGGAAACAAAATCAACTAATTTAAAAGCTTGCTAACTAAGATAGGGATCTCAAAATTAGACATCATGTGGGACCCATCAAGGCCTACGGGCCTGAGATCTGGGCCTGATCTTGGGTCGGGCTGCATCACTCCTGGTATAGTAAAATTTGGGGGAGGTCCACTTGAGGATAGGGTATTATTTTGAGTAGTATAAATATAAAATAGGTGGGCCCCACTGTGGAGTTCCACACCCCTCATGGAAAATGTTTGAGAGATACTCAAAGGATCTGAACTCATAACTTGCATTATCATATCATTCACACATTGACTGTTCACCTTCTCATGGCATTAGAGAATTTCCCTCAATGGTATCCTATCAACCATTCATGCCTACTGCAGTAGGTGTGCACCAAAAAACTGTCGATCCGTAAAACCGATCCAATCTGATCCACGGATTTTTAACCGAACCGAAGGTAAATGGATTGAAAATCTTGTAATCCATTAGCAATGGATCGATCGGTGACGGATTTCACCCTCAATCCGCACTCCGCAGATTCAATCCTATCCGTTGACATTAAATATAAATAAAAAAGACTTAAGGGGTCTAAATATAAGTTAAGAGGTCTAAATATAAAGAAGAAAAAACTTCAGGGGTCAAAATGTAGTTCACTCCTATATATAAGTATGATAAATGAAACCCTAGACCAAATTTCACCCTAGACTTGAGAGCATGCTCTTCAAATTTTCTTTAACATTACTTTCAACAAATTGAACGGATTAAACCGATCCGATCCGGTCCTCCACAGATCGGATCGGATCGGTTTTGAACACCACGGATTGGTGGCGAATTCCAAATCCATCAATCCGTAGGTAATGGATTGGTGCGGATTAGGCCAATGGATTGGTGACGGATTTGGTCTAATCCGCACCAATCTGCTCCGTGTACACACATAACTGTAGATATCGTGTCCCATCAAACAATCACAAGTAACTAATCAATGGAATTTCAACCATCCATATCTACCATAGGCATTGTGATGTAGACATGTAGTCTCAAATGGCAAAATCAAACTATCTAGTGGGCTGAAGTGAATAGAACTTCGATTGATTTGGAACACCTGAAATTAAAGATCAACTTTAACTGGATCAATAATAAAATAAGCAAACATAAGGCAAAAGTAAAAGATCACTTATCCAAAATCGCTAATCTACTACTTGTATAGTCTTCAATCTTTAGGAGACACTTTCATACCAATCGAGAAAAGGAAAAGGTGCCAACCCTAATATGTTAGGTCTCGACCTAATGGATCAAAAGCCCATTTGACCGATCAAATCAATCCAAACAATCTAAGGCTTGTTCAAACACCGGACCCATATAGTATGGACCTTCCACTCCTATCTCAGATTGTGGGCAATCAAACGAATGTAAGTAACCAATCAATGGATTTTCAGCCATCCATGTCTACCACTACGATCGTGCCTCTCAAACAATCATAAGTCCAATAAACTTCCATTGATTAATTGTGGGTGGATTGGTTTGTAAGTGATCAATCCAGTGGGGGGTCCTACTTTAATTAGAGTGAGATTTACCTCCCAGTTCTAAAATAAGATCCATTATGACGAGCCTTATTATTTCCGTATTTCAACTATCCTATGTTTTAATAAATTATGTCTTTAAAAGATTGAGGCATTTCAAAATTTAGGATTTTTCTTTTTATATTATTAAAAAGAATCTGCAAAAAAAAATAAAAAAAGTTTTCTAATGCTTAGTACAAAACAATAAATATAAAATATTATCAGTCCCCCAAAAAAAATTCTGGTTGTGCAACTATCAATCAACTATTGCTTGCCCCAGAAGGAAATCTTCACTCCACCATTGTCAATGATACCTATGGTGTTGGAAATTTATACTAAAAACATACTTTATGTATTTATCTTTGACTGCTTCATTTTTAATATATTTTGTCTTTTCATCTAACTGAGATTTTATATGAGCAAATGGTTGCATTATTATGTATGTGAGTGTCTTTTATTCTATAAAGTAGACAAGTTGGTGTGTAGAGTTTTACTTATACACGAAAGACTTATTTGTCGGTTTTTAAGAATATAAGTTGTTGTTCACAATCTAGATAGATTTGGACACACCATCGGTACGATTGTAGCATGATGTTTCAGCAGGCTTGTCTTGGCTGCGGGAAACGGTATAGTTTCGACTCATTATGCTAGTACACTATGTGTGTTTTGAACATTACCATGTTTTTAGGTTTATTGTCTTTATACTGACTATATAAGATGATGAACACCCAAATGGTTATTATGAGTGCTTGAACTCTTAATCCCGACATAAATAATAGACACATACATTTAGTGTTTGACATTTTGATTTACGAAGGAATGAGATCTTTTATGGGTCAATAATCTCAGTGAATTGGATGACTACACTACATGTATGGTGGATATTAGTTTATTGACGGAATCCACGTCCCGTAATAGGGATTTATGATATCCCCTTGATGAAGCTTTTAAGTTTTGATTATGTCAAACCATGCAGGTGGACTTTGTGTCTGACATATTAAATAAGTTAAGTGTAAGGTCTCAAGGAATTATAAAGATATCGATTAAATATAGATATCAGTGATTATTTAATCAATGGATATCTGAAATCTTAACGTGGGGAGATCGATAAACATTTAATAACAAGAAGCTCGAAATATTATTTTGAGAATAAGGACGGGAGTGCAATTATAATTCTTTAGTGGACTGAATTATAATTTATGGAACTAGGATTCTAATTTGGGTCGAATTAGCGTTTCTTGTTTTCATAAGGAGCCTATCCTTATTTCCTTCTTAAGGTCCCTATTGTAGCATATAAATATGCACTACTACTCTCTAGGTTAATAAAGAGAAAAGTAAGAGAGAAATCTCGGTTTTGGAGAGCAGAGGAGAATTCGCAGAAGAGGCCCACTCCCTGGTGTGAGTTCGAGCATATAGGAATACAGTAGAAGATCTTGAAGTTTTCGGGTTGCTGTAAGACCGAGATCAAATCAGAGAGATCTCGCAGGTATGATTTAATCATATTAGTTCAAAGTTATGTCCGCAGTGATCTGTACGCAATATCTAGAGATTCTGATTTCTACTCATTTCTAAAAACTGGTATCAGAGCCAGGTCTTGATATTGTGTATGGATTGAAGAAAACATACTAAGATTATAGGTTGCTGTAAGAAAACATGGTCTGCTATTGCTGTAAGTAACCCCTGTTTTATAGCGAAATATCTAACATTTGTTTTGCAACAACTGAGTGACTCATCTGGCTATCATGGTCACCATGTGTGTATGTTATGTGAATGGATCCCATGAATTAAATTCATGGTTACTGTTTTATGGTGATGTAATTATATTAAGATAGCATATGAATTCCGTTCGTCAGGAGGCTTAGGACTCAATGTAATTTTTTATGGTGATATAATTATATTAAGATAGCATTGAACTCTGTTTGTCAGGAGGCGTAGGACTCAAATTATTTTTTTTTCATGGAGATGTAATTATATTGAGATAGCATGTGAACTCTGTTCGTCAGGAGGCTTAGGACTCAATGTTTTTTTTTTTTTTCATGGAGATGTAATTATATTGAGATAGCATGTGAACTCCGTTCGTAAGGAGGCTTAGGACTCAATGTAATTTTCCAAGAAGGGGCACAGGTTCTGAAGGCAGAAATTTGATTTCGAAGAACTTAATAAAATAAAATAAAAAATTTGTCCCGGACCCCCTCTGCGAAGCGCATGTTTAAAGAAGTGGCAATCATAAAGACAAAAAGATTCTACTTGACCATGATAGTTAGGCTTCTTATGCTGGTTGTCATTCCTTTTTGTGCTTGGATGTCTATTATTATCATTGCTTGCTAAATATGATATTAATCATGTTTAATTATGTTTAGAATGGTATAGTAGTAAATCATGATACCTTTGGGTCTGCAAAATATCAACCCATTAGATCATTTTAACCCCTTGGTATGACCTTTAAGTTTAGTGGTTTTAAAAGACGTCATACTTTTGGATTTCAATTCAAAAAAGTGAGCAACAGTTGGATGAGTGTCAAATAGGGGCTTGTGGCAAATCATGCGAGTTGTGTGTGTGAGGGAGGTAACTTGATCATGGGGTGGGCCCAGGTGGGTTCGTCACACCATCTTACCATAGGTTCATTGCACCATCTCATTGTAGGTGGCTCCTATGCGAGACAACTGCAAGGGCCCACCTGTGGAGCCACAGATCACGGGAGACAAGGGGATCAAAAATTCTAGATATAAAATCTCAAGTCAATTGAATGATCTTAATCTCTTGATTTGTGGTCTACAGATTTAACAGTTTCAAGTAATAAAAATTTCACACTCAATCCAATGGTCTATTCCCTTCAGATTGGTGCAAACTTTATGGATTCACAAGTTTAAGGGCTTCATATTCAAAAAAATATTCAACCCTCGATCCAACGGTTCAGTCCATTCAGATGTGTGCCAATCCTTGGGATTAGTGACTATCAGGGGGTTCCCTATTGGTTGCTAGGTTTGGATGGAATGTTAGTTGGGCTCCGCAAAAAAGTTCTCATATAATAAGTAAGAACTAATTCTCACTTGACTATTTCTCATATATATATATATATATATATATGTATATATGGGGCAGCTCTCTTAAGCTCAAGTTTAGGATAAGGTAAGCTCAAGTGTGTGGTGGGGCCAACCGGGGATCCACATGGGGATGGGGATGGAAGGGATTTCAAGGACTCCCTGGGATCCTCTTCTCAGCTTCAACCGTCATTTCTATCATCTTCCTATGTGCCTAAAAGTTTAATGGTCAACAGTCCATTCGGATCAATACATAGTCGATCCAACCGTCCAGTAAATTCGGATTTGATAGAAAGTTGGTGGACATGTGCAATTTAGGGGTGTCATGTGTTTGGTCCATTTGAATGGACCAAAAGTGGGCCCCACATGCATGAGCTTGCGAAATCTTCTTCTAAGCTCGAGCTTAGGGGGTGTATATATATATATATATAAAGAAATGCTCCTGTGAGAGATATCTCTCACCTTAAATGAGAGATTGGGTGAGGGGCCCTCACATTTACATTTATATCCAATGCCGACAACTTAAATGTGAAGACCCCTATCCCTATCTCTCATATAAGGTGAAAGATATATCTCTCTCATAGGAGCATTTCCCTTGTGTTTATATATATATATGGGAACTTTTTTGTGGGGCCCAATTGTGCGCCCCATTTGGGGATGGGACCTGGGGGATAGATTGATCTATGTGAGACCACCACAAGTATCAAGTTTGACCACAAACCAATACCTTTAACCCTTTCATTCATGCCCCCAAGTTTAATGGCTTCATATTCAAAAAAATATTCAACCTTCGATCTAACACTTCAGTCCATTTGGATGTGTGCCAATCCCAAATCAGGGGGTTCCCCTTTGGTTGCTACTTTTGGATGGGTTGCTCGTGAACTAGTTTCCACTTGAATATTTCTCATATATATATATATAATCACAATGAAAATATGTGAAATCTGATGGCCTAGACTGCCTCTGGGTAAAATTTTAGCTCCGTTGGATCATCCTAACTCTTTGATCTATCGCTCACAAGTGTAATAGTTTTATATAAATTTGTAAAAAAAAAAAAAAATTCTACACTGTTAATCCAACGGTCAGTTGGTCTCATTCTAATCGGTGGGTGAGGGGCGGGGGCCATGTGCGTCCCATTCAAATTGGTGATAAAGTCGGCCCCCACCTTGTTGTGAGTAGTGGACATGACCACCATGTGGTTGTGTACACCTGCCATTCATTAGGAATGTGAATATGCAGTATCAAAAATTCTCGATGAGCCCAACTTCTATATAAAATCTCGATGGCCCTCAATTTTAACGGTTTTCCAATGCACCCGTTTTGAGCCCAATTTGATCCAATAGTCAAGGATCGGTGACATAACGGGGTGGGACTCTGGTGGATGACGGGATCATAGTGGGTCCCACCTGGCCAAAAATAAAAGTTTGCTCGGGTGAGGGATTTCCCCAAAACCGGTACAATACGAGCCAAAACCGTTACCTAACAGCTACAATGCAAATGAAGCACATGAGAAACAAACTACCTGCAAATGGAAGTACCGAAGAAGAAGACCTTTGCGAATCCCAATCGTCTTCGCAGCCTCCAGCATATCCCGAGGAAGACTCACACCACGAGCTTCCGCCTCTCTAATCACCTCATCAAACTTCAACAAAACCCCAAATTCCTCTTCTTCTCTATCATCCCTTCCATCACCATCACCATCCCCATCCCCATCCCCGCCTCCTCCGCGCCCAAATCTCCCGTTACCACCGTTACAGTCCCCGTTACATCCTCCATCATCAATATCGGCGAAAGAATTCAACTCAGAGATATCAGAATCCTTCTTCTTTGCTGCAACATCCCGCCCTCCGCTCTGCAACATGCTCCTGATCTCAAAAGTCGTTTCCTTTCCATTGAAGTCTCGATCTCTCAAGACTGCATTGACAGCAAGAGATCTGCAATCGCTTTCAACAGATCGTTTGACCTCGACGATCCAGGTTTCGCTGCTAGGGTTCTGGGAATCGGTTGTGATGTAACCGCCTTTCGAAGAGAGAAGACGATTGCACAATGCGACGTTTGGAGAAGAAAACGCCATCTTTGTGTGAAAAAATCCCTACTTTTCGACCTGATTTCGCATGGAAGACGGTAGGTTTTAAAAAGGTCGGGTTCAGGGCTCTACTTTGCCGAGGCCGAGGGGTTTATGCCAATCGCAAGAGTGAAGGACAGAAGGACCCGCTGTATACATCCAGCCTGTGGGCCCACCTCATGTTTGTTTTTTTTTTTCTAGGATTTCAGTATCTCACGGCTGCGATGCACGAACATTGATACCCGAAAAAGCACCCATAGTTTTGATAAACCGGTATTTTCGCCGGAATATTCTTACTTTTTTAACTTTTTTTCGCGAATGGACGACGTCGTCGCTTAATATTTAAAGTTAGTGTCGACGTCGCCACTAATTAGTCAAATCTATCTCTTCTCCGACATTTATCATCTACGATTGCTGATTTTATATATCATAATAAAGCAAAATAGAACTCTCACCCAACATTGAATATTGCTTGTGGAGGTTGTTGATCTCCATTAACAAGGTAAGCATAGCATAGTTTGACTTTCTGTCATACGTTATTTACTATAGAGCTTGAGTTTCATGTTTATATTTCGAAAAAAGTTCATTGGGGTTTTGATATATAATTTATTTATTCATTATGTTTGTTGCATGATTATTTTTGGGTGGCTAAATAATCGAGGTAAGGACATTTTGAGGAATGAGGAAAGGAAACCGGTTGAGAAAGGGGGAAAACGATGAGAGGAAGAAAAAAAAATAGGGGAAATGGGGTTTTGATACGATTTGTATAGGTTTGAATGCAACGATGTCACACGTTTAAAACTTTAATAAAAAAATGGAAGTGATCACAGGAACCACTTACATCATATTAACTAGTGGCGTGTTTTTCAATTAGTAGTCATATAGGGTTATTTTTTTGTAGTTTTCTCTTTTTTAAATTACGATTAGTAAAAATGCACATCTAGGTGTACGGGTGAAGAATAAATCTCTCTCTTTAGTAAATAAAGGGTTTATAAAAAAAATAAAAAAAGCCTTGGGGCTCTTTATCGAATTATTCTTGTCTTAAATTTAAATCTTTAAATTTATATTTTTTATTTGTAACACTAACTCTAATGTGAGTTCTAAAAAAGTCCATTAACATCACATACGTGGCATTGGCATTGGGTGACATAGCTCCCGGGTCCAATTTATTTATTTTTTCCCTTGATTTTCTCGGTAGCTTGTTATCACAAAAAAAATAGAAGAAAAAAATATATAACATTTAACATTAAATAACATTGGTTATATTTCTCAATTTCTTGGGCTCAAGCAAAAATGATCAGTAATATCAACACATAAAGACCATAATTTCCCAGAAAACGAACCAAATGTAGTGAAAAAGGAAAACTTGGGTTTCTCTATATATAAATAAAATTTAAAATCTATCTATTTTGAAAATTCATAATGTAAAGTTTAGGAACAATAAAGGTAAACTTTAGGAGGGAAGGAAAAAAAAAAATGAAATCGGTAGAAAGGCTTACCTAAGAACCCAAATACATTTTCGACTAATCATTTAATGTTCAATGTGTAGGCACCCTTAAATAGATAACCCGTTATTTGAATGATCTGAATTTACAAAGGTTGAAGACTTGCTCATGGTTGGACAATTTGGATGAAAAAGAGGGACTACAGAACCCATGGATCTAGATTATCTGAAATGGTGGGTCACCATAATCAATAAAATGGTCAGGGCCATCTAGAACAACGAATCAGATCTCACACTCCATTCAGAGAATACCTTGCTCAACATTAATTTAATTTCACTGAATTGATTTCAGAAAGGGTGATCAGCCCCCTTTTTTTGAGTAACTTTTGGATTTTCACTGAATCAGCAGAATGAATTGATGGGATTCCATATAAGAGAACTTGCTTGCTCACAAGCTCTCCTGCTTATATTACAGCATAAAACTCATGCAATGTCGATTAGAACAGTATTTTAGAATTTTTTTTTTATTTAATACTGTTCAGAAATGTAAATGTAGCTGTAATGCAATACATTACCAAGTACCAATTGTCAAAGACACTACCTATTATAATATTTTAAAGCCAAGGGTTTTGTCATTAATTTTAACCAGTGATTATAATTTTTCTTGGGTGGAAGTTATATTGCTTTTTTTCTAATTTTGCATGTTCTCTCCCCACTCTTTATCTCAAGAAAACCTTACCCCTTTATCAAAACCACTCATCTGCTCTCCACTTTTCTTTCAAAGACTCTACCATGTTTTCATCCATACTCTACCATTCTCTTTATACTCTAAATCTCTTCTTTCCTATGCAACTAGATCTAGAATTACATAAACAGGTACTCATAACCTTTTTTTAATTTTCCTTCCTTTCCAAAAACTATGAGTTTTTTTAATGCATGAGTAATTAAATTGCAATGTTGGTCATATTTGTGCTAAGCACGGGTTATCATGCTAGTAATTTCTTAAACATTGAAATTTCTGGTTCAAGTTGTGGAGGATTGTTATATTATTTGGGTCTCATCCAAACAACTCAATGGATAACTTGCAAGATGGATGGTCTAGTTTTTTCTATTTATTACTGTTCAGAAATGTAGATGTAATAATAATGCAATACAGTACCAAGTACCAATGGACAAAGCTATTATTTATAAATTCTTAAGCATTGTGATTTCATGTTTAGGTTATGGAGGATTGTTATGTTTTCTTTCATCCAAACAACCCAATGGGTGGTCTAATTTTTTTAATTAAAAAAAAAAGAAGTAATGATTAATTTGTTGATCTAAATTGTCATCACTACTAGAAAAAAGAGTTTTTATATCGGTTGCAAAAACTGCCCTATATCGGTTTTTCATATAACCGATATAATATCTTCAGTCAAGGTTTTTTATATCGGTTAATATTTTTTAATATCGGTCAATTTTTTTTATATCGGTTACACATGAACCGACATAATAATCTCTATATATAATATCGGTTAGAAAAATATGTGATATTAATTTCAATATTTTATATCGGTTGTTATAAAACCGATATTATATACACATATTTTATATCGATTGTATACATATATTTTATATTGGTTATTATAAAACCGATATGATATACACATATTTTATATCGGTTGTATACACATATTTTATATTGGTTATTGTGGAACCGATATTATATATACATATTTTATATCGGTTATTATGAAACCGATATTATATACCCAATGATTTTACATCGGTCTTCATATCCCTTAATCCCTCCCTTTTCAGCACGTCTTGCGGCTAACCGCCAGTGCACCTGCGGCTAACGGCCTGTTATATATCATATGTTATATCGGTTATTATGAAACCGATATTATACGCCCAATGATTTTATATCGGTCTTCAAATTCCTTAATCGCCCACGCGGGCCAGTCGTTCTTTCCCTCCTTTTTATTTTTCCTTCCCTCCTTCTCTTTCTTTCTCCATCATTCCTTCTTTCCTCTCACTCTCGCTCTCTTCTCTCCTCACTCTCGCCTCTCTCCCTCCAATAACCCCTTTCCTCTCACTCTCGCGCTCGCTCTCTTCTCTCCTCACTCTCGCTCTCTCTGCTCTTGTCACTCTCGCTAGCTTTCTCTACTCTCTCTCTGCTCTCCCTGTCTCTCTCGCTCACTCTCGTTCTCTTTCTCTCTGGTATCTGCTGGGCGTATGTTAATGTGGATGAGAAGAGAGGGATGAGTCTCTTTTACTATTTTGCTGAAGCAGAGGAGCATCCTGAGAAGAAGCCCCTTACTATCTGTATGAATGGAGGTTGGTTCTTCTTCTTTTGCTACTATTTTATAAGTGGGTCTTTTTATCTCCTTTTTTTCCTGTTTAATTTTTGGGTTGTAAAGATGAGTCATTGGAGTTCTTTTTTTCGCAATTTTGGGTCATGGGATATTAAAGTTTCACCTTTTTTTTTTTTTCATTTCTCTCCTAACCATCTAGTCTTTTTGTTAGTTTTATCTCAATTTCAAAATGGTTGTTTCTTTCTTTCCTTTTTATTTTTATTTTTGTTTTTGGATTCTTGCTGATGGTACTTATGGTTTTATGTTTTTTTTTCCCTAACTTGTATAATTTGTTTGGGCTTGTTAGCTCTACTCAGTATTTTCATTCGAGGAAGAAGCTTTATGTGCCTCTTTGACAGTGTATAGTTTCTGTTGACTGTCAATGTTTCTCAATCTGTTTTAACCTGTTACGTTTGGGCGTTTGGCTATTTGGGTTTTATGGTATGGGATTTTGGTTGGCACTGTTGGTGTTTTGTAAGGGGGCTAGCCGCCAGACCCACAGTCAACTTTCCAGGAAGCCTATTCTCTCAGGATGATTTTCAGCACGTCCTGCGGCTAACCGCCAGTGCACCTACGACTAACCGCCAGTCCACCTACGGCTAGCCGCATAGCTAACCGTTGGAGTTCGGTTTGATTTCCAGAGACAAGTTTTTTATAACACCCTCTTGCGATGACCCATGCGGTTGCCTCACGGCTAGCCCCCAACTATTCCTGCGGCTAGCCGTGAGCCAACCTGATTCAATTTTCTGAGAGGTAGACGTCGTGGATGGGGTGTGTTGGTGTTTTGTTTATTTCGGTTTTCACTTTTTGGTTGGTGATGGTGTTTGTCTCTGTGGGTTAATTTTTTGAAATATTTGTATCTGGTTTAATTGTGAATTCTTGAACTTGGTTGCTTTTGTATTGTTGTTTGGTGAATCTCTGTCCATGGATTTATTTCTACAAATCTTCAGCCATGGTGAAAGCTTTGCCCGAACGAGAATAACCAAGGTTGGAAACAAGGATATTCAGTTCGTTTGGTGCACACCAACCCAGGTCTCTCTCACATTAATTGGTTGTACATTAATTGGTTGTAATATTAGCATTATATGGCAATGACTTTCTGATTATTGCTTGTCTGTAGCATTTTATTGGGCTATTCAGAAATGGACAAGTCTTGGATGTCATTGAATCGGTTTTCTATTGCATACGGGGAAGGGGTTGAAAGTTTTTTGATGTTTGCCAAAAAGAAGTTTGGTGATGGGAATCCCATGCCATGTCCATGCAAAACATGTGGGAATCTCAATAAATTTGTAGCTAAGGATGTTGAGTACCATCTGTTTTTCCATGGTATCGATCGAAGTTATACTAGGTGGATATGGCATGGAGAAGCATCTCCTAGTGAAGCTCCCTCAAGTGTGCCTTTAAATAGGTCCACCCAACACCATTTTGGGAGTGATGTCCCAGATGATACTACACCCCCAGATGATGCTGCAAGCTCATTAAAATTGGCTCAGACCGCTTGTGACCAGTATTCATCAAATCCTGAAAAGTTTCAAAGAATTCTTGCAGAGGCTGAGGAACCTTTATACAAAGGTTGTCTAAAGTTTACCAAATTATCTGCAGTAGTTACATTGTTTAATGAGAAAGCAAGGAGTGGGTGGTCTGACATAAGCTTTTCACGGTTGTTGAAAATCATTGGAGACATGCTACCTGACGATAATAATTTACTGCCCGAACTATGAAAGAGGTTAAAAAGACATTGTCCGTGTATGGGATGAGCTATGAGAAGATAGACGCATGTCCGAATGATTGCGTGCTTTATAGAAAGGGATCTGATAATGAGAATAAAACTAGTTGCCCTACTTGTGGTGAGTCAAGATACAAAGTGAATAAGAACCTGACTGAGCAACGTAAGGGGGTGCCGGCAAAAGTTCTATGGTATTTTCCACCTATCCCTAGGTTTAAGAAATTATTTCAGTCGGTACAGACATCGAAACAGATGACTTGACACGCCGATGAGAGATTGGTTGAGGATAAGTTACGCCACCCAGCTGACTCCCCCGCATGGAAGTTGGTAGATGATAAATGGCCGGAGTTTGCACAAGAGCCAAGAAATTTGCGCTTAGCACTTTCAGCGGATGGGGTCAATCCGCATGGTTCGATGAGCAGCAAGTATAGTTGTTGACCAGTAATGTTAGTCACTTACAATCTCCCGCCTTGGTTGTACATGAAAAGAAAGTTTGTGATTTTAACGATGTTGATATCGGGTCCACGACAACCTGGAAACGACATCGATGTTTACCTAGAACCATTAATCGATGACTTGAAAACACTATGGGATACAGGGGTTAAAGCTCATGATGCTTACCGACAAGAGGCTTTTACGTTAAAAGCAATGTTGTTGTGGACCATTAATGATTTCCCTGCATATGGTAATTTGTCTGGTTGTGTTGTAAAAGGCTATCATAGTTGCCCCATATGTGGCGAAGAGACACAATCATGCAGATTAAAACATTCGAGGAAGAATGTATACATGGCCCATCGAATGTTCCTTCCAGAAGATCATCCCATTCGGAAACAGAAAAAATCATTTAATGGTGAGCAAGAGTTTCGAAAAACACCAATGATTTTGACTGGTGAAGAAGTGGCAGAAAAGGTTAATGGAATCAAAACCTTGTGGGGGAAACCAGTACCAAAAGAGAAGCCCAAGAAAAAGAAAAAAAATTCAAAAAGATCGACTTCATTGAAGAGGAAGCGAGTGGAAGATGGTAGTGATGATGGTGCTAGAATTTGTTGGAAGAAGAAGTCTATTTTCTTTAACCTCGACTACTGGAAATACTTGCTTCTTCGACACAACTTGGATGTGATGCACATAGAGAAAAATGTTTGTGAGAGTCTTATTGGAACCTTGCTGAATATTCCAGGTAAAACAAAGGATGGACTGAATAGTCGCCTTGATTTGCAGGATATGGGTTTAAGGGATGAACTGGCACCTGATGTAAGTCAGAATAGAGCGTACTTACCATCAGCTTGTTT
Organism: Cinnamomum chago; assembly: GCA_038049695.1. NCBI lineage: Eukaryota > Viridiplantae > Streptophyta > Magnoliopsida > Laurales > Lauraceae > Cinnamomum > Cinnamomum chago. Next base: position 16,919,120 of record CP142459.1, read on the forward strand.
CTCATTATCCAAAGAAGAGAAATTCAGTGTGTGTGAAACATTGCATAAGTTAAAAGTTCCAGATGGATACTCATCAAATTTCAGAGCATTGGTTTCTATGCAAGACTTAAATTTATTGTCTGTGATTCTGTTTTGTTTGGTATGAATTTCTTTATGAATAGGTACACCTAATTTTCTCTTGTTTGTATGTAAATTGTATGCTCTGATTTTTATATGCATATGGTGAAATGTGTTCCTGGCTAACGCTCAAATGTGTTCCTGACCTGTTATTTGCTGTATGCTCTTATTAGAATGCCTCTGCTGGTTAAACTCCATTTTCTATTTAAACAAGTCTTAATCATATGGTTTTCAAAAAAATGGTTCACAGCTGTTTTGGTTTGACCGTTTGGCTTCTTTTGGGAGATTAAATTTTAATCTGTATTTGTTATTTCTGTTTATGGGATTTTTTGGAAACTCACTTTTAATTCGGTGTTGCAATTGCTGTCTTGAATGGCTGCTAACTGCAGTTCATGAACCATCACTGAGCTTGTGTAGGATGGCTGCTAACTGCAGTGAGCTTGAGCTTGATAATGTGAGTGAGCTTGAAATTTGGATGTGAGCTCAAATTGAGCATTAGCATTAGCAAACAGATGGTCCATCCTTAACTGATTTACAAAATATTTATCCCGCAGTTACTCTTTAAAAAAAAAAAAGGCTTTTTCGGCTAGCCGTGAAAAGTCAGGCGGCTAACCGCATTTTGGGCTGCGCCCTTTTAAGGTGCTTTTCGTTTCCCTCTTTTTCTTTCGGTTAGCTGCTGTTCTCTTCCTTCTTTGGTCTTCTTCGTTGCTACGTATTTGATCCTCTTCTCCCTTCTTCCTCCAAGGTAGCTTCCCTTCTTTTTCTCTTATATTTCGGTTCTGTAGAATTATTTTCTTTTCCATTTTGTTAACAGTATCTGTTTCGTTTTGGTGTTTCTCTTTTCTTTCTCTCTTTCCAACTTCCTCGATTTCTCTCTTCCATTGGTTTCTTTCTTCATATTACTTATTGCCGTGTAATTTTGCTCTTCCTTGTTTCTTCTAAGTCCTGCCCTTTTGCTCTATGCTCTGTTTTCTTCCTCCTAGTGTTTTCTTGTGCACTCCAATTGTTTGTAAAAATGCCTCCACGAATGAAAACAGCTGTGAACCGCCCTGCTAAACGAGGACGATCCACTACTGCCTCCTCTTCTCGTAGAACTAGATCTCCCTCACCCTCTCAGTCCACCTCTCATTCTCTTACCCCTCCTTCTTCTCCTCCTCCTCCTCCACAGCCGAGCTCTGCTGTTCTCAAACCCAATGCCCAAATGCTGGCTGCTTTGAAAACTAGATCAATCATGGTTGAAAGACGCACTTTGCGTAATGTTGTAAATCCCCATGAGTCAGCAGCCATTCTTGCTCAGGTCGGATGGGAAAACATCTTAGACTGGGGGGACAAAGCATATCCGTCTCTTGTTTTTGGCATGTTTGCTTCAATCACTGCTGCAGTATCTTTCGTTGACTCATGTTCTTTCACAATTGCCTTTCGAAACAAAGAAGTTACGGTTGATCCCGATCTTATCTCTTGAATCATGAATATTCCAGTGAAACCTGATGGTCTTTCCATGGTGTCTGACACCCTCACTGAAGCTGAAAAGGCCCAAGCTACTATTATTCTCTGTGGTCGTTCTGTTAAATGGAATCCTAAGAACTTCCTTCCATTGGGATCCCTCATTCCAAAATACAGGTTGTTGCACCACCTATTCACCTTCAATGTCTATCCTCGTAAAGGAAATCAGACTGAATTAACTGCGTATATGGTAAATGTTCTTTCCAAAGTGGTGTCAGGTGTTCAAATGTGTCTTCCCTCTCTTATCTGTAGAACCATTGTTCGCTTTCACCTCTCCACTTCCTCTAAGCCAGCAATCCCTTTTGGCTTCCTCATCTCTCAAATAGCTCGGTCTCTTGGTGTTCTTCGCCCAAATGAGCCTCCTATTTCCCATACACCTTTTGGCCCTGCTAATCTAATTCAGATGAATCTCTTTCCAAATGAAGAAGCAGGGGATGTACCCCCTCATCCTCAACCCCAAGCCCCTTTAGCTCCTCAACATCAGGCACCTTCAGGGCTCGCTCCTTCCTCTTCACATCGACAGGCTTCCTCTTCATCTGTTCCCCGGAGTATTGAAGAACGGATGGATGCTTTCGAACGCAATTAGTCCAAAACCGAAAAGCTTCTAAAGAAGACTCTCAAATATCTCAGTGGACTGTCAAAGGCGTGCAGAACTCAAGATGCTACTATCATGCCTTCGTCTCCTTCACCTCCGTTGGATTAGTTCTTTTGGGGATTCATAGCCACTTGTGTTTTTATTGGTTGTAATCTTTTTGGTGGTGTTCTTTTGGCTTATGGCTGCCCCTCCTATGGTTCTTTTGTTTAAACTTATGTTGGTTACTCTCTATGGATGTTCACTAGATATGGATGTTTTTATGGTCTTAGTGATTAACTGCTTTTATGCTTTAATTGTCTATTATCTTCTTGCATTTATTGTCCGTCTTCTCTACATCCATGGTTATTTTATCTTGTTCAATTTGTGACAAAAAGGGGGAGTATGGTTTAAGTTTGCAGGGGGAGAATCCATCTCCATTTCTCATGCTTTTAGTCTCTGTTTGTTAGTGTTGTGCTTCTACAGGTTCATCTTCTCAATCTCATATGAAGAGCTATGCATACTAGTCTTGATGCCTTTTTGTTCTTGTATTCGTTTTTCAGTTGTAAAAGGTCTTGTACTTAGTATATGGTTGTTTTTTGTGTTGTTTTGGATATCTTCTGCAATCTTGTATTAGCTAAATGATTTTGTCACGAAATTGACAAAGGGGGAGATTGTAAGTGTCACATGTCTGTGTGCACTGAGTTTTGTTTGTCAATTTCGTACCAATGAGGTCCAAAGTTCTTGCCTCTCAAATTGACTCAAGGAAGATCACATTCAGAAGGATTATCAAGCTTGTTGGAAAGTCTGGATTAATCAAAGAAGGTCTCCATTTGTGTTTGACAACCTTTTCAGGTAATTCATACCCAGAGCAAACCCTTAGATCTATCCCTGGGAAAAGTCGTGTTTTAATCTCATGTTTTTTATCCTTGATAATTAGTCCCTGTGGAAAGGGTCAGGTGACCCTACGGTCACCTGCGGCTAGCCGCCCCTTGCAAAGGGGCTAGCCGCCAGACCTGGGGCTAGCCGCCCCTTGCAAAGGGGCTAGCCGCTAGACCTGGGGCTAACTTTCCAGCAAGCTGTTTCTCAGATTTTTTTCTCTGTGCTTCCTGCGGCTAACCGCCAATGTACCTGCGGCTAGTCGCCAGTGCACCCACGGCTAGCCGCAGAGCTAACCGTGGAATTTCGTTTTGCTTTCCAGAGGCTGTGTTTTTGTCAGATCATCTTGCGGCTACCCTTGCGGCTGCCTCACGGTTAGCCTCCAACTGTTCCTGCGGCTAGCGGTGAGCTAACCTGATTTGAAATTTTAGACCGTTATTTGAAATCGGTTAGCCGCTTGTCTAAAGGGTATACCTGCCAATGGTACTGCATCAATGCAAATTCTTTTGATAAAAAAATTGCATATATAATATTAAATCGGTTACAGAACAAACGATATAATACAATCCAAAAAAACCGATATAACAAAGCCCTTTATAACCGATATTATAAATTATTTTTATATCGGTTTCACTCTTTTTTATATCGGTTTTACAGTAATGTATGTTATAATTTCAGTCTCAAAACATATCAGTTCTCCGAAAACCGATATTATAAATAATTTTTATATCTGTTTCACTATTTTTTATATCGGTTTTACAGTAATGTATGCTATAATTTCAGTTTCAAAATACATCAGTTTATCGAAAACCGATATGATAAATATTTTTTATATCCGTTTTACTTTTTTTTATATCGGTTTTACAATAATATTTGTTATAATTTCAGGTTCAAAAGACATCAGTTGTCCAAAAACCGATATGAAATATTACACATATTATATCGGTTCTAGTTGTTTATTATATCGGGGGTACTTATATCGGTTTGAAGTTTACTGAAAAACTGATATAATAGGTCTTTTATATCTGTTTTTAGTCGATATAAAAACCCTTTTTTCTAGTAGTGCATCAACGGACCTCAAGTTGGATTTCCAATTCTCCCGGCTCCAAAACACCACTTTCATTCAAGGTACCTATCCATCTTCGTGGGCTTAAAAACAAATGGTCATTACTGCAAGTCTGCAAATTTGTAATGTTGATTCATTGAGGAAATGCGTTAATGAGATATTGAAAGATAAATGTGTTTCCAGCAGAAAACCAGGGACTAATGGTCGTTGAGGAAGAGGAAGGAACATTTCCCCGAAGAGAGGAGTTAAAAAAAAAAAAAACCCTCAATTCTGGCCTTAAGAGAAGCCACATCAGCTTCTTGGGGCCTGTTTGTGGATATGTCCATTAAAAAACACACAATATGTGCCTTTTCAATAAAACGTGTCTCTTGGCCTATATATGTGCATTTTCAATAAAATGTCTCTTGGGCCCATCTGTGTGGATGTAACCCAATTCAAAAGCATACCTTCCAACTCTATAAATTAATGTTATTTTCAAAGTTTTTATATAGTATTTAAAATGAGCATAAATGCATACAATTCCTTTGTTTTTAAGATGAATGTTTATGCTTACGTGGATTAAGGGAAGAAAGGTTTGGTTTTCATAATTTTTTTTGTTAATTTAAGTATTTCAACTATTTTATTATAAATAGATTTATATAAAAGGGTTATTGATTTTAATATATTATTCAGGTCGCACGAGACTTAACTCGTGCGATGCATGGGGACTTCATGTTAGCAAGAAACAAAAGGGAAAAGGGTGGGTTTCGTAGAAGAGTGGTACATCTCACATATGTGCAACAATTAAGTTGGATTTGTTGTTGACATGGAATGGTTGCTGATGTGGCAATATGAGAAACCATAATGCAGGGTTTTTTCTCAACTGCTATTTAGCTTCATGTAAGAAGAGTACGTTCCACTCAAAAGGGACAGTTTCTTTTAGGGCATGTTTGTGTAACACTTTTCCGCGGAAAAGTTCACGGTTTTCCGCGGAAAATCCATTTTTCCGGCGTTTGGTGCGGAACAATTCCGCGGAAATGTTTTCCTGCCTCGTCAGCATTTTCCTTGATAATTGTGGAAATGGGTTTCCTATGGGGGGGTATGGGAAATGGTTTTCCTCGGAAAACTTCTCCATCTTTTCCTCACTTTTGTCCATTTCAACCCAAAAACCCTATAACTCTTTCATTTTTTATTTCTTTATATAAATTATTATTTAATGTTAAATAAATAATATACATGTTGTGTTATTTTCTTCAAAAAATTATATCACCAAATAAGAAATTTTGATTTTCTATAAGGAATCCACAGCCGCACCAAACAACATCTGCACCAATTCAATGAGGAAACTCTTTTTGCACCAAACATGGATTTCTAAATTCTACGGAAATCCTTTTCCGAGGTTTTCATTTCTATGGAAAATGCTGACGTGGCAATTTCCTCTTTCCACGGAAAGGGTGTGTACACAAACGTGCCCTTAAGAGGTTTACTTTTGGGAGGTTTTGATTGGAAGAAGAGATGTGTTTCTTCTTGAACCAATAACAAGAATGAGCTTTGGTGACATGGATGACACTACTGGCATGGCTCGGGAGGGTTGGGATTGAGGGTCTTTTTTCAACCGTTTCTCAACTTCAAGGAAGAAGAGTTCTGATTTTACTCCTCAGAAACACCCTTTTAACTCCTAAAACTGTTTCGGCCACCTGTGAACTCCCTCTTCTTACGTTTACATACCCCTTTTTACCGCTCTTCATCTTTCTCATTGCAAACCATATTTTATCTCTCTCAAAATCAAAGTGCTGACCAAAGGCTTTTATACATTGAGTCCTTTGAAACTTATATGTTTTTTTTTATTACATTGTGAGAGAGAGAAACACTTTAGACTTCTCATTAACAATGCTCAAATATTCCCACATATTCAAATCACCTTTTACTTCTCCGGCTTTGCATCCATTTTCCTATGAATTTCATGCGATTAATTTTAAAATATGTTCATGCACTATTATCACAAGAATAATGCAATATTTGCAACCAAATTATTAAAAGACTTTATATCGTACCTTTAAATATTTCTTAATTTATTTCCTTGTATTGAATTTTTTTCATTTGTTGAAGTAGACCTACTCACTGAAATCAACGAATTTTCAATTTGAATGCATTTCATTGTGATGAGGTACAATAGCCTTTATCAATTTAGAGTGGTGGGTTATGAATTAAAAGATGAATTTCCTTGGACATTTCTAAACATCTTATTCAAGTCTATATAGTAAGGTAAACAAAATGATTTCCATGAACCCAATAGAAACCATTTGTTCTTTAAACCTGAATAATTAGATTTATGCAATAAGTTGATGTTTGGTATACCCTAATCTTCACACTACTAGAAAAAAGGGTTTTTATATCGGTTGCAAAAACTGCTTTATATCAGTTTTTCATATAACCGATACAATATCTTCAGTCAAGATCGGTTAATCTTTTTTTATATCGGTCAAATTTTTTTTATATCGGTTACACAGGAACCGACATAATAATATCTATATATATAATATCGGTTAGGAAAATAAGTGATATTAATTTCAATATTTTATATCGGTTTTATAATAACCGATGTTATAGACAAATATTTTATATCGGTTGTACACATATATATTTTATATCGGTTGTCTACACACATTTTATATCGGTTATTATGTAACCGATATTATATATACATATTTTATATCGGTTCTTTCCCTCCTTTTTATTTTTCCTTCTTCACTCCCTTTTCAGGACGTCCTGCGGCTAACCGCCTGTGCACATGCGGCTAACCGCCAGTCCACATGCGGCTAACCGCCAGTGCACCTACGGCTAATCGCCAGTTATGTATAATATTTTATATCGGTTATGATAAAACCGATATTATATATCCAATGATTTTACATCGGTCTTAAAATCCCGTGCGGGCTTGATCAGTACGTTTCTTTCCCTCCTTTTTATTTTTCCCTTCCCTCCCTTCTCTTTCTTTCTCCATCATTCCTTCTTTCCTCTCACTCTCGCTCTCTTCTCTCCTCACTCTCGCCTCTCTCCCTCCAATAACCCCTTTCCTCTCACTCTCGCGCTCGCTCTCTTCTCTCCTCACTCTCGCTCTCTCTGCTCTTGTCACTCTCGCTAGCTTTCTCTACTCTCTCTCTGCTCTCCCTGTCTCTCTCGCTCACTCTCGTTCTCTTTCTCTCTGGTATCTGCTGGGCGTATGTTAATGTGGATGAGAAGAGAGGGATGAGTCTCTTTTACTATTTTGCTGAAGCAGAGGAGCATCCTGAGAAGAAGCCCCTTACTATCTGTATGAATGGAGGTTGGTTCTTCTTCTTTTGCTACTATTTTATAAGTGGGTCTTTTTATCTCCTTTTTTTCCTGTTTAATTTTTGGGTTGTAAAGATGAGTCATTGGAGTTCTTTTTTTCGCAATTTTGGGTCATGGGATATTAAAGTTTCACCTTTTTTTTTTTTTCATTTCTCTCCTAACCATCTAGTCTTTTTGTTAGTTTTATCTCAATTTCAAAATGGTTGTTTCTTTCTTTCCTTTTTATTTTTATTTTTGTTTTTGGATTCTTGCTGATGGTACTTATGGTTTTATGTTTTTTTTTCCCTAACTTGTATAATTTGTTTGGGCTTGTTAGCTCTACTCAGTATTTTCATTCGAGGAAGAAGCTTTATGTGCCTCTTTGACAGTGTATAGTTTCTGTTGACTGTCAATGTTTCTCAATCTGTTTTAACCTGTTACGTTTGGGCGTTTGGCTATTTGGGTTTTATGGTATGGGATTTTGGTTGGCACTGTTGGTGTTTTGTAAGGGGGCTAGCCGCCAGACCCACAGTCAGCTTTCCAGGAAGCCTATTCTCTCAGGATGATTTTCAGCACGTCCTGCGGCTAACCGCCAGTGCACCCTCGACTAACCGCCAGTCCACCTACGGCTAGCCGCATAGCTAACCGTTGGAGTTCGGTTTGATTTCCAGAGACAAGTTTTTTATAACACCCTCTTGCGATGACCCATGCGGTTGCCTCACGGCTAGCCCCCAACTATTCCTGCGGCTGGCCGTGAGCCAACCTGATTCAATTTTCTGAGAGGTAGACGTCGTGGATGGGGTGTGTTGGTGTTTTGTTTATTTCGGTTTTCACTTTTTGGTTGGTGATGGTGTTTGTCTCTGTGGGTTAATTTTTTGAAATATTTGTATCTGGTTTAATTGTGAATTCTTGAACTTGGTTGCTTTTGTATTGTTGTTTGGTGAATCTCTGTCCATGGATTTATTTCTACAAATCTTCAGCCATGGTGAAAGCTTTGCCCGAACGAGAATAACCAAGGTTGGAAACAAGGATATTCAGTTCGTTTGGTGCACACCAACCCAGGTCTCTCTCACATTAATTGGTTGTACATTAATTGGTTGTAATATTAGCATTATATGGCAATGACTTTCTGATTATTGCTTGTCTGTAGCATTTTATTGGGCTATTCAGAAATGGACAAGTCTTGGATGTCATTGAATCGGTTTTCTATTGCATACGGGGAAGGGGTTGAAAGTTTTTTGATGTTTGCCAAAAAGAAGTTTGGTGATGGGAATCCCATGCCATGTCCATGCAAAACATGTGGGAATCTCAATAAATTTGTAGCTAAGGATGTTGAGTACCATCTGTTTTTCCATGGTATCGATCGAAGTTATACTAGGTGGATATGGCATGGAGAAGCATCTCCTAGTGAAGCTCCCTCAAGTGTGCCTTTAAATAGGTCCACCCAACACCATTTTGGGAGTGATGTCCCAGATGATACTACACCCCCAGATGATGCTGCAAGCTCATTAAAATTGGCTCAGACCGCTTGTGACCAGTATTCATCAAATCCTGAAAAGTTTCAAAGAATTCTTGCAGAGGCTGAGGAACCTTTATACAAAGGTTGTCTAAAGTTTACCAAATTATCTGCAGTAGTTACATTGTTTAATGAGAAAGCAAGGAGTGGGTGGTCTGACATAAGCTTTTCACGGTTGTTGAAAATCATTGGAGACATGCTACCTGACGATAATAATTTACTGCCCGAACTATGAAAGAGGTTAAAAAGACATTGTCCGTGTATGGGATGAGCTATGAGAAGATAGACGCATGTCCGAATGATTGCGTGCTTTATAGAAAGGGATCTGATAATGAGAATAAAACTAGTTGCCCTACTTGTGGTGAGTCAAGATACAAAGTGAATAAGAACCTGACTGAGCAACGTAAGGGGGTGCCGGCAAAAGTTCTATGGTATTTTCCACCTATCCCTAGGTTTAAGAAATTATTTCAGTCGGTACAGACATCGAAACAGATGACTTGACACGCCGATGAGAGATTGGTTGAGGATAAGTTACGCCACCCAGCTGACTCCCCCGCATGGAAGTTGGTAGATGATAAATGGCCGGAGTTTGCACAAGAGCCAAGAAATTTGCGCTTAGCACTTTCAGCGGATGGGGTCAATCCGCATGGTTCGATGAGCAGCAAGTATAGTTGTTGACCAGTAATGTTAGTCACTTACAATCTCCCGCCTTGGTTGTACATGAAAAGAAAGTTTGTGATTTTAACGATGTTGATATCGGGTCCACGACAACCTGGAAACGACATCGATGTTTACCTAGAACCATTAATCGATGACTTGAAAACACTATGGGATACAGGGGTTAAAGCTCATGATGCTTACCGACAAGAGGCTTTTACGTTAAAAGCAATGTTGTTGTGGACCATTAATGATTTCCCTGCATATGGTAATTTGTCTGGTTGTGTTGTAAAAGGCTATCATAGTTGCCCCATATGTGGCGAAGAGACACAATCATGCAGATTAAAACATTCGAGGAAGAATGTATACATGGCCCATCGAATGTTCCTTCCAGAAGATCATCCCATTCGGAAACAGAAAAAATCATTTAATGGTGAGCAAGAGTTTCGAAAAACACCAATGATTTTGACTGGTGAAGAAGTGGCAGAAAAGGTTAATGGAATCAAAACCTTGTGGGGGAAACCAGTACCAAAAGAGAAGCCCAAGAAAAAGAAAAAAAATTCAAAAAGATCGACTTCATTGAAGAGGAAGCGAGTGGAAGATGGTAGTGATGATGGTGCTAGAATTTGTTGGAAGAAGAAGTCTATTTTCTTTAACCTCGACTACTGGAAATACTTGCTTCTTCGACACAACTTGGATGTGATGCACATAGAGAAAAATGTTTGTGAGAGTCTTATTGGAACCTTGCTGAATATTCCAGGTAAAACAAAGGATGGACTGAATAGTCGCCTTGATTTGCAGGATATGGGTTTAAGGGATGAACTGGCACCTGATGTAAGTCAGAATAGAGCGTACTTACCATCAGCTTGTTTCTCATTATCCAAAGAAGAGAAATTCAGTGTGTGTGAAACATTGCATAAGTTAAAAGTTCCAGATGGATACTCATCAAATTTCAGAGCATTGGTTTCTATGCAAGACTTAAATTTATTGTCTGTGATTCTGTTTTGTTTGGTATGAATTTCTTTATGAATAGGTACACCTAATTTTCTCTTGTTTGTATGTAAATTGTATGCTCTGATTTTTATATGCATATGGTGAAATGTGTTCCTGGCTAACGCTCAAATGTGTTCCTGACCTGTTATTTGCTGTATGCTCTTATTAGAATGCCTCTGCTGGTTAAACTCCATTTTCTATTTAAACAAGTCTTAATCATATGGTTTTCAAAAAAATGGTTCACAGCTGTTTTGGTTTGACCGTTTGGCTTCTTTTGGGAGATTAAATTTTAATCTGTATTTGTTATTTCTGTTTATGGGATTTTTTGGAAACTCACTTTTAATTCGGTGTTGCAATTGCTGTCTTGAATGGCTGCTAACTGCAGTTCATGAACCATCACTGAGCTTGTGTAGGATGGCTGCTAACTGCAGTGAGCTTGAGCTTGATAATGTGAGTGAGCTTGAAATTTGGATGTGAGCTCAAATTGAGCATTAGCATTAGCAAACAGATGGTCCATCCTTAACTGATTTACAAAATATTTATCCCGCAGTTACTCTTTAAAAAAAAAAAAGGCTTTTTCGGCTAGCCGTGAAAAGTCAGGCGGCTAACCGCATTTTGGGCTGCGCCCTTTTAAGGTGCTTTTCGTTTCCCTCTTTTTCTTTCGGTTAGCTGCTGTTCTCTTCCTTCTTTGGTCTTCTTCGTTGCTACGTATTTGATCCTCTTCTCCCTTCTTCCTCCAAGGTAGCTTCCCTTCTTTTTCTCTTATATTTCGGTTCTGTAGAATTATTTTCTTTTCCATTTTGTTAACAGTATCTGTTTCGTTTTGGTGTTTCTCTTTTCTTTCTCTCTTTCCAACTTCCTCGATTTCTCTCTTCCATTGGTTTCTTTCTTCATATTACTTATTGCCGTGTAATTTTGCTCTTCCTTGTTTCTTCTAAGTCCTGCCCTTTTGCTCTATGCTCTGTTTTCTTCCTCCTAGTGTTTTCTTGTGCACTCCAATTGTTTGTAAAAATGCCTCCACGAATGAAAACAGCTGTGAACCGCCCTGCTAAACGAGGACGATCCACTACTGCCTCCTCTTCTCGTAGAACTAGATCTCCCTCACCCTCTCAGTCCACCTCTCATTCTCTTACCCCTCCTTCTTCTCCTCCTCCTCCTCCACAGCCGAGCTCTGCTGTTCTCAAACCCAATGCCCAAATGCTGGCTGCTTTGAAAACTAGATCAATCATGGTTGAAAGACGCACTTTGCGTAATGTTGTAAATCCCCATGAGTCAGCAGCCATTCTTGCTCAGGTCGGATGGGAAAACATCTTAGACTGGGGGGACAAAGCATATCCGTCTCTTGTTTTTGGCATGTTTGCTTCAATCACTGCTGCAGTATCTTTCGTTGACTCATGTTCTTTCACAATTGCCTTTCGAAACAAAGAAGTTACGGTTGATCCCGATCTTATCTCTTGAATCATGAATATTCCAGTGAAACCTGATGGTCTTTCCATGGTGTCTGACACCCTCACTGAAGCTGAAAAGGCCCAAGCTACTATTATTCTCTGTGGTCGTTCTGTTAAATGGAATCCTAAGAACTTCCTTCCATTGGGATCCCTCATTCCAAAATACAGGTTGTTGCACCACCTATTCACCTTCAATGTCTATCCTCGTAAAGGAAATCAGACTGAATTAACTGCGTATATGGTAAATGTTCTTTCCAAAGTGGTGTCAGGTGTTCAAATGTGTCTTCCCTCTCTTATCTGTAGAACCATTGTTCGCTTTCACCTCTCCACTTCCTCTAAGCCAGCAATCCCTTTTGGCTTCCTCATCTCTCAAATAGCTCGGTCTCTTGGTGTTCTTCGCCCAAATGAGCCTCCTATTTCCCATACACCTTTTGGCCCTGCTAATCTAATTCAGATGAATCTCTTTCCAAATGAAGAAGCAGGGGATGTACCCCCTCATCCTCAACCCCAAGCCCCTTTAGCTCCTCAACATCAGGCACCTTCAGGGCTCGCTCCTTCCTCTTCACATCGACAGGCTTCCTCTTCATCTGTTCCCCGGAGTATTGAAGAACGGATGGATGCTTTCGAACGCAATTAGTCCAAAACCGAAAAGCTTCTAAAGAAGACTCTCAAATATCTCAGTGGACTGTCAAAGGCGTGCAGAACTCAAGATGCTACTATCATGCCTTCGTCTCCTTCACCTCCGTTGGATTAGTTCTTTTGGGGATTCATAGCCACTTGTGTTTTTATTGGTTGTAATCTTTTTGGTGGTGTTCTTTTGGCTTATGGCTGCCCCTCCTATGGTTCTTTTGTTTAAACTTATGTTGGTTACTCTCTATGGATGTTCACTAGATATGGATGTTTTTATGGTCTTAGTGATTAACTGCTTTTATGCTTTAATTGTCTATTATCTTCTTGCATTTATTGTCCGTCTTCTCTACATCCATGGTTATTTTATCTTGTTCAATTTGTGACAAAAAGGGGGAGTATGGTTTAAGTTTGCAGGGGGAGAATCCATCTCCATTTCTCATGCTTTTAGTCTCTGTTTGTTAGTGTTGTGCTTCTACAGGTTCATCTTCTCAATCTCATATGAAGAGCTATGCATACTAGTCTTGATGCCTTTTTGTTCTTGTATTCGTTTTTCAGTTGTAAAAGGTCTTGTACTTAGTATATGGTTGTTTTTTGTGTTGTTTTGGATATCTTCTGCAATCTTGTATTAGCTAAATGATTTTGTCACGAAATTGACAAAGGGGGAGATTGTAAGTGTCACATGTCTGTGTGCACTGAGTTTTGTTTGTCAATTTCGTACCAATGAGGTCCAAAGTTCTTGCCTCTCAAATTGACTCAAGGAAGATCACATTCAGAAGGATTATCAAGCTTGTTGGAAAGTCTGGATTAATCAAAGAAGGTCTCCATTTGTGTTTGACAACCTTTTCAGGTAATTCATACCCAGAGCAAACCCTTAGATCTATCCCTGGGAAAAGTCGTGTTTTAATCTCATGTTTTTTATCCTTGATAATTAGTCCCTGTGGAAAGGGTCAGGTGACCCTACGGTCACCTGCGGCTAGCCGCCCCTTGCAAAGGGGCTAGCCGCCAGACCTGGGGCTAGCCGCCCCTTGCAAAGGGGCTAGCCGCTAGACCTGGGGCTAACTTTCCAGCAAGCTGTTTCTCAGATTTTTTTCTCTGTGCTTCCTGCGGCTAACCGCCAATGTACCTGCGGCTAGTCGCCAGTGCACCCACGGCTAGCCGCAGAGCTAACCGTGGAATTTCGTTTTGCTTTCCAGAGGCTGTGTTTTTGTCAGATCATCTTGCGGCTACCCTTGCGGCTGCCTCACGGTTAGCCTCCAACTGTTCCTGCGGCTAGCGGTGAGCTAACCTGATTTGAAATTTTAGACCGTTATTTGAAATCGGTTAGCCGCTTGTCTAAAGGGTATACCTGCCAATGGTACTGCATCAATGCAAATTCTTTTGATAAAAAAATTGCATATATAATATTAAATCGGTTACAGAACAAACGATATAATACAATCCAAAAAAACCGATATAACAAAGCCCTTTATAACCGATATTATAAATTATTTTTATATCGGTTTCACTCTTTTTTATATCGGTTTTACAGTAATGTATGTTATAATTTCAGTCTCAAAACATATCAGTTCTCCGAAAACCGATATTATAAATAATTTTTATATCTGTTTCACTATTTTTTATATCGGTTTTACAGTAATGTATGCTATAATTTCAGTTTCAAAATACATCAGTTTATCGAAAACCGATATGATAAATATTTTTTATATCCGTTTTACTTTTTTTTATATCGGTTTTACAATAATATTTGTTATAATTTCAGGTTCAAAAGACATCAGTTGTCCAAAAACCGATATGAAATATTACACATATTATATCGGTTCTAGTTGTTTATTATATCGGGGGTACTTATATCGGTTTGAAGTTTACTGAAAAACTGATATAATAGGTCTTTTATATCTGTTTTTAGTCGATATAAAAACCCTTTTTTCTAGTAGTGCATCAACGGACCTCAAGTTGGATTTCCAATTCTCCCGGCTCCAAAACACCACTTTCATTCAAGGTACCTATCCATCTTCGTGGGCTTAAAAACAAATGGTCATTACTGCAAGTCTGCAAATTTGTAATGTTGATTCATTGAGGAAATGCGTTAATGAGATATTGAAAGATAAATGTGTTTCCAGCAGAAAACCAGGGACTAATGGTCGTTGAGGAAGAGGAAGGAACATTTCCCCGAAGAGAGGAGTTAAAAAAAAAAAAAACCCTCAATTCTGGCCTTAAGAGAAGCCACATCAGCTTCTTGGGGCCTGTTTGTGGATATGTCCATTAAAAAACACACAATATGTGCCTTTTCAATAAAACGTGTCTCTTGGCCTATATATGTGCATTTTCAATAAAATGTCTCTTGGGCCCATCTGTGTGGATGTAACCCAATTCAAAAGCATACCTTCCAACTCTATAAATTAATGTTATTTTCAAAGTTTTTATATAGTATTTAAAATGAGCATAAATGCATACAATTCCTTTGTTTTTAAGATGAATGTTTATGCTTACGTGGATTAAGGGAAGAAAGGTTTGGTTTTCATAATTTTTTTTGTTAATTTAAGTATTTCAACTATTTTATTATAAATAGATTTATATAAAAGGGTTATTGATTTTAATATATTATTCAGGTCGCACGAGACTTAACTCGTGCGATGCATGGGGACTTCATGTTAGCAAGAAACAAAAGGGAAAAGGGTGGGTTTCGTAGAAGAGTGGTACATCTCACATATGTGCAACAATTAAGTTGGATTTGTTGTTGACATGGAATGGTTGCTGATGTGGCAATATGAGAAACCATAATGCAGGGTTTTTTCTCAACTGCTATTTAGCTTCATGTAAGAAGAGTACGTTCCACTCAAAAGGGACAGTTTCTTTTAGGGCATGTTTGTGTAACACTTTTCCGCGGAAAAGTTCACGGTTTTCCGCGGAAAATCCATTTTTCCGGCGTTTGGTGCGGAACAATTCCGCGGAAATGTTTTCCTGCCTCGTCAGCATTTTCCTTGATAATTGTGGAAATGGGTTTCCTATGGGGGGGTATGGGAAATGGTTTTCCTCGGAAAACTTCTCCATCTTTTCCTCACTTTTGTCCATTTCAACCCAAAAACCCTATAACTCTTTCATTTTTTATTTCTTTATATAAATTATTATTTAATGTTAAATAAATAATATACATGTTGTGTTATTTTCTTCAAAAAATTATATCACCAAATAAGAAATTTTGATTTTCTATAAGGAATCCACAGCCGCACCAAACAACATCTGCACCAATTCAATGAGGAAACTCTTTTTGCACCAAACATGGATTTCTAAATTCTACGGAAATCCTTTTCCGAGGTTTTCATTTCTATGGAAAATGCTGACGTGGCAATTTCCTCTTTCCACGGAAAGGGTGTGTACACAAACGTGCCCTTAAGAGGTTTACTTTTGGGAGGTTTTGATTGGAAGAAGAGATGTGTTTCTTCTTGAACCAATAACAAGAATGAGCTTTGGTGACATGGATGACACTACTGGCATGGCTCGGGAGGGTTGGGATTGAGGGTCTTTTTTCAACCGTTTCTCAACTTCAAGGAAGAAGAGTTCTGATTTTACTCCTCAGAAACACCCTTTTAACTCCTAAAACTGTTTCGGCCACCTGTGAACTCCCTCTTCTTACGTTTACATACCCCTTTTTACCGCTCTTCATCTTTCTCATTGCAAACCATATTTTATCTCTCTCAAAATCAAAGTGCTGACCAAAGGCTTTTATACATTGAGTCCTTTGAAACTTATATGTTTTTTTTTATTACATTGTGAGAGAGAGAAACACTTTAGACTTCTCATTAACAATGCTCAAATATTCCCACATATTCAAATCACCTTTTACTTCTCCGGCTTTGCATCCATTTTCCTATGAATTTCATGCGATTAATTTTAAAATATGTTCATGCACTATTATCACAAGAATAATGCAATATTTGCAACCAAATTATTAAAAGACTTTATATCGTACCTTTAAATATTTCTTAATTTATTTCCTTGTATTGAATTTTTTTCATTTGTTGAAGTAGACCTACTCACTGAAATCAACGAATTTTCAATTTGAATGCATTTCATTGTGATGAGGTACAATAGCCTTTATCAATTTAGAGTGGTGGGTTATGAATTAAAAGATGAATTTCCTTGGACATTTCTAAACATCTTATTCAAGTCTATATAGTAAGGTAAACAAAATGATTT
Organism: Cinnamomum chago; assembly: GCA_038049695.1. Lineage (NCBI taxonomy): Eukaryota > Viridiplantae > Streptophyta > Magnoliopsida > Laurales > Lauraceae > Cinnamomum > Cinnamomum chago. The sequence goes on from CP142459.1 coordinate 16,935,988, forward strand.
CCATGAACCCAATAGAAACCATTTGTTCTTTAAACCTGAATAATTAGATTTATGCAATAAGTTGATGTTTGGTATACCCTAATCTTCACACTACTAGAAAAAAGGGTTTTTATATCGGTTGCAAAAACTGCTTTATATCAGTTTTTCATATAACCGATACAATATCTTCAGTCAAGATCGGTTAATCTTTTTTTATATCGGTCAAATTTTTTTTATATCGGTTACACAGGAACCGACATAATAATATCTATATATATAATATCGGTTAGGAAAATAAGTGATATTAATTTCAATATTTTATATCGGTTTTATAATAACCGATGTTATAGACAAATATTTTATATCGGTTGTACACATATATATTTTATATCGGTTGTCTACACACATTTTATATCGGTTATTATGTAACCGATATTATATATACATATTTTATATCGGTTCTTTCCCTCCTTTTTATTTTTCCTTCTTCACTCCCTTTTCAGGACGTCCTGCGGCTAACCGCCTGTGCACATGCGGCTAACCGCCAGTCCACATGCGGCTAACCGCCAGTGCACCTACGGCTAATCGCCAGTTATGTATAATATTTTATATCGGTTATGATAAAACCGATATTATATATCCAATGATTTTACATCGGTCTTAAAATCCCGTGCGGGCTTGATCAGTACGTTTCTTTCCCTCCTTTTTATTTTTCCCTTCCCTCCCTTCTCTTTCTTTCTCCATCATTCCTTCTTTCCTCTCACTCTCGCTCTCTTCTCTCCTCACTCTCGCCTCTCTCCCTCCAATAACCCCTTTCCTCTCACTCTCGCGCTCGCTCTCTTCTCTCCTCACTCTCGCTCTCTCTGCTCTTGTCACTCTCGCTAGCTTTCTCTACTCTCTCTCTGCTCTCCCTGTCTCTCTCGCTCACTCTCGTTCTCTTTCTCTCTGGTATCTGCTGGGCGTATGTTAATGTGGATGAGAAGAGAGGGATGAGTCTCTTTTACTATTTTGCTGAAGCAGAGGAGCATCCTGAGAAGAAGCCCCTTACTATCTGTATGAATGGAGGTTGGTTCTTCTTCTTTTGCTACTATTTTATAAGTGGGTCTTTTTATCTCCTTTTTTTCCTGTTTAATTTTTGGGTTGTAAAGATGAGTCATTGGAGTTCTTTTTTTCGCAATTTTGGGTCATGGGATATTAAAGTTTCACCTTTTTTTTTTTTTCATTTCTCTCCTAACCATCTAGTCTTTTTGTTAGTTTTATCTCAATTTCAAAATGGTTGTTTCTTTCTTTCCTTTTTATTTTTATTTTTGTTTTTGGATTCTTGCTGATGGTACTTATGGTTTTATGTTTTTTTTTCCCTAACTTGTATAATTTGTTTGGGCTTGTTAGCTCTACTCAGTATTTTCATTCGAGGAAGAAGCTTTATGTGCCTCTTTGACAGTGTATAGTTTCTGTTGACTGTCAATGTTTCTCAATCTGTTTTAACCTGTTACGTTTGGGCGTTTGGCTATTTGGGTTTTATGGTATGGGATTTTGGTTGGCACTGTTGGTGTTTTGTAAGGGGGCTAGCCGCCAGACCCACAGTCAGCTTTCCAGGAAGCCTATTCTCTCAGGATGATTTTCAGCACGTCCTGCGGCTAACCGCCAGTGCACCCTCGACTAACCGCCAGTCCACCTACGGCTAGCCGCATAGCTAACCGTTGGAGTTCGGTTTGATTTCCAGAGACAAGTTTTTTATAACACCCTCTTGCGATGACCCATGCGGTTGCCTCACGGCTAGCCCCCAACTATTCCTGCGGCTGGCCGTGAGCCAACCTGATTCAATTTTCTGAGAGGTAGACGTCGTGGATGGGGTGTGTTGGTGTTTTGTTTATTTCGGTTTTCACTTTTTGGTTGGTGATGGTGTTTGTCTCTGTGGGTTAATTTTTTGAAATATTTGTATCTGGTTTAATTGTGAATTCTTGAACTTGGTTGCTTTTGTATTGTTGTTTGGTGAATCTCTGTCCATGGATTTATTTCTACAAATCTTCAGCCATGGTGAAAGCTTTGCCCGAACGAGAATAACCAAGGTTGGAAACAAGGATATTCAGTTCGTTTGGTGCACACCAACCCAGGTCTCTCTCACATTAATTGGTTGTACATTAATTGGTTGTAATATTAGCATTATATGGCAATGACTTTCTGATTATTGCTTGTCTGTAGCATTTTATTGGGCTATTCAGAAATGGACAAGTCTTGGATGTCATTGAATCGGTTTTCTATTGCATACGGGGAAGGGGTTGAAAGTTTTTTGATGTTTGCCAAAAAGAAGTTTGGTGATGGGAATCCCATGCCATGTCCATGCAAAACATGTGGGAATCTCAATAAATTTGTAGCTAAGGATGTTGAGTACCATCTGTTTTTCCATGGTATCGATCGAAGTTATACTAGGTGGATATGGCATGGAGAAGCATCTCCTAGTGAAGCTCCCTCAAGTGTGCCTTTAAATAGGTCCACCCAACACCATTTTGGGAGTGATGTCCCAGATGATACTACACCCCCAGATGATGCTGCAAGCTCATTAAAATTGGCTCAGACCGCTTGTGACCAGTATTCATCAAATCCTGAAAAGTTTCAAAGAATTCTTGCAGAGGCTGAGGAACCTTTATACAAAGGTTGTCTAAAGTTTACCAAATTATCTGCAGTAGTTACATTGTTTAATGAGAAAGCAAGGAGTGGGTGGTCTGACATAAGCTTTTCACGGTTGTTGAAAATCATTGGAGACATGCTACCTGACGATAATAATTTACTGCCCGAACTATGAAAGAGGTTAAAAAGACATTGTCCGTGTATGGGATGAGCTATGAGAAGATAGACGCATGTCCGAATGATTGCGTGCTTTATAGAAAGGGATCTGATAATGAGAATAAAACTAGTTGCCCTACTTGTGGTGAGTCAAGATACAAAGTGAATAAGAACCTGACTGAGCAACGTAAGGGGGTGCCGGCAAAAGTTCTATGGTATTTTCCACCTATCCCTAGGTTTAAGAAATTATTTCAGTCGGTACAGACATCGAAACAGATGACTTGACACGCCGATGAGAGATTGGTTGAGGATAAGTTACGCCACCCAGCTGACTCCCCCGCATGGAAGTTGGTAGATGATAAATGGCCGGAGTTTGCACAAGAGCCAAGAAATTTGCGCTTAGCACTTTCAGCGGATGGGGTCAATCCGCATGGTTCGATGAGCAGCAAGTATAGTTGTTGACCAGTAATGTTAGTCACTTACAATCTCCCGCCTTGGTTGTACATGAAAAGAAAGTTTGTGATTTTAACGATGTTGATATCGGGTCCACGACAACCTGGAAACGACATCGATGTTTACCTAGAACCATTAATCGATGACTTGAAAACACTATGGGATACAGGGGTTAAAGCTCATGATGCTTACCGACAAGAGGCTTTTACGTTAAAAGCAATGTTGTTGTGGACCATTAATGATTTCCCTGCATATGGTAATTTGTCTGGTTGTGTTGTAAAAGGCTATCATAGTTGCCCCATATGTGGCGAAGAGACACAATCATGCAGATTAAAACATTCGAGGAAGAATGTATACATGGCCCATCGAATGTTCCTTCCAGAAGATCATCCCATTCGGAAACAGAAAAAATCATTTAATGGTGAGCAAGAGTTTCGAAAAACACCAATGATTTTGACTGGTGAAGAAGTGGCAGAAAAGGTTAATGGAATCAAAACCTTGTGGGGGAAACCAGTACCAAAAGAGAAGCCCAAGAAAAAGAAAAAAAATTCAAAAAGATCGACTTCATTGAAGAGGAAGCGAGTGGAAGATGGTAGTGATGATGGTGCTAGAATTTGTTGGAAGAAGAAGTCTATTTTCTTTAACCTCGACTACTGGAAATACTTGCTTCTTCGACACAACTTGGATGTGATGCACATAGAGAAAAATGTTTGTGAGAGTCTTATTGGAACCTTGCTGAATATTCCAGGTAAAACAAAGGATGGACTGAATAGTCGCCTTGATTTGCAGGATATGGGTTTAAGGGATGAACTGGCACCTGATGTAAGTCAGAATAGAGCGTACTTACCATCAGCTTGTTTCTCATTATCCAAAGAAGAGAAATTCAGTGTGTGTGAAACATTGCATAAGTTAAAAGTTCCAGATGGATACTCATCAAATTTCAAAGCATTGGTTTCTATGCAAGACTTAAATTTATTGTCTGTGATTCTGTTTTGTTTGGTATGAATTTCTTTATGAATAGGTACACCTAATTTTCTCTTGTTTGTATGTAAATTGTATGCTCTGATTTTTATATGCATATGGTGAAATGTGTTCCTGGCTAACGCTCAAATGTGTTCCTGACCTGTTATTTGCTGTATGCTCTTATTAGAATGCCTCTGCTGGTTAAACTCCATTTTCTATTTAAACAAGTCTTAATCATATGGTTTTCAAAAAAATGGTTCACAGCTGTTTTGGTTTGACCGTTTGGCTTCTTTTGGGAGATTAAATTTTAATCTGTATTTGTTATTTCTGTTTATGGGATTTTTTGGAAACTCACTTTTAATTCGGTGTTGCAATTGCTGTCTTGAATGGCTGCTAACTGCAGTTCATGAACCATCACTGAGCTTGTGTAGGATGGCTGCTAACTGCAGTGAGCTTGAGCTTGATAATGTGAGTGAGCTTGAAATTTGGATGTGAGCTCAAATTGAGCATTAGCATTAGCAAACAGATGGTCCATCCTTAACTGATTTACAAAATATTTATCCCGCAGTTACTCTTTAAAAAAAAAAAAGGCTTTTTCGGCTAGCCGTGAAAAGTCAGGCGGCTAACCGCATTTTGGGCTGCGCCCTTTTAAGGTGCTTTTCGTTTCCCTCTTTTTCTTTCGGTTAGCTGCTGTTCTCTTCCTTCTTTGGTCTTCTTCGTTGCTACGTATTTGATCCTCTTCTCCCTTCTTCCTCCAAGGTAGCTTCCCTTCTTTTTCTCTTATATTTCGGTTCTGTAGAATTATTTTCTTTTCCATTTTGTTAACAGTATCTGTTTCGTTTTGGTGTTTCTCTTTTCTTTCTCTCTTTCCAACTTCCTCGATTTCTCTCTTCCATTGGTTTCTTTCTTCATATTACTTATTGTCGTGTAATTTTGCTCTTCCTTGTTTCTTCTAAGTCCTGCCCTTTTGCTCTATGCTCTGTTTTCTTCCTCCTAGTGTTTTCTTGTGCACTCCAATTGTTTGTAAAAATGCCTCCACGAATGAAAACAGCTGTGAACCGCCCTGCTAAACGAGGACGATCCACTACTGCCTCCTCTTCTCGTAGAACTAGATCTCCCTCACCCTCTCAGTCCACCTCTCATTCTCTTACCCCTCCTTCTCCTCCTCCTCCTCCTCCACAGCCGAGCTCTGCTGTTCTCAAACCCAATGCCCAAATGCTGGCTGCTTTGAAAACTAGATCAATCATGGTTGAAAGACGCACTTTGCGTAATGTTGTAAATCCCCATGAGTCAGCAGCCATTCTTGCTCAGGTCGGATGGGAAAACATCTTAGACTGGGGGGACAAAGCATATCCGTCTCTTGTTTTTGGCATGTTTGCTTCAATCACTGCTGCAGTATCTTCCGTTGACTCATGTTCTTTCACAATTGCCTTTCGAAACAAAGAAGTTACGGTTGATCCCGATCTTATCTCTTGAATCATGAATATTCCAGTGAAACCTGATGGTCTTTCCATGGTGTCTGACACCCTCACTGAAGCTGAAAAGGCCCAAGCTACTATTATTCTCTGTGGTCGTTCTGTTAAATGGAATCCTAAGAACTTCCTTCCATTGGGATCCCTCATTCCAAAATACAGGTTGTTGCACCACCTATTCACCTTCAATGTCTATCCTCGTAAAGGAAATCAGACTGAATTAACTGCGTATATGGTAAATGTTCTTTCCAAAGTGGTGTCAGGTGTTCAAATGTGTCTTCCCTCTCTTATCTGTAGAACCATTGTTCGCTTTCACCTCTCCACTTCCTCTAAGCCAGCAATCCCTTTTGGCTTCCTCATCTCTCAAATAGCTCGGTCTCTTGGTGTTCTTCGCCCAAATGAGCCTCCTATTTCCCATACACCTTTTGGCCCTGCTAATCTAATTCAGATGAATCTCTTTCCAAATGAAGAAGCAGGGGATGTACCCCCTCATCCTCAACCCCAAGCCCCTTTAGCTCCTCAACATCAGGCACCTTCAGGGCTCGCTCCTTCCTCTTCACATCGACAGGCTTCCTCTTCATCTGTTCCCCGGAGTATTGAAGAACGGATGGATGCTTTCGAACGCAATTAGTCCAAAACCGAAAAGCTTCTAAAGAAGACTCTCAAATATCTCAGTGGACTGTCAAAGGCGTGCAGAACTCAAGATGCTACTATCAAGCCTCCGTCTCCTTCCCCTCCGTCGGATTAGTTCTTTTGGGGATTCATAGCCACTTGTGTTTTTATTGGTTGTACTCTTTTTGGTGGTGTTCTTTTGGCTTGTGGCTGCCCCTCCTATGGTTCTTTTGTTTAAACTTATGTTGGTTACTCTCTATGGATGTTCACTAGATATGGATGTTTTTATGGTCTTAGTGATTAACTGCTTTTATGCTTTAATTGTCTATTATCTTCTTGCATTTATTGTCCGTCTTCTCTACATCCATGGTTATTTTATCTTGTTCAATTTGTGACAAAAAGGGGGAGTATGGTTTAAGTTTGCAGGGGGAGAATCCATCTCCATTTCTCATGCTTTTAGTCTCTGTTTGTTAGTGTTGTGCTTCTACAGGTTCATCTTCTCAATCTCATATGAAGAGCTATGCATACTAGTCTTGATGCCTTTTTGTTCTTGTATTCGTTTTTCAGTTGTAAAAGGTCTTGTACTTAGTATATGGTTGTTTTTTGTGTTGTTTTGGATATCTTCTGCAATCTTGTATTAGCTAAATGATTTTGTCACGAAATTGACAAAGGGGGAGATTGTAAGTGTCACATGTCTGTGTGCACTGAGTTTTGTTTGTCAATTTCGTACCAATGAGGTCCAAAGTTCTTGCCTCTCAAATTGACTCAAGGAAGATCACATTCAGAAGGATTATCAAGCTTGTTGGAAAGTCTGGATTAATCAAAGAAGGTCTCCATTTGTGTTTGACAACCTTTTCAGGTAATTCATACCCAGAGCAAACCCTTAGATCTATCCCTGGGAAAAGTCGTGTTTTAATCTCATGTTTTTTATCCTTGATAATTAGTCCCTGTGGAAAGGGTCAGGTGACCCTACGGTCACCTGCGGCTAGCCGCCCCTTGCAAAGGGGCTAGCCGCCAGACCTGGGGCTAGCCGCCCCTTGCAAAGGGGCTAGCCGCTAGACCTGGGGCTAACTTTCCAGCAAGCTGTTTCTCAGATTTTTTTCTCTGTGCTTCCTGCGGCTAACCGCCAATGTACCTGCGGCTAGTCGCCAGTGCACCCACGGCTAGCCGCAGAGCTAACCGTGGAATTTCGTTTTGCTTTCCAGAGGCTGTGTTTTTGTCAGATCATCTTGCGGCTACCCTTGCGGCTGCCTCACGGCTAGCCTCCAACTGTTCCTGCGGCTAGCGGTGAGCTAACCTGATTTGAAATTTTAGACCGTTATTTGAAATCGGTTAGCCGCTTGTCTAAAGGGGCTACCTGCCAATGGTACTGCATCAATGCAAATTCTTTTGATAAAAAAATTGCATATATAATATTAAATCGGTTACAGAACAAACGATATAATACAATCCAAAAAAACCGATATAACAAAGCCCTTTATAACCGATATTATAAATTATTTTTATATCGGTTTCACTCTTTTTTATATCGGTTTTACAGTAATGTATGTTATAATTTCAGTCTCAAAACATATCAGTTCTCCGAAAACCGATATTATAAATAATTTTTATATCTGTTTCACTATTTTTTATATCGGTTTTACAGTAATGTATGCTATAATTTCAGTTTCAAAATACATCAGTTTATCGAAAACCGATATGATAAATATTTTTTATATCCGTTTTACTTTTTTTTATATCGGTTTTACAATAATATTTGTTATAATTTCAGGTTCAAAAGACATCAGTTGTCCAAAAACCGATATGAAATATTACACATATTATATCGGTTCTAGTTGTTTATTATATCGGGGGTACTTATATCGGTTTGAAGTTTACTGAAAAACTGATATAATAGGTCTTTTATATCTGTTTTTAGTCGATATAAAAACCCTTTTTTCTAGTAGTGCATCAACGGACCTCAAGTTGGATTTCCAATTCTCCCGGCTCCAAAACACCACTTTCATTCAAGGTACCTATCCATCTTCGTGGGCTTAAAAACAAATGGTCATTACTGCAAGTCTGCAAATTTGTAATGTTGATTCATTGAGGAAATGCGTTAATGAGATATTGAAAGATAAATGTGTTTCCAGCAGAAAACCAGGGACTAATGGTCGTTGAGGAAGAGGAAGGAACATTTCCCCGAAGAGAGGAGTTAAAAAAAAAAAAACCCTCAATTCTGGCCTTAAGAGAAGCCACATCAGCTTCTTGGGGCCTGTTTGTGGATATGTCCATTAAAAAACACACAATATGTGCCTTTTCAATAAAACGTGTCTCTTGGCCTATATATGTGCATTTTCAATAAAATGTCTCTTGGGCCCATCTGTGTGGATGTAACCCATTTCAAAAGCATACCTTCCAACTCTATAAATTAATGTTATTTTCAAAGTTTTTATATAGTATTTAAAATGAGCATAAATGCATACAATTCCTTTGTTTTTAAGATGAATGTTTATGCTTACGTGGATTAAGGGAAGAAAGGTTTGGTTTTCATAATTTTTTTTGTTAATTTAAGTATTTCAACTATTTTATTATAAATAGATTTATATAAAAGGGTTATTGATTTTAATATATTATTCAGGTCGCACGAGACTTAACTCGTGCGATGCATGGGGACTTCATGTTAGCAAGAAACAAAAGGGAAAAGGGTGGGTTTCGTAGAAGAGTGGTACATCTCACATATGTGCAACAATTAAGTTGGATTTGTTGTTGACATGGAATGGTTGCTGATGTGGCAATATGAGAAACCATAATGCAGGGTTTTTTCTCAACTGCTATTTAGCTTCATGTAAGAAGAGTACGTTCCACTCAAAAGGGACAGTTTCTTTAAGAGGTTTACTTTTGGGAGGTTTTGATTGGAAGAAGAGATGTGTTTCTTCTTGAACCAATAACAAGAATGAGCTTTGGTGACATGGATGACACTACTGGCATGGCTCGGGAGGGTTGGGATTGAGGGTCTTTTTTCAACCGTTTCTCAACTTCAAGGAAGAAGAGTTTTGATTTTACTCCTCAGAAACACCCTTTTAACTCCTAAAACTGTTTCGGCCACCTGTGAACTCCCTCTTCTTACGTTTACATACCCCTTTTTACCGCTCTTCATCTTTCTCATTGCAAACCATATTTTATCTCTCTCAAAATCAAAGTGCTGACCAAAGGCTTTTATACATTGAGTCCTTTGAAACTTATATGTTTTTTTTTATTACATTGTGAGAGAGAGAAACACTTTAGACTTCTCATTAACAATGCTCAAATATTCCCACATATTCAAATCACCTTTTACTTCTCCGGCTTTGCATCCATTTTCCTATGAATTTCATGCGATTAATTTTAAAATATGTTCATGCACTATTATCACAAGAATAATGCAATATTTGCAACCAAATTATTAAAAGACTTTATATCGTACCTTTAAATATTTCTTAATTTATTTCCTTGTATTGATTTTTTTTCATTTGTTGAAGTAGACCTACTCACTGAAATCAACGAATTTTCAATTTGAATGCATTTCATTGTGATGAGGTACAATAGCCTTTATCAATTTAGAGTGGTGGGTTATGAATTAAAAGATGAATTTCCTTGGACATTTCTAAACATCTTATTCAAGTCTATATAGTAAGGTAAACAAAATGATTTCCATGAACCCAATAGAAACCATTTGTTCTTTAAACCTGAATAATTAGATTTATGCAATAAGTTGATGTTTGGTATACCCTAATCTTCACACTACTAGAAAAAAGGGTTTTTATATCGGTTGCAAAAACTGCTTTATATCAGTTTTTCATATAACCGATACAATATCTTCAGTCAAGATCGGTTAATCTTTTTTTATATCGGTCAAATTTTTTTTATATCGGTTACACAGGAACCGACATAATAATATCTATATATAATATCGGTTAGGAAAATAAGTGATATTAATTTCAATATTTTATATCGGTTTTATAATAACCGATGTTATAGACAAATATTTTATATCGGTTGTATACATATATATTTTATATCGGTTGTCTACACACATTTTATATCGGTTATTATGTAACCGATATTATATATACATATTTTATATCGGTTCTTTCCCTCCTTTTTATTTTTCCTTCTTCACTCCCTTTTCAGGACGTCCTGCGGCTAACCGCCTGTGCACATGCGGCTAACCGCCAGTCCACATGCGGGTAACCGCCAGTGCACCTACGGCTAATCGCCAGTTATGTATAATATTTTATATCGGTTATGATAAAACCGATATTATATATCCAATGATTTTACATCGGTCTTAAAATCCCGTGCGGGCTTGATCAGTACGTTTCTTTCCCTCCTTTTTATTTTTCCCTTCCCTCCCTTCTCTTTCTTTCTCCATCATTCCTTCTTTCCTCTCACTCTCGCTCTCTTCTCTCCTCACTCTCGCCTCTCTCCCTCCAATAACCCCTTTCCTCTCACTCTCGCGCTCGCTCTCTTCTCTCCTCACTCTCGCTCTCTCTGCTCTTGTCACTCTCGCTAGCTTTCTCTACTCTCTCTCTGCTCTCCCTGTCTCTCTCGCTCACTCTCGTTCTCTTTCTCTCTGGTATCTGCTGGGCGTATGTTAATGTGGATGAGAAGAGAGGGATGAGTCTCTTTTACTATTTTGCTGAAGCAGAGGAGCATCCTGAGAAGAAGCCCCTTACTATCTGTATGAATGGAGGTTGGTTCTTCTTCTTTTGCTACTATTTTATAAGTGGGTCTTTTTATCTCCTTTTTTTCCTGTTTAATTTTTGGGTTGTAAAGATGAGTCATTGGAGTTCTTTTTTTCGCAATTTTGGGTCATGGGATATTAAAGTTTCACCTTTTTTTTTTTTTCATTTCTCTCCTAACCATCTAGTCTTTTTGTTAGTTTTATCTCAATTTCAAAATGGTTGTTTCTTTCTTTCCTTTTTATTTTTATTTTTGTTTTTGGATTCTTGCTGATGGTACTTATGGTTTTATGTTTTTTTTTCCCTAACTTGTATAATTTGTTTGGGCTTGTTAGCTCTACTCAGTATTTTCATTCGAGGAAGAAGCTTTATGTGCCTCTTTGACAGTGTATAGTTTCTGTTGACTGTCAATGTTTCTCAATCTGTTTTAACCTGTTACGTTTGGGCGTTTGGCTATTTGGGTTTTATGGTATGGGATTTTGGTTGGCACTGTTGGTGTTTTGTAAGGGGGCTAGCCGCCAGACCCACAGTCAGCTTTCCAGGAAGCCTATTCTCTCAGGATGATTTTCAGCACGTCCTGCGGCTAACCGCCAGTGCACCCTCGACTAACCGCCAGTCCACCTACGGCTAGCCGCATAGCTAACCGTTGGAGTTCGGTTTGATTTCCAGAGACAAGTTTTTTATAACACCCTCTTGCGATGACCCATGCGGTTGCCTCACGGCTAGCCCCCAACTATTCCTGCGGCTAGCCGTGAGCCAACCTGATTCAATTTTCTGAGAGGTAGACGTCGTGGATGGGGTGTGTTGGTGTTTTGTTTATTTCGGTTTTCACTTTTTGGTTGGTGATGGTGTTTGTCTCTGTGGGTTAATTTTTTGAAATATTTGTATCTGGTTTAATTGTGAATTCTTGAACTTGGTTGCTTTTGTATTGTTGTTTGGTGAATCTCTGTCCATGGATTTATTTCTACAAATCTTCAGCCATGGTGAAAGCTTTGCCCGAACGAGAATAACCAAGGTTGGAAACAAGGATATTCAGTTCGTTTGGTGCACACCAACCCAGGTCTCTCTCACATTAATTGGTTGTACATTAATTGGTTGTAATATTAGCATTATATGGCAATGACTTTCTGATTATTGCTTGTCTGTAGCATTTTATTGGGCTATTCAGAAATGGACAAGTCTTGGATGTCATTGAATCGGTTTTCTATTGCATACGGGGAAGGGGTTGAAAGTTTTTTGATGTTTGCCAAAAAGAAGTTTGGTGATGGGAATCCCATGCCATGTCCATGCAAAACATGTGGGAATCTCAATAAATTTGTAGCTAAGGATGTTGAGTACCATCTGTTTTTCCATGGTATCGATCGAAGTTATACTAGGTGGATATGGCATGGAGAAGCATCTCCTAGTGAAGCTCCCTCAAGTGTGCCTTTAAATAGGTCCACCCAACACCATTTTGGGAGTGATGTCCCAGATGATACTACACCCCCAGATGATGCTGCAAGCTCATTAAAATTGGCTCAGACCGCTTGTGACCAGTATTCATCAAATCCTGAAAAGTTTCAAAGAATTCTTGCAGAGGCTGAGGAACCTTTATACAAAGGTTGTCTAAAGTTTACCAAATTATCTGCAGTAGTTACATTGTTTAATGAGAAAGCAAGGAGTGGGTGGTCTGACATAAGCTTTTCACGGTTGTTGAAAATCATTGGAGACATGCTACCTGACGATAATAATTTACTGCCCGAACTATGAAAGAGGTTAAAAAGACATTGTCCGTGTATGGGATGAGCTATGAGAAGATAGACGCATGTCCGAATGATTGCGTGCTTTATAGAAAGGGATCTGATAATGAGAATAAAACTAGTTGCCCTACTTGTGGTGAGTCAAGATACAAAGTGAATAAGAACCTGACTGAGCAACGTAAGGGGGTGCCGGCAAAAGTTCTATGGTATTTTCCACCTATCCCTAGGTTTAAGAAATTATTTCAGTCGGTACAGACATCGAAACAGATGACTTGACACGCCGATGAGAGATTGGTTGAGGATAAGTTACGCCACCCAGCTGACTCCCCCGCATGGAAGTTGGTAGATGATAAATGGCCGGAGTTTGCACAAGAGCCAAGAAATTTGCGCTTAGCACTTTCAGCGGATGGGGTCAATCCGCATGGTTCGATGAGCAGCAAGTATAGTTGTTGACCAGTAATGTTAGTCACTTACAATCTCCCGCCTTGGTTGTACATGAAAAGAAAGTTTGTGATTTTAACGATGTTGATATCGGGTCCACGACAACCTGGAAACGACATCGATGTTTACCTAGAACCATTAATCGATGACTTGAAAACACTATGGGATACAGGGGTTAAAGCTCATGATGCTTACCGACAAGAGGCTTTTACGTTAAAAGCAATGTTGTTGTGGACCATTAATGATTTCCCTGCATATGGTAATTTGTCTGGTTGTGTTGTAAAAGGCTATCATAGTTGCCCCATATGTGGCGAAGAGACACAATCATGCAGATTAAAACATTCGAGGAAGAATGTATACATGGCCCATCGAATGTTCCTTCCAGAAGATCATCCCATTCGGAAACAGAAAAAATCATTTAATGGTGAGCAAGAGTTTCGAAAAACACCAATGATTTTGACTGGTGAAGAAGTGGCAGAAAAGGTTAATGGAATCAAAACCTTGTGGGGGAAACCAGTACCAAAAGAGAAGCCCAAGAAAAAGAAAAAAAATTCAAAAAGATCGACTTCATTGAAGAGGAAGCGAGTGGAAGATGGTAGTGATGATGGTGCTAGAATTTGTTGGAAGAAGAAGTCTATTTTCTTTAACCTCGACTACTGGAAATACTTGCTTCTTCGACACAACTTGGATGTGATGCACATAGAGAAAAATGTTTGTGAGAGTCTTATTGGAACCTTGCTGAATATTCCAGGTAAAACAAAGGATGGACTGAATAGTCGCCTTGATTTGCAGGATATGGGTTTAAGGGATGAACTGGCACCTGATGTAAGTCAGAATAGAGCGTACTTACCATCAGCTTGTTTCTCATTATCCAAAGAAGAGAAATTCAGTGTGTGTGAAACATTGCATAAGTTAAAAGTTCCAGATGGATACTCATCAAATTTCAAAGCATTGGTTTCTATGCAAGACTTAAATTTATTGTCTGTGATTCTGTTTTGTTTGGTATGAATTTCTTTATGAATAGGTACACCTAATTTTCTCTTGTTTGTATGTAAATTGTATGCTCTGATTTTTATATGCATATGGTGAAATGTGTTCCTGGCTAACGCTCAAATGTGTTCCTGACCTGTTATTTGCTGTATGCTCTTATTAGAATGCCTCTGCTGGTTAAACTCCATTTTCTATTTAAACAAGTCTTAATCATATGGTTTTCAAAAAAATGGTTCACAGCTGTTTTGGTTTGACCGTTTGGCTTCTTTTGGGAGATTAAATTTTAATCTGTATTTGTTATTTCTGTTTATGGGATTTTTTGGAAACTCACTTTTAATTCGGTGTTGCAATTGCTGTCTTGAATGGCTGCTAACTGCAGTTCATGAACCATCACTGAGCTTGTGTAGGATGGCTGCTAACTGCAGTGAGCTTGAGCTTGATAATGTGAGTGAGCTTGAAATTTGGATGTGAGCTCAAATTGAGCATTAGCATTAGCAAACAGATGGTCCATCCTTAACTGATTTACAAAATATTTATCCCGCAGTTACTCTTTAAAAAAAAAAAAGGCTTTTTCGGCTAGCCGTGAAAAGTCAGGCGGCTAACCGCATTTTGGGCTGCGCCCTTTTAAGGTGCTTTTCGTTTCCCTCTTTTTCTTTCGGTTAGCTGCTGTTCTCTTCCTTCTTTGGTCTTCTTCGTTGCTACGTATTTGATCCTCTTCTCCCTTCTTCCTCCAAGGTAGCTTCCCTTCTTTTTCTCTTATATTTCGGTTCTGTAGAATTATTTTCTTTTCCATTTTGTTAACAGTATCTGTTTCGTTTTGGTGTTTCTCTTTTCTTTCTCTCTTTCCAACTTCCTCGATTTCTCTCTTCCATTGGTTTCTTTCTTCATATTACTTATTGTCGTGTAATTTTGCTCTTCCTTGTTTCTTCTAAGTCCTGCCCTTTTGCTCTATGCTCTGTTTTCTTCCTCCTAGTGTTTTCTTGTGCACTCCAATTGTTTGTAAAAATGCCTCCACGAATGAAAACAGCTGTGAACCGCCCTGCTAAACGAGGACGATCCACTACTGCCTCCTCTTCTCGTAGAACTAGATCTCCCTCACCCTCTCAGTCCACCTCTCATTCTCTTACCCCTCCTTCTCCTCCTCCTCCTCCTCCACAGCCGAGCTCTGCTGTTCTCAAACCCAATGCCCAAATGCTGGCTGCTTTGAAAACTAGATCAATCATGGTTGAAAGACGCACTTTGCGTAATGTTGTAAATCCCCATGAGTCAGCAGCCATTCTTGCTCAGGTCGGATGGGAAAACATCTTAGACTGGGGGGACAAAGCATATCCGTCTCTTGTTTTTGGCATGTTTGCTTCAATCACTGCTGCAGTATCTTCCGTTGACTCATGTTCTTTCACAATTGCCTTTCGAAACAAAGAAGTTACGGTTGATCCCGATCTTATCTCTTGAATCATGAATATTCCAGTGAAACCTGATGGTCTTTCCATGGTGTCTGACACCCTCACTGAAGCTGAAAAGGCCCAAGCTACTATTATTCTCTGTGGTCGTTCTGTTAAATGGAATCCTAAGAACTTCCTTCCATTGGGATCCCTCATTCCAAAATACAGGTTGTTGCACCACCTATTCACCTTCAATGTCTATCCTCGTAAAGGAAATCAGACTGAATTAACTGCGTATATGGTAAATGTTCTTTCCAAAGTGGTGTCAGGTGTTCAAATGTGTCTTCCCTCTCTTATCTGTAGAACCATTGTTCGCTTTCACCTCTCCACTTCCTCTAAGCCAGCAATCCCTTTTGGCTTCCTCATCTCTCAAATAGCTCGGTCTCTTGGTGTTCTTCGCCCAAATGAGCCTCCTATTTCCCATACACCTTTTGGCCCTGCTAATCTAATTCAGATGAATCTCTTTCCAAATGAAGAAGCAGGGGATGTACCCCCTCATCCTCAACCCCAAGCCCCTTTAGCTCCTCAACATCAGGCACCTTCAGGGCTCGCTCCTTCCTCTTCACATCGACAGGCTTCCTCTTCATCTGTTCCCCGGAGTATTGAAGAACGGATGGATGCTTTCGAACGCAATTAGTCCAAAACCGAAAAGCTTCTAAAGAAGACTCTCAAATATCTCAGTGGACTGTCAAAGGCGTGCAGAACTCAAGATGCTACTATCAAGCCTCCGTCTCCTTCCCCTCCGTCGGATTAGTTCTTTTGGGGATTCATAGCCACTTGTGTTTTTATTGGTTGTACTCTTTTTGGTGGTGTTCTTTTGGCTTGTGGCTGCCCCTCCTATGGTTCTTTTGTTTAAACTTATGTTGGTTACTCTCTATGGATGTTCACTAGATATGGATGTTTTTATGGTCTTAGTGATTAACTGCTTTTATGCTTTAATTGTCTATTATCTTCTTGCATTTATTGTCCGTCTTCTCTACATCCATGGTTATTTTATCTTGTTCAATTTGTGACAAAAAGGGGGAGTATGGTTTAAGTTTGCAGGGGGAGAATCCATCTCCATTTCTCATGCTTTTAGTCTCTGTTTGTTAGTGTTGTGCTTCTACAGGTTCATCTTCTCAATCTCATATGAAGAGCTATGCATACTAGTCTTGATGCCTTTTTGTTCTTGTATTCGTTTTTCAGTTGTAAAAGGTCTTGTACTTAGTATATGGTTGTTTTTTGTGTTGTTTTGGATATCTTCTGCAATCTTGTATTAGCTAAATGATTTTGTCACGAAATTGACAAAGGGGGAGATTGTAAGTGTCACATGTCTGTGTGCACTGAGTTTTGTTTGTCAATTTCGTACCAATGAGGTCCAAAGTTCTTGCCTCTCAAATTGACTCAAGGAAGATCACATTCAGAAGGATTATCAAGCTTGTTGGAAAGTCTGGATTAATCAAAGAAGGTCTCCATTTGTGTTTGACAACCTTTTCAGGTAATTCATACCCAGAGCAAACCCTTAGATCTATCCCTGGGAAAAGTCGTGTTTTAATCTCATGTTTTTTATCCTTGATAATTAGTCCCTGTGGAAAGGGTCAGGTGACCCTACGGTCACCTGCGGCTAGCCGCCCCTTGCAAAGGGGCTAGCCGCCAGACCTGGGGCTAGCCGCCCCTTGCAAAGGGGCTAGCCGCTAGACCTGGGGCTAACTTTCCAGCAAGCTGTTTCTCAGATTTTTTTCTCTGTGCTTCCTGCGGCTAACCGCCAATGTACCTGCGGCTAGTCGCCAGTGCACCCACGGCTAGCCGCAGAGCTAACCGTGGAATTTCGTTTTGCTTTCCAGAGGCTGTGTTTTTGTCAGATCATCTTGCGGCTACCCTTGCGGCTGCCTCACGGCTAGCCTCCAACTGTTCCTGCGGCTAGCGGTGAGCTAACCTGATTTGAAATTTTAGACCGTTATTTGAAATCGGTTAGCCGCTTGTCTAAAGGGGCTACCTGCCAATGGTACTGCATCAATGCAAATTCTTTTGATAAAAAAATTGCATATATAATATTAAATCGGTTACAGAACAAACGATATAATACAATCCAAAAAAACCGATATAACAAAGCCCTTTATAACCGATATTATAAATTATTTTTATATCGGTTTCACTCTTTTTTATATCGGTTTTACAGTAATGTATGTTATAATTTCAGTCTCAAAACATATCAGTTCTCCGAAAATCGATATTATAAATAATTTTTATATCTGTTTCACTATTTTTTATATCGGTTTTACAGTAATGTATGCTATAATTTCAGTTTCAAAATACATCAGTTTATCGAAAACCGATATGATAAATATTTTTTATATCCGTTTTACTTTTTTTTATATCGGTTTTACAATAATATTTGTTATAATTTCAGGTTCAAAAGACATCAGTTGTCCAAAAACCGATATGAAATATTACACATATTATATCGGTTCTAGTTGTTTATTATATCAGGGGTACTTATATCGGTTTGAAGTTTACTGAAAAACTGATATAATAGGTCTTTTATATCTGTTTTTAGTCGATATAAAAACCCTTTTTTCTAGTAGTGCATCAACGGACCTCAAGTTGGATTTCCAATTCCCCCGGCTCCAAAACACCACTTTCATTCAAGGTACCTATCCATCTTCGTGGGCTTAAAAACAAATGGTCATTACTGCAAGTCTGCAAATTTGTAATGTTGATTCATTGAGGAAATGCGTTAATGAGATATTGAAAGATAAATGTGTTTCCAGCAGAAAACCAGGGACTAATGGTCGTTGAGGAAGAGGAAGGAACATTTCCCCGAAGAGAGGAGTTAAAAAAAAAAAAAAACCCTCAATTCTGGCCTTAAGAGAAGCCACATCAGCTTCTTGGGGCCTGTTTGTGGATATGTCCATTAAAAAACACACAATATGTGCCTTTTCAATAAAACGTGTCTCTTGGCCTATATATGTGCATTTTCAATAAAATGTCTCTTGGGCCCATCTGTGTGGATGTAACCCAATTCAAAAGCATACCTTCCAACTCTATAAATTAATGTTATTTTCAAAGTTTTTATATAGTATTTAAAATGAGCATAAATGCATACAATTCCTTTGTTTTTAAGATGAATGTTTATGCTTACGTGGATTAAGGGAAGAAAGGTTTGGTTTTCATAATTTTTTTTGTTAATTTAAGTATTTCAACTATTTTATTATAAATAGATTTATATAAAAGGGTTATTGATTTTAATATATTATTCAGGTCGCACGAGACTTAACTCGTGCGATGCATGGGGACTTCATGTTAGCAAGAAACAAAAGGGAAAAGGGTGGGTTTCGTAGAAGAGTGGTACATCTCACATATGTGCAACAATTAAGTTGGATTTGTTGTTGACATGGAATGGTTGCTGATGTGGCAATATGAGAAACCATAATGCAGGGTTTTTTCTCAACTGCTATTTAGCTTCATGTAAGAAGAGTACGTTCCACTCAAAAGGGACAGTTTCTTTTAGGGCATGTTTGTGTAACACTTTTCCGCGGAAAAGTTCACGGTTTTCCGCGGAAAATCCATTTTTCCGGCGTTTGGTGCGGAACAATTCCGCGGAAATGTTTTCCTGCCTCGTCAGCATTTTCCTTGATAATTGTGGAAATGGGTTTCCTATGGGGGGGTATGGGAAATGGTTTTCCTCGGAAAACTTCTCCATCTTTTCCTCACTTTTGTCCATTTCAACCCAAAAACCCTATAACTCTTTCATTTTTTATTTCTTTATATAAATTATTATTTAATGTTAAATAAATAATATACATGTTGTGTTATTTTCTTCAAAAAATTATATCACCAAATAAGAAATTTTGATTTTCTATAAGGAATCCACAGCCGCACCAAACAACATCTGCACCAATTCAATGAGGAAACTCTTTTTGCACCAAACATGGATTTCTAAATTCTACGGAAATCCTTTTCCGAGGTTTTCATTTCTATGGAAAATGCTGACGTGGCAATTTCCTCTTTCCACGGAAAGGGTGTGTACACAAACGTGCCCTTAAGAGGTTTACTTTTGGGAGGTTTTGATTGGAAGAAGAGATGTGTTTCTTCTTGAACCAATAACAAGAATGAGCTTTGGTGACATGGATGACACTACTGGCATGGCTCGGGAGGGTTGGGATTGAGGGTCTTTTTTCAACCGTTTCTCAACTTCAAGGAAGAAGAGTTCTGATTTTACTCCTCAGAAACACCCTTTTAACTCCTAAAACTGTTTCGGCCACCTGTGAACTCCCTCTTCTTACGTTTACATACCCCTTTTTACCGCTCTTCATCTTTCTCATTGCAAACCATATTTTATCTCTCTCAAAATCAAAGTGCTGACCAAAGGCTTTTATACATTGAGTCCTTTGAAACTTATATGTTTTTTTTATTACATTGTGAGAGAGAGAAACACTTTAGACTTCTCATTAACAATGCTCAAATATTCCCACATATTCAAATCACCTTTTACTTCTCCGGCTTTGCATCCATTTTCCTATGAATTTCATGCGATTAATTTTAAAATATGTTCATGCACTATTATCACAAGAATAATGCAATATTTGCAACCAAATTATTAAAAGACTTTATATCGTACCTTTAAATATTTCTTAATTTATTTCCTTGTATTGAATTTTTTTCATTTGTTGAAGTAGACCTACTCACTGAAATCAACGAATTTTCAATTTGAATGCATTTCATTGTGATGAGGTACAATAGCCTTTATCAATTTAGAGTGGTGGGTTATGAATTAAAAGATGAATTTCCTTGGACATTTCTAAACATCTTATTCAAGTCTATATAGTAAGGTAAACAAAATGATTTCCATGAACCCAATAGAAACCATTTGTTCTTTAAACCTGAATAATTAGATTTATGCAATAAGTTGATGTTTGGTATACCCTAATCTTCACACTACTAGAAAAAAAGGTTTTTATATCGGTTGCAAAAACTGCTTTATATCAGTTTTTCATATAACCGATACAATATCTTCAGTCAAGATCGGTTAATCTTTTTTTATATCGGTCAAATTTTTTTTATATCGGTTACACAGGAACCGACATAATAATATCTATATATAATATCGGTTAGGAAAATAAGTGATATTAATTTCAATATTTTATATCGGTTTTATAATAACCGATGTTATAGACAAATATTTTATATCGGTTGTACACATATATATTTTATATCGGTTGTCTACACACATCTTATATCGGTTATTATGTAACCGATATTATATATACATATTTTATATCGGTTCTTTCCCTCCTTTTTATTTTTCCTTCTTCACTCCCTTTTCAGGACGTCCTGCGGCTAACCGCCTGTGCACATGCGGCTAACCGCCAGTCCACATGCGGCTAACCGCCAGTGCACCTACGGCTAATCGCCAGTTATGTATAATATTTTATATCGGTTATGATAAAACCGATATTATATATCCAATGATTTTACATCGGTCTTAAAATCCCGTGCGGGCTTGATCAGTACGTTTCTTTCCCTCCTTTTTATTTTTCCCTTCCCTCCCTTCTCTTTCTTTCTCCATCATTCCTTCTTTCCTCTCACTCTCGCTCTCTTCTCTCCTCACTCTCGCCTCTCTCCCTCCAATAACCCCTTTCCTCTCACTCTCGCGCTCGCTCTCTTCTCTCCTCACTCTCGCTCTCTCTGCTCTTGTCACTCTCGCTAGCTTTCTCTACTCTCTCTCTGCTCTCCCTGTCTCTCTCGCTCACTCTCGTTCTCTTTCTCTCTGGTATCTGCTGGGCGTATGTTAATGTGGATGAGAAGAGAGGGATGAGTCTCTTTTACTATTTTGCTGAAGCAGAGGAGCATCCTGAGAAGAAGCCCCTTACTATCTGTATGAATGGAGGTTGGTTCTTCTTCTTTTGCTACTATTTTATAAGTGGGTCTTTTTATCTCCTTTTTTTCCTGTTTAATTTTTGGGTTGTAAAGATGAGTCATTGGAGTTCTTTTTTTCGCAATTTTGGGTCATGGGATATTAAAGTTTCACCTTTTTTTTTTTTTCATTTCTCTCCTAACCATCTAGTCTTTTTGTTAGTTTTATCTCAATTTCAAAATGGTTGTTTCTTTCTTTCCTTTTTATTTTTATTTTTGTTTTTGGATTCTTGCTGATGGTACTTATGGTTTTATGTTTTTTTTTCCCTAACTTGTATAATTTGTTTGGGCTTGTTAGCTCTACTCAGTATTTTCATTCGAGGAAGAAGCTTTATGTGCCTCTTTGACAGTGTATAGTTTCTGTTGACTGTCAATGTTTCTCAATCTGTTTTAACCTGTTACGTTTGGGCGTTTGGCTATTTGGGTTTTATGGTATGGGATTTTGGTTGGCACTGTTGGTGTTTTGTAAGGGGGATAGCCGCCAGACCCACAGTCAGCTTTCCAGGAAGCCTATTCTCTCAGGATGATTTTCAGCACGTCCTGCGGCTAACCGCCAGTGCACCCTCGACTAACCGCCAGTCCACCTACGGCTAGCCGCATAGCTAACCGTTGGAGTTCGGTTTGATTTCCAGAGACAAGTTTTTTATAACACCCTCTTGCGATGACCCATGCGGTTGCCTCACGGCTAGCCCCCAACTATTCCTGCGGCTAGCCGTGAGCCAACCTGATTCAATTTTCTGAGAGGTAGACGTCGTGGATGGGGTGTGTTGGTGTTTTGTTTATTTCGGTTTTCACTTTTTGGTTGGTGATGGTGTTTGTCTCTGTGGGTTAATTTTTTGAAATATTTGTATCTGGTTTAATTGTGAATTCTTGAACTTGGTTGCTTTTGTATTGTTGTTTGGTGAATCTCTGTCCATGGATTTATTTCTACAAATCTTCAGCCATGGTGAAAGCTTTGCCCGAACGAGAATAACCAAGGTTGGAAACAAGGATATTCAGTTCGTTTGGTGCACACCAACCCAGGTCTCTCTCACATTAATTGGTTGTACATTAATTGGTTGTAATATTAGCATTATATGGCAATGACTTTCTGATTATTGCTTGTCTGTAGCATTATATGGCGATGAGAGATTGGTTGAGGATAAGCTACGCCACCCAACTGACTCCCCCGCGTGGAAGTTGGTAGATGATAAATGGCCGGAGTTTGCACAAGAGCCAAGAAATTTGCGCTTAGCACTTTCAGCGGATGGGGTCAATCCGCATGGTTCGATGAGCAGCAAGTATAGTTGTTGACCAGTAATGTTAGTCACTTACAATCTCCCGCCTTGGTTGTACATGAAAAGAAAGTTTGTGATTTTAACGATGTTGATATCGGGTCCACGACAACCTGGAAACGACATCGATGTTTACCTAGAACCATTAATCGATGACTTGAAAACACTATGGGATACAGGGGTTAAAGCTCATGATGCTTACCGACAAGAGGCTTTTACGTTAAAAGCAATGTTGTTGTGGACCATTAATGATTTCCCTGCATATGGTAATTTGTCTGGTTGTGTTGTAAAAGGCTATCATAGTTGCCCCATATGTGGCGAAGAGACACAATCATGCAGATTAAAACATTCGAGGAAGAATGTATACATGGCCCATCGAATGTTCCTTCCAGAAGATCATCCCATTCGGAAACAGAAAAAATCATTTAATGGTGAGCAAGAGTTTCGAAAAACACCAATGAGTTTGACTGGTGAAGAAGTGGCAGAAAAGGTTAATGGAATCAAAACCTTGTGGGGGAAACCAGTACCAAAAGAGAAGCCCAAGAAAAAAGAAAAAAAATTCAAAAAGATCGACTTCATTGAAGAGGAAGCGAGTGGAAGATGGTAGTGATGATGGTGCTAGAATTTGTTGGAAGAAGAAGTCTATTTTCTTTAACCTCGACTACTGGAAATACTTGCTTCCTCGACACAACTTGGATGTGATGCACATAGAGAAAAATGTTTGTGAGAGTCTTATTGGAACCTTGCTGAATATTCCAGGTAAAACAAAGGATGGACTGAATAGTCGCCTTGATTTGCAGGATATGGATTTAAGGGATGAACTGGCACCTGATGTAAGTCAGAATAGAGCGTACTTACCATCAGCTTGTTTCTCATTATCCAAAGAAGAGAAATTCAGTGTGTGTGAAACATTGCATAAGTTAAAAGTTCCAGATGGATACTCATCAAATTTCAGAGCATTGGTTTCTATGCAAGACTTAAAGTTGAGGGGTATGAAATCTCATGATTGCCATGTGTTGATGCAGCAATTACTTCCTGTTGCTATACGATCCGTGCTACCAAAACATGTGAGAGTTGTACTTATTAGATTTTGCTCATTTTTTAATGAGTTATGTGCGAAGGTAGTAGATGTACCTCGATTGCTTGAAGTTCAGACGAATCTGGTGGTCACCTTGTGTTTGCTAGAAAAATATTTCCTACCATCATTCTTTGATATTATGGTTCATTTAACTGTCCATCTCGTTCGAGAAGTACAGATTGGGGGCCTTGTTTGTTTGCGATGGATGTATGGATTTGAGAGGTATGAATAACTTTAAATATTCTTCAAGTGTAATTTACTAATTTATATTATTTAAAGTAATCAATGGTTTACTATGTTTTAGGTATATGTCGGTTTTAAAAGGTCAAGTAAGAAATCGTTACCGTCCAGAAGGTTGCATGGCAGAGTGTTATATTGCGAAGGAAGCGGTTGAATTTTGTAGTGAGCACTTCTCTGGATTGGATGCAGTTGGAATTCCACCATTTGAAGATAAAACTTACCCTGAAATTGTGACTGGAAAGAAACCTCCAGGCGGTGATTTTGTTGAAGTTGATGCTAAGTCCTTGGAGCAAGCACATTGTTATGTATTGCACAACACAAGTGTTGTTCAACCCTATATTGAGTAATTGTATTTTAACTTCTTGACTTACAAATTAAAGCGTTACACTAGTTTTAGAGCTAACATGCAGTTCATATGGAAAACTATGCAGGAGACACATGAACCACCTAAAGAAAACATTTCCTCGGCAGTCCAAAATTCAGAAATGGTTACAAGATGAACATAACCGTTCTTTTAGTTCTTGGCTAAAAAACGAGGTAACAATTGTCAACCATAAGACTTGTGTTCTGTCTATTTACTAAATGTGACTAACTTTCTTAGGAACACAGGTTTTTAAAGATCGGCGTGTCACCGGTAACACCATCTCAGAAATCTTGAGATGGGTATCACAAGGTCCTCGTATACATGTTATAAAATATCATAGTTATACCATTAATGGTTCTCATTTTACCACAAAGGATCGTGATGCTTCACATGTCACTCAGAATAGTGGTGTAAGTCTAGTGGCCACGGCGATGCACGTGTCTAGTGCAAAGGATAATAATCCTGTTTTCTGTGAATCAGGGTACTATGGTGTTATTGTGGAAATATGGTTGATTGATTATAGTCATTTCAAAATCCCATTGTTCAAGTGTGACTGGGTTGACAACAAGACTGGCTTTAAGGTAGATGAGCTGGGATTCACCATAGTTGATCTTGCTAGAATTGGTTATAAATCTGATTCTTTCATTTTAGCCTCTCAAGCAAAGAAAGTCTTCTATGTACTTGATCCAGTCAATCATAAATGGTCCATTGCTCTAGCAACTCCTGAAAGAACCTATAATGTTGATAACAATGAAGAAGTCCTCTTTGATGCTGGCATTGAAGATCAAACTCGTCATGAAGTAATGCAATTGGATGAACCATTGGATGCTATAAATGAATCTGAGGCAATGTACACGCGTGAAGATGCTGAGGGGACTTGGACTGACATTGATATTTGAAAATGTATTATAATTGTGTTTTTTGTGTAAGTGTTTCCCTTATGTACTTGTTTGTAAGAAGCATATATAGGTTATTTGAACTGATGTCACACTTAGTGGTAGTGTTAGTATGCTATGCATTGCATTGTTGTATGTATTACCTATTCCATGACAAACACAACATATTTATTGATATGTACGTTTTTTCTTTTCACAGCTAGTAATGGATCCAGAAAGGCATTTTCGTGAATCACAGGACAACATAAGTAATGTTGGTGAACACCACATTAAAAAAGAAAAGGAAAGCTAGGGGGACAACTTTAATGCTTGAGTTGACCAAGAATTGGGATGGAAATGTAATTACTGTTGAGTATGATCAAAAGGGTAGGCCTACACCACAAGAAGTACGCAGGAAAATAGCTGGTTATGAAGGGGCTTTGGCAAGAGTGATGGTCCCACTTAACGCAGTTAGTGATTGGCGTAAATTGAAAGATCTTAGGGAAGGGCAACTGGAAAGAGATTTATGGGATACAATGAAGGTAAATAAATATGTGATTTCCTGTTACTTTTGGAAGACCTTAGAATAATATGTGCCTTACTAAGCTATTTGTTGTTTTTACTATTTAATTCATTTGGTATAGACCAGATTTGTGTTGGATGAAAATACTAGGGCTCAAGTTATATCTGATATTGGCCTCAAGTGGAGGACGTTCAAGACAACTTTGACTACTAAGTACATACTTCCATTCAAAGATAATCCCGAACTACTTGTGGAGCCACTTGCAAAGTATAAGTTTATCGATAAATTAGATTGGACTAAATTTGTGCAATCAAGGTTGACCCCAGAGTTTCAGGTATATATCTACTTCTATAGATTACTTGTGGAGCCACACCATTGCACTCACTCACACAACAATGAGCACACCACACACAGCCCACAACTGCACTGCAGCACACCCCTGTACATTGCAGCACACCCCTACACAATAATGTATTTTCTTCTTTGTAATTTTATGGAGTTAAACATTCTACAATCTAAAAGGCAGTCCAATAATGTGTATACACACCAACTAAGCAGATCAGGCTATGCGGGTCTTGAAGAAGATATTGCAAGTACATTTAGTATAGAACTATTTTAAATAGTTTCTTACGGTTGAACTAAACTAACTTAGATGTTTAATTGTGTTTTCATATTTAATGTATAGAAAAAAAAAAATCCATAGAGACAGGCATTTTCGTTGATCATGAAGATAGGAGTGTCAAATGGAAATTGGCTCTTCAAAACAAAAACGGGGAATATTCAAATGATTCCACAAGGGAAGTAGTAGGAAAAATTGTAAGTTTCCATTCTTTGAAAAATTGTAAATTGTTTTAGACTTTTTGTAAGTGCCTTGCATGACCATGCATCCTAGTGGATATTAGCTATATACATATGGCTCGGGATTCATTGGTGTCATGATTATTGTAGGATGATCTGAAAAGGAAAGTAAATGAGGGGGCTGTAATGACTGAGGGGAGCAATGATGTTCTTACTATGGCTTTGGGTACCCCGGAGCATTGTGGACGAGTTAGAGGGAAAGGGAAGCATGTCACTCCAATGGCCTATTTCAAAATACCAAAACGCGGAACGAAGAAGTATCATGAGGAGTTGTTGGCCCAGTTACATGAACCTCAGGAAAGGGTGAGAATTTTAGAACAAGTTGTGAAGGATAAAGAGACACGTCAGAACTCTCCCCATTCAGAAAATATTGCATTCAATAGTAGTGGCGTTTTAAAAGGTCAACAGGTAGTTTACCAAACCATAGTTTTTTGTTGTTTTGGTAGATTATGTTGAATACATGATTTCTTAACTAAGGGACCTAACTATATGCATTGCTTAATAACCATATGAATTCGTATTTAACTCTTATAACATGCAGCTTGAAGATAGAGGTACTTCAAAAGTGAACAAGACATCATCAAATATTCTTAGTTCCCCGCAAGTATGTTTTATGGGCCGGCTATTAAATTAAGAAATTACAACCAACATTAGTTTCATCGTATTATATACATTAGTCGATGTTTTATTTAGTACTTATATATTATTTGAAGATGCAGAATTGTGGATTGGCATTGGGATCAAAGGACAAGAATGTTGCGAAAGGAAAGGTTTATGGGAAGAGTGGACCATTGGAAAAGATTCACAATATTTCTTTAGGGGAGCACAATGTACGAGTGTCGATAGATTGTGTATTGTGTCCTGATTCCCCTCTTCCTATACCCGTACGTGGTATTTTGACCACTATTTTAGATGCACACAACTCATTTGTGGCTTGGCCTGAAAAATGGGTGATATTAGGTGATAAGGTAAAGTGTATTTCCCAACTCTTATTAGTTATGCTTAAGTTAAACTACCGTAATTAACTTTTTCATTTTAATTTGGATTTCCATGTAGAGTGTGTTTGATGATTCTTCTGCAGCTAATGGTGATCCAACTAATGGTGAAGGGGCAAGTCAGCTCCAAAAGTTTGGCAAGATTCTAGAAACGATGATGAAATCAAGTCAGATAAGTATTCCACTTGAGAAAGGGGTATTTGAAGAAGATATAGAATTCAATTATTTTTTAAAATCTGATTTGTTAGATCTTTGTAACATGAAGAAGTTAGAGGTTAACTCAATGACTGCATACCAAAGGTAAACTATTTGTCTTTTCCTAAGAAATATCAGTCTCTAATATATTTGATGTTATGACCATTTTATTTACCTTATTTCTTTAGGTTTCTCTACGATCAATTTGAAAATTCTCGAGCAAGATATGGATTTTCCCATCCTGCACATTTCAATGATTTTGGAGAGAAAGAAGAGATGAAACGCAACATGATAAAGCGGTTGAAAATTGCAAAAAAGGACCAACTGATTTTTGTTCCATACTCCACCATGTAAGGGCGTACTATATTTTTACGTGTCTTCAATTTATCTTAGTAGTCATAGTCCAATCCACTTGTGTGTAATATCTGTTGGAATTTGAGATGCTTTGAGAAAATTGATGAAGTGTTAAGCATGATTATGTGTTGGAATTATTGGAATTATTGTTAACACATTGTCACAAACATTGCAAACAAGACAAAGGCCATGAAGACAGAGGTTTCATGTGTTAGAGCGCGATTTTACAATTTCCAGACAACAGCCTCGCGTGCTCGAGCGCGTGTAAGTGTGCTCGAGCGCGCACAGCCAGAACTCATGCAATTTCCAGACAGCAGCCTTGCGTGCTCTAGCGCGTGTAAGTGTGCTCTAGCGCGCACCGCCAGAACTCATGCAATTTCCAGACAGCAGCCTCGCGTGCTCTAGCGCGTGTAAGTGTGCTCTAGCGCGCACAGCCAGAATCAGCCAAGGTCGAAACAGCAGTCTCGCGCGCTCGAGGACGTGGAGGTTTGCTCGAGCGCGTGGGCTGAGAATTTTTAGGATCTGAACGACCTTCTCTTTTTTTTATGGTAATCTATGTTTAAGAAGACCGAATCTTATTTAAGAGAAGATTAGACTCGTGGAAGGGTATGGGAAGTATCTCTCCTAGCAATTAAGTGAGGAGATTATCAAGAGAGATATGTGTTTCTTCTCCACAGCAACTATTCCATTGATCTGAAGTTCAGGACAGAAGAGTTCTTCTCTGTCTTATGCAAGATTAGTCATTCTCAAGAGAAGTTTGCAAGGAGATACTGCTGTGATTCTTCTACAACAAGTCAAGAAGAAACTTTGCATTAAGAAGATGGCTTTTCATCAGTAGATAAGTGTCTCTCAATTCATAAGTATTAAAATCTGAATGTATGGGATTGAGAGTGAGAGATTGTAGAAAGGAATTTCTGTAAAGGGTTCTTATCTAATCATTGTAAAGTATCAAGTGGGTGCTTGGTATTGGGGTTTGGTGATCCCGTTTGTTGGTGCAGACGAATTGTAAAGGGAGTTGTTGCTTCCTAGATAGTGGGTGCTATCTGAATCAGGGGTAGGTGCTCCTTGAAGTTGAAGCTTCAGAATTAATCAATGCAATACATTCTGAGACTAGCCTCGGATTGGTGTCCGGGTAGTCGTTGCACCGTGGACGTAGCCTTTGGGTGAACCACGTTAAAATCTTGTGTTCCTGTGGTTGCTTGCTTACTGTTTTATTGCTGTGATTATTGAAATTATAAGTATTGAGACATCACTGATTCACCCCCCCTCTCAGTGATCGTGTGATTCTAACAATATCATCTTATTTGTCATTTAATCCGTCCGCTTTTATGGATTTAGGGGTCATTGGCTTCTATTAGTCATTGATATGACATTAATGGAAGTGTTCTGGTTGGACTCCTTGGTACGAAAGGTTGTTGACTTGAATGTAAAGTTCATAGTGAATGAGTGAGTAGTCCATTAATTCTTCTTGTACATTTGTTTTCAAGGCTTCTCTTTTAAAATACTAAGTCTTAATGGATATCGTTGTGTGAAGTGCAATGAAAGTGGCAGCTATGGAAATGGGAAAAAGAATTAAAGGAAATCCGACTTGGGAATTGGTGAAGGTGAGCAATGAATAATTGTGTTTATGATATCACACATACAACATAATCCTTTTTGTATGTTTTTTATGGTCTCTATGTGGTGCCCTAAGCAAACGGGGAAAAAGGAATGCGGGGTTTATGTAATGAAATTTATGAAGCATCTTATGGAAGATCCTCTCGTGTCGACAAAATCTAAGTTGAAAGAACTTGGGGAGGCAGCGACATATGGCGATGAGGAGCTTAATGATTTACGTTTGGAGTTAGTTGAATACATTTTAGATTTTATCAACAATGGAGAATAGGTACATTCTATGCTTTTGCCTCTAAATTGTCATGAATGCATATTTTGTCTTGATTCATCGAATAGGGGAAGTGTCAACTTCTCACAAGCTTTTACCATCCAAAATGTTATTAAAACTTACTACCATGTCATTTATGATAGATCCTCCTCTTTTATTCTCTATGATGCCTTTATTTCGTTTACTGTATAGTTCTTCATGCATGAGATAGGAAGCATATATATATATATATATATATTAGATAGGCTTCTCTTGCAAAGTATTGATCGATGAAGTGATTTATGCCTTGTAGGTCCATTTTTCATTGGAGAACTAACCGGGGAGCAGCAGTACACCAGGGCATCATATGCTACATAGTACATATACATACTTTTGGTAAATTTGTGTATATATAGTTCAACTTTTTGTACATCCCATGGAAGACAATGTAGATACTATATATATATACAATATTTCCATAGAGATTTGTCTAGTCAAGCTTTATGTTAAAATAGAAAGAAGTTATGATTCCTTGTTGTAAGATAAACCTCCATCCAATTATAATATCTCTTTTATATGTGATTTAGTACTTGGGTTGGCTAAATTTAGTTTCAATTTGAATCATGGAATGGACATGGATTTCATTTCTTTATGGTGGACATGGAATCATGGAATGGACATGGATTTCTTGTTTCATTTCTTTATGGTGGATGGAAAAGCACTTTACTAGAGGACATGATTAATGTGGAATTCCTTCCCAGATTTTTTTTATGGTCTGTCATTCTGTTTTGTTTGGTATGAATTTCTTTATGAATAGGTACACCTAATTTTCTCTTGTTTGTATGTAAATTGTATGTTCTGATTTTTATATGCATATGGTGAAATGTGTTCCTGCAGTGAGCTTGAGCTTGATAATGTGAGTGAGCTTGAAATTTGGATGTGAGCTCAAATTGAGCATTAGCATTAGCAAACAGATGGTCCATCCTGCAGTTACTCTTAAAAAAAAAAAAGGGAGGCTTTTTCGGCTAGCCGTGAAAAGCCAGGCGGCTAACCGCATTCTGGGCCTGCGCCCTTTTAAGTTGCTTTTTGTATCCCTCTTTTTCTTTCGGTTAGCTGCTGTTCTCTTCCTTCTTTGGTCTTCTTCGTTGCTACGTATCTGATCCTCTTCTCCCTTCTTCCTCCAAGGTAGCTTCCCTTCTTTTTCTCTTATATTTCGGTTCTGTAGAATTATTTTCTTTTCCATTTTGTTAACAGCATCTGTTTCGTTTTGGTGTTTCTCTTTTCTTTCTCTCTTTCCAACTTCATCCATTTCTCTCTTCCATTGGTTTCTTTCTTCATATTACTTATTGTCGTGTAATTTTGCTCTCACTTGTTTCTTCTAAATCCTGCCTTTTTGCTCTATGCTCTGTTTTCTTCCTCCTAGTGTTTTCTTGTGCACTCCAAGTGTTATGCCTCCACGAATGAAAACAGCTGTGAACCGCCCTTCTAAACGAGGACGATCCACTACTGCCTCCTCTTCTCGTAGAACTAGATCTCCCTCACCCTCTCAGTCCACCTCTCCTTCTCTTACCCCTCCTTCTCCTCCTCCACAGCCGGGCTCTGCTGTTCTCAAACCCAATGCCCAAATGCTAGCTGCTTTGAAAACTAGATCAATCATGGTTGAAAGACGCACTTTGCGTAATGTTGTAAATCCCCATGAGTCAGCAGCCATTCTTGCTCAGGTCGGATGGGAAAACATCTTAGACTGGGGGGACAAAGCATATCCGTCTCTTGTTTTTGGCATGTTTGCTTCAATAACTGCTATAGTATCTTCTGTTGACTCATGTTCCTTCACAATTGGCTTTCAAAACAAAGAAGTTACGATTGATCCCGATCTTATCTCTTGAATCATGAATATTCCAGTGAAACCTGATAGTCTTTCCATGGTGTCTGACACCCTCACTGAAGCTGAAAAGGCCCAAGCTACTATTGTTCTCAGTGGTCGTTCTGTTAAATGGAATCCTAAGAACTTCCTTCCATTGGGATCCCTCATTCCAAAATACAGGTTGTTGCACCACCTATTCACCTTCAATGTCTATCCTCGTAAAGGAAATCGGACTGAATTAACTGCGTATATGGTAAATGTTCTTTCCAAAGTGGTGTCAGGTGTTCAAATGTGTCTTCCCTCTCTTATCTGTAGAACCATTGTTCGCTTTCACCTCTCCACTGCCTCTAAGCCAGCAATCCCTTTTGGCTTCCTCATCTCTCAAATAGTTCGGTCTCTTGGTGTTCTTCGCCCAAATGAGCCTCCTATTTCCCATACACCTTTTGGCCCTGCTAATCTAATTCAGATGAATCTCTTTCCAAATGAAGAAGCAGGGGATGTACCCCCTCATCCTCAACCCCAAGCCCCTTTAGCTCCTCAACATCAGGCACCTTCAGGGCTCGCTCCTTCCTCTTCACATCGACAGGATTCCTCTTCATCTGTTCCCCGGAGTATTGAAGAACGGATGGATGCTTTCGAACGCAATTAGTCCAAAACCGAAAAGCTTCTAAAGAAGACTCTCAAATATCTCAGTGGACTGTCAAAGGCGTGCAGAACTCAAGATGCTACTATCAAGCCTCCGTCTCCTTCCCCTCCGTCGGATTAGTTCTTTTGGGGATTCATAGCCACTTGTGTTTTTATTGGTTGTACTCTTTTTGGTGGTGTTCTTTTGGCTTGTGGCTGCCCCTCCTATGGTTCTTTTGTTTAAACTTATGTTGGTTACTCTCTATGGATGTTCACTGGATATGGATGCATGTTTTTATGGTCTTAGTGATTAACTGCTTTTATGCTTTAATTGTCTATTATATTCTTGCATTGATTGTCTGTCTTCTCTACATCCATGGTTATTTTATCTTGTTCAATTTGTGACAAAAAGGGGGAGTATGGTTTAAGTTTGCAGGGGGAGAATCCATCTCCATTTCTCATGCTTTTAATCTCTATATGTTAGTGTTGTGCTTCTACAGGTTCATCTTCTCAATCTCATATGAAGAGTTATGCATACTAGTCTTGATGCCTTTTTGTTCATGTATTCGTTTTTCAGTTGTAAAAGGTCTTGTACTTAGTATATGGTTGTTCTTTGTGTTGTTTTGGATATCTTCTGCAATATTGTATTAGCTAAATGATTTTGTCACGAAATTGACAAAGGGGGAGATTGTAAGTGTCACATGTCTGTGTGCACTGAGTTTTGTTTGTCAATTCCGTGCCAATGAGGTCCAAAGTTCTTGCCTCTCAAGTTGACTCAAGGAAGATCACAGTGCAAAGGATTATCAAGCTTGTGGGAAAGTCTGGATTAATCAAAGAAGGTCTCCCTTTGTGTTTGACAACCTTTTCAGGTAATTCATACCCAGACCAAACCCTTAGATCTATCCCTGGGAAAAGTCGTGTTTTAAACTCATGTTTTTTATCCTTGATAATTAGTCCCTGTGGAAAGGGTCAGGTGACCCTACGGTTACCTGCGGCTAGCCGCCCCTTGCAAAGGGGCTAGCCGCCAGACCTGCGGCTAGCTTTCCAGCAAGCTGTTTCTCAGATTTTTTTCTCTATGCTTCCTGCGGCTAACCGCCAGTGTACCTACGGCTAGCCGCCAGTGCATCCACGGCTAGTCGCTGGGCTAACTGTGGGATTTCGTTTTGCTTTCCAGAGGCTGTGTTTTTGTCAGATCATTTTGCGACTGCGTCACGGCTAGCCTCCAACTGTTCCTGCGGCTAGCCTTGAGCTAACCTGATTTGAAATTTTAGACCATTATTTGAAATCGGCTAGCCGCTTCTCTAAAGGGACTAGCCGCCAATGGTACTGCATCAATATTGCAAATTCTTTTGATAAAAAAAATTGCATATATAATATTAAATCGGTTACAGAACAAACGATATAATACAATCCAAAACAACCGATATAACAAAGCCCTTTATGACCGATATTATAAATTATTTTTATATCGGTTTCGCTCCTTTTCATATCGGTTTTACAGTAATGTATGTTATAATTTCAGTCTCAAAACACATCAGTTCTCCGAAAACCGATATTATAAATCATTTTTATATCGGTTTCACTATTTTTTATATTGGTTTTACAGTAATGTATGCTATAATTTCAGTTTCAAAACACATCAGTTTATCGAAAACCGATATGATAAATATTTTTTATATCGGTTTTACAATAATATGTGTTATAATTTTAGGTTCAAAAGACATCAATTGTCCAAAAACCGATATGAAATATTACACATATTATATTGGTTCTAGATGTTTATTATATTGGGGTCACTTATATCGGTTTGAAGTTTACTGAAAAACCGATATAATAGGTCTTTTATATCGGTTTTTAGCCGATATAAAAACCCTTTTTTCTAGTAGTGTCAACACATTTGTCCATTCTAACTTGAATTAGCTTGGATACTGATTTTGATTGTCAATTTCTAATCCATTTTTATTTCAATTTGACGTATTATACTATATTAAATGAAAGTGTTTTGAATTTAATTTTGACTGCAACTACTGATTTTGACTAGAAGTTATTAACCATGTCCAACAATTAACTCACTTTTCTCCTCCCACTTACAACATGTAATTTTAACTACTCAATCTTCTTTCCATTTTTCACTCTCTACAACAATTTCATTTCCATCCCAAACCACATTCTCCTCTTTTCTTTCTAGTCCACTTCTCCTAGCCCATTTCTATTCTACGGACTCTTAGATTAATAAAATAGGACTCTCATAATCTTCTAATCTTTTATTCACTTTTTAAAATTTCATGTTCTATATAAACCAAATCCTTGTGGGTAAGTGTTTGAGGATGATTTTACGTGATCTAAATTTTTTTAATGGATCATAAAATATGTTTTTAGTTGTTGGTGAGTACACCCGTGCTTAGCATGGGTTATTGTGGTAGTTTTGGAATATGTTGCTTAAATTTTTTATTGTGGTCGGGTTGGTGTGATATCATTAAAGAAATAAGAATGACACTGGTGCACTTTTATATCACTTGGCCAAAAGCCCAAAACAATCTATCTTCTTCAACCTTGGACCATTTTCAAAATCATTTCATTCCAAAACATTGTCATGTTATCCCTCGAAAAAAGTTACCCGGGGGGGGGGGGGGCGCTGAAATTTTCTAGTTCTGTGAGACTCCATAAATCCATGAGATTTTGGATATGCTCTCACTTCACTCTCATTATATCACAATTATCTACACTAACTCAAACCACCAATAGGCTATGGTAAATCAATAAATATGTATCCTTTTACTATGTAAATCCCTTGCCTTCTCATCATTTGCTCAAATATATAAAACCAAGAATTTATTGGAAAAGAAGACGAAAGGATTCTAGCAGCATATGGAAACCAAACCTTGAAAGTTTGAACACAAACTTTGGAAATGAAGGGTGCAGATGCACTACATATTATGTTTTAGAAAAACTGATTTTAATCTCTCTCAAGCATTTTCTGAGAGGAATTTTGTGTTGATATATATAGAACAGTTTACAATGATTGGGATAGATACAAGAGTTTCAAAACTTTCAAAATATAACATTTTGTAGCTTTCATCTTGTTGGAAAAATGATTAAGAGCACCACTACAACTTTGAGCCAAAAACTAAGTGAGACCCACTTATTCTTTTGGGTGGGTATATATGGGAATGTAATCTACTCCATGAGTAGATTAAGGACATGTATTGAGTTGCTCTAATCCATTAAGGAGTAAATGAGAAATTGCCTCCTAGACAACACTACTTGAACATGTTAAACATGGAAACAAAAGGAAGTGGTGAACTTGCTTCCCACATTGCTTGGGAGCAAAACATTCCTTGGGTATAAATATGCTTACCTTGGTAGTATAAGATGAGCCCCAAGGGGCATCCCACTTTTGTGGAGGAGGGAGGACCTAGAGCAAGGTAGGGTCACCACCACACGCGCGCGCGGCCCGCCCCACACCGGGTCGGGCCGGGGCTTGGGCTTCACGTGCGAGTTGGGCCTGGCTACTACCCATTTATTATTTTTGGAGAAATTTTATTTAATAAAATTTTTCTTTTTTGAAAATAGGATGTGTCCTTAGTGGTGTGTCCATTCACTTTTGAAAGGGTGTGTCCTGAGTCCCATCCCAAGAGATGTGTCCTAAGAAGGTGCATCTGCTCATCTGAATAGTCACTGTTCTGAACATATGCAACCCCATGAAAGAGTCCTGAAACAGACTATATAAAGCATCTTGTCCATGCAATTTTAAACCATTCCATTCATTGTTGTTGCATTGCTTTTTCGAGTTATCCTCCTCATAGTTAAGAGGGAGTCCTGTTGCACTTGTTGGTTCGCCTGTCACACAGTTTGTAGTGCTGTAACTGTTGTGAGACCGATCATTGTATACTGGGAGACAAACGCTGTTGAAGCTTGTGAGCACCATTGCGGGGGCGAAATTTGTCTTAAAGACATAGTGTTAAACACCAGCCTTGATCAATCTTCTTCTGTGAATTTCTGAAATTCATAACTTCAACTACAGAGTACTATTTTTTGCCTTCAAACAGTAAGTGAATTTCCATTACAAGATTACATTATGTAGTTTTGATTTACTGTTATTTTGTTTCACTGTTGTAAGGAACTCTTTCCTAAATACAAAACTGTTACTATATGTACTCAGAAGTCAATATGGTTGGCAACACCAGAGAATGGTGGGTGGACACAGGGGCCACTCGACATGTTTGTTCTATTAAAGAAATGTTCTCCACTTATCAAGCATCAACCGGAGAACAACTCTTCATGGGCAACTTTGCCACTTCTAAGGTTGAAGGCCTAGGACAGGTGGTATTGAAGATAACTTCTGGAAAGGAACTCACCCTCAACAGTGTGCTGCATGTACCTGATATTCAAAAGAATTTGGTATCTGGCTCACTACTGAGTAAGAAGGGTTTCAAACTGGTATTTGAGTTGGATAAGTTTGTACTTACTAAATCTGGGATGTACGTGGGAAAAGGGTACATGAGCGATGGGCTCTTCAAGATGAATGTAATGACTATAATTCCTAATAAGAAAAAGTCTTCTACTTATATGCTTGAGTCTTCTAATTTGTGGCATGGTAGATTAGGTCATGTTAACTATGATGCTATGTGTAGATTAGTTAATTTGGAATGTCTGCCTAAATACAATTTTGATTCAAATATTAAATGTGAAACATGAGTAGAAGCTAAACTTACTAGAACTTCTTTCCATTCAATTGAACGAAGTTCTGAACCCATTCAGTTAATTCATTCTAATATATGTGACCTAAAGTTTGTTCAAACTAAAGGTGGCAAGAAATATTTTCTTACATTTATTGATGACTGAACAAGATACTATTATGTTTACTTAATGAGAAGTAAAGATGAGGCCTTGAAAATGCTCAAACATTACAAGAATGAGGTTGATAATCAACTTGATAAGAAAATCAAGGTAATAAGAAGCGATAGAGGGGGTGGATATGAATCACCTTTTGGTGAATTCTGTTCACAGCATGGTATTATACACCAAACTACTGCTCCTTGTTCACCTTAGCAAAATGGTGTTGCTGAAAGGAAAAACAAAACTTTAAAAGAAATGATGAATGCTATGTTAATAAGTTTTGGATTACCTCAGAATTTGTGGGGGGATGCTATCCTCTCTGCAAATTATATTCTCAATCGAATACCTCAAAAGAAAACCAATAAGACACCCTACGAACTGTGGAAAGGCAGAATGCCTACCTACAAATACATGAAAGTGTGGGGGTGTTTGGCTAAAATGGCGGTTTCTATACCTAAAAAGGTTAATATAGGACCAAAGACAGTAGACTGTGTATTCATTGGGTATGCTCATAATAGCAGTGTGTATCGGTTTCTAATTTACAAGTCTGAGATTCCCGATATGCATCTTAACACTATTATTGAGTCAAGGACTGTATCATTCTTCGAACATGTTTTTCCTTACAAACCATTGCAGGAAACAAGTTCTCCTAAAAGAACTCATGATATTGTTAGTAGCAGTACTCAAAACCAATGAAAGATTGATGAACCTAGACGGAGTAAGAGGGCTAGAACATCCAAAACGTTTGGTTTAGATTTTCTAACATTTCTGTTGGAAGATGAGCCTCAAAGCTTTTAAAAAAGCAGTGTCCTGTCCTGAGGGATCATATTGGAAAGAGGCTATAAACAGTGAAATTGAATCCATTTTTCAAAATCATACATGGGAACTAGTGGATCTTCCACAAGGTTGCAAAACTCTTGGATGCAAGTGGATGTTCAAGAGAAAGATGAAATCAAATGGATCAATCGATAAGTATAAGGCCAGACTTGTTGTTAAAGGGTACAAACAAAAAGAAGGCTTGGACTATTTCGATACTTTTTCACCAGTGACAAGAATAACATCCATTCGAATGTTAAGTGCAATCACTGCTAC
The DNA here is from genome assembly GCA_038049695.1 of Cinnamomum chago. Taxonomy (NCBI): domain Eukaryota; kingdom Viridiplantae; phylum Streptophyta; class Magnoliopsida; order Laurales; family Lauraceae; genus Cinnamomum; species Cinnamomum chago. The sequence goes on from CP142459.1 coordinate 16,974,497, forward strand.
ACACAATTTCGAGATACATCAAATGGATGTAAAGACTGTTATGTTTTTGTTTGTTGAAATTTGATGGACTCTATCGTTTTCACTGTCAAATGATCACACACTCATGCATCTTAGTTTGGACTTTGAAATCTAAGTTTCTAGCTTGCATTTGCATTTGATTTTCAAATGATTTAATCATGCATGTTTTAGAACTTAAAATGCACTTTTGAAAACCTAGTTCCTCATGCATATTTTTGGAAAATCGAGTTAGACATCTAAGTTTGTGATATGCATACATTCCTCATTTTTAGAATCTTGTTATTATGGTTAAATCAAACTGGCCATGAGTTTCAAGTTTCATCTTTGGAAAATTGCAATTTTTGCAGGAACTCATCCCAGGCCAGTTTACCCGGTCGACCGACCCCTGCACCCGGTCGACCGAGCCAACTAGCCGTTGAGGTTTATGGCCAGTATACCTGGTTGACCGGGGAAACTAGCCGTTGGCTAATATGACCATTGGGCCCGGTCGACCCGAGGGTCATCGGGTAGACCGAGCCAACTAGCCGTTGGACTATTTTTTCTATAAAAGTTCATTTCATTCCTTTCTTTCTAGAGGCTTGTTAAATGAATCTTTGGAACCATATTGAAGCCTAAGAAAGAGAAATAAGCTAAGAAAGCTAGAGGGCTATTGGAAATCAAAATGTTTGAGATTTAAAGGTATATCTTTCAAGTTTAGATTGATTTCCATTCCATTTAAAATCCATGCATGTTTAACTCTTTGTAACTTCATGCTTTCATGATTTCTAGTTTTAACTAAGTTGTTTTGCAAACACCAAATCACTTATTCATATTAGATTGTTTTACAAACACTTATGTCTCAATCACATGTGTTTTAGTCTTTAAACTTCATACAACTTGTGTAGTATGTCTTTTTAAGTTGTTTTGAGTATTTTATGTGATTAGCTCATCTCTTTAATCATCATTTTCTGTACTTAGATTTTCAAATGCATCAAACTTCATTTAAGAGGTTCACTTTAGAAATTGATTGAAGTAAACATTCATACACTTTGAGCACACACCTTAGCTATTTGTTTGTGTATTTTTGTATTTTGTTTTAAACTTTCATATCAGCCTATTTAAGAGGCAAAATATTGAGCTTAAATTATATCTCTTTGAGTGTTTGTGTAGACACTTCTTTGAGAGAAATCTTTCATATTGTAAAGGTTATTGCTTAGCCTAATAAAAACATAGTGTATAGGTTATTGCTTAAGCCTTGGAAAAGCATTTTGTAAAGGTTATTGCTCAGCCTAGAAAAGAACATTGATAGGTTGTTGTTTAGCCTAGAAAAAAATCGTTGTAAAGGTTATTGCTTAGCCTTTTGAAAAACATAGATAGTGGAAATTTGGTGGGGTGTTAGTTCACAAGCCGGTAGTGGATGTAGGCATTGAGGCAGAACCACTATAAATCATTGTGTGATGGTGTATGCATGTGGTGATTGTTTTTGTTAGTTTCCGTATTTTGTTTGGTAATCATCACTAGTGGCTAGTTAATTTTAAAGAAATTAAAATTTGGCTTAATTGGTCACTAACTTGTAGCTCACCCTATTCACCCCCCCTCTAGGGTTATGATCCTAGACTTTCAAAGACAGCTTTTCTAAATGGTGAATTAGACGAGGAGATATATATGGAACAACCAGAAGGGTTTAATGTTCCAAGTCAAACTAAGAAAGTTTATCGGCTTATCAAATCTCTATATGGATTAAAACAAGCACCAAAGTAGTGGCATGAGAAATTTGACAGTTTGATGATGTCAAATGGGTTTATGATCAATGAATGTGACAAATGTGTATATGTGAAGAACACTAACAATGGCTATGTCAATATTTGTTTATATGTTGATGATTTGCTCATTATAAGTAGTACTGATGATATCATTCAAGCTACTAAGAGAATGTTAAACAATAAGTTTAACATGAAAGATTTAGGTGTTGTAGATGTCATACTAGGGATAAAAATCTCTAAAACATTAGATGGACTGATATTATCTCACTCACACTATATTGAGAAAATACTCAAAAAATATAATCAATATAATAGCAATTCAGTGAGGACACCTATAGATATTAGTATCCATTTATCCAAGAATAATGGAAAATGCATATCACAACGAGAATATGCACAAATAATTGGTAGCATAATGTATGAGATGAATTGCACTCGTCCTGACATTGCATATGCTGTTAGTAAATTGAGTAGATACACAAGTAACCCAAGATCATACCACTGGAAGGCCTTAGTTCGGGTTCTAAGATATTTAAAATACACCCAAAACTATGGTTTACAATACTCTAAATATCCAACTGTACTTGAAGGCTATTGTGATGCCAACTGGATATCAGATATCAAAGATTCAAAGTCCACAAGTGGATATTTAGTTACATTTGGTGGTGCAGCGGTATCATGGAAATCTTCTAAACAAATCTGCATTGCTAGATCCACTATGGAATCTCAGTTTATTGCATTGGATAAAGCTGGTGAAGAAGCTGAGTGGCTTCGTCAATTCCTAGAAGATATTCCAATGTGGTCAAAACCTGTGCCTCCTATCTGCGTTCATTGCGATAGTCAATCTGCAATTGAAAGGGCACAGAGTAAAATATATAACGGTAAGTCTTGACATATTCGTCGAAGGCATAATACCGTGAGACAACTGTTCTCTAATGACATTATTGTTAGGTTCTTATTTGTTACAATTTTGATGGATGCACATTTACTTTCACTATCAAATGATCACACACTCATGCTCATAGTTTTTGACTTTGGAAATCTAGGATTCTTTCATACATGTGCATATGTTTTTGAAATGAATTTGATTCATGCATGTTTTAGAATCCAAACTCTTTTGAAAACCTAATTCTTTGTGCATTATTTTTGGAAAATCAAATTGAGTTTTTAGGTTTGTGTTATGCATATATATTTCATTTTTAGAATCATTTTAGTATGCATAATACACACTGGCCTTGAGTTCCAAAGTGCATCTTTAGGATTTTGAAAAATCAGCAGAACTCTTCCCAGGCCAGTTTGGTCGGTCGACCCGCCCCTGTGCCAGGTCGACTGGCCCAACTAGCCTGCTGGAAAATGGGCCAGTGTACCCGGTCGACCGGCCAGGCCCAGGTCGACCGGGCATATAGCCGTTGGGCCATTTTGACCGTTGGACCAGGTCGACCCGGGGGTCATGGGGTTGACCTGGCCAACTAGCCGTTGGACTGTTTTTTCATTTAAAGTCCATTCTATTCCATCCTTACAAGGGGCTTGATTTTTGAATCTTTGAGACTCCATTGAAGTCAAGGGAAGTGGAATAAGCCAAGAAGGCTAGAAGACCATTGGAAATCAAATGTTGTGTTTTTAAATAGGTATATCTTACTTATCATTTTGATTTCCATTCAAATTAGAATCAATCCATGTTTAAATCTTTGTAGTTTCATAAATGCATAATGTCTAGCTTTGAAAGGGATGTTTAGCAAACTCATTATCATCTTTAGAATATTAAGAATGGTTTGCAAACTCTCTTGTCTAAATCACATGTGTTCTTAGACTTTAATATTCATACAAGTTGTTTTAGTTCATTGCCATAAGTTGTTTGAATCTTTCATGTGATTAGCATTTATCTTCAATCATCATCTTCTAAGCTTTGATTTTAAATCGCAACAAGCATTCATTTAAGAGCTCCATTGTAGAAATTGATTGAAGTAAAGCATTCATACACTTGTGCACACCCACTTTAGCTTATTTTAGTGTATGTTTGTAATTTGAATTACACTTTCATATCAGCCTATTTAAGAGGCATTTTATTTGAGCTTAAATTGTATCTCTTAGAGTGTTTTTGAAGAGACACCTTCTTAGAGAAAAATCTTCATTTGTAAAGGTTATTGCTTAGCCTTAGAAAAGCACATTGTAAAGGTTATTGCTTAGCCTTGAAAAGCATCTTGTAAAGGTTGTTGTTGAGCCTAGAAAAACAACATTGTAAAGGTTATTGCTTAGCCTAGTAAAAAGCATAATTAGTGGAAATCCGGTGAGGTGATTGGATCACAAGCCGGTAGTGGACGTAGGCATTGAGGCCGAACCACTATAAATCTTTGTGTAGTGGTGTTTACTTGTGGTGATTGTTTTATTAGCTTCCGCATCTTGTTTGGTAAATCATCCCATGTGACTAGTTTATCTTAAAGAAATAAAATTGGTCTAAATTGGTCATATTTGTAGCACACCCTATTCACCCCCCCTCTAGGGTTAGGATTCCAGGAGTTTCAATTATGACGATTGAGTACATAAAGTCTATAGATAACATTGCTGATCCTTTTACCAAAGGTTTAGCGAGAGAGCAAGTAAATCGTTCATTGAGGGGAATGAGCTTATTGCCATAATGGAAACCCTACCTAGTTGACTAGAGATCCCAAGATCTAGGTTCAAAGGGACAACCGAATTGTGTGTGACTTAACGATGTCACTATGGAGATAAAATCTCTTGCTCATTCCTATGATATTAATAGTGATACCTACAGCGGTAATTAGGATAAGAAAAGCTTTTAATGATTCTTATATCTTGGCTAATCAGATGGGGCATAGCAGGATACTCTTAATAAGAATCACCTATGTGAGTGTGAACTGGGCCGATTCTATGAGAATAATAAGGCTAAATTATCTAAAGCACTCATGAAACCAGGCTTTGTTTAGGGCCAAAATGAACACAATCTATGAGAACCAATAGTGTTCGGAAAGACTCTGTGTGAACTCTATTATCTCGGTTTACGCAAAAGGCTGAACAGTTCAAGACATCGTGTTCACTGTTTAACCAGTAAATCCAATAGTACTTCACAAGGGAAGGTTCAAAGCCACAAGCTACCTTTCTCTATACAGAAGATTTCTAATTGTACTCTTTCTATGTGTCTGCATATCATTTCATTGCTTTCAGTTAATTTCATTCATGTGGAGGATTGTTGGAAAAATGGCTAAGAGCACCACTAGCTTTTTTGTCAACTTTGAGCCAAACACTAAGCGAGACCCACTTATTCTTTTGGGTGGGAATACATGGGATTGTAATCTACTCCATGAGTAGATTAACGACATGTATTAAGTTGCTCTAATCCATTAAGGAGTGAATGAGAAATTGCCTCCTAAACACCACTACTTGAACATGTTAAACATGAAAACAAAAGGAAGTAGTGAACTTGCATCCCACATTGCTTGGGAGCAAAACATTCCTTGGGTATAAATATGCTTACCATGGTAGTATAAGATGAACCCCAAGGGGCATCCCACTTTTGTGGAGGAGGGAGGACCTAGATCAAGGTAGGGTCACCACCACACACGCGCGCGCCCCGCCCCACTATGAATGCAAAGATGAATGCTCAATGTGTATGTATGATGTCCTCAATCAATTTGAAAATGAAAGCTCATAAATGTATGCCTAAGGCTTTTGAAAGTTTTAGCTCATAAAAACATTTATGATTGAGGAAAGAATGCAAGTCACATGTTAAAAATAACTTGTAAAATATATACATTTTTATCCTAAACAAGTTGTGAAATTCTAAGTACAAAACATGTGATGCATAGGGATGTCAATCAAATTAACAATGTAGCTCAAAACATAAAAATAGATTTGATTGAAATTAGGGGACAAATCATATGTATTTATAAATTCAACTTGAATATGATATACCTATCAAAGAAAGGCAAGTTGTGAAACTTTAAAACAAAGATACATATGATTTGTGAAGTTGTTGAATCCAAAACATAAGATAGATTTGAAAGTGATTTTCTTATGATGAAAAACAACAACCAAATATTCAACCAAGTATAGGAATCATGTTACATATAATTTCTAAGATTTTTCCATTAACACGATTTACTTAAATATACCAATTTAAGTACTACTTGGATTGAATCAATGGTGATGCATCCAAAACAATAAATCAATTCAAAACATAAACATGTTAAGGACACAACAAATCATAGTTTATCATGCTACAAAAGATTTACCAAAAATAAAGCAAAGCATGAAAACATATGATTAAGAAAAGTAAAGCTTACTTAGAGATTTAACTTCATTAATCCAAGCTTTAACTTTCCTAATGACCCCTTTCACCCCTTAGCTCATTCCCCTTTGATTGGCCTCAAAACCACTCAAAGATGGCCGAAAAATCCGAACTTTTGGCAAAGGAATGAACTAGTATTTATAGTAAAAAACAACCCAACGGCTAGTCCCTGGTCGACCCCATGAACCCCGGGTCGACCTGGCCTTCACAACGGTCATAAAACTGATCGTTTGACAGGAGCCTCAACGGCTCTTTCCCGGTCGACCTGGTCCACTGTTGGGCCGGTCGACCAGGCACACTGCGGGTCGACCTGGGCCTGGGACCAAAATTCCCTAATTTTGCATTTTTCAAAGTATTTTCTTGAGGGAACTTTTGGGCCATTGAATCAAGCTTGGAATCATGTTTTAAATCAAACTAAGATGTTTAAAAACATTAAACATAAAAATCCTAAAATGATTTGAAAGATTTAAAACTCATAGGCTTGCTTGATTCATAAAACTTCTTTTCAAATTAAAATGCATCCAAGTTTAAAAACAACACATGCATAAATCAATATTTTTACAAATCTTAAAAACAATGCATGTATAAATTTAGATTTCAAGTTTTTCCAAATCAATGCATATGTGTGTAAATCAAATGATGCTAGAATGATAATGCATCCATCAAATTGCAATACATAAAATTCCTAACAAAACCCCCTCTAAGGAAGATGTTGAGTCAGCCTTAAACTCTAAGGAGTTGAAGAAAAATGTTGCAACTGAAAACAATGACAATTCTGGGGAGGGGTTTGGTAGTGCGTGGCAAAACAGAGAAGGGAGAGCAGAATTGAAGAGGCCGATCTAGGTCAAAATAAAAAACTAGAAACTTAAAGTGCTTCAAACGTCACAAGGAATGGAGCTTTAGAAGAGATTGTCCAGAGCGTAAGGGGATTGAGAAATCTGATTCTAGGGAATTTGCTGGGGTTGCAATCGATGTTGCAGAGAGTTATTCTAATGGTGCAAATGTTCCTTAATTTACTGTACATCATTAACTCTCTTACGAATCGCTTATATCTGAAGTAGCGATTGTTCACATTACAAATGCTGGAAGGTACGTCTGTTTGAACCCACCTTGAATCTTATACGAAAGCTGTTGTATCTTGAAAACATAGATGATAAAATTAATGATGAGGACAAAGCCATCTTGTTGCTATGTTCTTTTCCACCCACGTATAAGAACTTTGTTGATACCATGATTTATGGTAGAGTAACTCTTTCTAAGGAAGATTTTGAGTCAGCCTAGAACTCTAAGGAGTTGTAGAAAAAGGTTACAACTGAAAACAATGATAGTTCTGGTGAGGGGTTTGGTAGCGCGTGGCAAAACAGAGAAGAGAGAGCAGAATAAAAGATTACGATCTAGGTCAAAATCAAAACCTAGAAAATTAAAGTGCTTCAAATGTCACAAGGAATAACACTTTAGAAAAGATTGACCCGAGCGTAGAGGGAATGAGAAATCTGATTCTGGAGAAGTTGCCAGAGTTACAACCGATGTTACAGAGAGCAACTCTAATGGTGCCGAAGTTCCTTCATTTACTGTACATCATTAAGTCTCTTACGAATCAGCTTATATATGAAGTAGCGATAGTTCACATTACAAATGCAGGAAGGTACGTCTGTTTCAACGTACCCACCATGATTCTTTTACGAAAGCTGTTGTATCTTGAAAAGAAAGATGTTAAAATTAATGATGAGGACTAAGCCATCATGTTGCTACGCTCTTTGCCACCCCCGTATGAGAACTTTGTTGATACCATGATTTATGGTAGAGAAACACTTTCTAAGGAACATGTTGAGTCAGCCTTGAACTCCAAGGAGTTGAAGAAGAAGGTTGCAACTGAAAACAATCATAGTTCTGTTGAGGGCTTTGGTAGCGCGTGGTGAAACAGAGAAGAGAGTGCAGAATAGAAGAGGCCGATCTAGGTCAAAATAAAAAAACTAGAAAATTAAAGTGCTTCAAATGTCACTTGGAATGGTTCTTTAGAAAAGATTGACCAGAGGTTAAAGGGAACGAGAAATATGATTCTGGAGAAGTTGTCGGAGTTGCAATCGATGATGCAAAGAGTAATTCTGATGGTGCAGAAGTTCTTTCATTTACTGTACATCATGAAGTTTCTTATGAACCGCTTGTTTCTGAAGAAGAGATCGTTCACCTTACAAATGCAGGAAGGTACATCTGTTTCAACCCACCTTGATTCTTTTATGAAAGCTGTTGTATCTTGAAAAGTAGTTGTTAAAAATAATGATGAGGACTGAGCCATCATGTTGCTATGTTCTTTGCCACCCTCGTATGAGAACTTTGTTGATACCATGATTTATGGTAGAGAAATTCTTTCGAAGGAAGATGTTGAGTCAGCTTTGAACTCTAAGAAGTTGAAGAAAAAGGTTGCAACTGAAAACAATGATAGTTTTGGTGAGGGGTTTTGTAGCGCGTGGCAAAACAGAGAAGAGAGAGCGCAATAGAAGAGGACGATCTAGGTCAAAATAAAAAACTAGAAAATTAAAGTGCTTCAAACTCACAAGGAATGACGCTTTAGAAAAGATTGTCTAGAGCGTAAAGGGAATGAGAAATCTGATTCTGGAGAAGATTCTGGTGTTGCAATCGATGTTGCAGATAGTAATTCTAATGGTGCAGGCGTTATTTCATTTATTATACGTCATGAAGTCTCTTACGAATCGCTTATATTCGAAGAGGCGATTGTTCTTCTTTCAAATGTAGGAAGGTACGTCTGTTTCAACCCACATTGATTCTTTTACGAAATCTGTTGTATCTTGAAAACATAGATGTTAAAATTAATGATGTGGACGGAGCCATCATGTTGCTATGCTCTTTGGCACCCCCGTATGAGAACTTTGTTGATACCAAGATTTATGGCAGAGAAACTCTTTCTAAAGAAGATGTTGAGTTAGCCTTGAACACTAAGGAGTTGAACAAAAGGTTGCAACTGAAAACAATGATAGTTCTGGTGAGGGGTTTGGTAGCACGTGGGAAAACAGAGAGGAGAGAGCAGAATAGAAGAGGCCGATCTTGATCAAAATAAAAAACTAGAAAATTAAATTATTTTAAATGTCACAAGGAATGGCACTTTATAAAAGATTTTCCAGAGCGTAAAGGGAATGAGAAATCTGATTCTGGTGAAGTTGCCGGAGTTGCAATCGATGATGCAAAGAGTTATTCTGATGGTGCAGAAGTTCTTTCATTTACTGTACATCATGAAGTTTCTTATGAACCGCTTGTTTCTGAAGAAGAGATCGTTCACCTTACAAATGCAGGAAGGTACGTCTGTTTGAACCCACCTTGATTCTTTTATGAAAGCCGTTGTATCGTGAAAACATAGTTGTTAAAATTAATGACGATGACCAAGCCATCATGTTGCTATGTTCTTTGCCACCGCCGTATGACAACTTTGTTGATACCATGATTTATGGTGGAGAAACTCTTTCTAAGGAAGATTTTGAGTCAGCCTTGAGCTCTAAGGAGTTGAAGAAAAATGTTGCAACTGAAAACAATGATAGTTCTGGTGAGGGGTTTGGTAGCGCGTGGCAAAACAGAGAGGAGAGAGCAGAATAGAAGTGGCCGATCTAGCTCAAAATAAAAAACTAGAAAATTAAATTGCTTCAAATGTCACAAGGAATGGCACTTTAGAAAAGATTGTCCCGAGCGTAAAGGGAATGAGAAATCTGATTCTGGAGAAGTTGCCGGAGTTACAACCGATGTTGCAGAGAGTAATTCTAATGTTGCAAAAGTTCCTTGCATTTAATGTACATCATTAAGTGTCTTACGAATCGGTTATATCTGAAGTAGCGATTGTTCACATTACAAATGCAGGAAGGTACGTCTGTTTCAATCTACCTTGATTCTTTTACGAAAGCTGTTGTATCTTGAAAACATAGATGTTAAAATTAATGATGAGGACAAAGCCATCATGTTGCTATGTTCTTTGCCACCCCTGTATGAGAACTTTGTTGATACCATGATTGATGGAAGAGAAGCTCTTTCTAAGGAAGATTTTGAATCAACCTTGAACTCTAAGGAGTTGAAGAAAAAGGTTGGAACTGAAAACAATGATAGTTCTGGTGAGGGGTTTGGTAGCGCGTGGCAAAGTAGAGAAGAGAGGCAGAATAGAAGAGGATGATTTATGTCAAAATTAAAAACTAGAAAATTAAAGTGCTTCAAATGTCACAAGGAATGACACTTGAGAAAAGATTATCTAGAGCGTAAAGGGAATGAGAAATCTGATTATGGAGAAGTTGCCGGAGTTGGAACTGATGTTGTAGATAGTAATTCTAATGGTGCAGACGATCTTTCATTTACTGTACATGATGAAGTCTCTTACGAATCGCTTGTATCAGAAGTAGCGATAGTTCACATTACAAATGCATGAAGGTATGTCTGTTTCAACCCACCATGATTCTTTTATGAAAGCTGTTGTATCTTGAAAAGAAAGATGTTAAAATTAATGATGAGGACTAAGCCATCATGTTGCTACGCTCTTTGCCACCCCCGTATGAGAACTTTGTTGATACCATGATTTTTGGTTGAGAAACGCTTTCTAAGGAACATGTTGAGTCAGCCTTGAAATCCAAGGAGTTGAAGAAAAATGTTGCAACTAAAAACAATCATAGTTCTGCTGAGGGGTTTGGTAGCGCGTGGCGAAACAGAGAAAAGAGTGCAAAATAGAAGAGGCCGATCTAGTTCAAAATAAAAAACAAGAAAATTAAAGTGCTTCAAATGTCAAAAGAAAAGACACTTTAGAAAAGATTGGCCTAAGGTTAAAGGGAATGAGAAATATGATTCTGGAGAAGTTGTCGGAGTTGCAATCGATGATGCAGAGAGTAATTCTGATGGTGTAGAAGTTCATTCATTTACTGTACATCATGAAGTTTCTTATGAACCGCTTGTTTCTGAAGAAGCGATTGTTCACCTTACAAATGCAGGAAGGTACGTCTGTTTCAACCCACCTTGATTCTTTTATGAAAGCTGTTGTATCTTGAAAACATAGTTGTTAAAAATAATGATGAGGACTGAGCCATCATGTTGCTATGTTCTTTGCCACCCCCATATGAGAACTTTGTTGATACCATGATTTATGGTAGAGAAATTCCTTCTAAGGAAGATGTTGAGTCAGCCTTGAACTCTAAGGAGTTGAAGAAAAAGGTTGCAACTAAAAACAATGATAGTTCTGGTGAGGGGTTTGGTAGCGCGTGGCAAAACAGAGGAGAGAGCGGAATAGATGAGGACGATCTAGGTCAAAATAAAAAACTAGAAAATTAAAGTGCTTCAAATGTCACAAGGAATGGCACTTTAGAAAAGATTGTCCAGAGCGTAAAGGGAATGAGAAATCTAATTTTGGAGAAGTTTCCGGTGTTGCTACCGATGTTGCAGATAGTAATTCTAATGGTGCAGACGTTATTTCATTTACTCTACATCATGAAGTCTCTTACGAATCGCTTGTATTCGAAGAGGCGGTTGTTCATCTTACAAATGCAGGAAGGTACGTCTGTTTCAACCCACCTTGATTCTTTTACGAAATCTATTGTATCTTGAAAACATAGATGTTAAATTTAGTGATGTGGATGGAACCATCATGTTGCTATGCTCTTTGCCACCCTCGTATGAGAACTTTGTTGATACCATGAATTATGGCAAAGAAACTCTTTTTATAGAAGATGTTGAGTCAGCCTTGAACTCTAAGGAGTTGAAGAAAAAGGTTGCAACTGAAAACAATGATAGTTCTGGTGAGGGGTTTCGTAGCACGTGGCAAAACAAAGAAGAGAGAGCAGAATAAAAGTGGCCGAGCTCGGTCAAAATAAAAAACTAGAAAATTAAAGTGCTTCAAATGTCACAAGGAATGGCACTTTAGAAAAGGTTTTCTAGAGCGTAAAGGGAATGAGAAATCTGATTCTGGTGAAGTTGCCGGAGTTGCAACCGATGTTGCAGAGAGTAATTCTAATGGTGCAGAAGATCTTTCATTTACTGTCCGTGATGAAGTCTCTTACGAATCGCCTGTATATGAAGAAGCGATTATTCACCTTACAAATTTAGGAAGGTACGTCTGTTTCAACCCACCTTGATTCTCTTACGAAAGCTGTTGTATCTTGAAAACATAGCTGTTAAAATTAATGATGAGGTCCAAGCCATCATGTTGCTATGTTTTTTGCCACCCCCGTATGACAACCTTGTTGATACCATGATTTATGGTAGAGAAACTCTTTCTAAGGAAGATTTTGAGTCAGCCTTGAACTCTAAGGAGTTGAAGAAAAAGGTTGCAACTGAAAACAAAGATACTTCTAGTGAGGGGGTTGGTAGCGCGTGACAAAACAGAGAAGAGAGAGCAGAATAGAAGTGGCCAATCTTGCTCAAAATAAAAAACTAGAAAATTAAAGTGCTTCAAATGTCACAAGGAATGACACTTTAGAAAAGATTGTCCTGAGCGTAAAGGGAATGAGAAATCTGATTCTGGAGAAGTTGCTGGAGTTACAACCGATGTTACAGAGAGTAATTCTAATGGTGCAAAAGTTCTTTCATTTAATGTACATCATCAAGTCTCTTACGAATCGGTTATATTTGAAGTAGCGATTGTTCACATTACAAATGTAGGAAGGTACGTCTGTTTCAATCCACCTTAATTCTTACGAAAGCTGTTGTATCTTGAAAACATAGATGTTAAAATTAATGATGAGGACAAAACCATCATGTTGCTATGTTCTTTGCCACCCCTGTATGAGAACTTTGTTGATACCATTATTGATGGAAGAGAAACTCATTCTAAGGAAGATTTTGAGTCAGCCCTTGAACTCTAAGGAGTTGAAGAAAAAGGTTGGAACTGAAAATAATGATAGTTCTGGTGAGGGGTTTGGTAGCGCGTGGCAAACTAGAGAAGAGAGGCAGAATAGAAGATGACGATTTAGGTCAAAATAAAAAACTAGAAAATGAAAGTACTTCAAATGTCACAAGGATTGGCACTTTAGAATCGATTATCCAGAGCGTAAAGGGAATGAGAAATCTGATTCTTGAGAAGTTGCCGGAGTTGGAAGCGATGTTGCAGAGAGTAATTCTGATGGTGCAGAAGTTCTTTGATTTACTGTACATCATGAAGTTTCTTATGAACCGCTTGTATCTGAAGAAGCAATTGTTCACCTTGCAAGTGCAGGAAGGTATGTTTGTTTCAACCCACCTTGATTCTTTTATGAAAGTTGTTGCATCTTGAAAACATAGATGTTAAAATTAATGATGAGGACTGAGCCATCATGTTGCTATGTTCTTTGCCACCCCCGTATGAGAACTTTGTTGATACCATGATTTATGGTAGAGAAATTCTTTCTAAGGAAGATGTTGAGTCAGCCTTGAACTCTAAGGAGTTGAAGAAAAATGTTGCAACTGAAAACAATGATAGTTCTGGTGAGGGTTTCGTAGCGCGTTGTAAAACAGAGAAGAGAGAGCAGAATAGAAGAGGCCGATCTTGGTCAAAATAAAAAACTAGAAAATTAAAGTGCTTCAAATGTCACAAGGAATGACACTTTAGAAAAGATAGTCCATAGCGCAAAGGGAAAGAGAAGTCTGATTCTGGAGATGTTGTCGGAGTTGCAACCGATGTTGCAGAGAGTAATTATGATGGTGCAGAAATTCTTATATTTACTATACATCATGAAGTTTCTTATAAACCGCTTGCATATGAAGAAGCGATTGTTCACCTTACAAATGCAGGAAGGTACGTCTGTTTCAACCCACCTTGATTCTTTTATGAAAGCTGTTATATCTTGAAAACATAGATGTTAAAATTAATGATGAGGACTGAGCCATCATGTTGCTATGTTCTTTGCCACCCCCGTAGGAGAACTTTTTTGATACCATGATTTATGGTAGAGAAATTCTTTCTACGGAAGATGTTGAGTCAGCCTTGAACTCTAAGGAGTTGAAGAAAAAGGTTGCAATTGAAAACAATGATAGTTCTAGTGAGGGGTTTTGTAGCGCGTGGCAAAAGAAAGAAGAGTGAGCAGAATAGAAGAGGACGATCTAGGTCAAAATAAAAAATCAGAAAATTAAAGTGCTTCAAATGTCTCAAGGATTGACACTTTAAAAAAAATTATCCAGAGCGTAAAGGGAATGAGAAATCTGATTCTGGAGAAGTTGCCAAAGTTGGAAGCGATGTTGCAGATAGTAATTCTAATGGTGCAGACGATCTTTCATTTACTGTACCTGATGAAGTCTCTTACGAATCGCTTGTATCGGAAGAAACGATTGTTCACCTTACAAATGCAGGAAGGTACGTCTGTTTCAACCCACCTTGATTCTTTTACAAAAGTTGTTATATCTTGAAAGCATAGATGTTAAAAATAATGATGTGGACTGAGCCATCATGTTGCTATGCTCTTTGCGACCCCCGTATGAGAACTTTGTTGATACCATGATTTATGGTAGGGAAATTCTTTCTAAGGAAGATGTTGAGTCAGCCTTGAACTCTAAGGTGTTGAAGAAAAATGTTGCATCTGAAAACAATGATAGTTCAGGTGAGGGGTTGGTAGCGCGTGACAAAACAGAGAAGAGAGCAAAATAGAAGAGGCCGATCTCGGTTAAAATAAAAAACTAGAAAATTAAATTGCTTCAAATGTCACAAGGATTGACACTTTATAAAAGATTTTTCAGAGCGTAAAGGGAATGAGAAATCTGATTCTGGAGAAGTTGCCAAAGTTGGAAGCGATGTTGCAGATAGTAATTCTAATGGTGCAGACGATCTTTCATTTACTGTACCTGATGAAGTCTCTTACGAATCGCTTGTATCGGAAGAAACGATTGTTCACCTTACAAATGCAGGAAGGTACGTCTGTTTCAACCCACCTTGATTCTTTTACAAAAGTTGTTATATCTTGAAAGCATAGATGTTAAAAATAATGATGTGGACTGAGCCATCATGTTGCTATGCTCTTTGCGACCCCCGTATGAGAACTTTGTTGATACCATGATTTATGGTAGGGAAATTCTTTCTAAGGAAGATGTTGAGTCAGCCTTGAACTCTAAGGTGTTGAAGAAAAATGTTGCATCTGAAAACAATGATAGTTCAGGTGAGGGGTTGGTAGCGCGTGACAAAACAGAGATGAGAGAGCAAAATAGAAGAGGCTGATCTAGCTCAAAATCAAAAACTTGAAAATTAAAGTGCTTCAAATGTTACAAGGAATGAGACTTTAGAAAAGAATGTCCAGAGCGTAAGGGGAATGAGAAATCTGATTCTGGGGAATTTGCCGGAGCTGCAACCTATGTTGTAGAGAGTAATTCTAATGGTGCAGAAGTTCTTTCATTTACTGTACATCATGAAGTCTCTTACGAATAACTTGTATATGAAGTTGCGATTGTTCACCTTACAAATACAGGAAGGTACGTCTG
Source organism: Cinnamomum chago (assembly GCA_038049695.1). NCBI lineage: Eukaryota > Viridiplantae > Streptophyta > Magnoliopsida > Laurales > Lauraceae > Cinnamomum > Cinnamomum chago. The sequence continues at coordinate 16,989,980 of CP142459.1, forward strand.
TTTGAACCCACCTTGACTCTTTTACTAAAGCTGTTGTATCTTGAAAACATAGATGTTAAAATTAATGATGAGGACTAAGCCAACATGTTGCTATGCCCTTTGCCACCCTCGTATGAGAGCATTGCTGATACCATGATTTATGGTAGAGAAATTCTTTCTAAGGATGATGTTGAGTCAACCTTGAACTCTAAGGAGTTGAAGAAAAAGGTTGCAACTGAAAACAATGATAGTTCTAGTGAGGGACTTGGTAGTGCGTGGCTAAATAGAGAAGAGAGAGCAGAATAGAAGAGGCCGATCTTGGTCAAAATAAAAAACTAGAAAATTAAAGTGCTTCAAATGTCATAAGGAATGGCATTTTAGAAAAGATTGTCCCGAGCATAAAGGGAATGAGAAATTTGATTCTGGAGAAGTTGTCGGAGGTGCAACCGATGTTGCAAATGTGAGAACCCGACCCCTAATTTCCTGGATTAATGTTGTTTTATTTGTGGTTTAGTTTCTTTTTATGGGATTTGTGTTTGTTGGGTTGAGTTGTGAGCTAGAGTTGTTTTTCACAAGTTTTGGGGAGTTTTGAGTGCTTTTGTGATTAGTGGGACCCTTTGTGGGGTTCTTTTAGTTACTTTGCTCGTGATTGGGAGATTATTCGAAATTCCCGATAATTCTTGTTTTAGCCTCTTTTGACTTAGTTTGTTGAGCTCTACAACTTTCGTGCTCACTCCGTACCCATTCGAAGCTCCGAAAATCAGTTTTTCCACCCTTGGGGGCAAAATCAGTCTTTTCACATTGAATCTGGACCCAAATTTTGAGATCCCAGAACCATGCCAAAATTATACTTTTTGAAAACTAGATTTTATGAGAAACACTTTCCTCTTCTTTGTCGATCACATCCGAGGCCCAGAAATTGATGTTTTAGTCCTGACAAGTTTAAGTGATGGTGGGGCCCACACCCACCCTTTTATAAAAGGGACCAGCCCTTCTCTTCCTTTCCCATTCGTTCCAGCAGACTTGAGGGGGGAGGAACTTCAGTTGCATAGGGCATTTGCCCTTTTCTTCTTCTCTTTCTTGCTTCCTTTCACAAAACCCACCTCCAAACCTTGCAAAATAGAGATTGGAGCTCAACTTCTTCTTCTCCATCCTTTTAGCTTTCCATGGACACCATTATTGTACAAATCTCAGCTGAGTAGCCCCTATTTCAAGCTTCTTCTTGTTGATTGATGGCCCTAGAGGTAGGACTTCTTTCCATCTTCTATTCTTGAGCTATGGCTTGTTAGGAATTTTGTAGATTGTAATTTGATGGATGCATTATCATTCAAGCATCATTTGATTTACACACTTGCATTGATTTAGATAAACTTGAAATCTTATCTTACACATGCATTGTTTTTAAGATATTGATTTACGCATGATTTGTTTTTAAACTTGGATGCATTTTAAATTGGAAAGAAGTTTTAGAAATCAAGCTAGTCTATGAGTTTCAAATCTTTCAAAACGTTTTAGGCTTTTTATGTTTCATGTTTTAAAACCATTAGAATGATTTAAAACATGTATTCAAGCTTGGTTTAATGTCCCAAAAATCCCCACCAAGAAAAACTTTGAAAAATATGCTTTTTGGGATTTTTGGTCCCAGGGGGTCGACCCTGGGCCGGTCGACCGGCCACACTGTAGGTTGACTGGGTAAAGTGCCGTTGGCCATTTTTTCAAACGGTCTGTTTTTTTACCGTTGTGAAGGCCAGGTCGACCGGGAGACTAGCCGTTGGGCTGTTTTGGCTATAAATACTAGTTCTTTCCTTTGCCAAAGTTTGAGGATTTTTAGACCTTCCTTGAGAGGTTTTGAGGCAAATCAAAGGGGAATGAACTAAGGGAAGAAAGGGGTCATTTGAAAAGCTAAAGCTTGGTTTCATGAAGTTAAATTACAAGTAAGCTTTACTTTTCCTAATCATGTGTTTTCATGCCTTGCTCTAATTATTGGTAAATCTTTTTTGGCATGATAAACTATGATTTGTTGTGTCCTTAACATGTTTATGTTTTGAATTGATTTATTGTTTTGGATGCATCACCGTTGATTCAATCCAAGTAGTACTTTAATTGGTAAATCTAAGTAGATCATGTTAATGAAAGAATCTTTGAAATTATATGTAACATGATTCCTATACTTGGTTGAATCTTTGGTTGTTGTTTTTCATCATAAGAAAATCTCTTTCAAATCTATCTTATGTTTTGGATTCAACAACTTCACAAATCATATGTAGTTTTGTTTTAAAGTTTCACAACTTGCTTTGCTTTGATAGGTATATCATTTTCAAGTTGTATTTATAATTACATATGATTTGTCCCCTAATTTCAATCAAATCTATTTTTATGTTTTATGAGCTACATTATTGATTTGATTGACATCCCTATGCATCACATGTTTAGATCTAATTAATTTCATACAACTTGTGAGCCTTTGATTTTCATATCATTAACAAGTTGTTATATTTACATGTGACTTGCATTTTTTCCTCAATCATAAATGTTTTTATGAACTAAAACTTTCAAAAGCCTTAGGCATATATTATGAGCTTTTATTTTCAAAATGATTGAGGACATCACACACACATCATGAGCATGCATCTTTGCATTCATTTAGTGTTTGTGTGAGTTAGTTTTTCACTTTCATATCCGCCTAATTAAGAGGCATTGTAAAGAGCTAAATTGAATCTCCATCAAGTGTATTTTAGACACTACTTAGAGAGAAAACCAACCTTTTGGTTGAAGAGGTTATTGCTTAGCCTAAGAAAAGCATAATGTATAGGTTGATGTTAAGCCTTGAAAAACATCATTGTAAAGGTTATTGCTTAGCCTATTGAAAAGCATAAATAGTGGAAATCCGGTGGGGTGTTGGATCACAAGCCGGTAGTGGATGTAGGCATTGAGGCCGAACCACTATAAATCCTTGTGTGATGGTGCTTGCTTTGTGGTGATTGTTTTTGTAAGCTTCCGCATTTATTTGCTTAATCACCACTTGTGACTAGTTTAAATTAAAGAAGTTGAAATTGGTTAAAATTGGTCATAATTGAAGCTCACCCTCTTCACCCCCCCCCCTCTAGGGTTCGGATCCCCGGACTTTCATGGCTTTCCCTTAGGTTCTATTTCCTAGTTTGGTTTGAGCCCATTCCTTGTCTTTCATTGTTTGACCCATTTTAGGGTTTGGTTTGGGGGTTTTGCTTGTAGCTTTGGAGCTTGGATTTGGAAGAGTGTTTAAGCTTGATTTCTTGATTAGAAGACCCAAGGCAAGTGGATGAATGGATTGTTTTGATTATTGACATGTTTTGTGAGAAAAGCTTGATTCATTAATGGTTTTGATGATTTTAATAATTGTCTTTTGCTATGATTAATATTGATTTCGAATTGTGCTTATTGATGAGTCTATTTCTCTCTTTCTCATACTTGGAAATGTATTCATCATGTTGTCAAGATTTCAAATGGTTACACATAAATGAGTTTTCTCTACCTTGAGATTGATTGTGAATGTAAAGAATGGAAAGGGAGAAATTTGAAATGAGAAGAATGGAAGTGTTGAATGATGCATTTGAGGAGCTTTTTAGCTCATTTGATGTCTTGAAAACATTGGTTTATAGTTTTCATTATTTCTTATTAATAGCTCAATGGATCCTTGTGATTAATGGGTTTCTTCTCTCTTTGGTGATTGAATGTAAAAAGATGGAGGTGTTTGGGATGGATGTTTGTGAAATTTTGACGGTGTATGGGAGGTGCTTTTAGCTCATCTTACTATATGAGGATGAATGGGAATGAAGGGAAATGGTTTAAGGGAGAAAATGGCTCAAATCTGGTTACAGAAGGGCTTTTCCGCACCTAGCGGTCAGCCAGCGGTCACTTGTCGGCTAGCAGCGTGGTGATTGGTGGCTAACCGCCAGATAACCGCACAGCCGCAGTTACTTTTCCAGATATCTTGATTTCTTCCCCAAAGGGGTGGTCAGCCACACGGTTAGCCAGCGGCTAACCGCTAGCCAACCGAACCATTTCGGTTACTTTTCCATTAAGCTGCACTTTGTCAGGCCAACTGCGGTCAGCTAGCGGCTAACCGCTGAACCCAGCGGCGGCTAACCACGAGCTGACCGCTAGGTGACCGAAATAACCCAGAAACCCTGAAATGAAGAGAAATTGAAGGGGTTTCTATCCCAATCATTCGTGAACCCTTTTAGAGAATGATGGGGACTGTTCATCGGGAGATACATACGAAGCCCGTTTGAGAAGAAAACCATGTCACAAAGATTCATTGAAGTTTTGAATTCACAAAAGTGTATAAGGAGCCCGGAATGTCTTCAAATTCAAGGACCCCCATTCACCTTAAACAAAGCAGGAAATCTTTATTTTACCCGAAAGTGTATTAGTTCATTGTATTTCCTTATTCCCCAGACTTACATTACATGACTTGTTTTCCTGAAAGCATCGAAGTTACACTGGTAACAGTTACTTGTCCCGAAATATATTGCCCGACGTGAAATGACAGTTGTGCCTTGAGCATTCTTGCGCCGCCCGTTTATGTACTTGGACTCGATGTATTTCATATGTGTTTGATATTGTCATTTGACCTATGAGTCGGCACCACTAAGCTTGGATAACCTCGTTGATCTGATCCACTGACTTGGAGGTCCCCCTCTTGTCCCGCCAGCTGCAGTTTGGATCCCGCTACCCGGTTATTACCGTGGTCTTGTTCCGATACCGCAAATTGCTACTGTGGTTCCCGATGCCCGGCTCGCTGCCGTTGTCATGTATAGTATATGTATATGTATTTATAAGATCCATTGTTTCTCCTCACCTCAAGTGACTGAGATCAGTGCCTAGTTATTGCTCTATCACTTTGGTGATAGAGGACTTAGCTTCGTGTGGTTGCCATCTTGCTATTTCCCGATCCCTTGGATACCCTATATGTTTTATATTGCTTATTTGTTTTCTGGTAAATGATTCATTTCTTTTATGAAAGTTATTATTTAAATAGGTGTTAATATTTTCGAAGGTAAATCCAGTTATTGTTATGTTGTTTCCCGTTCCTTGTACACACACGCTTTAAATGAATACCCGATTTGTTTAAATATCCGTGTTTTTAAATATGTTTTAAATGACATTTGTTTTGCCAGATCCCTATGTTTACACATGTTTTAAATGAATACCCGATTTGTTAAATATCCATGCTTTTACATATGTTTCAAATGAACATTTGTTTTGCCAGATTTCTATGGTTACACACGCTTTAAATGAATACCCGGTTTGTCGAATACTAATGCTTTTACATATGTTTCAAATGAACGTTTGTTTTGTTATACCTCTATATTTACACATGTTTTAAATGAACACCCGATTGTCGAATATCTATCCTTTCATAGATGATGTAAATGAACATATGTTTTGTTAGATCTCCATGTTTAAGTCATGCTTTAAAAGAATACATGTTTTGTCAGAGATCCATGATTTTCCACCCGTTTAATTATATGCAGCATTTGATCAAATAGCATGATTTATCATATATTTTATTCTTCAATATATTTTTTATTTTTTCATCCACCTGCCAGACCATCATGTCTGACCCACTACTTTTGGTACTCAGGTCCAGACTTCTTCGTCCCGAGATGAGTGCTTTTGTTGGCTGTGGAGCCATGTTTTACAGGTTGTTTTGTCGGCTATGTGATGTAGACATTGAGCTTGACATTTGAGTTGCGTCACATTTGGGTAGGGGTTATTAACTTGTGATTGTATGGCTTTTATTAGCCTTTTCTTGGGATCCTTAATTAATGTCCATTGATAATTTGTAACTTGAACATATATAGGAATGTAATATCCTATTACTGTCAGCTCTGTACTTTGTTGTGATGGTTTACTCCAGTTTGATACGGTTCTTGATATAATAACTATATGCTAGAGGTTTAGTATGACGCAAAATCCGATGGCTACGGACTCCGGGTTGCAACGCCCCGAAAGCTTCCGCAAAAATATTCAGAGTGTATTGGAATGTGTTGTCTTCACACACACAGATCTTGGGAGAGAGAAAAATATAATTATCCTTAATCCCATTCGTGCCCCAGAGGTTCAGGTTTGGGGGCGTGACAGACTGGTATCAGAGCGGGCATGTTTCTAGGAAATAAAACACTCTAGAAACCTTAAGACGTGTGGTGATGACTCGTTTAGCTATGTCGGTTTTCCTTTTGGCTAGCCATTGTTTCTGTGAATTCGTGTCTATTTTTCTTCTAATGGGGGAGACTATCTTTGTCTCGTTTTCTTGTTCTTGTTGTTGGGGAATTTGGGGGACCAAATTCTTTTCTAGTAGGGGAGAATTTAATGTCTCCGCACCCACGTTTAGTACCTTTTTCTTGTTTTCGCGCCAGGGAGTCGGAGTTTTGTGGACTTAGTATGTGTTTCTCGAAGGACATTGGCAGAATTTTCAGCTTTTAGATGTCACAAATGGAGCTAGAGAAGGAATTTGCGACCAATTGTTCGTTAGCTAGGAATGTGAGCAACATATTGAGACCTAATTACAATTGATTGTGTACCGTCAGAGGATTCGTCAGGCAAGTAAGTGTGGGGTTTTTTGGATAAACTTGGATTATTTTCCTAAGTCAAAAAACTCCATAAGCCGAATAAGTGGTGGACTTTATGAGGTTTGAGGTGATTTTCAGTGGTGTAGCTCCAAGAAGACAAAAAAAGTTAGAAATTTCACAGATATTGATGAACTTTTGTCGGATAAGTGTTAGATGATTTTCAATGATTACAGAATGATGGTGAAGTCAACTCAGCAGGATGTATCAGTGGATGGCAGGAGGTATCAGTGGATGGTTAAAAGCATAGGAAACTAGTTTTCAGCAGCAGTGTAGAGAGAGTTGTATGTGGAATTGATTGTTACCTGATCACATGATAGAGAAGATTTAGTGGACTTTATCGACTTGTAGAACATCAGTCTGGGCAGAGTACAGATACGAGCAGGAGAATCATCACCTATGGACAATGATAGTTGAAAGATTCAGAGAAGAATGAATTTGACAAAAACACACCTCACGAAGTTTGGACATGTGGAGTAGCATGACAGTTAAAGTGTTAGCAGGTCTAGTCAGAGCTGGAAACCTACAGAGTTGGGAACCGCGTGTTTTCAATGAGCAGATAGAGATGAGTGAAGTGTTCAGAGGACCGTCCAAACGTTTGATTGAATCAGCTTGGCATATGAAGGAGAGGCAGACTTCCAAGTCATTCACCTCAAAGATCGTGCATTGGCAAGAGACCTAATTTCGACCACTTTGACAGAGATAACAGAAGTGTACCGAGGACTGGACGACATTGCCTAAAGTAAGATACATTTGGTAGTACTCAGCGTCACCAATTTTCGGAAGCCAAGGGTAGATAAAAGGATAAGACAATATTTCAAGGTAAAGGCATGTCCAAGACTGGCAGAGATCGACTGTTGTGTAGTGGATCAAGAGCAACGAACAAAAATAGTTAGAGCTAGCAAGAGTTCACATTGAAGATTGTGCGTTTGACATTAGACCCTAGCTTCGACAGTTGTGATGAAGTCGACAGAATTGTTCCAAGAATTTTCTGTATCAGGGTGGCTAGAAGCGAGAGACTTGGTGGAACTTAGAAGGAGTCAGAGATGGCAAATTTCTTGAGCAGTCAGGATGGAAGAACATTAACAGATTTGAGCCAGTGGTGGAATATCTGACGACTGTTGATAATTGATCGAAGAGTTCTACAACGAGGATGACCCAGCGAGTCCAGATGCTTCCGAGAGGACCGAATTGGAGTAGTCATTTGAGGTTTTGTTTCCGAAGGGTGGGATTAATGTCCCCACTAGTTTTTTTGGGTTTGTTTAGTTCATTTGGAGGACCAAATGTTTTAAGGGGGGGAGGATGTGAGAACCCGACCCCTAATTTCCTGGATTAGTGTTGTTTTATTTGTGGATTAGTTTATTTTTGTGAGATTAGTGTTTGTTGGGTTGAGTTGTGAGCTAGAATGGTTTTTCACTAGTTTTGGGGAGTTTTGAGTGCCTTTGTGATTAGTGGGACCCTTTGGGGGGGGGTTCTTTTAGTGACTTTGCACGTGATTGGGAGATTATTCAAAATTTTCAATAATTCTTGTTTTAGCCTCGTTTGACTTAGTTTGTTAATCTCTACAACTTTCGTGTTCACTCCGTACCCATTCGAAGCTCCGAAAATCAGTTTTTCTAGCCCTGGGGGCAAAATCGGTCTTTTCACATTGAATCTGGACCCAAATTTCAAGATCCCAGAACCATGCCAAAATTATACTTTTTGAAAACTACATTTTATGAGAAACATTTTCCTCTTCTTCGTCGACTGCATCCGAGGCCTAGAAATTGATGTTTTAATACCGACAAGTTTAAGTGTTGGTGGGGCTCACACCCACCTTTTTATAAAAGGGATCAGCCCCTCTCTTCCTCTCCCATTCGTTCCAGCACACTTGAGGGGGGAGGAACTTCAGCTGCATAGGGCGTTTTCCCTTTTCTTCTTCTCCTTCTTGCTTCCTTTCACAAAACCCACCTCCAAACCTTGCAAAATGGAGATTGGAGCTCAACTTCTTCTCCATCCTTCTAGCTTCCCATGGACACCATTATTATACAAATCTCAGCTGGGCAGCCCCTATTTCAAGCTTTTTCTTGTTGATTGATGGCCCTAGAGGTAGGACTTCTTTCCATCTTCTATTCTTGAGCTATGGCTTTCCCTTAGGTTCTATTTCCTAGTTTGGTTTGAGCCCATTCCTTGTCTTTCATTGTTTGACCCATTTTAGGGTTTGTTTTGGGGTTTTGCTTGTAGCTTTGGAGCTTGGATTTGGAAGAGTGTTTAAGCTTGATTTCTTGATTAGAAGACCCAAGGCAAGTGGATGAATGGATCGTTTTGATTATTGACATGTTTTGTGAGAAAAGCTTGATTCATTGATGGTTTTGACGATTTTAATACTTGTCTTTTGCTATGATTAATATTGATTTCGAAATGTTCTTATTGATTATTCTATTTCTCTCTTTCTCATACTTGGAAATGTATTCATCATGTTGTCAAGATTTCAAATGGTTACACATAAATGAGTTTTCTCTACCTTGAGATTGATTGTGAATGTAAAGAATGGAAAGGGAGAAATTTGAAATGAGAAGAATGGAAGTGTTGAATGATGCATTTGAGGAGCTTTTTAGCTCATTTGATGTCTTGAAAACATTGGTTTATAGTTTTCATTATTTCTTATTATTAGCTCAATGGATCCTTGTGATTAATGGGTTTCTTCTCTATTTGGTGATTGAATGTAAAACGATGGAGGTGTTTGGGATGGATGTTTGTGAAATTTTGATAGTGTATGGGAGGAGCTTTTAGCTCATTTTACTTTATGAAGATGAATGAGAATTCAGGGAAATGGTTTAAGGGAGAAAAAGGGCTCAAATCTGGTTACAGAAGGGCTTTTCCGCACCTGTCGGTCAGCCAGTGGCCATTTGTCGGCACCAGGCGGCTAACCGCCAGATAACTGCACAGCCGCGGTCACTTTTCTAGAGAGATTGATTTCTTCTCCAAAGGCGCGGTCAGCCACACGGTTAGCCAGCGGCTAACCACCGAACTCATCGGCGGCTAACCGCTAGCCAACCGAACCATTTCGGTTACTTTTCCAGTAAGCTGCACTTTGTCAGGCCAACCGCGGTCAGCCAGCAGCTAACCGTCGAACCCAGCGGCGGCTAACCGCCGGCTGACCGCTAGGTGACCGAAATCACCCAGAAACCTTGAAATGAAGAGAAATGGAATGGGTTTCTATCCCAATCATTCGTGAACCCTTTTAGAGAATGATGGGGACTGTTCATCGGGAGATACGTACGAAGCCCGTTTGAGAAGAGAACCATGTCACAAAGATTTTTTGAAGTTTTGAATTCACAAAAGTGTATAAGGAGCCCGGAATGTCTTCAAATTCAAGGAGTACCAAGTCTATATCGAAATCGACATACGGGACCCCTATTCAACTTAAACAAAGCAGGAAATCTGTATTTTACCCAAAAGTGTATTAGTTCATTGTATTTTTTTATTCCCGAGACTTACATTACATGACTTGTTTTCCCGAAAGCATCAAAGTTACACTGGTGACAGTTACTTGTCCCGAAATGTATTATCCGACGTGAAATGACAGTTGTGCCTTGAGATTTTTGCCCAGCCCGTTTATGTACTTGCACTTAATGTATTTCATATATGTTTGATATTGTCATTTGACCTATGAGTCGGCACCACTAAGCTTGGATAACCTCGTTGGTCTGATCCACCGACGTGGAGATCCCCCTCTTGTCCCGCCAGCTGCAATTTGGATCCCGCTACCCGGTTATTACCGTGGTCTTGTCCCGATACCACAGATTGCTACTATGGTTCCCGATGCCCGGCTCGCTACCGTGGTCATTTATAGTATATGTATATGTATTTATAAGATCCACTGTTTCTCCTCACCTCGAGTGATTGAGATCAGTGCCTAGTTATTGCTCTGTCACTTTGGTGATAGAGGACTTAGCTTCGTGTGGTTGCTATCTTGCTATTTCCCGATCCCTTGGATACCCTACATGTTTTATATTGCGTATTTGTTTTCCGGTAAATGATTCATTTCTTTTATGAAAGTTATTATTTAAACAGGTGTTAATATTTTCCAAGGTAAATCCAGTTATTGTTATATTGTTTCCCGTTCCTTGCACACACACGCTTTAAATGAATACCCGATTTGTTAAATATCCGTGTTTTTAAATATGTTTTAAATGACACTTGTTTTGCTAGATCCCTATGTTTACACATGTTTTAAATGAATACCCGATTTGTTAAATATCCATGCTTTTACATATGTTTCAAATGAACATTTGTTTTGCCAGATTTCTATGGTTACACACGCTTTAAATGAATACCAGGTTTGTCGAATACTAATGCTTTTACATTTGTTTCAAATGAACGTTTGTTTTGCCAGACCTCTATATTTACACATGTTTTAAATGAACACCCGATTGTCGAATATCTATGCTTTCATAGATGATGTAAATGAACATATGTTTTGTTAGATCTCCATGTTTAAGTCATGCTTTAAACGAATACATGTTTTGTCAGAGATCTACGATTTTCCACCCGTTTAATTATTTGCAGCATTTGATCAAATAACATGATTTATTATATGTTTTATTCTTCAGTATATTTATTATCTTTTCATCCACCTGTCAGACCGTTGTGTCTGACCCACTACTTTTGGTACTTAGGTCCAGACCTCTTCGTCCCGAGATGAGTGCTTTTGTTGGCCGTGGAGCCATGTTTTACAGGTTGTTTTGTCAGCTATGTCATGTAGAAATTGAGGTTGACATCGGGTTATTAACTTGTTATTGTATGGCGTTTATTAGCCTTTTCTTGGGATCCTTAATTAATGTACATTGATAATTTGTAATTTGAACATATATGGGAATGTAATATCCTGTTACTGTCAGCTCTGTACTTTATTGTGATGGTTTACCCCAGTCTGATATGGTTCCTGATATAATAGCTATATGCTAGAGGTTGAGTATGATGCGGAATCCGATGGCCACGGACACCGAGTCGCAACGCCCCGAAAGCTTCCGCAAAAATATTCAGAGTGTATTGGAATGTGTTGTCTTCACACACGCGCATCTTGGGAGAGAGAAAAATATAATTATCCATAATCCCTTTCGTACCCCCAAGGTTCTGGTTTAGAGGCGTGACAGCAGAGAGTAATTCTAAACGTGCAGAAGTTCTTTCATTTACTATACATCATGATGTCTCTTATGAATCGCTTGTATCCGAAGTGGCGATTGTTCCCCTTACAAATGCAGGAAGGTACGTCTGTTTCAACCCACCTTTATTCTTTTACGAAAGCTGTTGTATCTTGAAACAAATATGTTAAAATTAATGATGAGGACTAAGCCATCATGTTGCTATGCTCTTTGCCACCCCCGTATGAGAACTTTGTTGATACCATGACTTATGGCAGGAAAATTCTTTCTAAGGAAGATATTGAGTCAGCCTTCAACTCTAAGGAGTTGGAGAAAAACGTTGTAACTGAAAACAATGATAGTTCTGGTGAGGGGTTTGGTAGCGCGTGGCAAAACAGAGAAGAGAGAGAAAAATTGAAGAGGAAGATCTCGGTCAAAATAAAAAACTAGAAAATTAAAGTGCTTCAAATGTCATAAGGAATGACACTTTAGAAAAGATTTTCCAGAGCGTAAAGGGAATGAGAAATCTGATCCTATAAAAGTTGTCGGAGTTGCAACCGATGTTGCAGAGAGTAATTCTGATGGTGCAGAAGTTCTTTCTTTTACTGTACATCATGAAGTGTCTTACGAATCGCTTGTATCTGAAAAAGCGATTGTTCACCTTACAAATGTAGGAAAGTACGTCTGTTAGAACCCACCTTGATTCTTTTACGAAAGCTATTGTATCTTGAAAACACAGATGTCAAAATTAATGATGAGGACTAAGCCATCATGTTGTTATGCTCTTTGCCACCCCCGTATGAGAACTTTGTTGATACCATGATTTATGGTAGAGAAATTCTTTCTAAGGAAGATGTCGAGTCAGCCTTGAAGTCTAAGGAGTTGAAGAAAAGTGTTGTAACAGAAAACAATGATAGTTCTGGTGAGGGGTTTGGTAGCACGTGGCAAAACAGAGAAAAGAGAGCAGAACAGAAGAGGCCGATCTAGCTCAAAATTAAAAACTAAAAAATTAAAGCGCTTCAAATGTCACAAGGAATGGCATTTTAGAAAGGATTGTCCAGAGTTTAAGGTGAATGAGAAATCTGATTCAGGGGAATTTGCCGGAGTTGCAACCGATGTTGTAGAGAGTATATCTAATGGTGCAAAAGTTCTTTCATTTACTGTACATCCTGAAGTCTCTTACGAATCGCTTGTATCTGAAGAAGCGGTTGTTCACCTTACAATTGCAGGAAGGTACGTCTGTTTCAACCCACCTTGATTCTTTTACGAAAGCAGTTGTATCTTGAAAACATAGAAGTTAAAATTAATGATGAGGACTGAGCCATCATGTTGCTATGCCTTTTGCCACCCTCTATGAGAACTTTGCTGATACCATGATTTATGGTAGTGAAATTCTTTCTAAGGAAGATGTTGAGTCAGCCTTGAACTCTAAGGTGTTGAAGAAAAAGGTTGAAACTGAAACAATGATAGTTCTGGTGAGGGGTTTGGTAGTCCATGGCAAAGCAGGGAAGAGACAGCAGAATAGAAGAGGCCGATCAAGGTCAAAATAAAAAACTAGAAAATTAAAGTGCTTCAAATGTCACAAGGATTGACACCTTAGAAAAGGTTGTCCAGAGCGTAAAGGGAATGAGAAATCTGATTCTGGAGATGTTGCTGGAGTTGTAACTGATGTTGCAAAGAGTAATTCTAACGGTGCAAAAGTTCTTTCATTTACTGTACATCATGAAGTCTCTTACGAATCACTTGAATCTGAAGTAGCGACTGTTCACCTTACAAATGCAGGAAGGTATGTCTGTTTCAACCCACCTTGATTCTTTTACGAAAGCTGTTGTATCTAGAAAACAAAGATGTTAAAATTAATGATGAGGACTAAGCCATCATGTTACTATGCTCTTTGCCACCCTCGTATGAGAACTTTGTTGATACCATGATTTATGGTAGAGAAACTCTTTCTAAGGAAGATGTTGAGTTAGCCTTGAACTCTAAGGAGTTGAAGAAAAAGGTTGCAACAGAAAACAATGATAGTTCTGGTGAGGGGTTTGGTAGTGCGTGGCAAAACAGAGAAGATAGAGCAGAGTAGAAGAGCCCGATCTTGGTCAAAATAAAAAACTAGAAAATCAAAGTGTTTCAAATGTCACAAGAAATGGTACTTTAGAAAAGATTGTCCAGAGCGTAAATGGTATGAGAAATCTGATTTTGGAGAAGTTGCCGGAGTTGCAACCGTTGTTGCAGAGAGTAATTCTAATAGTGCAGAAGATCTTTCATTTACTGTACATGATGAAGTCTCTTACGAATCGCTTGAATCTAAAGTAGTGATTGTTGACGTAACAAATGTAGGAAGGTAAGTCTTTTTCAACCCACCTTGATTCTTTTACGAAATTTGTGGCATCTTGAAAACATTGATGTTAAAATTAATGATGAGGACTAAGCCATGACGTTGTTATGCTCTTTACCACCCCCGTATGAGACCTTTGTTGATACCATGATTTATGGTTGAGAAATTCTTTGTAAGGAAGATGTTGAGTCAGCTTTGAACTCTAAGGAGTTGAAGAAAAAGGTTGCAACTGAAAACAATGTTAGTTCTGGTGAGGGGTTTGGTAGCGCGTGACAAAACAGAGAAAAGAGAGCAGAATAGAAGAGGCCGATCTAGGTCAAAATAAAAAACTAGAAAATTAAAGTGCTTCAAATGTCACAAGGAACGACACTTTAGAAAAGATTTTCCAGAGCGTGAAAAGAATGAGAAATCTGATATCGGAGATGTTGCCGGAGTTGCAACCTATGTTGCAGAGAATAATTCTGATGGTGCAGATGTTCTTTCCTCTACTGTACATCATGAAGTCTCTTACGAATCGCTTATATCTGAAGAGGCGATTGTGCACCTTACAAATGCAGGAAGGTACGTCTGTTTCAACCTACCTTAATTCTTTTACGAAAGCTGTTGTATCTTGAAACATAGATGTTAAAATTAATGATGAGGACTAGGCCATCATGATGTTATGCTCTTTGCCACCCCCGTATGAGAACTTTGTTGATACCATGATTTATGGTAGAGAAGTTCTTTCTAAGGAAGATGTTGACTTAGCTTTGAACTCTAAGGAGTTGAAGAAAAATGTTGCAACTGAAAACAATGATAGTTCTGGTGAGGGGTTTGGTAGCGCGTGGCAAAGCGGAGAAGAGAGAGTAGAATAGAAGAGGCCGATCTAGGTGAAAATAAAAAACAAGAAAATTAAAGTGTATCAACTGAAACAAGGAATGGCACTTTAGAAAAGACTTTCCAGAGTGTAAAGGGAATGAGAAATCTGATCCTGTAGAAGTTGCCAAAGTTGCAATCGATGTTGCTGAGAGTAATTCTGATGGTGCAGAAGTTCTTTCTTTTACTGTACATCATGAAGTCTCTTACGAATCGCTTCAATCTGAAGAAGCGATAGCTCACCTTACAAATGCAGGAAGGTGCATCAGTTTCAAACCACCATGATTCTTTTGCGAAAGCTGTAGTGTCTTGAAAACATTGATGTTAAAATTAATGATGAGGACTAAGCCATCATGTTGCTATTCCCTTTGCCACCCCTGTATGAGAACTTTGCTGATACCATGATTTATGGTAGAGAAATTGTTTCTAAGGAAGATGTTGAGTCAGCCTTGAACTCTATGGAGTTGAAGAAAAAGGTCACAACTAAAAACAATGATAGTTCTGGTGAGGGGTTAGGTAATGCATGGCAAAACAAAGAAGAGAGAGCATAATAAAAGAGGCCAATCACGGTGAAAATAAAAAACTAGAAAATTAAAGTGCTTCATTTATCACAAGGAATGGTACTTTAGAAAAGATTGTCTAGAGCGTAAAGGGAATGAGAAATCTGATTCTGGAGAAGTTTTCGGAATTGGAACCGAAGTTGCAGAGAGTAATTCTATTGGTGCCGAAGTTCTTTCATTTACTGTACATGATGAAGTCTCTTACGAATTGCTTGAATCTGAAGTAGCGATTGTTCACCTTACCAATGCAGGAAGGTACGTCTGTTTCAACTCACCTTGATTCTTTTACGAAATCTGCTGTATCTTGAAAACATAGATGTTAAAATTAATGATGTGGACTGCGCTATCATGTTGCTATTCTCTTTCCCACACCCGTATGAATACTTTGTTGACACCATGATTTATGGTAGACAAACTCTTTCTAAGGAGGGTTTTGAGTCAGCGTTGAACTCTAAGGAGTTGAAGAAAATTGTTGCAACTGAAAACAATGATAGTTCTGGTGTGGGGTGTCGTAGCTCGTGGCAAAACAGAGAAAAGAGAGTAGAATAGAAGAGGCCGATGTCGGTCAAAATAAAAAACTAGAAAATTGAAGTGCTTCAAATGTCACAAGGAATGACACTTTAGAAAAGATTGTCTGGAGCGTAAAGGGAAATAGAAATATGATTCTGGAGAAGTTGTTGGAGTTGCAACCGATGTTGCAAAGAGTAATTCTAATGGTGCAGAAGTTCTTTCAGTTACTGTACATCATGAAGTCTCTTACGAATCGCTTAAATCTGAAGAGGCGATTGTTCACCTTACAAATGCAGGAAGGTTCGTCTGTTTCAACCCACCTTGATTCTGTTACGAAAGTTGTTGTATCTTGAAGCATAGATGTTAAAATTAATGATGAGGATTAAGCCATCAAGTTGCTATGAACTTTGCCACCCCCGTATGAGAACTTTGTTGATACCATGATTTATGGTAGAGAAATTCTTTATAAGGAAGATGTTGATTCAGCTTTGAACTCTAAGGAGTTGAAGAAAAAAGTTGCGACTGAAAACAATGATAGTTCTGGTGAGTGGTTTGGTAGCGCGTGGCAAAACAGAGAAGAGAGAGAAGAATAGAAGAGGCCGATCTTGGTCAAAATCAAAAACTTGAAAATTAAAGTTCTTCAAATGTCACAAGGAATGACACTTTAGAAAAGATTTTCCAGAGCGTAATGGGAATGAGAAATTTGAAGTTGCCGGAGTTGAAACCGATGTTGCATAGAGTAATTCTATAGGTGCAGAAGTTCTTTCCTTTACTGTACCTCATGAAGTCTCTTACGAATCACTAGAATCAGAAGTTGCGACTGTTCACCTCACAAATGTAGGAAGGTACGTCTGTTTCAACCTGCCTTGATTGTTTTACGAAAGCTGTTGTATCATGAAACATAGATGTTAAAATTAATGATGAGGACTAAGCTACCATGTTGCTATGCTCTTTGCCACCCCCGTATGAGAACTTTGTTGATACCATGATTTTTGGAAGAGAAATTCTTTCTAAGGAAGATGTTGACTCAGCT
This sequence comes from Cinnamomum chago, assembly GCA_038049695.1. Lineage (NCBI taxonomy): Eukaryota > Viridiplantae > Streptophyta > Magnoliopsida > Laurales > Lauraceae > Cinnamomum > Cinnamomum chago. The sequence continues at coordinate 17,006,989 of CP142459.1, forward strand.
TTGAACTTTAAGGAGTTGAAGAAAAATGTTGCAACTGAAAACAATGATAGTTCTGGTGAGGGGTTTGGTAGCGCGTGGCAAAACAGAGAAGAGAGTGTACAATAGAAGAGGCCGATCTAGGTCAAAATAAAAAACTAGAAGATTAAAGTGCTTCAAATGTCACAAGGAATGACACTTTAGAAGAGATTTTCCAGAGCGTAAGGGGAATGACAAATCTGATTCTGGAGAAGTTGCCGGAGTTGTAACCGATGTTGCAGAGAGCAATTCTAATGGTGCAAAAGATCATTCATTTACTGTAAATGATGAATTCTCTTACGATTTGCTTGTATCTGAAGAAGCGATTGTTCACCTTACAGATGCAGGAAGGTACGTCTATCTCAACCCACCTTGATTCTTTTACGAATGCTGTTGTATCTTGAAAACAAAGATGTTAAAATTAATGATGAGGACCAAGCCATCATGTTGCAATGCTCTTTGCCACCCCCGTATGAGAACTTTGTTGATACCATGATTTATGGTATAGAAACTCTTTCTAAGGAAGGTGTTGGGTTAGCCTTGAACTCTAAGGAGTTGAAGAAAAAGGTTGCAACTAAAAAAACAATGATAGTTCTGGTGAGGGGTTTGGTAGCGCGTGGCGAAACAGAGAAGAGAGAGTAGAATAGAAGAGGCCGATCTAGGTAAAAATTAAAAACTAGAAAATTTAAGTGTTTCAAATGTCATAAGGAATGACATTTTAGAAAAGACTGTCCGGAGCGTAAAGGGAATGAGAAATATGATTCTAGAGAAGTTGCCGGAGTTGCAACCGATGTTGCAGACAGTAATTCTAGTGGTGCAGGAGTTCTTTCATTTACTGTATATCATGAAGTATCTTACGAATCGCTTATATTTGAAGAAGCGATTGTTTACCCTACAAATGCAGGAAGGTACGTTTGTTTCAACCCACCTTGATTCTTTTACGAAAGTTGTTGTATCTTGAAAACATAGATGTTAAAATTAATGTTTGTGGAACAGTTATGTAGTTGTGGAACAGTCGTCTGCAACTAAGGTTTGTATCTCGTCTATCTTGTATCTCCTCTTGTCGAAATTGAAGATATATATCTTTGATGCAAACTCTAACTTGCAACGAAATAGTTAATCTAAGGAATGTTTTTGAAATTTTTATCTAACCTGTCGTTATTTGTTGCATGAAGCCACGGAGACGAGAATGTCGCCTTCTTCGTCGTGTCTTTCCTCTTTCAGAATATTCGAAACTCTTTTTGAGATATGATTGTAACGCTTTCTTTGGCCTTTTCTTAATAACGACATAATGAATATAAGGGCAAATCAGACCTTTTAGGTACCGAATTGTGTGTGAGGGACCTTTGGCTGGATGTTGTTTTATCGTGGACTGTTCGCAATAAAGTGAGGAGTTGGGGGACCTCCGACCAAAGTCCCCATAAATAAATATATATTATATATAAGAGGCGGGGCATGTTAGATCAATAAAACCCAAACCCAACCTGTTCTAAGAAAATCAATACCAAACTTGCCCCTAATAGGAGTGGGGCAGGGCGGGGCAGGGCCCCATTTAAAGCTAACACATTACTATCTCTCATTACTATAGTTCATTTTGTAGGAGAGACTAATCCTACATAAATCCATTTTTATCAACATAGGGCGGCCCATTTCATTAAATCTAGATCGATCACAAGGACAAGAACACTTATTCTTGTAATTAGTTATAATTGAACCAATCCATGCACAACCCCCTATTAGATTGATTAGAGTTTCAAATACATGATTAGGCTAAAGTGCATGGGAGAATTTGATAGAGACAATTTGGAGGTGGGATAAAATAATGGTATTTTTATAAATAATGGCATTTTTATAAATAATAGCATACTTATCTTTATTTAATGGATTTTAAGGGCAACGTTGTCAATTTTATAAAAATCAGCACAAATCTTTTAGTGGTCACCAGCTCTTGGTATGACTAGTGATTTTGGGAGTATGAAAGGTATTAAAATGAAATGGTGGGCCGGGGGCGGGGGGGGCGTCCACCTACCTCCAATTCACTCTTTATATAAAGATTTTCACTCTCGCACTGGTGCAATTCTTGCACGGTATAGATCATGATGTCAAATCGCTTTCTATTTTCTGCAATGTTCTTAGGTCCTAAATTTTTAATTTGCAATTTTTTTAACGTATTAAAACCCACAAATATTTTGTTTCATATATTAAATCTTAACAGATTTTGTCATATAAGAAGATCTTGCATATATATGTGATAGTCAATGTTTTTCTAATGCCAACTAATTCATTTGGGCAACTCCACTTACAATGTCATGAAGTGCCCATCCTATGGTTGTTCCTTTAATACTTCTCACCATGGGGAGTCCCTTTTGTAGGTTACTTTGCTAGAGTGTTACTGGTTAGCTCATTAATCAGTATTGAGACCAAAGAATAATATCAAAAACTCAAATACTTGATTCATGTATATTCATAGGATCCGCAAATGTCATCAAATGACAAAAAAAAAAAGATGCTTTTACAACTAACCCCCATCACTTTCTCTTTTTCTTAATTTCATTTTCTCTTATTTTTAATTTGACACTCAATTTTATTTTATTTTACTCCACCTTACCCACAAAAAAAAAAATTGGCTTTTATTTAATGTACAGGGTGTCATTAACCAACTTCATTCATGTGTTTTCAACAAATATGATACTATCTAAAACCCAAAACAACCCTTGGAGAACTTTGGAAAGATGGAATTACTAGTGTCCATCGCATGGGGAAATGATCTTAAAGTCCGCGAAAACAAAGATTAACGTCTTTTCCCCACCGACTGGATAAGAGCTGAGAAAAAGCTGATATCTTCATGTGATTTCCGCGAAAACAAAGATTAACGTCTTTTCCACACCGACTGGATAAGAGCTGAGAAAAAGCTCATATGTTCATGTGATTTCCGCTAAGGGCTGAGAAAAAGCTGATATGTTCATGTGATTTCCGCGAAAACAAAGATTAACGTCTTTTCCACACTGACTGGATAAGAGCTGAGAAAAAGCTGATATCTTCACGTGATTTCCGCGCAAACAAAGATTAACGTCTTTTCCACACGGACTGGATAAGAGCTGAGAAAAAGTTGATATCTTCATGTGATTGCCACTCCGCTGGGAAATGGGAAAGAACTCCTAAAATGGAGCAAGATAATAGGGAGGAAGCAAAAAGGCTCGTGATCACTCGCTCATTATTTATTTACCTATGAGAGCATTTGTCTCCCACGTGCCCATTATTACTGCAAGTGCCCTTGACATGCATACTAGAACGGAAAGACATGTAAAGCCATTTCAAAGCAACATGTGATTTCTGTCTTATAGGGCCCTGTTGTCCATTCTGCTACTTATACTGTCATCACTGCAATCAAGTCAGTGGAAAAAGCTTTTTGATTCCTTTCACTGGTGAAAATAGAGATGTCAAATGGGCTGGGCCGGGCCGAGCCCGCTAGTCAACGGGCCGTGGCTTGGCATGGCCCTGTCAACGGCATGGCCCGAGGAGGTTGGGCCCGCCAGGCACGGCCCGTCTGGCCCGTCCAAAAGTGACTTTTTTTAAAAAAATTATTCATTTTACCCCCCTCAAACAGCGATAAAACGATCATATAAGGGGTATTTTGTGTCCTTTTCAATTTTACAAAGTCTATAATACTCTAACCCTCCTATTCTTTTTCTAAATTTATTAGTGTTATTTATACTACTCTAAGTCTCTAACCCTCAAATATTTCTACGTATGTAAAAATTTGCATCATATGAGAGCATTTGCATCAGCATTTTTATTTGGACCCTGAGCGAATGGTATGTAAATGTTTTCACATCTTGCTTTTTCCATCTGATGAAAATTTTCCATCTTTTTATGTTTCGCTGTGCGTCACCGGTCCTGAATTAGAGTCCAGCATGTCCACCATATTAAAGAAAAAAAAAAGAAAGAAAGAAAGAAAGAAAAAAAAGAAACAAAGAAACAAAGAAAGAAAACAAAGAAAGAAAGAAAGAAAAAACACAAAGAAAGAAAGGAAGAAAAAAAAAAAAAAGAGACCAGGCCCAGCCGGCCCGCTCATGGGGCGGGCCATGCCAGCCCTGCCCGTGGCACGGGTCGGCCAAAGCTAAGGCAGCCAGCACGGCCCGTTTGACATTTCTAAGTGAAAAGAAAAGGGGACACACATTTTTTCTTAAACAAATAAAATCTTACATGTTCCTTTATGAAAATGTACTATCAAGTTTTATTCTTAAATGGAGATGACAGGCAAATCACATTATTAATCGTAATCTGAGTCGTAGAAATCGTTAATCAAAGCTTTTACATCAAATAATGGGCTCTGTTTTGTAATGGGTTTGTGAAGGTGGAATTTGTTTGAGATTGAGGAGATGATTTATCAAAACAAGTTTGTTTTGGCCATTGTGGTGATGAGTTTATGAAGATGGAACGTATGGATATTATGAAGTTGATGATTCTTTTGGGAGATTGTGCAGATGGGTTTTGTTTAGTACATTGAGCAAATCGATTAAGTGAGTTGATGAGACATTTTGTATTTTTAATATATGAAGTGGAACTCTTTTCGAGATCGTGCAGCTCGAACTTTGCGGTACAAAGTGTTGGATGGTGGGAGACGCCCCACGTGCAAAACGTTGGAACAGTGATCGTACAGAACAGAAATCTGCTGAGATTCTTTTTTGCTTTGACGAAAAGGAGTTTGTGTTGAATATGAAACAGGTCAAGAAACGAGATTTCTAAACTCTTTTTGTCGCCGCGTAATTGATTGTGTTTATTGATGTATGCATGGCTATTTTTATCATTTCTCTATGGAGGAGTGGGTCCCAACGTTCAAAAGATAACATGATAGAAAATGATTAAGCCACGTCGGCAGTGATGCCATGTTAAGGTTGGATCGCATTTTCAATCTTATTTTAAATATTGCAACGAGGCCTATTTTAAAGTGAAATTTAAGGACATGTTTTAGATGTGATGTGATTTATTTTGAACAATTTAACATATCTCTATATGAGTCCTACAATAGAGCTCCCAAGCATATGCTACATCCTTAAGAGTGTGTTTCGATAAGTGAGGAGTAGAGTAAAATGAAGTAGACTTCACATGTGGAGCGCAGTGAAGAGAAGTAGGTTGAAGTAGAATACTTCACTTCACTCCATTTTGATGCTTATTTTGAAGTTAAGGCTTGAAGTATAATCCACTTTTACTCAAAGAAATTGAAGTATTTAGAGTTAAAGTTAAATAGAGTATATGTAGCTTATAACATTACTTCATCTATCGGGGCAGACTCATCCAAACGGTATATAGTTGAAATTTTAGACTGTTAGGGCGCATTTAACTTCACTCTACTCCATTTTTGACCTATCCAAATAGGCCCTAAAAGACCTAGACTCTTTAATAGATCTCCACTTGCGGTCTATGTGGGGCCCATTGTTATGTTTACTCCATGGTTTTAATGTTAGTCTTTAACTTTTTTTTCTGATTATCCAACAGAGAAATTTATTGTTCACTCTCAAAATTTAATGATTTCTTTTAAAGAAATAGTTATTTTTCTTGAAATCCATTAAATAAATCAAATAATTAGTGAAAATTTATTATTTTTCTTTTCCTATTAAAACTATGATATATAAGGACAGTGTTATAATTTTGGTTGTTCCACTTCCGTCCAAAGTTGCAAGTTTCTACCTTTCCCCAAAATATTAATGGGAATAGGTATGGTCCAAATCCTCTCCCGCACCTATTACAAGTGGTGTAACTCATTATTGAGACTCCATCGCGGGTTCTACAAAGAGATGATCTTGACTAGTCAAGAACATCCAATAATATATTCCCAAGTTCCGATCTAAAAAAAGTGGACCCCACCATCCAATTTAGCACCATAATGAAAATGTGATTAACACCATGTCAAGATGCGGCCTTAGCATCCAATTAGTAAATGGTAGGGCATTTAGTAGAAAAAAGACATGAATTATCAGACATGGGAAGGCATTTAATGCCCGCGAGATATGGCCCGGTAATAGATAGCCTACAGTGAGTCTTCATTGGGAAGCGTGGGTCTGAAATGTGGGTCGTAACTGTTAGCCTAGACGTGAATCTTCAGTGGGAGTCCTTAGCCTAGACATGAATCTTCAATGGGAGTCTCCCCCCCCCCCCCCCCCCCCCCCCCCCCCCCCCCCAAAAAAAAAAAAAAAAAAAAAAAAAGATGCAAATAGTGCCCGAGAGGTATGGCTTGGTAATTGATAACCTAAACGTGAGTCTTCATTGGGAAGCTCGGATATGAAACGTGAGTTGCCCCTCCCCCCCCCCCCCCCCCCCCCGAACACCCACCCACACAGGCGGATGCAAATATTCGGTACGAATCCGCCAACATAGCGCCCCCCCACCCAACATAGCGCCCCCCCAACCAAAAAAACAAAAAGTAAATAAAGCGAATGCAATTAGTGCCCGAGAGTTTTGGCCCGATAATTGATAGCCTAAACGTGAGCCTTCATTAGGATGCTTGGGTTTGAAATGCGACTCGTAACTGTAAAATACAGATGCAAATAATGCTCAAGGGATAAATATGCCATGTTTGGGTTTTTTTAATTGAACATGACATCTTGTCCTTTAGCATTTGCAATAATGCTCTCTCTCTCTCTCTCTCTCAATGGTCACCAGGCCAAATAAAACTATAATGGATTGGCTTCCACTCTTACATTGCTACTATATGTTAACTTGGCAAGTCACCAAATGCTTCAAGGGATAAATATGGGACCATGTAAAATAACGGCCATCAAGTGATAGTTTCTCCTGCCATTAGTAAGTTAATAAATACTATTTTTAGCATGTTATAGTGGTTTAGAATGTTTTTTCCCCTAAAATGCATTGAGAATGACCAATCACATTAACATTTTTAACATTTCACAAATAGAAGAGCTAATCAAAACCATTGGTCAATTTGTATGTACTATACTAGAGAATATTATATTATAATGCTAGGACCAAGTTTTGAGAACTATAGTTAGCCTAATGAATGCCCGTGGTTTTATCGTGGTTTGAAATTTCATTGGCACTGAGTTAACTCTAGGGGCGGACCCACGTGTTCGTCCGCCCTAGATCGATTTTCACATCCTCTTTAAAATTGTATCAAGCCTCTGGCCCACTCCCCATGTGTCTACCCACTTCGCCCCATCTCTAAAAGGGAGATCGAAAAAACCCCCTCTAGGCTCCAACTTCAATCCTCCTTTTGAGTTTCGACCTTAGCCTCTTCTGCTTCCTTTGAGTGCATGATGGATCTCTCCTTTAATCTTGTCAGACGTCTGTGATGATCTTTCGCTTCAGGTAAATCTCTCTTCATCTCTCTTCCTCACTCACCCTCTCCGTGTTCTCTATTTTTAATAGTTGAACATATTATACCTGCCTTAGCACAGGTAGAGGTCCCAAAAAATAGATCTCAATTGAGTATCAATCAGATGTGATTAAACTAGTGATTAATCCTAATTCAGATAAAAAAATCAGTCAAACCACAAAGAGAGAACAAGCAGTTTTTACGTGGAAAACCATGCTCAGGAAAAAAAAAAACCACGGGCCTTACTGTTTAGGCCAACTGACAACCAAGCACTATATGAAAATCGAAGAATGCAAGAACACTTACAACCCTTTTCCAGTTGTTGACTCAACCTAATGACTGCTTCAGATCTTCTTGACAACTCGTCACAAATCTTCACCGTGTTTGAGTACGATCTCCTTCAAGAAAGGATGATGGAATCAGACCTAAAACTTGATCTTCAGCACAACAGAACTAGAAGCCTTGGGGGGAACTTGATGGATCTCTCAAAAACTTTCTCATAGGTATATCTTCTTGATTAGAGTTGTGTATGGAAGAGAGAGATAATGGCTTTATATAAGTATTATTTTGTGTCTTCAAGCCTTCAGAATATAAAACTTCCTTCCAAGATTTTAGTAAGTGAAGTTCGACTAGATTTAGAATTCCCAGGTTCGCTCGAGCAGACACTGCTCTCTGTTTGCAGACGTTCATCACAGAAGCTTCTTGGGTCGAGCGAACAGATTAGGCGGTCGAGCGATCATTGGGTTCGCTCAAGCGACATGCCCTCTGTCTTTAAATTATCAAACCAGAAACATAGTGGCTAAAGCGGACATGAGAGTGGGTCGAGCGAAGATAGCTTTGCGGAGGGTTCGCTTGAGCGAATGGAGGTTCGCTCGAGTGACTTCTGTCAATCTTTAGAATTCAGAATTCTTGGAATTCTTTCTATTTAAAACACCGAGCAGTCCTTTCCTAAACAAAATACAAAATTAAGAAACCCCTGTTTTGTCCAATAACCTATGAATTAGCCAACCAAAAACTTTACAATCTCCCCCTTTAGCAATTCATGGACAAAACTCCTATTACAAGAAAAATCTACCCATCCAAAAAAAAAAATGAAACATATCAGGAAAGATGCATCCAACTTGTTTTGAAGTTTAAAACATCCAGCAAATCCTTTTCACAAGATCAAGTGCAGTATCATAGAAAAAATAATCATAGCACAACCATAAAGATCAAACCATAAAGATCATTCAGCATAGAACATATGGTATCATTACTCCCCCCCTTTTGTACATAAATTGGCAAAGACAAATATAAAGAAAGAAAAGACAAGATAATAGAATTTAAAGTCAGAAAATGTACCAAACTAAAATATAAAGCATGATAAAAGTTTCCAAAATATGAATCATCAATCATCAAAAAGTCAGCAGAGTAGAGGACAAAAAAAAAAAAAAAAAAAAAAAAAAAAAAAACCTAATGAAGTCAGCAGTCATTGATGTCTTGGTCCCAATTTAGTAAGAATCTCAGTAAGAGCTTGGTCGATAGAGTTGAACCTTTCGGCCACTTCACCAAGACCCGCATCAAGTATAGCACTCAATCCCTGTACTTGTGCAGCAAGGAGATCAATCATGTCCATCTGTTGCGGTTGCTCCCCCTGTCCTGTGCAGCAACCACATTCTCTTCTTGATTTTCTTCATCAGCTAATGGGGCAGGTGGTATATGAGCAGTGGATTGAGCCAGAGTACGAGAATTGATGGGATTATTTATCTTAATAGTAAGTTCATTTGGCCACATAGGAATCTCTTTGAATGCCAAAAAATTAGTAACCAGAACACCAAATGGAAGTAGAGAGTTCCTTTTAGCAGTGAGAGTCCTAACAAACACATTCATTATTACTTGAGGAATGTTCACACGCTTTCCAGTCCCAGTGTAATACAAAAGATATCTATTTCTTTGAGTTACATCAGATGTATGTCCCTTGGGCTCCAAATTATGACACACAAACCGGTTGAGAAACCGGTATTCAGCAGTCTGATTACCATGAAGAATTATACCACCTGGCCAATGGGTTTCAACACCACAGATAGTAGTGCCCACCAGATCATAATTTATAGGGGCTGGAAGTTCATTTAGAATCGGATAATCTGCATTTTCTTTTTTGGGAATGTCAATAAACTCAGCAATATCTGTTACCGACAGTCAACCGTTTGCCTCGTACATATGTTTTTACGGAACCAAATTCCAACACTTCCAAATTACAATAAAACTCTCTCACCCAGTCAACATGAATCCTTTTTTAGTTAAATTTCATTAAAGGGAACCAATTCCTGTTTGCAAGACTTCTACAGATAGCTTTCCCATGAGCAGCTTTCCTTTCAGATTCAATATTACGGGATGCAAATTGTTCATGAAATTGAACTGGTTTTTTCAAAGAAGGGAACCTTGTATGATCAAAACTAGAAGATGAAGAAGATTTTGCATGGGTTCTTTTCTCTGGAGCCATAAGAGAAAATCTGTAATGAATCATTTGAGAAGAATCCCAATTAGAGTCCATTCCAAATACCATTTTATCCAACCAAATCCTGTAGAAAAATAGGGTATTTCCACCCATCTCCACAATCCACACAATTGCCATAGGAAATCTTCAAATCTATCCACCCATCTCCATTTCTTATTCAATCATCAATAAACTTCCACAAATATAAAGCACACCTCCACCAAACACAGACAAATTTTGAGGAGTAGAAATTGAGCAAGTGTTCAAATTATTTCCATGATAAACCAGAGATATCTATGAAAAAGAGTTCAAATAATTCCTAATTTCCCAGTCCATCCAAAAAGCAAACCAAAACACATCAAAGAATCTAATCAAGAGGGGAAACACTATCAAATCAATATTATGAAGAACAAATAACTCTAATGGAAGTGAAAAGAAGAACAAGAAGAGCCTAGTTGACATGAAACGACCATGAAAATGAATGAATGAGATTTGGAAAGATGAAAAAATAATCAAAGGGCAAAATGTGATGATGAAAAGAAAGAAAAAAAATACCTTTATAGTGACGGATTGGAAGTAGAAAAACCAGTAGAACAGGCGCTAGGACGTGGAGTAGGCAGAATAAAGAAGAAAAAAGAGAAGGGGAATCGCGTGGATTATAAATGCGTTGGGTTCACTCGAACGAACTTGAATGGTTGCTCGAGCGAACTGCCAAGGGTTTGAAACCTTTGAGTGTAGCGCGGCAAAAACTCTCTAACGTCTAATGTTCGGTCAAATCTCTCCATGAACAGTGATAACTTGTCACTGTAGAAATTTTCATATATTTAAGCACACAGTGGAATAGTGAACAGTATGACCACCAAAAAAATAAAAATTGAAAAAGAAAAAAAAATTAAGAAAAAAAATGTGTGTTCCATTCCCCCTAAATCTTCTTGAGATGCACAAAATTGTTGAATAGGGAGTACACCCACCAACAAAAAGTTGAGCAAGGTAGTTTCCTTTTTTTTTCTTTTAAATCCAAGACGGGTTAAACCATCATCGGTGACTTTCACAGTAATGAATATGGTAGCCTTCTCCAAATGAAAATTACCAATCAAGTGGAAGATTTCACCTACATTCTTAGGTAGCCATCTTCCTATGGTTTAACCTTATTGCCACGACATCTCTCAAAGATAGAAATGGAGATGGTAGTGAGAGAATCGAAAAATGATCCGTGCAGTGCAAAAAAAATAGTCACGTGTAAATGTGAGTGCACTTAAATAAATAAAAATTTATGGAGTGTAGGGCATAAGAGAAATCCCTAAAGATTTTCGTAAAAAAATTCAAACCGCATTGCATCCAAGGGTTTTGTGAAAATATCTGCAAGTTGAGCTTCAGTAGGAATATGATGCAAAGAAATTGTTCTTTCCTTCACAAGATCACGAATGAAATGATGCCTAATGTCTATATGTTTAGTGCGAGAGTGTTGGACTGGATTTTTGGAAATATCAATAGCACTCTAGTTATCACAAAAGACAGTCATTGTTTCTTGCTCAATTCCGTAATCCTGCAACATCTATTTCATCAAAAGAAGCTGTGTATAACACCTTCCTGCAACAATGTATTCAGCCTCGGTAATCGACAAAGAAGTCGAAGTCTGCTTTTTACTATGCCAAGCCACCAAGTTATTCCCGACAAAGAAACAGCCACCAGTTGTACTTTCTTTATCATCAACATATCCAGCCCAATCAGCATCAGAATAACCAACAATGGTTGTGTTTGTATCTTTGGACATTCATATCCCAAATTCGATACTCCCATAAATGTATTTCAATTTTTTTTAACAGCTTGAACATGAGACAACTTTGGTTTTGACTAATATCTCGCACAAATTCCAACACTGTAAGCAATATCAGGACGACTTGCAGTAAGGTAGAGAAGACTACCTATCATACTTCTGTAGATTTTCTCATCAGTGTCCAGTCCATCAACATCAAGACTAATTTTGACAGTGGTGCTTATAGGAGTCCTAGCATGTTTTGAAGATTGCATTCCAAATTTTTTCAGCAACTCTCTGGCATATTTTGGCTGAGAGATGAAAATGCCAGACGGAGTCTGCTTAATTTGTAAGCCCAGAAAGAAGGAAAGCTCACCAAACATACTCATTTCAAATTCACTTGACATTTTTCCAGCAAATTTATTAGCTAAAAATTTAGATGTTGAACAAAAAATGATGTCATCGACATAGACCTATGCAATAACAATGTTGTTCTTGTCTTGTTTAATGAACAAAGTCTTATCAACACTTCCTCTTTGAAACCCATGCTCTATCAGAAATACTGTCTGTCTTTCATACCAGGCTCTTAGTGCTTGCTTTAAACCATACAGGGCTTTTCTCAGTTTGTAAACATGATCAGGAAAATGAGGATCTTCAAATCCTTTTGGTTGTTCAACATATACTTCTTCATTCAAAAAGCCATTAAGAAAAACACTTTTGACATCCATTTGAAACAATTTGATATTCAGAAAACAAGCAATAGCAAGTAACAAACGTACCGATTCAAGTCTAGCAACAAGGGTAAAAGTTTCATCAAAATCAATACCTTCAACTTGGGTATACCCTTGGGCTACTAGATGAGCTTTATTCCTAATCACTTAACCAGACTCATCGGTTTTATTTTTGAAAATCCATTTTGTACCAATGACATTAGAATTAGAGGGTTTAGGAATAAGCTCCCATACATAGTTCCTTTCAAATTGAGCAAGTTCCTCATGCATGGCATTTATCCAAGAATCATCAACAAGTGCATCTTTGACATTTTTTGGTTCTAAAGTGGAAACATAACAGACATGGCTTACCTCATCACGTACCTGTTTCCTGGATTTCATAGGAGCAGAAATCTCATCAATAATAGTGTCCAGAGGATGGTCTTTGATTACTTGGCCTCTTTGGGATCGAGGGTGAACAGCTAGAGGAGATGCACTTTTCTCTTCAAATTTTCAAATGACTTCAGGCACATTAGATTCAAAAGAAGTTTTCTTTGGACTGACAAGTTCAACAGTTGTAATGGCATCCTTTTTCTTATTCGTATCAGGTTCAGCTTGACTTTCAATTAATTTCTCAACCTGTTCAGAAGATGGAGAAAATGTTAGTCCCTCTTCATCATTAGAAAAATAGTCATAAGTTCTTGCATCATCCACAACCACATTTATGGACTCCATGACAATTGAGTTTTTCAAGTGAAAGACAGGATAATCTTTAGTCGTCAATGAGTAACCGAGGAAAATTCCTTCTTCACTCTTGGAGTCGAATTTTGACAAGTGTTCTCTATCTCAAAGAATGTAACACTTGCTGCCAAAAGTTCGGAAGTATTTAATATGGGGCTTGACTCCAGTCCATTTCTCATATGTGGTGGTTTTTGTTCCTAGATAAAGATAGACATGGTTGATAACATAGACAGTTGTGTTTAAAGCTTCAGCCCAAAACCTTTAAGGAATGTTTTTGCTATGTAACATCACTCGTGCCATTTAGTTGTGGTGTTTTAGGTACAGAAAATTCATGTTTAATCCCATGTTTGGTGCAAAAAGTAGAAATCAAAATTTTGAAATTCGGTGCCATGATTGGACCGTATCCGGGAAACGCCTCCAAATTCTTATTCTTTATCTGCAATAAGCAAAGACCACAAGTTAGTAAAGACAACATAATTTTCTGATTTGTCACGCAAGAAAGGCACCCAAGTCAGTCTAGAAAAATCATCAACAGTTAAGAATATGTATTTTTTTACCACCAATGCTTTAAACCTTTGTTGGTCCCATAAGATCTATATGCAAAAGCTCTAAAGGTCTCTTAGTGGTAAGAGAATCAACCTTTTTGTGTGGAGCTTTAATTTATTTACCAATTTGGCAAGGACCACAAACATTATTCGGGGGCTCTTTTGAGTTTGGGAAGCCCACGAACCAATTCAAGAGTTGACAGTTTTTCAAGATCCTTGTAGTTCACATGACCCAGCCTTTGATGCCATAATTCAATGTCACTCATCATTGCAGAATTACAAGTCATTTCTTTTTCTGATGAGACCACATAGCAATTTTCAGAATTTCTTATTCCATGGATCACAAATTTTCCCTTTTTATCCACAATAATGCATTCTTTCGCAGAAAAATGAACCTCATGATTGTTATCACACAATTGGCTTATGCTTAAAAGATTTGTCTTAAGCCCATCAACTAAATAAACATCTTTCAAGTAAGACATACCTGGAATAGATATAGTACATTTTCCAATTACTTTTGCCTTACCTCCATCTAAAAAATGAACACTTCCACCATTGTAGTCTTCAAGGGAGGTAAACAAAGCTTTGTTTCCTGTCATATGTCTAGAGCAGCCACTATCCAAGTACCACACATCCGAATCAGTAGCACTGAGTGCTGCAAGGACCACATTATAGCGTAGATCAGATTTTCGGACCCAAACAGGTTTGGTCCAAGCCTGATGTGGAGATGAATTTTGTTTTCTACGCTGATTTCTGTTATAATTTCTCAATTTATTGCAGTGTGGTCGTATGTGTCCAGTAATCCCACAAAAGTGACATATGGGAACAAATTTTGGTTTTGACACATAATTCGGATAATAATTCTTTGAATATGTGGCATTTGAATAGATAGGAGGCAATGCTGTCATAGTCGGTCCTTGAACAAAAACAATTTTACCTTCGTCCTTCAATGTGGATGCTCCTTGAACAAATCCAAGTCCAGTTTTTAAGAAGGAGGTAGTTGACTTTCCAGAATTTCATTCAACTTCACTGATCTAGTATTCATCCGATTAATTAAAGCTTTCGTAGATTCCAACTCAGCAAGAGCCATCTTTAATTTTCCAGCAAGATTTTCTTTTTCAGATTTGCAAACATTTAACTCGTTTCGCAAGTACTCCAATTCAGACTCATTATTCTTATATTTCTGTTGAAGTTGATCGTTCTCTTGACCTACAAGAATCAATTTATTAGATAAGATTGCTCTTTCCTCTTCCAATTGTCTTACCTTAGACTGAGAGTCTATCAAAGTTGCTTGAAGAGATGCATTCTTTTTTTCCATTGCCTTCATTTTCAAAGCTCTTTTCTCACTAATTTTTGACATTCTGATAGATTCATGAAGCAATTTTTGATAGTTTTCATCTCCCTCCTGTTCTTCATCAGAAATCTCATTAATATCGAAATCGTCTTCAGACTTAGATTCCTGCACAGAAGAGATGTTAGACAAACCCATGAAAGCAACATATTTTCTAGACTCACTCGAAGGTGAATCAGGTTCGGACACATCCTCATCAGATTCATCATCCTAAGCAACATTTAAGGCCTTGCCTTTGTTTTGATCTCTGCGATTTGCACAATTAGAAGCGGCGTGTCCATATCCTTGACACTCAAAACATTTAATTGGCTTTGTTATACCCTTTGATCAATTTTGTTCAATTTTGGGTACAAATTTTCCTTTAGAAGGTGCCTTGGGATTTGATGTATCCTTCTTGTTAAAAGCCTTCCTATTCTTCCAGATCTTTTTAAGTTTTCTCGCAAGATATGCCTCAAAATTTTCATCATCTGTATCATTGTCAGGATCACTAATTTCAGGATCATCCACTGAATTTGAGGACACTAGAGCAATTAATGTCCTTCCCCTTTTTATGCGGACAGTGATTTGCCATAAAAGTTTGCAGATTTCCAACGAGTTCTTCTACTAATATTGAATTCAGATCCTGATGCTCCTTGATGGCAACTACTTTTGGACGAAATCGTTTTGGGAGAGGCCTCAAAATTTTCTTAACAACTTTAGATTGAGGAACGGGTTCTCCCAGGGTATTGCAAGAATTGACAATCTTGGACAGTTTTGTATTGAATTCATCAAAGGTTTCAGAATCTTTCATATGTATCGTCTCAAAAGCAATTGTCAAGTTCTGGAGTTTTGTTTGCTTGACTATATCTGTTCCTTCATGAAAGTTTGAAGAAGATCCCAGGCAGCCTTTACAGTAGGGCAAGCAGAAACCCTATAAAATTCAGTTGGAGTAACTCCATTATAAATAGCATGAATGGCGTTATTATTGCAATTTGACTTGGTCCTTTCATTAGCAGTCCATTGTACTTTGGGTTTCCGTCTTGTTTTCCCATCAATGACCATGGTGGCTTCTGTATATCCTTCCACTACAATATCCCAGACGTAGTCATCAATAGCCTTTAGAAAAGCAATCATCCTTGCTTCTTAGTAAGAATAATTGGATCCATCCAGAAGAGGGGACTTATTGGTAGATGTTCATTCTCTATTAATATCCATTAGAGATTAATAAATAGATCACACAAAGATTAGTGCAACCCGCTCTGATACTAATTGAAAATATTATACTTGCCTTAACACAAGCAGAGGTCCCAAAAGAAAGATCTCAATTGAATATCAATTAGATGTGATTAAACTAGCTAGTGATTAATCCTAATTCAGATAAAAAAATCAATCAAACCACAAAGAAAGAAGAATAAGCGATTTTTACGTGGAAAACCCTGCTCGGAGAAAAAAAAAACCACGGGCCTTACTGTTTAGGCCAACAGACAACCAAACACTATATGACAATCAAAGAATACAAAAACACTTACAACCCTTTCCCATTTGTTGACTCAACCTAAGGATTGCTTCAGATCTTGTTGACAACTCGTCACAAATCTTCACCGTGCTTGAGTACAATCGCCTTCAAGAAAGGAGGATGGAATCAGACCCAAAACTTGATCTCCAGCACAACAGAACTAGAAGCCTTGGGGGGAACTTGATGGATCTCTCAAAAACTTTCTCACAGGTATATCTTCTTGATTAGAGTTGTGTATGGAAGAGAGAGATAATGGCTTTATATAAGTGTTATTTCGTGTCTTCAAGCCTTCATAATAGAAAACTTCCTTCCAAGATTTTAGTAAGTGAAGTTCGGCTAGATTTAGAATTCTCAGGTTCGCATGAGCGGACAAAGGAGTTCGCTCGAGCGAACTGCTCTCTGTTTGCGGAAGTTCAGCGCAGAAGCTTCTTGGGTTGAACGAATAGATTAGACGGTCGAGCCATCATCTTATTGTGAGGGGTTCGTTTGAGCGATCATTAGGTTCGCTCGAGCGACCTGCTCTCTGCCTTTAAATTATCAAACCAGAAACACAGTGGCTCGAACGGACATGAGAGTGGGTCGAGCGAAGACAACTCTGTGAAGGGTTCACTCGAGCGACCTCTGTCAATCTTCAGAATTCGAAATTCTTGGAACTCTTTCTATTTAAAACACTGAGCAGTCCTTTCCTAAACAAAATACAAAATTAAGAAACCTCTATTTTGTCCAATAACCTATGAATCAACCAACTAAAAACTTTACAATAGTTACTTCTATGTCATCTCTCTCCCTCTCCCCCTGTCTTCTTTGATCTCATTCATCAGGGGCGGACCCATGTGTTCGTCATCTGGGGCGGTCGCCCCAGATCGATTTTCACATCCTTTTTAAAATAGTATCGAGCCTCTAGCCCACGCCCCATGTGTCTACCCACTTCACCCCATCTCTAAAAGGGAGATAAAAAAAAACCCCTCCAGGCTTCAACTTCAATCCTCCTTTCTAGTTTCGACCTCAGCCCCTTCTGCTTCCTTTGAGTGCATGATGGATCTCTCCTTTAATCCTGTCGGAAGTCTGTGATGATCTTTTTTCTTTAGGTAAATATCTCTTCATCTCTCTCTTGTCGCCTCTCTCTCCCTCACTCACCCTCTCCGTGTTCTCTGTTTTTAATAGTTACTTCTATGTCACCTCTCTCCCTCTCCCCCTGTCTTCTTTGATCTCATTCATTGTTTTAGGTACTGCACAAAGCAGTTAGGGTTCTGTTGTTTGATTTCTGTTTCATGGTTGGGGTTTGGGTTGTGTTGATTTAGGGATTTTTATTTATGGCTCTCTTTGTTACATTACTTGATTTTGGTTATTTTATATATATATATATATCTTGCGTTCTTGTTTGATCTATAAATGAATGAGGTTTGTCTGAGGCCTTCACATGATCAGTCATGATGGACTGAACAATGTTGAGTTGAGCATCTTCTTTGTTAGGATGTGATGGAACTTGGAACATGTGCTTTGCTGTGATAAAGATCAATAGGAAAAAAAAAAAAAAAACAATTGACTAATCTCTTTTGTTGATTTTGTTTTCATATACATTGTTTTCCTATTTGTCTTCATTTATACTTTGATTAGATAACTAGATACATGGTTCTGACTTTGAATGCTAGTTAACAATCATTGTTCATGTAAAGGGATGGATATCTATTTTAAATAGACCTTAATCTAGATTCTAAACTAATTAGAGGTACCTTAATTAACACTATTGTAAATTGTAATGCAAATTTGGGTGTCCAAAATATCACTTTAATCAAACCAACTTAACCTTTCATTTTAGGCCACAAAATCAATGATTGGATATGGATTTGTTTTAGCATGATTAACTAGGCCGCCATTAATATCATTGGGTTAGTGTCAAATTGTCAATTAACTATCATTAGGAGAGTATATTGATGCATTACCAAGGGCCTGTAAATTTTCGAGAAATGAATAGTCATCATTTCAAAAAATATATATATGTAAGTTGATTTAGTTAAATATTTCGCGTCTATTTAAATGTATTATATTTTCTATTTTTCTAGTGTGGATGTGAAAAAATTTCTAACAAAAGTTTCGCCCCACCTAAATGAAGATTCTGGGTCTGCCACTGGTTAACTCGAACAAGTCAACTCAATGTGGGTCGATTCCAGTAAAATATTCAACCCCATTAGTAAATGACTTTTATTCAAGTTGATCTTGTACATGTTATTTGATGTGTTGGATTAGTCCAAATTAAACACCAACCTGATAGTTGGAAAAATAAAAAAAAATAAGGAGAAGGAGATTTTGAGATGCATTTTAAGAATTGAGCAAAGTATTTAACTAATAAGTATAATATGGTAATTGTTTAGGTTTTTACAAAGAGATCTCTTACTTCTCACCTTTATAATATGAAAAATCAGCGCCAAGGTGAAATCTAGAGCCATGTCTACACCTGAACTTTTTACATGGTTCCAATCTGTGCACTTGACATGGGTCAGTGTGAATGATATGAAGTACAATTTGACTATTCCTACAAGTGTGTTGCTAGAAGTTTACATGAGATGCAACTGAACTCACTCTCAGATTTAACCTAACCAATCCTTGGGCATGTTTAAGTAAGTCCATACCCAATTATGAATAGGGCTTCTCTACAGAAAATTTTCTTGTACCATAGGCTTAAACTTAACTGCAGCTAACGCTCTTTGACCTAATTATGAATAGGGTCCAAATAATGGTTTGCTAATTGACTAACCCACACTGTCATTACCACACACGAACGTTACTGTCATTATCTATTTCTCACAAAAAGCCCCACCTCATACCACGAGCACCGTTAAATTATTTCCATCTCTCTATAAATACCGAC
Source organism: Cinnamomum chago (assembly GCA_038049695.1). NCBI lineage: Eukaryota > Viridiplantae > Streptophyta > Magnoliopsida > Laurales > Lauraceae > Cinnamomum > Cinnamomum chago. Next base: position 17,026,280 of record CP142459.1, read on the forward strand.
CCTCCACCATTCACACCACACAGCCAACGCACAAACCAACCCCACAATATGGCTACTATCAAACCCATCCACATCTCCTCTTTCCTCGTTCTCCTCATCATTCTCAACCCAACAGCCAATGGAGCTGATAATATACTCTATGGTGGAGAAACTCTCTATGCAGGCCACTCCCTAACCTACAAAGGCTACACCTTCATATGCCAACCCGACTGTAACCTGGTCCTCTACGACAACGGCAAGCACATTTGGGCTTCCAAGACGGGTGGAATCTCTCACAACTGCTACTGTCGGTTGCACAAGAATGGGAACCTGGTGATATATAGGCCTGGTGGGAAGCCCATTTGGGAAAGCCACACTGTGGGTGCGATTGCTCACTATGTGCTGATATTGCAGAAGGACAGGAATGTTGTGATCTATGGTCCTGCTAAGTGGGCCACCCACACTAACATACGCGGGAAGGGCGTGGTCATAAGCAGGTTAGATGCGAATAATTCAACTGTGGATCCGATGAGTGGTGGCAGTGTAGTGGTGGCTGGGCCGGGTGTTAGCAATGGCACGAGTCTGCCTGTTAACTCAGGGGTGGCGACCGAGTGAGGTGACGGGGTGGACTTCTCTCTCCCTCTCTCTCTCTCTCTCTGTCTCTCTCTCATATTTCTTATGTTCTCTCTCCTATTTCTTATGTTCGGATGATCTCTCTCATATTTCTTATGTTCGGATGATCTCTCTCGTATTTCTTATGTTCGGATTATCTCCGTGTGGACCATCTTTTTCTATCTAATGTGGGTATGTAATAGTTGCTTTCAATGAAATCGAGTCGGTTGTTCGCGTCCATTTTCTAAGGTGGCTGATCTATATGGTTCGTGCAAATTTTTTCTTTTTTCTTTATCTTTGTTTTCTTTCTAATGGCCTTTTGTGTTATTAGCATCGATTAGTTATTTCCGATAGATTTTTCACCTACGTGCTCATGTGGCCCACTGGGATGCATACATACCATTTGGGGACTATAGAATAGGTGGAAAATGGAAAGGTCTCTTCCCTCTTAAGGGTTAAAAAAAAGAAAAGAAAAGCACATTCTATTATCTTGCCCCTTGATTTAATGATCTTAAAACTTAATAGTTTTCTAATCATTTATTTTCTTTGAGATTCAGTTCAATGCATGGCTAGGGTGGACCCATGAAAATTTTCTTGAAGGGGCCATTATGTAAAAAAACAAATCTTGGAGAGGCCATCTGTAAAATCTGCTGAGGGTGTATTCCCTGAGGATAAAATTAGGCGCGGTGGTATGGAGTAAATAATAAGTTTATGATGTTTTCTGGTCGATGGGTAGACTAATGAACAGTAAAATCATGCCACAGGTTAAGACTTTTTGTAGGAACCATAGGATTCTCGTTTCAAATAATTAGTACTATCCATGAAATTTTAATATTTGTATAAAGTCCCTCTACTTCGGTTCATATTTGTTTTAATATATACACTTCCAACTCCGAGGCTCAGCTCACATCAGAGGAGAGAATTAGCCATGGTTGGATAAGAGATACATAAAATCATTCGTGGAGAGAGGAGCCGGGGAAGATGTGTGGGATGGTATTTAATTTAAAGGTTTACGTAACTTCGGAAAATGCCTTTTGTGTAGGGTTGTTAAAGGACTGGGCCAGCCCCAGGGCTATCCTTATATATCCTACCCTCAACATATGTGGATTGCACCGAGAGCAGGCCAAAGCCGGCGGAGCCCAAGGCCTAAAGAGTGGAAAATCAAATTTTAATCTTTTTTTCTAAAATTGGAGCAGTTTAGATCTAAATCTTCCCCATATCAGTATTCACTAGAAAAAGTTCATTTGTAAAAACATGATCACCTGGAAATAATTCTCATTTTCTTAAGGCAAACACAACAATCTATACGTATTAAGATATTTTATTAAATACTAAATTGTCTAAGAGCATGCATGTTTGGTCATAGGCGAGAAATCACTACAAGAAAAGTGACAATTAGCCGCGGTTTATAGCAGCGGTTTATTTATCCGTCACTACATCTAATTATCAGTATACATACAGCGGCCGAAATTGTATTTTGCTGCTATAAACGTATTCATACATACGTATAGCAGCGGAAAATTTATTATGCCAGTATAAACACTTACGTATAGCAGCGAAATGTATATTCCGTCACCACATCTACATCGGAGTATGTAAAATACATAATAAAGGTATTAACGTATAGCAGGGGAAAGTATAGTCCGTCACTAAATCTAAGTATATAATTACATAATACTAATACATAAAGCAATAGAAAATGTATTATGCCACTATAAATGTATAGGAAATTCATAATGCATATAGCAGCAGAAAATGTATTATGCCACTATACATAATACATATAGCAGCAGAAAATGTATTATGTCACTATAAATAATACATATAGCAGCAAAAAATGTATTATGCCACTATAAATGTCAAATACAAATACATAATACATACGTATAGCCACTACACCAAACCTGGTCTTTTACGGCGTGCATTTTGCGCCATATACCAAGTTTCACGGCGCAAAGTATCGTGCCGTAAAAGCTCCAGCCGTAAAAGGATATGTGTATTAACGACGCGCATTTGCGGGCCGTAACAAACTCAAATGCACGCCGTAAATGAAGCTTGTTATGACTTTCAGAACATATTCACGACGCTAAACGAATGCCGTTAATGAAGGTCTTTTAGACGAGCTGGGAGGGCCGTTAAAGAGTTGGTTACTTTTAGCTTATGATGCACATGACACGCCGTAAAAACGTATTAGAATATGTAATAATAACGTGCATGCGCAGGCCATAAATTAATTTTTTAAATCGTTGTTACGGTGTGTAGGAGTAGGCCGTAAATGGGTTTCTAGAACGAATTTACGGCGTGCAAAGAGGGCCGCAAAAGGATTGGAAAGATCTAATATATGGCGTGCATCGCGCGCCATGATTGTGTTTTTTTTTTTAAAAAAACAAAAAAATTGAATGTAAACCATTAATATCCTGTTAAATTGAAACTAAATTCAACCAATACAAAACAGCTGTGCCTATACATGAATGAAATCTATTAAACTTTGTAGTTCTCTTTCAACCTAAAGTGAAGAAACGAAATCAATATTTCAACATATCAATGTTACCAATACAATTTTAGAAACAAAAGCCTTAGTATTTGTTATTAATACAACAAAAGTGTCCCACAAAAAAAAAAAAAAAAAAAAAAAACTCCCGAGAAAGATACCCAGAAGCTAGTGTTGGGATTGGTGTATGCCCTAAAGCCCACTGACTGCACTCACATCTCTGTTACTGGATATTTATTGGTTATTTAATGGAATGACTTCTTTCTCTTTATACTTGTGTATATGTATGGTTGTGTAAGGCCCATTGTTTTCTAGTAAATGACTTAGGTGTGTAGTGGCTACACACAGTAAGGTCTGAGTCATGGAAACTTGAAACAATAAACTTGTTCATAACTGAGAGATGGAGTTGGGCACTTCATCTTGGTATAAGTTATAATGAGATACTCTCCTGTATTCAGGGTGACTTACCTTAGTCAAGGAGGCCTTTCCGGATTTATCTCATTAGTGCATGTGTCATGCATTGAACAGGACCACTTGTAGGTGTGATCTCTAAAATAGTACTATCACAGAGAGAGATCAAATCACCTCTTGCTACTGAGTGACCAGTGCTCTTAATCTTGAGCATTTGTGGATGAACTGACGAAGTCAAGTTCTTGTGCTTTAATTCACTATGGGTGAGATCCTGTTCATGGGTCAACAGCTCTGTGTTTTGGGTGCTCGGGCTTGATTAGTTGGGACGTGCAAATGCAATATGGAATCTATGCCATCATGTGATGGAATGATCGTCCCCTTAGAATTATCCGATTAATCATCAGAATCTAAGATCTTAGTATATGGATGTTCCATATGGATATTGAACTTGTGGGTCGCTCCCTGGATCAAGAGAATGATATCCGGATGATGATTAAGTCAAGGGTATGAAGTTCTAAGGTTGAGATGTAATCAAGAAGGTAGATAGTACATCGGTTAACCTACTTGATTATGGATGTTACATAGAGGGGCATTATCGTCATTGTACTTGGTAGGTCAAAGACAATCGTCAGTTTATGATGAGCTTTATTTGCAATTTAATATTTGTCCCTGGAGTGCAACCATAACTCTCTAGTGGAATAAGTTAGGGTTAAAATGATCTTAATGTTGCTATGGGGTTAGCATGGACATTTTGGTCATTTTGGGAGCCAAGGGCAAATATGTCTTTTGGTCCCTCTTCTAGCCACTTTCCTATATTGACATGGTTTCCTAATTTAATTATATGATATGTGGTTGAATTAATTTTGTGGAAGAATAATTTTGAGTTTAAATTCAAATAGGCTTTTGATGGCATACATGAATTTAACTCTAGCTAAATTATTAACTAGTGGGCCATGGTGTGTTTATCTATCTTGTGGGCCAGCCATAAGTGGAGCCCCTTGTGTGAGGTTTCCAAGTTTGATTAGGTATCTTTACTTGGAAGGAAGAACTCCTCTTTGGGTAAGAATTCCTATAATTAAAGGTTACTAATTTTTAGTATCTTTAATTAGAAAGTGTTGCACAACTAAAGGGGCTGGTTGCTTATTTTATGGGATTGTCATTCCTATTAGAAAGAGAACTCTTTAAAGGAATGGGAACTTTATAAATAGAAGAGAGACTTCCCTTGGACGTGCAACATAGAAAACAAGGAAGAAGTGTGCTGGAATTCTACCCTAGGGAGTGAAACACATTGGATCTCCTTTGGCCGTCCAAGACAAGAAGGAGATAATCACGCCCAGCCATTATTCTTCTTCATTGGAGAGATCAGATCAGGTCTGGGTCTTGTTCCACAAAGTTTAGTTCTGAAAACCCTTCTTAGGATTCCATAGTTTGATCCCACCATCAAGACCAATTAGATTAGGAAGTGGAATAGGAGAGAAGATCAAAGGAGAAATTTCTGCAACATATTCCTGCACCTGTATTGCTGGTTGCAGGCTGGTTTCAGACCTTTGAAGTCTTTCTTTTCAGATTTTTGAGGCACTCAAATCATCAAGGTAATAGTCCTCTATCATCTCCTTTATTTAGACACATGTTGATCATGATTTCATGGAGTTCTATGCATGTTTTCATGGCTGGAATCAGATCTGAGTTTTAGTTTTTAAAAATTGAAAAACCACAAATCAGCCATGGCAGTCAACATTCAGATCTGTAATGCATATTCTTTCAATGGTATCAGAGCCTCCCCATGTGATATCATGATCCCATGATGTGATTCTATCAATTCTAGATCAATAAAGGGCATGGTGGCACCCTTTAGGATGATTTTTACTGCATAAATATGGTGCAGGAATTTTTCCCATGCTGCTGGAATAATTCCAGAATGCTGATTACTACATGTATGAAGTGCAGGAATTTTTTCCATGCTGCTGGAATAATTCCAGAATGTTGTTTACTATATGTTTGAAGTGCAGGAATTTTTCTAAGGTGCTGGAATTATTTCAGATCACTATATAGTGCTGTACATAGCACAATGAATGCACTAACCTCTTTGTTTGCAGCCATATAATTGCATCCTTGATGGTTCGCATGTATGTGTGTGGATTTGGATGTTTTTTAATTAGTTGAAAATTGTACGGTTGCGCAGTTAGCAACCATATGAGATTGTAATTTTTCCTTGTTTATATTTCAACTAGTCTTGATGTAAGCTTTCTTGAAAAGCATAGGTATCTCCAATGTAATTTTGGGTTTTGTTTTTCATGGGTTTGCTTGTATAAATTTGATTTATTGTAACAAGCAAGAAAAGGAAAGTTTCAAGCAAGGAAGGTTGCAACAAACCGGGTCCCATGGTGACGGAGGCAACGGAGGTTTCCTAGCGCAAGAAGGACTCTTAACCAAGTTTCCTAATTGGAAAAGGATTTGAAGTCCGAAATAACAGGGAGCCATCAAGGATTGCATTCTTTAATTTGCTTTTATATATGGAATGCATGGTTGAATGCTTTATATAATTGCTATGTTTATCACCTAGTAACATGGCCACCACTAGGTTCTTAAAATTGGCATCTTTCTATATTGGATTGTTTTTTGTTTGGCTGATTGTTTTTAAACGGATCTTAGACCAGCACCTTCTATTTGTCTAAGGTTTAAAATTGGATAGGGTTTAGTTTACCTTGGTACCCTAAGTTTCCAAAAGAGGCCAAACTAAAATCTAATATGTTGATACCATAGTGGGCCCATAACCCATTGGTCCCAAGATCTTTACTCAATATGTTTTAAAGCAAAGGTTTTTTTTTTTTTTGATGACTTAAGCAATTGAGTCATGAAAATTGTTAACCAAGTTTGCTAGATTTAAACAAGGTTTGAGTAACGGTCAAAAGTGTTTTTAAAAACCCTAGTGTTAAATAATCAAGTGGGAGAGGGGTTTGGAAAAACCCCACGGCCTTCCATTTTCGGTTCATGCTATCTCATTGGAGTGTTAGTGGGAGCGGCCATCCTTTCGGTGGAGTTCTTTACTAAAGATCGCTTCGATGGGTTAGTGGGTGAACTAATGTGAATATTCGTAATGAGGTGTTAGTGGGAGCGGCTATCCTTTCGATGGAGTTCTTTACTAAAGATCACTTCTATAGAATGTCAATGAAGCGTTGGTGGGAGCGGCCATCCCTTCGGTGGAGCTCTTTACTAAAGTTCACTTCAAGATTGGATTAAAGTCACTTCCCTTCGGAGGACTTGAGTCATGGACATTTTGGGAACGTTCATAAGAGATGGTAATACACTTGACATAAGTCGGTAATAACCTCTCCTTAGGAGTTAGTGTTATTTGTCATATGAGGCCAAACCAATCAGTGATTGGACTATCACTGGATATGCGTATCCAGACAGTGATGATCCAAATAAGCAGACCTTAACTCAACGTGACTGTAGGCTCGGCCATCCCTTCGATGGAGGATCTATGAGGAGGTTGAGACACTGATACATTATAATTAGGGTTAAATAATGTAAAAAGTCTTGTGCATGTTTTTCCTTTTATTACAAGCACCATATACATGTTACATATATACTGCATGTCTAATTATAACCTGTTATATATATCCAGAGAGATGGGGAAGGATTCCTTTAGCCCGTTGATGAGTATTCTGCGTGAGAACAAATTGACTGGCCCAAATTACGTAGACTGGAAAAGAAACTTTAACATAGTACTCACCGCTGAGGAGTACAAGTATGTTTTGTCGGAACCCTGTCCTACCATTGATAATTATTCTACAGATGACCAGCTAGAGGCTGAAAGGAAATGGAAAAAGGTGAATAGCATGGCCAAATGCTACATGCTTGCTTCCATGTCCAACGTGTTGCAAACACAGCATGAGCAGATGGACACAGCTTCTGATATCATGTTGTCCTTGTCTGAGATGTTCGCAGACAAAAGCAGGCCAGCTAGGCAAGCTGCTTTAAGGACAATCATGAATACTAGGATGGCTGAGGGAACACCTGTCAGAGAGCACATGCTCAAAATGATGGATTGTTTCAATGAAGCTGAGATCCTAGGGGCTGAGATTGATGCAGGGAGTCAGACTGATATGATTCTAGAAACTCTGCCGGAGTCTTTCAACCAGTTCAAGCTCAACTTCAACATGAGCAAGATGGACATGACTCTCTCTGAGTTAATGAAAGAACTCCAGGCGGCAGAGGCCATCATGAAGCCTAAAGGCCAAGCTCACTTTTCCCAGTCTTCCTCTAAACTGAACCCGAAAGGGAAAAAGTTCAAGAAGAAGCAGGGTAAGGGAAAAGGACAGAAAAAGGGCAATGATGGCAAGAAGGACAAAGGCACAGGAGAAAAGCCCAAAGGGAAATGCTTCAAGTGCGGCCTCAAAGGTCACTGGAAGAAAGATTGTCCCAAGCTCCTAGGCTCAGAAAAGAAAGGTATATCTCTTTCCTACTACATTGAAACCTGTCATGTGGTTGATTCTACTGATTCCTGGATAGTAGACTCTGGAGCCACTAAGCATATCTGCAATTCATTGCAGGGGTTTCAGATAATGAAAAAGCTTGAGAAAGGGGAGTTTGACCTTAGAGTTGGAAATGGAGCAAAGATATGGGCTGTTGCAGTGGGAGCTGTTACCTTACTTTTTCCGCATGATAGGATATTAGTTTTAAACAATGTTATCTATGTTCCGGACATAAGGAAGAATTTAATTTCAATTTCCAGACTCATTGAATTTAATTATTCAGTTTCTTTCCATTCTGGTGTTGATATCAGTAGAGATGGAAATATTATATGTTCCGGTAGAATGCATGATAACGTATTTTATATATATCCTATTGCTCCCTCACTGCACAATGTACAACTAGAAAGCTCATCTTCCCTTAAGAGGAAGGTATCTTCGACCAATGACACTTATCTTTGGCACTTACGTTTGGGTCATATTAACCTAAAACGGATTCAGAGGTTGGTAGAGGATGGGCTTCTGAGCTCATTAGATCTCGAACCTTTTCCTCAGTGTGAATCTTGTCTCATGGGAAAGATGACCAAAAGGTCATTCTCTGGAAAGGGACTGAGGTCAAAGGAGTTGTTAGAATTGGTTCACACTGATGTGTGTGGTCCTATGAACAAACTAGCTAGAGGAGGTTATGAGTATTTCATCACCTTCACTGATGATTACTCTAGGTATGGATATGTGTACCTAATGCGACGCAAGTCTGAAGCATTTGATAAGTTCAAACAATTCAAGGCTGAGGCGGAGCTACAACTAGGGAAACATATCAAAGCTCTTCGATCTGATCGAGGTGGCGAGTACCTCCTGGGTGAGTTCAAGGAGTACCTCACACAACATGGGATTGTGTCTCAGTTGTCTGCACCGGGTACACCCCAGCAAAATGGTGTAGCAGAGAGAAGAAACCGTACCCTTCTTGATATGGTAAGGTCCATGATGAGTCATGCATCCCTACCCATATCTTTTTGGGGATATGCCCTAGAAGCAGCAGCATACATTTTAAATCTGGTACCTTCTAAATCAGTACCTAGGACACCTCAAGAAATGTGGACAGGTCGAAAACCCAGTTTAAGACATATCCACATTTGGGGTTGTCCAGCCTATGTACTGAATGATAAAGCTACCAAGCTAGAACCCAGATCGAAAATGTGCTACTTCATTGGGTATCCTAAGGGGACGAGAGGATGCATCTTTTATCATCCAAAGGAGCAAAAGGTGCTTATCAGCACTCATGCTAGATACTTGGAGGATGATTGCATGATGCACAAAGAGCTTGGTTGTAAAGAAACACTTGAGGAGATTCTTTCAGAAACTCCTGCAACATCTGTGCCGGATCCTGAGACTGTAGAAAATCAAGACATTCCTTTTAACACTCCGGACCCTCGTCGTAGTGGGAGAATTTCTAGACCACCAGATAGATATCTAGGAGTGTCTTTCATGACAGACTCCGAGGATCTGGTTGAGGATCCTACTAGTTACGATGAAGCAGTAACGGACATAGATGCTGACATGTGGCAGCAAGCGATGAAATCTGAATTGGATTCTCTGTATTCCAATCAAGTCTGGGAACTTGTGGATGCACCTGAAGGGATCAAACCCATAGGGTGCAAGTGGATCTACAAGAGAAAGAGAGGAGTGGATGGGAAGGTTGAAACCTTCAAAGCAAGACTGGTGGAGAAAGGATATACTCAGAAAGAGGGTATCGATTATGAGGAAACCTTTTCGCCAGTAGCCATGCTCAAGTCCATAAGGATTCTCTTAGCTATCGCATGTCATTATGACTACGAGATATGGCAACTGGAAGTCAAGACAGCTTTTCTAAATGGAAGTCTTGACGAATGCATCTATATGATGCAACCAGAGGGTTTCGTTGCTGGTGGCCAAGAGAACATGGTCTGCAAACTTAAGAAGTCCATTTATGGACTTAAGCAAGCATCTAGGGCATGGAACATCAAGTTTAATCAGGCAGTCAAATCCTTTGGCTTTGAGCAAAACATTGATGAACCATGTGTGTATAAGAAAGGGAGTGGAAATGCAGTTGCATTTTTAGTCTTGTATGTGGATGACATATTACTCATTGGAAATGATGTTGGCATGATGTCGTCTACAAAGTTTTGGTTATCATCTCAATTTCAGATGAAGGATTTGGGTGAGGCGAGCTATGTCTTAGGGATCAAGCTTTTGCGAGATCGCAAGAACAAGATGTTAGCCTTATCCCAATCTTCGTATATTGAGAAGATATTGGTCAAGTATAACATGCATGACTCCAAGAAGGGCTTGCTACCTTCTAGACATGGAGTACCACTATCTCGGAATCAATGTCCGAAGACACCTGAGGAGATAGAAAGCATGAGGAGAGTACCATATGCATCAGCTGTTGGAAGCCTCATGTATGCAATGTTGTGTACTAGACCAGATATTTTCTTTGCCGTTGGCATGGTTAGCAGATATCAATCAAACCCTGGACCTATGCACTGGACAGCTGTTAAGCATATATTCAAGTATCTTCGGAGAACGAAAGATTATATGCTAGTCTACCGAGCAGATGATCTAACGCCACTGGCATATACAGACTCTGATTTCCAGTCAGATGTAGATGGCAGAAAGTCTACCTCAGGATACGTCTTTACTCTATCAGGAGGGGCTATATCATGGAGAAGTGTCAAGCAAGATTGTACTGCTGATTCTACCATGGAGGTAGAGTATGTGGCGGCATCGGAAGCTGCGAAGGAAGCAGTATGGCTCAGAAAATTCCTATTGGAATTGGGAGTAGTTCCTGCAGTGCAAAAACCGATTATCATGTACTGCGACAATACTGGTGCAGTAGCCAACTGCAAAGAGCCCAGGAATCACAAGAAAGGCAAGCATATTCAGAGAAAGTACCACTTAATCCGGGAATTCGTCCAGGATGGAGAAATAGTGGTAGAGCAGATTGCCTCAGCAAATAACTTAGCTGACCCATTTACTAAGACTCTTACTGAGAAAGTCTTTACTTCACATGTTGAGTCTATGGGAGTTAGGTTAGGTCGTAGTGATCTTTAGTGCAAGTGGGAGATTGTTGGGATTGGTGTATGCCCTAAAGCCCACTGACTGCACTCACATCTCTGTTACTGGATATTTATTGGTTATTTAATGGAATGACTTCTTTCTCTTTATACTTGTGTATATGTATGGTTGTGTAAGGCCCATTGTTTTCTAGTAAATGACTTAGGTGTGTAGTGGCTACACACAGTAAGGTCTGAGTCATGGAAACTTGAAACAATAAACTTGTTCATAACTGAGAGATGGAGTTGGGCACTTCATCTTGGTATAAGTTATAATGAGATACTCTCCTGTATTCAGGGTGACTTACCTTAGTCAAGGAGGCCTTTCCGGATTTATCTCATTAGTGCATGTGTCATGCATTGAACAGGACCACTTGTAGGTGTGATCTCTAAAATAGTACTATCACAGAGAGAGATCAAATCACCTCTTGCTACTGAGTGACCAGTGCTCTTAATCTTGAGCATTTGTGGATGAACTGACGAAGTCAAGTTCTTGTGCTTTAATTCACTATGGGTGAGATCCTGTTCATGGGTCAACAGCTCTGTGTTTTGGGTGCTCGGGCTTGATTAGTTGGGACGTGCAAATGCAATATGGAATCTATGCCATCATGTGATGGAATGATCGTCCCCTTAGAATTATCCGATTAATCATCAGAATCTAAGATCTTAGTATATGGATGTTCCATATGAATATTGAACTTGTGGGTCGCTCCCTGGATCAAGAGAATGATATCCGGATGATGATTAAGTCAAGGGTATGAAGTTCTAAGGTTGAGATGTAATCAAGAAGGTAGATAGTACATCGGTTAACCTACTTGATTATGGATGTTACATAGAGGGGCATTATCGTCATTGTACTTGGTAGGTCAAAGACAATCGTCAGTTTATGATGAGCTTTATTTGTAATTTAATATTTGTCCCTGGAGTGCAACCATAACTCTCTAGTGGAATAAGTTAGGGTTAAAATGATCTTAATGTTGCTATGGGGTTAGCATGGACATTTTGGTCATTTTGGGAGCCAAGGGCAAATATGTCTTTTGGTCCCTCTTCTAGCCACTTTCCTATATTGACATGGTTTCCTAATTTAATTATATGATATGTGGTTGAATTAATTTTGTGGAAGAATAATTTTGAGTTTAAATTCAAATAGGCTTTTGATGGCATACATGAATTTAACTCTAGCTAAATTATTAACTAGTGGGCCATGGTGTGTTTATCTATCTTGTGGGCCAGCCATAAGTGGAGCCCCTTGTGTGAGGTTTCCAAGTTTGATTAGGTATCTTTACTTGGAAGGAAGAACTCCTCTTTGGGTAAGAATTCCTATAATTAAAGGTTACTAATTTTTAGTATCTTTAATTAGAAAGTGTTGCACAACTAAAGGGGCTGGTTGCTTATTTTATGGGATTGTCATTCCTATTAGAAAGAGAACTCTTTAAAGGAATGGGAACTTTATAAATAGAAGAGAGACTTCCCTTGGACGTGCAACATAGAAAACAAGGAAGAAGTGTGCTGGAATTCTACCCTAGGGAGTGAAACACATTGGATCTCCTTTGGCCGTCCAAGACAAGAAGGAGATAATCACGCCCAGCCATTATTCTTCTTCATTGGAGAGATCAGATCAGGTCTGGGTCTTGTTCCACAAAGTTTAGTTCTGAAAACCCTTCTTAGGATTCCATAGTTTGATCCCACCATCAAGACCAATTAGATTAGGAAGTGGAATAGGAGAGAAGATCAAAGGAGAAATTTCTGCAACATATTCCTGCACCTGTATTGCTGGTTGCAGGCTGGTTTCAGACCTTTGAAGTCTTTCTTTTCAGATTTTTGAGGCACTCAAATCATCAAGGTAATAGTCCTCTATCATCTCCTTTATTTAGACACATGTTGATCATGATTTCATGGAGTTCTATGCATGTTTTCATGGCTGGAATCAGATCTGAGTTCTAGTTTTTAAAACTTGAAAAACCACAAATCAGCCATGGCAGTCAACATTCAGATCTGTAATGCATATTCTTTCAGCTAGAACTAAAATTGTGTCCTTTCAATACTTATCAGCAAAATCTGCACAAACAAACAAAATTTGACAGAATCGTTACTGCAATATTAGATAGCACATAACTTCACAACCCCAAATAATTTTTAAATGTTAAAAGAGATGTAGAGATGTAGTAGTAGTGTAGATTTCTATCAGAATTGTTTTATTTGTAGACAAGAATGATGGGGGCTCACAGAGACATTACTAGGCCCCAAAAATCAATTCAGAGTTGATTGAAATGAAATCTCTACATATAACGTACCTGAAAAGTGTGAACCACTTTCATATATTATATATGTATGTGATTGCCTATCAACGACTCAAACCAGTTTACATTCCAGAAAGAAAAAGTGAAAGCAAGGTTTAAAAACCCAAGTAACATGTAAATCAACTCATCAAGTCATCAGTATTGCATAAACAAGTACATCATTGTCAAACTACTTATTAGCTGCTTAATCAAGATCACTAAGTTGCAGGTGGCATCAGCAAGGTTTAAAAATAAACCTGATCTCCTTGCTTTCCGGCTGAGCTAGCCAAAGATGAACCAGCAGAATCTGCAGCAGTTACAACTTTCTCAAATGTATTTTTCTTCCATGGCCAACTTCGACGGTCATCTTGACTTTAGCCTGTAAACAGTGAGTTTTATTATAATAGCAGCAGGCTTCAACCATGTTATATTGACTAGATTACAATAATTAGTCGACTAGATTGTGACAATTAGGAAGCAAAGAACCTCAAAAAAACAATATTAGCTTTAAAAAAAAAAAAAACAACTTCTCTACTGAAAAAATAACAGAACAAAAACAATAAAAGCATTATGGTAATGGAATTGTAGCTGAAATGCCCATGAAAAAAATTTAGGAGATGTTTGTTTACATTAAATGCAGAGGAACTGAATACAGCCAGGATAGGATCCCAATGTAAAGCATCATAGGAATTTACGGTTAAATGAGCTCTGGCTTTAAGATAATAGAGGTGCAGGGTGAAGGATTTAAGGTGGAGAGATAGATGGGACCTTCACTTTCTTACAATTTGAATTACTAGGGTGATGGCTAGGTATTCATTTCCCATCTTCCCTTGATTCTATTTCCATAAAAGGAAAGATCATTTGCTGTTCGTTTTTTGATATACACCTTGATCTTCATTTTTAACCACTTAAAGCATGAATTCCTATATATTATACGCAAACAAAAAGGTCCTTAGTAACAGCTCAAAGTTATAAAATAGGGCTAGTCTAGAGTTCCACCAAGTGCAAACTAAACAGTTATATAGGTTGACATTCAGCTAATTAACTCCCACTTGATGGCTTCCATAATGCTTTCCATGGAATATGTATTTGTTAGTTCCTTAGCGTAAAAGAGACCATGGGAGTCGGTCAAAGGGACTTTGGCTGTGAGCCATAATCCCATTTGCCACAGTGAAGCAGGAACTCAAGTGGATGAGGTAATTTCCGAGACTACTTATCTCCTCAGTCCTCCTTTGAATTCTTTTCGTCTTTTTATCTTTCTATTTTTCCATATTTCCTTTAGTTGTAGTATTCATAACTTTATTCTCTTTTGCATATATTAGCACTTTAAATCAATTAAAAATGCCCACAAGAGTGCATAATTAAGGAGGGTGATCGCTACATGTTGGAACTTCTAGTTAACCAAACTTTTATAATCAGAGGAAAGATCACAACAAGAGGTTGTAGCTTCAAGTCATGTTACCTATCAGGGTGTAAAAACTAAAAAATAAAAAATAAAATAAGGGACAGATACATAAGTAGCCAGATAGAATGTATGAAATGTCCTACTACTCCCTATTTAAAATGGATTTGGATTTACTCAGTTATCAAAAGGGGAAAACACAGAACCTTCTAGAAACACATGTTTTGAATCTTCCGAAAATTCCCCAACAGAAAAAACAAGTTAACAATCATGCACACATTGAAATGAGATTTGCGTCCATTGTATTTGATTGATAAACCTATTTTTCTACCTTTTCTGCATTAGAACAGTACAAAAGGTTTACTCTTCTAACCATAAAATTAGAAAGCATGTGTAACTATAAAACAGAAGTGTTGGTTTCATATACCAGTACCCATTTCTATTTATATCCTATGACAGAGAGAAAGCTATTTCATTTTGTTTCCATTGAACAGACAGGTCTAGATTGTTTTTATAATTTCCAGGCATCAAAAAATGCATAAATTGCGCCAGAAAGCAATAACACCGTATGTGGAGAACAGAGCAAATTTAGTAAACTAAGAGAGCTGAGAAATATATAATAGACTTTGGTCATGCAAGATTTTTACTTATGCACTCGAAGAGCCAAAGAACAGGATGATAAGATACAATAAGCCCTACTTAGAGATATCAATTAGCAGTCCAAGCCAGTACACAAATGGAGAAAAGTATTTTCAGGAAACCCGCAGGCTATGGAAACAACCCACTTGAAATCACATCCAGCAAATTAGTACACTTTTGAGAGTATAAGAAAGAAAATCATGACAAGTAACACTATAGATGTCAAATGGCACTATCTGGGGAAGGACACTTGCAAAATATAATACCCAAAATTGAAGGTGTTCATCACGACAAAAAAAAAATCCCAAATCATTGTAAGCAGTATTTGTTGATCTCAATTCAGGATAGAAAAGTGGGAGAAAAAGTATCCCACCGAATGTGATTCCAACTTGTACCAAATCACCCCATATGTACACCCGAAAGATGATCAGGTCCTGTCAAAATATTCAGACCCATTTTGATTTGCATTATATATATATATATATATATAACTGAAATGAAAGTGAATCTGAAAATTAAAATGGTCCACAGAGATAAATGATATGATTTATCCAAAAACATGCAATGCAGGTACTTGAAAAATCAAACAAGTCCAAGAGGGTGTTGCTGTTGGAACCAAAAAAGAAGGACGGGGAAACAGATCACCCACTCACACCAGTAGCCAAGCATACATCTCAAAAGGACAAATCAACGGATTAATAAATACAACTGCAAGCAAAGTCATCCAGAACAACACCCAGTACCCATTATATTGATGTAATTAAAAAAAATGCAAATCAAACATGCAGCTAAATCAATACCCTTTTAGCCAAAGAGGAATTCCAATCTAAGGCCGACTGAGAAAGATCTTGAATTCCAACCACCTTAAGAAGTTCAGCCTTCTTATGATAGCTGTGTGAATAGATCCAGTGATGATTACATATCAATTCCCAAGCCACTTAAAATGCATTTTCACGTACCAATCTGCATAAAAAAGGTAAAGCATTATCAACATTTACTTCCAGACAAGGACATTCCTTTTATTACAATATGAATCTGAGCATCATCTACGGACATTGAGTTGGAAATCAGGAATCAAGTCTCAAAATTTCAGCAAAGTCCAGACCCAGCCATCCAAAATCTCCATTTTTTAACACAAAATTGTGATAATTAAAACCCAGTCTATTACATTGAAAAAAGAAAGAAAAAAAAATCAGTAAGCACAGGATTCTTGCAAATCCAATGCGAAGAAAAGGTAACAGAATCAAACCAAAAAAAAAATCAGTCATCCCGAATATTCATTTTTAACATAGAAATAGCAGGTACAAGTCCAATCATAGGGCATGTCATTCCATGATATGTAAATAAAACCTCTAACTTGAGTACTCTAAGACAAGCATCCATCACACCAAGACTTCCTGAAAAATGAATGAACAACAGTTGTGAGTCAGGTCCCTTTTAACCCATTGACTGCACAAACAAAGAAAGGTTAAAATAGAATGTATTCCGAACGAGGCTCGGCAGCAGGGTACTCACCACTAAGCATATTGTGGCATCTGATCTTAGCTTTGCAAATGAATGATTGAAAAGGAAACAAACCCAATACTCAAAAATCAACGGAACAAATTCCACGGAATTGAAGGATGAGATTGTTCAATGGAGGTCCTATCTTATCCACAATGGCAATGAATGATGGACCTCATTTGCAGTGAATGCTTGCCCTAATTTTTCTCAGGATATGCATTGTATAACACCTGAAAAGACAATGCAAAAAGATTCCTATAAATTTAGCTGAAAGAGATACAAGTTCCAACTTTACATATACAATGGATTAGCATGGTGACACAGGCTGTACGCAGATCATTATGGGAAAATTAGTTGAAAGCGTACCATAAACACCTATGAAACTTCCAACTACTTTACAAATGAGGTCGAATATGTATTGATCTAAATCTGCATCCTCCTCTAACTATCATCTCTGTTATTTCCCTGCATAACACAAAAGAATTAAATTGTTTCTCAACTAACTGGCACATAATGTAAAAACGCAAACCTATCGTGCCTCTCTTTTGGATGGTGGTATTTGCAGGTTGATCCATATTGCATCTTTTTGCAATAAGTATCAAACGTCAGAAGATGAATTGAAGAAGACAATGGAGAAAGCTAACAATTTAATTGTTGACATTTTGAAGAAAAAACCACAATTGGCCTCTGATTGTAAATCAGATAACCTATGAACTTATCAATACATGTATATTTTAATGAATGATGGATGTAAAAAAGGAAGAAAGAAAGAAGAGAAGGACCTGATAAGCAGAAGATGCAGTCCCAAATATGAAACCTTGGGGAAAGCCTTTTTTGTTAAGCTCCTCCTTCTTAGACCATCTTCCAAGTGCCCACATGCCCCGCCCAACTTACCTAACAATCTGTGTAAGGTAACATGCATGGTCTCAGCAAGGTTACACACATACATTAAGTTCCGTGAGGCTGCAGAAGGCCCAAAGGAGCTAAAAAGACGTTGTAGATATTTGTAAGTTTACCCATGCAAGTTATATACATATTTGCAAACCTACCCTTGCAAGCTATTGGATGAATGATGTCTTTACAAGTTGCAACTACAGTTAAAATTGAAGTATTTGACACGGGTATAACACCAATATTGAAGTGTCAAGAGAGATTAGAAAGAAGCAGGTGTTGAATAGTCAGTAACTCCATAGTCAGGGGCGACAATAACCTCCTCCTCTTCCTATTCATTGGCCTTTTTAGGTTCCCTGTAGAAAACCAAATCCACCTTCACATACCATGGCAGCATTATCAAGGGAAAAAATAAAAAGAAAAAACCATAAGCCTTATACATACACACACTGTATTAAAAAACTGGATTAGTTCAAGGCACAAATCAAAGAACTAAAATGGCGACGACTTGTAATAGAAAAATGAAAAATTCCATTGCAGATCTCAAATTTTAACCACTGCCAGCCAATCAAGAACAAATCCATATGAAAAGAATCAAGCCTATTTTAAGGGCATTTTTTTTTTATAATAGTCAATGCATTTCATATTCATATTCAGTAACAGACACAGACAGGAAAGAAAGAGAGCAGAACAGAGCAGCAAGCAAGGGACTATAAGATGTTGGCCAAATCCTTTGTGGACAACAACAATTCTCAGTAACTACATGAGAAAGAAATACAACGGAAATTAAAAAAAAATCTTCTTCTTCTTCTTCTACCCTTATTATAACAAATGGTAGAGAAATTCAAAGCGATTCATCAGAACACGTTGCCAAAGAAATAACCCAAAACTATGAGAAAAAGAAGGGGAGGGGGAAGCTCATAAATTTGGATTTGAAGAAACAAGACATGGATTTTTTTTTTTTTTAAGATCTGGCAAATAGTAACAGAGAAAGAGAAAACAATTAAATTACTTTACCCTTGAGGCGTTTGAACCTGATCTTGCACTGAGGGCTGACCTGATTTCCTTCTCTACGCTCGTACTCATAGCAAGTCCTGCAAACTGGGAATGCACACTCATTACAGGCAACGAACAGCTCTCCATCCACGGTTAGCCCGACGTCATCCCTACAAATCTGGCAGATTTGGCCACTCAACTATTGCAATGGCTTCGGCTGCAACCATAAACATAACAACCACAACAACCAAATTAAAAAGGGATGATAATAAATAATAAATCCAATCTCCATGAGTTCTCTCAACAGCAGAGCACAGAAAGATCCCTCCCTCCCAAAATTTAAAAAGAAGAAGAAGAAGCAATGCAGAAATGGAATTACTTACACCAGATTCTCCTTCCCTACGGATGACAACGAGCTCGTTCCTGTTATGAGAGCCTGCAACTAAACTAGCACTCGCCTCCATTTTTATCTTTTAGAACAAGACGCTCGTTTGAGAAGAGAAGAGCATAGAGCGAGATTGAGATAAGAGCAGAGCGAGAATGAGAGAAGAGAACAAAGGAAAGAGGGCTTTTGGAGGGAAAGAGTCAGTGGGAGCGAAAATAGGGTTTTGGAGGCGGGAGAGGAAAAAAATAAGTGGGAACTTTACGACGTTTTTTTTCGTCCGCAAAATAAGAAATAAAATAAATAATATCAAAATACATTTATCGACGTTTTTTTTGTCGGTAAAAATAAAAAAGATATATAATACCTTTATCGACGTTTTTTTCGTCGGCAAAATGATAAATAAAAATAAAAAGATTTATGACAACACTTTTACCGATTTTTTTTTCGTCGGTAAAAGACTTTTTTTCGTCAGAAAAACGATAAGTAAAAAAAATATAAAAATACTTTTACCGACATTTTTTTTCATCGGTAAAAGTCTATGTTTTTTTATTTTTCCTAGAAAATTAGCTAATGCTAAATTTGGACTTTTGCCGACTTTCTTTTGGAAAACGTCGGTAATAGGTAACCTTTATCGACATTTATCTTTCGTCGGTAAAAGTCCATATTTTTATTTTCACTAAAAATATGCTAATGATAAAAAAATTCAACTTTTGCCGGCGTATTTTTATAAAACGTCGGTAAAGATTAGACTTTTACCAACGAAATTATATACGTCGGTAAAAAGTAATCTTTACCGATGAATTTGGAAAAGCGTCGCTAAAAGTGCAGATTGTTGTAGTGAATAGTTATTTACGGTGGGCGATGGAGGCCGTAAAAAGGTATTCATTTACGACCCGCATAGATCACGTTGTAATTGACACTCATTTATGACGCGAGACACGCACACCGTTAAAAAGAGTAAAAAAAGAATTTTTACGACTTGCATTTCAGGCACGCCGTAATTTTATATCATTTACGGCGTGCACCTGATGCAAGCCGTAATTTGCACGCCGTAAAAACCCTGATTTGGTGTAGTGAGCAGAAAAATGTATATTCCGTCACTACATCTAGATAATACATATTACTATAAAGCAGCGGAAAATATGTTCGGCTGCTATACATTCCCAAAACCTCTTCTCGTCTTCCCCCCAAAACCAAAACCCAAAACCTCTTTTCGTCTTCCCTAAAACCCTAAACCCACATCCAATCCCAAAACCAAACCCAAAACCCACGTCTCATCGTCGTCCAGTCCCAAAACCTCTTTTCGTCTTCCTCAAAACCCTAATATATGAGATCTCTCTTCCCCAAAACCCTAATCTACACATTGGTTGATTTGTTTGGAGCTTCCAGCAACTTTGAGGTTTCAGACCTGATCATCATCGGAGAAGAAAAAACAAAAGCCAGAGCAACGAGCAGCGGTAAAACCTATTTCGCTACATTTTTTGTTCTTCGATCTCTGAGATCTCTCTTCCCCAAAACCCTAATCTTTGTTTGGAGCTTCCAGTAGATTTTTTGGTTTCAGATCTGATCGACATCGAAGAAGAGGAAGAAGAAGGAGTGTTGACACCAAAAATG
Organism: Cinnamomum chago; assembly: GCA_038049695.1. Lineage (NCBI taxonomy): Eukaryota > Viridiplantae > Streptophyta > Magnoliopsida > Laurales > Lauraceae > Cinnamomum > Cinnamomum chago. Next base: position 17,047,049 of record CP142459.1, read on the forward strand.
TCACTTTGCCTCTTCACACCAAAAGCTACATGGAGCCGCATCCTACCCCAAATAGGCAGGCGCCACTTCAAGCATCAGATCTTGTCAGAATCAAACAAAAACTGCAAGGTCATTCAAAACAACCAAAAGAGAGGTACACATGAAGTTTCGGGCCATTCCGACATCATTTGGCCTAGCTTCACTTCTCCAACAGCTAAACAAGCGCTCCCGGCAGCGGCAGAATCAGAGACACCAAATCTTCGATCAGGGCCTATGGATGTTCTCAAAATATGTCCAAAAGGCTCCACGTTAAGTCTCAAGTCAAACCAGCAACGTTTGACCCATCATCAACTCTCCAACGGCTGAATCAAGCCTACCAGCGGCAGAGCACCCCGGGACCATGGCACCCAATTCGGAGCTTGTGGATCATCTCAAAATGACTCCAATAGGCTCCTTGTCGAATTTCAAGTCAATCGGACATCGTTTGACCAGAAGTCAAATCTCGACATCTCCCTTGCGGTGAAAACAAAGGCAAGCGTTTTCATGACTCCAAATGGCTTCAAAACTCAAACGAAAGCCTATGGTTGGTCTTATCTACTGATGAGGGAGTCACACGTTGAATTTCAGATCAATCGGGCATCGTTTGACTGAAAGTCAAAGCTCGGCATTTCCCTCGCGGTGAAATCAAAGGCAAGCGTTTTCATGACCCCAAACGGCTTCAAAACTCAAACGAAAGCCCATGGTTGGTCTTATTTAATGATCAAGAAGCTTCACCTCAAATTTCAGGTCATTCCGACATCGTTTGATCCTATTTCAGCTTCTGGCGGAAAATCAGCAGTTCTGCGTTCGGCTTTTCCCGGAAAATCAGAAACTTTGCAAACCAATTTGCAAGGATTCTCATCAGGTTTTTAGAGGGAAATCAAGCCAAATAATGTGGAGAAATGTCAGAGAAAATAAGCAAAAGAAACGGAAGCGAAAAATGACGAGAAACGGCCAAAAACGGGCCCCGGGAAGGGATTTTCCCCCCAGCCTGCGACCCTGGGAGGTCCGGGGCGCCGATTTCGCCCCGGGACCCCCCGTTTTGTCCGTTTTCGCGAGACGAGTTGTTCTGTCCCTGTGATTTTTCCAGATTCAGGCTTTTGAGGCTCCAAATTCACTGATATTCATCAAGATCACAGGACTCCTTTCCAGAACTTCAAAAACTTCATTGATCGCCAGCCGAATAACCAAAAAAGTGCACTTTCTGCCCGCCCGATCGCGAAATCAACTGGACAGATGCTGCCGGCCCGCTGGTATCAACCTATGTCTGAAACTGCATGATCATCTGATGTTGATTTACGTAAGGATCCATCGATGATCATCGCAAAGGGGATTCCAAAAGACGCAACATGGCCCGCGACTCTTCAGCTACTAAGGCGGCCACTTAATGCTATCAATTGGCCCGTTTATGGCAAGTTAATGCAGTCATTAACCCATTATCTTGGACGGCCCAATCAGAAGCCTCTGTTCAAGAGTTACAAGTCCAAACAATCATGGCATTCAAGCCATGAAACTCCTAACATAATGGAGATTAAAGGTGATTAAATGCCCATGACTCTCCTCCGGCCAATGAAATCCAAGGGGCAGGAGTTACAAAGCAAGAGACAATTAAACTTGTAACTCCTCCCTTAATGAGCTTTATTAGCATAAAGGCTCATAAATCACTCCTAAAGGCTACCTAAAGGCCTATAAATAGGAGTCACCTCCAAAGTTTTCAGAAGGAAGAAAAATTCTCAGAAAATTGCCTGAAGATCTGAAGCCTCTGAAAATCCAGACACTTTGCGAACGAAGAAACTCTGCTGCAGCAACCAACACTACAAGGTGATTGAAGTCCCTTGGGGGGGCCATCCCCCCAAGGTTCCACCTCTCCTTCTATCCAACATGGCTAGACATGGCTCTTCAGCCCGTCTACTCGGCTTTTTATTGAACATAAGACCTTCTCTCGGTCTTTGTTCTCTAAAAATCTGAGGATATAGCCAAGCCAAGCGAATTCAAAGCATCCGACGTTCTCATTTGCATTGATGATGGCGGAGTCCATACATGACTCGCGACCGTCAATCTAAACGGGTCCCTCCCACAATCTCCTGAAAAGTTAGATTTTTCCTTTCTCGCTTTTCATTGTATTTCGTATTTTTTTTAAAGAGACAAAAAACCACAACTCTTGTCTTTCATTATTGATGAGAATTGTAAATCGGCTATAAACGCCACAAATCGGCTATAAACGCCAAAAATCGGCTATAAATGCCAAAAAATCGCCTTTTACGGCAAAATAAAAAACTGTCTCTTTTCTTAAATATATATGCAATGAAAACTTGAAAAGAAGTTGATTTCCTTTTTTACTTGCGAAGATTGATCTCCGGATCATCACTTGCAATTCCAAGTAAAATAGAAAATCTGGCACACCCACCCAAACACCCAAAAGCGTTGATGCACGCTCCGCCCTCCGGGGACGAAAGGGTCGGACCAAACGGACTCCCACGTCCGCCGACGCCCGGTAGCGCCCGGGGCCTGGAGCGCGTTCCATCAAGTTGGCACACCCGGTGGGACCCGTTTACTTGAGAACACCGGATGCTTGGAATTGAAATATTCGCATATTATATCTTTGCTTATGTTTCTTTTTCGAATTCCTTGGCTACTTTTTGGCTGGTGGCCTATGTTGGATTTCGCATGAGATGGGATTTTTTTTTTGGAAATGTCAAATTCTTTCAATCTATTTCCATTCTTTCTCTTTTCAAAAAAAAAAAAAAAGTTCAGATTTCTCGTTTTGGATTCAAAATTGAGAAACTTTGATCCTTTCCTTTCTGGGCATTGGCGCTCGCGATTATCCGCTGAGACTGGCTTGGATCGGGGATTGGGCCATTGTTTCTCTTCGATGAGTCTGTTAGAGATTTCCAAAAAAAAAAAAAAAAAAAAAGCAAACTTCTTTACCTTGGATTCAAAATTGAGAAGTTTTGATCATATCCTATCGTTCATCGCGCTTGCAGAAATGTTGAGCCTGTTCGACTAAGGTTTTGGATCATTGTTTCTCTTTGATGAATTCATTAGAATAAAAAAAAAATAATTTAAAAAAAAATCAAACTTCTTTTCGTTTTGGATTCAAAATTGAGAAGTTTTGATCCTATCCTATCGTTCATCGCGCTTGCAGAAATGTTGAGCCTGTTCGACTAAGGTTTTGGATCATTGTTTCTCTTCAATGAGTCTAGTAAAAAAAAATGAAAGACATATACCGCTAAGGCCAAACCAACTGCGTTCTTTGATCTCGGTTGATTCAAGAAAAGCCTTGTCCAGAGTGTGGAGACAACCTGACTGTTCGAGGCAAGGGTCCTCCAAACGGGTTCATTAAGTAATCCTACCCTTACCTGGGGGCAATTCTATCAATTGTGATTTCATAAGACCGGGTCAGGAAGCCTATGTGTGCTCTCTTGTCTTTTAAATAAAAATTGTAAAAAAAACTAAACTAAACTTTTCAAAAAAAAAAAAAAAAAAGCTTTCGTCATTTTTAGGTTCATATCTGAGAAATTTTGGTCTCTTCCTTTCTGAGCACTGCCGCTCGCGATTATCCGTTGAGCCCGTGTTCAGATTGGAACATCATTTGCTCTCTTTGATGGACCTGATCTTGGCCTTTCAAAAAAAAAATTCTCGTCATTTTGGATTCGGATCCGAGAAATTGTGGTTCCTTCCGGGGTACTGGTGCTCGCGGAAATCGTTGAGCCCGTCTTTGGATCGGGATACCACATGCTCTCCTTGATGAATCCATTTTGACATTTCAAAATACCAGAGGATCCCATCTCATGGATGCGATCTCCAGCATTTGTGTCTAGCGGTGCTAGTACGCCTTTTCAGGGTCTACTGTATTCGCGACCGGCGCATTTGTAAAACACCAACCTTATATTCTTCTTATCTCGAGCGAGCCCTGCTTCGCGATAAGTCGAATTTAGGTTTACAATTGCTTCTAGTAGTCACTGGGACGCTCATTTAGGGGCTCACTATACTTGCAATCAGAACAAATGTGCCCTCTATGGCTTTTGCCTTCCTCACGTCGCCTGGGTCATATCCCTTGAGCGATCTGAAAAGGCAAACCCATAGATTGCCTTTTTTTTCCATTTATAATCATTATATTCTTGTGATTACTAATGGATCTGGTCTTGTTTCAGAAGTTTACTAACAATGGCAGCTTCCTTGACCATCACCTTCGACGAGAAAAAGCACCAGCAGATGCTTCAACAGAAGCAGAATGTGCGCACTCATAAGCGCACTGCTAGTTGCCACAGCGTCAACACCACCAACAATTCACCAAACTCCGGGTCGACCTCGACTCCCCGGACTATTTTCTTTGGGACGTTGGGACCATTCCCACTTCCTGAAGAACAGGCTGCTCCCGCTAAGAAGCAGAAAATCGCCTCCCAATGTGTCACCGCCGTGACACCAAAGGCGACCCCCGCGAAGCCTCAGCCTGCGCCCTTACCGAACAGCCAGGTTCGTCCCAAGACTTGGTCCCCAGGGCCTTCACCGAAACAAAGGAGGCCCCGAGCATCTGCCAAGCCAGCATACCTGGCCCCGCTCAAAGAAAACCGGTTCTACCCTCTCTTCTACATGAAAGAGGAGAAACCCATCTCAGACCTGACTCCCAGGGCAATTCAGCATCAACCAGCTTGTTCCTACAAGCCAAAAATCAAATCCTACATCACCAGGCCTCCCCAAGCGTCTGCTAAGGCCTGCAAAACTGCAGTTCGACCCTTCATCTCTACAGGGGCCGAGCTTGCACAATTCAAAGCCTCGCTGCAACAGGCGAAAGACCGGGTCCGCATCCTGTCCTTGCCTAACTACAAAGAAGACAAGCTCGGCTGCTGCGCCCGAGGGAGTACATCCTTCATCGTCAAGGCCCAGCCAGAGCTGACCGAAGCTCAACTCGCTCGTCGAGCACGCCGCCGCGCGTCATACCAACAAAAGAGACTAGAGAAACGGAGGACTCAACCTCTTACACTCCAAGTTTCCCAAAAATGGGTTGAAAAAGAAAGACCCAACCAAATTGCTGCTGTCCATATGGTTGGCAAAACCAGAAGACGCCAGAAGTCAGCAACAAAAATCCATGTCAGGCGTCTGGTGACCCGCAGCGTCTCCCGGACACGAAGACATAAAGAAAACTCTCCCGCTCCTTCAAGCCAAGGACATCGGAGTGATCACTCTTCGAGCTCTTTATCTAAAAGAATGAGCTCTAGCTCAGTCACCAAGACTGTATCCTCTTTCGACTCTTGAAGAGTGAACGTCCTGGTCACAAATGCTGAGCAACCTCCGCTACATGATGACGTAGCTGTACGCATCTAGCAGCTGGAACAAGGACAACAGAGAATAGAGGCCCTTATGGAAAACCTCCTTCTCACTATCCAACGTCCGCCAAACAATGAAGCTCCTCCGAGCCATCAAGGCGACGAAGAAAATGCGGAAAACAGTGAGTCACGCGCCCTTACCAAAAAGGACGTTAAAGCAAAAGAAGAGGATACGCTAAAGGAGCATGGGATCAAGCCACCATATCCCTTGTGGATGGACTCGGTCCCGTTCCCTACAAAATTCAAGCAACCTACTCTCCAAACGTATACGGGGAAAGGTTCAGCCAGACAGCATGTCATCCACTTCAAGATCCTGATAGGAGCTATTGCGGATCAAGATGCACTCAAGATTCGCCTCTTTGCAAGCACCCTAAAAGGTACGGCCTTTGATTGGTACTCCACTCTTCCAGAGAACTCCATTCAGAATTGGACCATGCTGGAGACACGCTTCTTGACTCACTTCAAAGGTGAGGATCATCCTGTTACTATGGCTCAGCTCTGCAGCCTGAAATAGGGGGAGAATGAGTCTACATACGACTTCATTCACAAATGGAAAGCCATGGCGTACAAATGCTCCGATGTGCTGCCACAAGCGTCGCTGGTCGACATCTGCCGAAATAACATGAGAGCCAGAATCCGCTCCATGATCATTGGCAAAAAATCAAAGAACTTGGGAGAACTCCTAGAAGCTTCTATGGAGGCTGAAACGGTGATCAAAGACCTCAACAGTCAGAAGTCATCAAAGAAGGAGCCAACCGCCATTGCAACCTCTAAACCAAAGAAGAAAGAGGTCCTCAATGTGCAGACCAAGTCAACTCCTCAGCCACAAAAGAAGGCTGAAAAGAAATCTGCCGGAAAAAGACCTGAACTCTCAGAAGCCTTCAGAGAGCGAGTAGAGAAGAAATACCCGTTCGACGAAGATGTTGACGAGATCTTTGAAGCTCTCATAGCAAATGGCAAGCTCACCTTGCCTGAGCCAAAGAGGCCGGAAGATGTTGGCAAAACCAACGATCCCCGGTATTGTCCATACCACCAGATGGTGTCACACCCTCTCAATCAATGCTTCGTTGTGAGAGAAAAGATAAACGAGATGTGGAAAAACGGAGTCATCACCTTCGACAAAAACTATGGGTCCGCCTCCGTCAACATGATCTCGTATGGACAAACATCAAAATCACCAAAGAGGAAGATCACTACCTCATTCAAGGTGATAAATAAAATCGAAGCGTCCGAGGGGCTGGTTCCTTACCCGACTCCAGATGGACAACCCTTATGGGTACACCCTGATCTCCTAGAAGATGAAAATTGGGAGATCGTAAAAACAAAGCCGACAGCTCGACAGTGAAGGCAGGCTAGGAGACACCTTTTCAAGCTCAAAAAGCAAGAGAAGGCCCAACCAAAGCAAGAAGTCGATGAAAAGGCAGAGGCCTCCTCTACCGCTTCAAAGACCTCAAAGGCGGTAAGAAAATTCATACTCAGTGATTTCATGCCACCTCAACTGAAAGAAGAGGCCACGCAGGGGGCATCATACTCTTGCAACTCGGTAGTTGGATTCGCCATGGATAGATATGAGTCCAGCGATACCGACGACGGATTCGACAGCACTGACGAGTGGGAAGAATCCCTTGAGACAGGAGAATACCTCTCTGATGAAGAGTGGGTCCCTGATACTTATCTTATGCCAGTAATCTGGTATGACCCCTTACGGCCACAAGGATCCTGGTCTGATGATGAAGATGACCAAGCGGCTGTATAAGAAAATGCTGTCATTCCAGCACCCGTCGTTCATCCTGTGGAAATCAACCATGTTGAGCCACAAGGAGATGATGAAGAAGAAGACCTGGCTCCCATGCCTGGTCTTGCAGAATATGCGAGGATCTTGCAGCGTCTAGCTCTCGAACAAGAGCGCGACCGCGTCAACGAGCTTCCTCCCAATCCGGAGCCAGGAATCCCTGAAGACCCTCGGGTACCTTCTCCCCTAACTCCTGAAAATGGAGAAAATTGTTGGATTGATGATCCTCTTACATCCGAGGAAGAATCCGACTCCAAGCAGGCAACATCTCCCACTCGAGCTACCTGTAATGTTATAATTCAGGATCATAGCTCTTCCGAGGCCTCTTCTGATGATATCAGTTATACTCCGGCGACGCCAAGCAATATATCTTCTGAAGCTACCTCGTCTCACGAGACCTACACGGAGATAACACCCTCTCAGGTTTCTTCACCTGAGACTGTGACTTCAGAATTCACTTCCCTTCCGATTGATTGTCATAAAGAAAACCCGGCTGGGGATGATGAAGGGGTCGACGAAGAAGAAAAGTTGCAGGAAGCTGTTCAGGACTTGCTCCCGGAAAATGCTCCATGCAACGCAATCACTGAGGATACTAGCTTAGCTGCAGGAACACCCCCAGTGGAAGAAGTACGACAGCCTCTTGAAGGCAGTCTTCCAAATGAAGATTCTTCTCAAGAAGCTCTCGAAGTTGGTAGAGGCACCCGTTCTGGTCGGGACTACAATAAAAATTACAATACATCTTCCTTTACTTATGTAAACCCTTCTGGGAAAGATGTTATAACAGCCCCCAGTGGCAATAATGATGAACGCGCAGGCCCCAAGGAGGCTTTCAAGTATGACTTGGTTGAGCACTTCAAACACATACCTGCACGATTGCACATCCTAGATTTGTTACGAATGTCTCCACGCACTCGTGATAATCTCATTTCAGAATTGCAAAAACTGAATGAGGATGTTGACAAACATGCCCCGCAAGTCTTCCAAATTGAAATGGACTATCGGGTCAAAAATGCAGAAATTTCCTCAAAAGGAGAAGAGAAGAAAATTGAGGGATCTTGCAGTAGATGTCTCTCGGTTCAAAAGATAACCAGTGCGACTATCGCCTTCACAAAGGAAGATCTCCTGCTTGGTGAGACAAAGCACAACCGACCCCTATACTTTACAGGATATATTAAGGAAATGCCGGTGCGCAGAATTCAGATTGACCCGGGTTCTGCACTGAACCTTATCTCCACTTCGGCACTCGAAGAGTTGGGCATTCCGCCCAGCAAGCTGAGCCACACATCTGTATCTATCTTTGGATACGATGGCAATTCTCAAAGGCCCATCGGCAAAATCAAGTTCAAATTGCAAATCGGTGATCTTATCTCTGAAGTCACTGTGTATGCAATAAAAACCCCGTCATGCTACAACATCCTTCTCGGACGCCCCTGGATACACGAGAATGGAATTGTTCCTTCAACACTACATCAATGCATCAAGTTCATTGGCAACGATGGCATGATACATCGAATCTTTGCGGATAGAAAACATTTCAAAGGGAAATAAGTCCACTTTGCAGACTCTCAGATGTATGAAGGAGAAAAAGAAACAGAGGAAATGACGTCTTCCGCCAAAAATCTCCTTAAAGATAAAGGCAAGGCTCCTCAAAAATCACCGAAAGAAAATAAACCCTCTGGAAAACCCGAAGAGAGCAGTCAATCTCCTTTCGTAGTCTCCCTCAAGACTCCAAAACCTTTGGTCATTACAACTAAAGGGAAGAAGGTAAAACAAAAGTCTGGGGGAAAATTTGTTGTCTCTTATCTGTCCATCAAACAAAATACAGATTCGGATTCAGAGCCAGAAGACGATACTCCGTCAAGCCAAACTGATACTCAACAAGTTCAGCCCGCTCTTACTCCAATAGAGACACCTGCTGATTTAGAAGATCCTGCATCTGCTTCCTTTGTTGTTCCGACAATATCATCTAAAGAAAAACCGATCTTCTTCCATAGATCGAGTGCTGCTTCATCAAAATCCCTGCTTGAACCTTTCCAAAACAAAGGTATGCCTCTACTGTCTCTGTATAGTCCTGTGGCACAAGCTATCATGAAGAAGATGGGATATGATGCTCAAAACCTAGTTGGCTTGGGGGAAGGCCATGGTATTCTCACACCATTGGAGCCCAAACTGGCCAAACATCAGCTGGAAGATTGGAGACTCTATGGCTATATAGAAAAGTCTTCATATGGGTTAGGGTTCGATCCTGACGCCCCTCTGAAACAGCTAACGCAAAGGTTTAGAAGTCAGTTTGTTGGCCAAGCCCCAATAGCTCCAGTCCATGAAGACATCGATCTCCCTAGGTATCTCTTTGAAGAGTCACCAGACAAAGATCCGGGAAGCCCCTCCAATTGGTTTGATTTCTCCAATGATATGGAGGAATTGTTCGATGATACGGACATGCAGGATTCTGACCCAGAAGAACCCTCGTCTACAGCAGAAGTACCTTACTTCGACCCGGTAACAGCAGGCGATTGGGACTATCTCATAGCGAGCCTTGAGAAGGTTGCTGATCAAGAAGACCCATGGAAAGGAAATGCTGTTGAAACACCAGAAGGTCTCGTTGAGCTGGAGGCGTCCGAAAACATTGTGGAGGAACCACCCTCGAATCTTCCAACAGAGGATCCTGTTCAAAAGATAGACTTGGGAACACCAAATAACTCGCGTCCTGTATTCATAAGCAAGAATATAAAGGATGATGAGTTACTCGAGTATATCGCTTTTCTTCGTGAGTTCGTTGATTGCTTTGCATGGTCCTATGCTGAAATGCCCGGTTTAGATCCGAAAATAGCAGTCCACAAACTCAATCTTCAAAAAAATATCAAGCCTGTTAAACAAGGCCAAAGAAGATTCCGTCCAGATGTGATGGATAAAATTGAACAAGAAGTTCAGAAACTCAAAAGCGTCGGCTTCATCCGTGAGGAACAGCATCCTGAATGGTTGGCCAACATTGTCCCCGTGACAAAGAAAAATGGGCAGATCAGGGTCTGTATTGACTATAGAGACCTGAATAACGCCTGCCCCAAAGATGAATTCCCGCTCCCGATACCAGAGGTTATGATTGACAATACCTGTGGATTTGAGCGAATGACATTCATGGATGGCTTCTCTGGCTACAATCAGATAAAGATGCATCCTGAAGACGAAAAGCATACTTCATTTCGGACCCCATTTGGCGTGTATTGCTACACTGTCATGCCATTTGGTCTAAAAAATGCTGGCGCTACATATCAGAGGGCTATGATGAAGATATTCCAAGAAATGCAGCACAAGACGGTTGAATGTTACGTTGATGACCTCGCCGTCAAAAGCAAAAGAAAAGAAGACCATCTCAAAGATCTTCGAGAAGTATTCCTCCGACTTCGCAAATACAAACTGCGGATGAATCCCCTAAAATGCTTCTTCGGAGTCTCGTCGGGTAAGTTCCTCGGATTCCTTGTTCGGAAAGATGGAATAGAACTTGACCCCATCAAAGTCAAGGCTATTCTAGAAATGCCCTCTCCAAGAACCTTGAGAGAATTAAAAGGGCTCCAAGGGAGATTGGCCTATATCAGACGGTTTATCTCCAACCTTTCGGGAAAATGTCGTCCATTCTCCCGATTGATGAAGAAAGGTGTAGACTTTGTCTGGGATGCTGACTGTGAAGCCGCATTTCAAGATATCAAGTGATACCTGACCAAACCTCCAGTGTTAGCAGCACCTACCACCGGAAAACCTTTCATCTTGTACACAAGAGCCCTCGACCATTCTCTGGGCGCTCTGCTGGCACAAGAAAATGATGGAAGAAAAGAAGCGGCTCTATACTACCTCAGCAGTATGCTGGTAGGTGCAGAGCATCGCTACTCCCCAGTCGAAAAAGAATGCCTTGCAGTGATGTTCGCCATACAAAAGCTACGTCACTATCTGCTTTCCAACACAGTTTATCTGGTCTCAAGGATCAACCTCTTAAAGGTCCTTGTCACGAAAGCAGGTTCTCTCAATGCAAGACTGGCAAAATGGTCTATCCTTCTATCACAATTTGATATTAGGTATATACCACAAAAAGCAATCAAAGGCCAAGCTTTAGCAGACTTTCTCGCGGAGCATCCGTTGCCTGAAGATTCTCCACTAAGAGATGATCTCCCAGACGAATCCATCTACAATGTGGAGGCCTTCCCACCAAGTGTTTCCTGGCACATGTACTTCGATGGTGCAACTAGAACAAACGAGAAAAGAGAGCCGGTCTCAGGAGTTGGCATTCTCTTTGTTAGCCTCGACAAATACATGATTCCACACGCCTTCTCGCTACTGGAACCATGCACAAACAATGCAGCAGAATACCAAGCCCTGATTCTAGGATTGGAACTTGCCATTGAATCCGGTATCACCATACCGGAAGTCTTCGGAGACTCTCAACTGATCGTCAATCAGATGAATCAAAAATTTGAAGTCAGAAAGCCTGATTTGTTGCCTTACTACAACAAGGCACAATCACTTTTGCAGAAGTTTGACATCTGTCACATCACCCACATCCTCAGAGGTGAAAACATTCGTGCAGATGCCCTGGCTGGACTTGCCGCATCTATGGCAATCCAAGAAGGGGAAAACATGCAAATTACAGTGTGCGGAAGAAGAATCCTCCCTCCTCTCAACACACATCAAGCAGTTGCTGAATGCCACAGGGTGGTTGGAAGTCGGATTTCTATCCTTCAAACTTCGGTCGGCGACTGGAGGGATCCGTTCATTGATTACACTATGTTCGGGATCCTACCTGAAGATCCAAAAGAACGGGTAAGCATCCAAAGACGAGCCCCAAACTTTCATTTGGATATTCCTTCAAAAATGCTTTATAGGAAATCCTACAACGGAGTACTTCTATGCTGCTTGTCACAACAAGAAGCTGAAGAAACACTCAAAGAAGTCCAAGCTAATCTTTGTGGAGCCCATCAGGCTGGCCTTAAGCTCTACGATCAGATAAAAAGGTTAGGTTATTATTGGCCTACCATGGTGGCTGATGCAATGCAATTCGCTAAACGCTGCCAACAATGCCAAGTTCACGGAGACTATATTCACAGGCCTCCAGAATGGCTCCATCCTACTGCAATCTCATGGCCCTTTGAAGCCTGGATTATGGACATCATAGGTCCTATTTCTCCCCCTTCAAGCAAAGGACATCGCTTCATCTTCGCCGCCACGGATTATTTCTCCAAGTGGTCAGAAGCATTCGCGCTTAGTGAAATGAAGACCTCATCAGTCCTTCAGTTCTTGCGCACCAACATCATTTGTCGCTTCGGCATACCTAAAAGATTCATCCATGATAACGGACCGTAGTTCCGCGATCACCGATTCTAAAGGTTCTGCGATAAATACAAAATCCAAAGTTGTCCTTCAACTCCGTACAATCCGGCAGCAAACGGACTAGCAGAAGCTTTTAACAAGACACTCTGCAAAATCCTCAAAAAGATAGTCTCTAGTCACAAAAGAGACTGGGGCGACAAGCTTCCTGAAGCCTTGTGGGCCTATCGAACTACCGTTCGAGGACCAACCCATAGCACACCATTCTCCTTGGTCTATGGATGTGAAGCTGTCATGCCCTTAGAGGTACAAATTCCTTCTCTGAGGGTATCTCTACAAAATGATATGACTCAAGAAAGCAATGTAAAGTTGCGACTCCATGAGCTGGACAATCTCGACGAGAGACGACTCGAAGCTCTACAAAGCATTGAACTCTACCAAGCACGCATGGCAGGATCTTTTGACAAGAAGGTCAGGCAACGCACCTACAAAAAGGGAGACTTGGTTCTTACAGTAAAAAGACCTATGGTTTTTACTCACAAATCCAAAGGCAAATTTGAACCAAAATGGGAGGGACCTTTCGTCATTGACAAAGTCTTCTCCAACGGCGCATACGCTCTTCTAAACATGGAGGGTGACAGATGTATGCTGCCCATCAATGGAAAATTCTTGAAGCGGTACTACCCTTGAAGGCCTTTTCCATCGGGTCAGAGCGACGCCTGCACGGCCAAAGCCTATTCCCAGGTATCTGCTCGTCAAACCCACTCCTTTTGGAATTTTCATCATCTTGTTGGAATTTCTTAAACACCCCTCAAAACAATGTTTCTTTCATCGTTTCATTGTTCAAAAAAAAAAAAGCAAATCCAAAAATCCAAGTTTAGGAGCCTCTTCCCAAACTTGACCAAAATTTTCGATCCTTGAACCCAAAATTCATGGTTTGAAACAAAATCAGGACCTAGGGATTTCAGCCCTAGTCCACCCCGGCTTTTACCACCAAAATGGTTTTGAGTCAAAATTTACGACCCTCGTGTCTTTAAACAAAAAAATGGTTTTTCAAAAAACCGCAAGGAAGCGACGTTCAGTCGATACTTGCAAAACCCAAAATCGGAAGGATGCGAACCCCATTCGATACTTCCAAAACCTCAAAATTTCAAAAATCGTGGAGACGCAACGTTCCAGTTGATATCCACAACCCAAATTTCAAAAGAAACAAAAAACAAAACAAAGGTTCGAAAAGACCTCAAAATTCAAAAATCGTGGGGAAGCGACATTCCATCGATACCCACAAAACAAAATTTTTGAAGAAAAAAGCAGGGAAGCGACGCTTAGTCGATACTTGCACCCAAATCCGCGGGGAGGCGACATTCCATCGATACTCGCAACCGAATGAGCAAGGAGGCGACATTCCATCGATACTTGCAATACCATTCAACAGGGAGGCGACTTTTAGTCGATACTTGCATTTTTGAAAACCAAAAACCTGGCTTTCACGCCAAAAACCCGGCTTCCATGCCAAAAATCCGGCTTTCATGCCAAAAAATCAAAAATCCGGCTTTCACGCCAAAAAAAACAAAATTCGGCTTCCATGCCAACAAAACAAAATTCGGTTTTAAAAAAATCCGGCTTTCATGCCAAAAACAAAATCTGGTTCTTACACTAAAAAAAAAAAAAATTTGGCTCTCATGCCATACCAAAACCGGCTTTCATGCCACTAAAAAAAAAATCGGCTTTCATGCCACCTCAAAATTCGTATATAAAAAGAGAGAGAGTTTCTGTTAAAAAAAAAACAGGGCCTCAGCCAAAAATGCTCTCCAGCCAAGCTTTCAGCTCCTCAAGCAAACTCTTGGCTTCATCCGTCAGAGTCTCCAAGGCACGCTTCTTCAAGAATCTGCCATGAGTAGCTAGAGAAGACTCTATCCCTTCTGCTACACCAGGAAGATTATCCCGAGCAGTCTGCCATCGTTCATTCTCTCTAGCCTTCCTATTGAGAATCTGATCGGCCTCTACAACTTGGCAAATCAAAGCACTCTCCCTGTCACGAGCCTCTGTTATAGCGGTCCACGTACTGGAGACTTGGGCTTTTAAGTGTTCGAGATGCTTCCTTGCCTCCTCAACCTCTCAATCAAGGATGCTAAGGTCATACTGCAGCCTGATGATGTCTAACTCCGCTCGGTTCCTCTCCCGAACCAGCTGCTTCCTGCCCTGTGCAGTCTCTTTCAATTCCGATTGAGCCTTCTCAGCAGGGTTCAGGAACATCTCTTGGAAGAACTGGTCATCAGGATAGCTGATGGTCTCAAACCACCTGTCGCCTAATGCAATGATCCTATCAACGATCGCCTGGGCGTCCGTAACATCCAGACCAATATCTTCCTCAGCATCTTTGAGAATCTCCTTCACATGCGGAATCTTGCTACGTGCAACATCCAAGTGTCCAGAAAGGAGGGTCTCAATCCAAGAACTCAAAACCCGCATCACCACCTTCTTCGCATACTGAAGAGATGGGCCAGATGAAGACTCATCCTTCTCTGTCGATTGGCTGCCCAAGTCATGTCCCATTGGAAGAGTAACAACAGAACACTTTCCAATCGGGGCCCCTGGAGAAGGAATCTCAACATGAGGTCTTGCCTCTGCCGCGTCAGAATTGGCTGGAGGAGTCCCAATTACTGGGTCAACTTCTGGCATCCCTGGCTCTGGCTCTGAAGGAAGCGATGGACTCTCTTCTGTCACTTCAAAATCTGCCAAACACAAAAAGGTATGAATATGATCCTGTTAAAAATCACTATCAGGGTTATTACTATGAAAGTACCTTCTTCGACGATTGGCGGAATGCTTTCCTTCTCCATGAACTCATCGGAAGTATCGTCAACACTGGCGTCCATCGATGGTTCAAAGTCGTCGGAATCCTGTGATAAATCAGCTGATGCAAAAAAAAAAAATGTGTGTTAGCAAATCAAGTCACAGACAAAAAAGAAAAGAAAGCGGAAAAAGTAATACCAGTTAGAGATTCTGCATTCATTTCAGAGTCCCTTGGTTTGTCTTCTGGCGTCTCCACAGGGTCAGGCGTCCTCTCATCGGTTACAGCATCAGGGATCGCCATGTCTTCCTCTTCTGCTAAAAAAAAAAAGAAAAAAAAAAGTAGAAGCAGAAGCAGAAGCAAATCAAAATATGGAAAAATACCATGAAAGGAACAGAGAGAAGTGGAAACATACCTCCACCAACGGTATCTTCTTCTCGGCTCCTTTTTTCCGGAGGCTCCTCAGCAACCTCGGGCACCTCCTCATTGATAGTAAGAGGAACTTCTTTATCAGAAGAGTCTTTATTGTGATGCTGACTCCTCTTCCTCTTACTTCGGCGAGTTCGCTTCTTAGAAGAACCTGCCCCATCATCAGAGTCTGGTCTCTCGCTTGACTCTTCACGGGATGGCCTGCTCTTGCCAGTAGACTCCACGAAAGCTCGCCTCTGTGCTGCTTGCATCCAAGCATCAAGTTCGGCTTCCTCCTGTTCTAGTTGCTCTATAGCTTCATCAGGTATTTCCCGAGCGGCCTCAGAGCCAATGACGCCCTGGTCACCGAGAAAGCCTATCTTGTGCTTCTCTCCGGAAAGGAAGGCCCAAACTTCCTCCCGCCGGACGCCATCTAATTTTCCAAGGCCCTTTCCAGATGACAGCTTCACATCTAGCTCCCTCTTGGAGAGACCCCGGTATGCCATGAAGCTCTCCACGAACCACTTCGTGAAACCGGCAGTCCGGGAAGTCGGCAGTACAGGATAGGAAATCATGGAAGTAGTGTCCTCAGCGCTATAGAAAGCCCATGCGTTTCTCCCATCCTGCAAACTTCCAAAGCGCTTCACCATGCTTAAAGGCGCTCCAACAACGCCTTGAGAAAAGCCCAGCTGCAGCGCAAAGCGGGAAGGCACATACGGTTGGATGTCGACAAAAAGATGTCTGCGGTATACCATCGTGCCGACTCGTATGCTAAAAAGTCACTCCTTCTCTGCATTCGTCAAGGAGTAGTGCCTTCCAGATCTTGCCCTAGTGGAATCGCGGGAGGCACCAAAATCAAAAGCCTTCTTCCGCAACTCCGGAGAAAGCTTCACTGAAGACTGCCCCATCTCGACGTCCCTGAATCGTTGGATCCTCATGCGGGCAAACAAAAGAGATTCGACTACGGCTTTTCCCTTAGCCAATCGAATCATCAAAGGGTCGTCGTCCTGCGCAACACCCAGCCGATGGAAGCCGGGACAGTGGTATACAAACCACGAATAGAAAATATGGGCGGAAAATACCCTGTTCATGGGTTGCCCAAGCCGGACCAAGAAAGCAGATGCCTGCAGTTCAGTGCACAAATAGGAGTATAAAGCTGGCACCAAAGCTAGCTGCTCTCCAAACGCCATTTGACAAGCCGGAAAAATACAATGCGGCCAGATGTGCGTCCCATCTCCTCCAGCAAAAATAGCCTCACCAAGCCAATATGTGAGGTAAACAGCAAGATCTCTCCGCAGTGCGATATCTGAACAAATACTACTGGTACCTGCGAAGAAACCCTTCAGCTCCTCTTGCATGGCCGCAGTATTCTTGTCCTCCCTGGACATACTGGTAGAAGGCCCCTTGCTGTCAAGGAAACTGAGAAAAGAAGAGCCGAAACTCTTCCAGCTGCTAGACCTTACTTTCGAACCCTCCTTCTCCTTCAAAAAATCGTAGAAGACGACAAGCTGAAAGTATAAAAGCCTGAATTCCTCTGACCTCTCCTTAAGGACGCTGTCAATCGGCATGAACTCCTCATAGAGTTTCCCGAGGATGGGCAACCCGGTAACGACACTCAGTTCCTTCAGAGAAAAACCAATCTCACCATTCGTCACTATGAAGGTATTGGTTTGAGGGAGGAATGACTCAAGCATGGCCATGAAGGCCTCGTCGGAAAAGATCACGGTCTCCCTAAATGCACGGACCGCATCAAAGATCCCGGCTTCCTTCAAAATGGCGCCCCCAACAAACAAGATATGGTCAGTCCAAGACTTTCACTCGGAGTCAGCACTGAAGCGGCCGCGGAGTCGAAAAGGCTTCACCCAGTTGCTGCCGTCACCGCTGAAGATGCCAAGGCCCATCGGTTTCAAATCAACCGATGGATAATCTGCGCCCTGGTAATTGCTGGCCGGCATCAAGATGTCCATGTCAGCAGGTGACTTCTCCATATGTCCAGGAGAACCGCCAATGAAAACCCCGGTCTTGACCACATTGGTCCTCTTCACCCATCTTGGAGGATCTTCCCTCTTCAGGCACGTGGGAGAGAGACTCATGATCGAGATAGTACGATCAAAAGTCGATCGGGTGGCAACAGTTTTCTTCACACCATCAACCGTGTAGGAAAACCGGAAGCATCTCCTCTGATACATCATATCGGCTGGGGTTGCATCACCAAAGAAGAAGGTAGGCTTGGGCAACACCCTCTGATCCTCTATCACCCAGGGACGGCTGCTTACCATGATTTTATAGAAATCCTCTCCTTTGCGAGCAATCAGTGCCTGCCGCGCCTCCTCTCTATTGAGGGAGTCACACTCATCGAGGTGCTGCTCGACGTATTGCACCTTCTCCCAGGCCTGCTGGACGGCCGGATTAGAAGATTGCGCAGATCGACGAGGTACGCTTGTGATAGGTTCTTTACCCTTGTCTGTTCTGGAAGGTTCCACCTGCAAAAGGTCAAAAAAAAAAAGGAGGAAAGAATTATCATCAAAATGATGAAATTTTGCTAAAAAAAATCTGGCGAAATTTCGGCATGACCTCGGGGCAATTCCAAAGAAAAAGAAGTACCTCGACAGAAATAGAAAGCTTGGAGATAGGCTCAACATCACTGCGAGCTCCAAAACTCCAAACTTTCGAAACCTTGAAAAACTCCGCAAAATCAGGAAGGGCTCAACATTGCTACGAGCTCCAAGTTCCTAACTTTGCAAAGGTTTTCAGGTATGTCACCACATCATGCTATCAATTGTTACAAAAACAAAAGCATGTATGAACATCTTGATATGCAACAAAAAAAAAAAAAGGGATGCATTGTCATGATGAGAAAAAAAGAAGAAAGAAAACTTTCTCAAAAAAAAAAAGAGGGAGAAAGATCAAAAAAAAAAGAAAGAGAAAAAAAAGGGGGCTGGCCTGTGGGCCGTGGCCCACAGGCCACGGGTCGTACGGATCTGTCCGTACGGCCCACCCAAAAAAAAATGCAAAAAGAGAAAAAAAAAAAGAAAGAAAAAATAGAAGCACGAAAAAAAAAAAGAAGAAAAAACGTGCAAAAAGGAAAAAAAAAAAAAGAGAAGAAAGGAAAGAAAGAAGAAAAAAAAGAAGAAAAGAAACACTTTCTTTTTCCCCATCCTATTTCTACATGGATTTCTTGTAAAAGAAAAAAAAAAAGTAACTTACTTGAAGCCATGGATGGAGAAGAAGAAGAACTTGAAGACTCTTGAAGAAGGAGAACTCTTGCACTTGGAGCAACTCTTGGAAAAAAAGAAAGCAACAAAAGCAACAGATCCCACCTCACTTGCTTTTATAGAAGAGAGCAAACCAAAAGAGGAAAGAAGAGAAAAGCAAGGAGGTAAGTGCTAAAAAATTAGCAACCTTCCCAAGAGAAAAGGGAATTTGAGATAATCTCTCCTAAAGAGAATATTCTTTGAGAAATTCTCTCTAAAAAATCAAGGGAACTTGAGAAATTCTCTTCAAGTTAAGATATTCTTAGATATTCTCTATCCAAAAGAGATATCTTTAGATATTCTTTCCAAAATAAAACCATATGAGATCTAAGCCATTCCCAAAAGCTTAAGGTCCCATGGGTTAGCCCATATGAGCCAGGTTTGACCACCTAGGCACTAAAAGTGGCTTTTAGAGAAGATTCTTCTTACCAAGAGCATTACAAAAATGGTTCCATGCCTCTCTTTTGAGTTGATTGGACCATACCATACAAGAATTCCAGGCCCCATGAACTTCCAAGAAACCTAACCATCTCACCTCATGAGCCAAAATGAGCCAAACCTTGAAATTGACATTTCGCCAAAAATCAAACCGGTCCCCTAACATTCCACATACAGCTTGTTAGGTCACAAGACCAAAACCAAAAACCAAAACCTGACCCCCCCAACATTCCACATACAGCCTGTTGGGTCACACGGTCAAAACCAAATCTGACCCCCTAACTTGCCACATACAGCCTGTTAGGACTCAAGGTCAAAACAAAAATCTAAATCCGCATCCCTGATGTCATCTTCAATACTTTGCCTCAAGATGGTACATGATTCCTATCACTACCATACAAATCCCCTAGAAGCTCAAAAGGCTACTCTATAAATAAATAAAAAATGCTCAAAGACTCTTGGTCAAGTCAGAAGCTCTTCTTCAAGATTCTCTTCGAGGCACATCGACTGCAAAAGCTATATCGTCGCTGTACCTCGAGGGGGCATTTGTTGACACCAAAAATGTCACTTTGCCTCTTCACACCAAAAGCTACATGGAGCCGCATCCTACCCCAAATAGGCAGGCGCCACTTCAAGCATCAGATCTTGTCAGAATCAAACAAAAACTGCAAGGTCATTCAAAACAACCAAAAGAGAGGTACACATGAAGTTTCGGGCCATTCCGACATAATTTGGCCTAGCTTCACTTCTCCAACAGCTAAACAAGCGCTCCCGGCGGCGGCAGAATCGGAGACACCAAATCTTCGATCAGGGCCTATGGATGTTCTCAAAATATGTCCAAAAGGCTCCACGTCAAGTCTCAAGTCAAACCAGCAACGTTTGACCCATCATCAACTCTCCAACGGCTGAATCAAGCCTACCAGCAGCAGAGCACCCCGGGACCATGGCACCCAATTCGGAGCTTGTGGATCATCTCAAAATGACTCCAATAGGCTCCTCGTCGAATTTCAAGTCAATCGGACATCGTTTGACCAGAAGTCAAATCTCGACATCTCCTTTGCGGTGAAAACAAAGGCAAGCGTTTACATGACTCCAAATGGCTTCAAAACTCAAACGAAAGCCTATGGTTGGTCTTATCTACTGATGAGGGAGTCACACGTCGAATTTCAGATCAATCGGACATCGTTTGACCGAAAGTCAAAGCTCGGCATTTCCCTCGCGGTGAAATCAAAGGCAAGCGTTTTCATGACCCCAAATGGCTTCAAAACTCAAACGAAAGCCCATGGTTGGTATTATTTAATGCTCAAGAAGCTTCACCTCAAATTTCAAGTCATTCCGACATCGTTTGATCCTGTTTCAGCTTCTGGCGGAAAATCAGCAGTTCTGCGTTCGGCTTTTCCCGGAAAATCAGAAACTTTGCAAACCAATTTGCAAGGATTCTCATCAGGTTTTTAGATGGAAATCAAGCCAAATAATGTGGAGAAATGTCAGAGAAAATAAGAAAAAGAAACGGAAGCGAAAAACGACGAGAAAAGGCCAAAAAGGGGCCCCGGGAAGGGATTTTCCCCCCAGGGTCGCAGGCCCCTGCGACCCTGGGCCATGGTCGCCGGCGACCATGGGCCCGGCGACCCTGGGAGGTCCGGGGCGCCGATTTCGCCCCGGGACCCCCCGTTTCGTCCGTTTTCGCGAGACGAGTTGTTCTGTCCCTGTGATTTTTCCAGATTCAGGCTTTTGAGGCTCCAAATTCACTGATATTCATCAAGATCACAGGACTCCTTTCCAGAACTTCAAAAACTTCATTGATCGCCAGCCGAACAACCAAAAAAGTGCACTTTCTGCCCGCCCGATCCCGAAATCAACTGGACAGATGCTGCCGGCCCGCTGGTATCAACCAATGTCTGAAACTACATGATCATCTGATGTCGATTTACATAAGGATCCATCGATGATCATCGCAAAGGAGATTCCAAAAGACGCAACATGGCCCGCGACTCTTCAGCTACTAAGGCGGCCACTTAATGCTATCAATTGGCCCGTTTATGGCAAGTTAATGCAGTCATTAACCCATTATCTTGGACGGCCCAATCAGAAGCCTCTGTTCAGGAGTTACAAGTCCAAACAATCATGGCATTCAAGCCATGAAACTCCTAACATAATGGAGATTAAAGGCGATTAAATGCCCATGACTCTCCTCCGGCCAATGAAATCCAAGGGGCAGGAGTTACAAAGCAAGAGACAATTAAACTTGTAACTCCTCCCTTAATGAGCTTTATTAGCATAAAGGCTCATAAATCACTCCTAAAGGCTACCTAAAGGCCTATAAATAGGAGTCACCTCCAAAGTTTTCAGAAGGAAGAAAAATTCTCAGAAAATTGCCTGAAGATCTGAAGCCTCTGAAAATCCAGACACTTTGCGAACGAAGAAACTCTGCTGCAGCAACCAACACTACAAGGTGATTGAAGTCCCTTGGGGGGGCCATCCCCCCAAGGTTCAACCTCTCCTTCTATCCAACATGGCTAGACATGGCTCTTCAGCCCGTCTACTCGGCTTTTTATTGAACATAAGACCTTCTCTCGGTCTTTGTTCTCTAAAAATCTGAGGATATAGCCAAGCCAAGCGAATTCAAAGCATCCGACGTTCTCATTTGCATTGATGATGGCGGAGTCCATACATGACTCGCGACCGTCAATCTAAACGGGTCCCTCCCACAATCTCCTGGAAAGTTAGATTTTTCCTTTCTCGCTTTTCATTGTATTTCGTATTTTTTTTAAAGAGACAAAAAACCACAACTCTTGTCTTTCATTATTGATGAGAATTGTAAATCGGCTATAAACGCCACAAATCGGCTATAAACGCCAAAAATCGGCTATAAATGCCAAAAAATCGCCTTTTACGGCAAAATAAAAAACTGTCTCTTTTCTTAAATATATATGCAATGGAAACTTGAAAAGAAGTTGATTTCCTTTTTTACTTGCGAAGATTGATCTCCGGATCATCACTTGCAATTCCAAGTAAAATAGAAAATCTGGCACACCCACCCAAACACCCAAAAGTGTTGATGCACGCTCCGCCCTCCGGGGGCGAAAGGGTCGGACCAAACGGACTCCCACGTCCGCCGACGCCCGGTAGCGCCCGGGGCCTAGAGCGCGTTCCATCAAGGAGGTAAGACCTACTTCCCTGCATTTTTCGATCTTCGACGATCTGCTTACGTTAGGGCTTTTCTGCACAGTACATTCTTTTTTTCTTCTAAAAAATGGTGAAGTGTTTAGGGTTTTCTTCTCACTCTTTACTCTTTCTCTCACTTCTACGAGATTAAGTTTTCTCTCCTTGTTTCTTCTCAATAGAGGAACGTTTTCAAGTGAAATCGGCTAATGAAGCAATGGAATTTTCACCTCCAGTGATGATTCAGTCACTACAAGAAATTTGGGGTTTAAGGACGACGCAATTTTGTCCCAAAATGTACATATTTCGTCACCGAAACTTATTAAGACAAAAATTTCTCGTCACCCATTTTGTTGCCAAAGCCTTGTCGCTAAAAGGTATTGAAGACGAAAAAAAATTCGTTATTGAAAAAAATAAATTTGTGATGATTTCTTTTGTCTCCAATACACTCTGTTAGGAACATACTTGTAAGTAATTAGTGACAAAATATTTTTTCATTAAAGGAAGAAATTAGAGACAAAAATGTTTTGTCATAAATATAAGAAATAGAGACGAAATAATTTTATCTCATTTAATATAAAGGAAGACGAAAAAAATTTGTCAAAGAAGCTACCAGTGGATGACGATTTTTTTTGTCTCCAATCGACTGTGGGAACATACTTGTAACTAATGAACGACAAAATAATTTGTCATTAAAGGACGAAATTAGAGTAAAAAATATTTTGTCATAAATATAAGAAATAGAGATGAAATAATTTTGTCGCGTTTAATATAAAGGAAGACGTAAAAAATTGGTTAAAGAAAGTACCAGTAGATGACGATTTTTTTTGTCCCCAATCGACTCTGTGGGAACATACTTATAACTAATTAACAACAAAATATTTTTGCATTAAAGGAAGAAATTAGAGTCAAAAATATTTTTTCATAAATATAAGAAATAGAGACGAAATAATTTTGTCGCGTTTAATATAAAGGAAGACGAAAAAACCTTGTCAAAGAAGCTACCAATAGAGACAAAACACTACTCAAAAAACAACTAACAGGAAGTTAATAAAGTGTAGCATTCACACCTATAGTGTAGCATTCACACCTATACACATTCAAAGAAAACAATCACCAAATGGTTCAGAAAATCTAAAATTGAAATAAAAAAACTATCTTGAACTCAAATATTAAATTTATAATATTTGAATATCCATACATCACACATCCACCTCATATAACCTTCTAACTACTTTCACCCACTCCATTTCTACAAAAAAATGACAACAAAAGAGTCCATTCCATCACATTTGTTGTGGCTTTAACTTTTTCCAATGTTAATGTTTACTGCTGGCTGAGTCTAATTGTTATGGCGGAAAAAGCCCTCCAAAGCATTCTTTGCAACGAACTACTTTTCTTGCATAAGTATATTCTTTAGAGCATCCTCCTGAAAAGCAAAACAAAAACCAGGCTAAACAACAGCAATAATGGAAAATGAGTAGCTCATAAACTTGGTCATAAGGGGACAATCATCAAGTTGACACAAGCTACAAATACAGACATACATATTTTTTGTTTTGATTGTGTTTGTTTTGTCCTGATTGTTGATCTTGAAATACCATTGCTGACATAGATGACAGACTAAGGCATTGAAGGATGTGGTGTGAACTAGGTCTCAAAAGCCTCATACTAGATATGCAGTTTCGTCCACATGCAATTCTATGGCCAGCAACACGCAAATAACAAGTATTCTATTGACAAAAAATGTATGTGCAATCATGCACATGAACACAAAAGTACACCAATGATGATGGCAAACAATAATATTACAGATGAAATGCATTCTTATACCAGTAATGTGAACCGTTGTTTTTCTTCTAGAGAGAGCAGTTGCAAGCTGCAATTTAAAAGAAAACGCCATTAGGAATGTGTTATGAAAGGTATAAAAAAATAAAGTAAAATATCTTCACCTTGCAACTTCACATTTTTCTATCTTATACATGTGCTCAAATGGCATTTCCTTATCTTCTATTATATTGAGACGACCTTGGAATAATGCAATAACTAATCTAAATTCTAGGGAATTAGTCTAATATACCTTCCATCCCAACCTTACGAAGCCAGCCCCCACCTCAAAACCCATGATCTGATTGATGTAAAGCATAAACACCCACCAGTCTGTGTGTATTCCAGTGGCAGAAGTGTGTTTGCCTGGACTGTGGAACAATTAGGTGGTTACAAGGGCTAATTACAGAGGGCAATGAACCTCCAATACGGATTTGTAAGATGTGATGCATAAGGTGAAGCCAGTTATAGAACCCATCTCCAAATACTGGAGAATCTCCATGAGGGGATTCTCCAGTAAATTTCTCATTTTTACACCTACTGGGATTCTCCCATTGACATTTTCTCCACATCAAACAGGTTACCTGTAATTTAACTTGGAATTCTTCAGCACCCATCACTGAGATACATATACCCATAAAAAACATGGAGCTTCAACAGTAGTTTATAATAAATTGGTGTATTGCAGTATCATCCCAACAAATTTTTTTTAATTGATCATCCCAACAGTTTAGTTATATATTAGACACTGATGGAACGCGCTCCAGGCCCCGGGCGCTACCGGGCGTCGGCGGACGTGGGAGTTCGTTTGGTCCGACCCTTTCGCCCCCGGAGGGCGGAGCGTGCATCAACGCTTTTGGGTGTTTGGGTGGGTGTGCCAGATTTTCTATTTTACTTGGAATTGCAAGTGATGATCCGGAGATCAATCTTTGCAAGTAAAAAAGGAAATCAACTTCTTTTCAAGTTTCCATTGCATATATATTTAAGAAAAGAGACAGTTTTTTATTTTGCCGTAAAAGGCGATTTTTTGGCATTTATAGCCGATTTTTGGCGTTTATAGCCGATTTGTGGCGTTTATAGCCGATTTACAATTCTCATCAATAATGAAAGACAAGAGTTGTGGTTTTTTGTCTCTTTAAAAAAAATACGAAATACAATGAAAAGCGAGAAAGGAAAAATCTAACTTTTCAGGAGATTGTGGGAGGGACCCGTTTAGATTGACGGTCGCGAGTCATGTATGGACTCCGCCATCATCTATGCAAATGAGAACGTCGGATGCTTTGAATTCGCTTGGCTTGGCTATATCCTCAGATTTTTAGAGAACAAAGACCGAGAGAAGGTCTTATGTTCAATAAAAAGCCGAGTAGACGGGCTGAAGAGCCATGTCTAGCCATGTTGGATAGAAGGAGAGGTGGAACCTTGGGGGGATGGCCCCCCCAAGGGACTTCAATCACCTTGTAGTGTTGGTTGCTGCAGCAGAGTTTCTTCGTTCGCAAAGTGTCTGGATTTTCAGAGGCTTCAGATCTTCAGGCAATTTTCTGAGAATTTTTCTTGATCCTTCTTTTCTCTCTGGCTATGGATCTTTCTTCCGGGGATTTTTTCTGATCCTGAAAACTTTGGAGGTGACTCCTATTTATAGGCCTTTAGGTAGCCTTTAGGAGTGATTTATGAGCCTTTATGGTAATAAAGCTCATTAAAGGAGGAGTTACAAGTTTAATTGTCTCTTGCTTTGTAACTCCTGCCCCTTGGATTTCATTGGCCGGAGGAGAGTCATGGGCATTTAATCGCCTTTAATCTCCATTATGTTAGGAGTTTCATGGCTTGAATGCCATGATTGCTTGGACTTGTAACTCCTGAACAGAGGCTTCTGATTGGGCCGTCCAAGATAATGGGTTAATGACCGCATTAACTTGCCATAAACGGGCCAATTGTTAGCATTAAGTGGCCGCCTTGGTAGCTGAAGAGTCGCGGGCCATGTTGCGTCTTTTGGAATTCCCTTTGCGATGATCATCGATGGATCCTTATATAAATCAACATCAGATGATCATGTAGTTTCAAACATTGGTTGATACCAGCGGGCCGGCAGCATCTGTCCAGTTGATTTCGCGATCGGGCGGGCAGAAAGTGCACTTTTTTGGTTGTTCGGCTGGAGATCAATGAAGTTTTTGAAGTTCTGGAAAGGAGTCCTGTGATCTTGATGAAATCAGTGAATTTGGAGCCTCAAAAGCCTGAATCTGGAAAAATCACAGGGACAGAACAACTCGTCTCGCGAAAACGGACGAAACGGGGGGTCCCGGGGCGAAATCGGCGCCCCGGACCTCCCAGGGTCGCCGGGCCCATGGTCGCCGGCGACCATGGCCCAGGGTCGCAGGGGTCTGCGACCCTGGGGGGAAAATCCCTTCCCGGGGCCCCTTTTTGGCCGTTTCTCGTCGTTTTTCGCTTCCGTTTTTTTTGCTTATTTTCTCTGACATTTCTCCACATTATTTGGCTTGATTTCCCTCTGAAAAACCTGATGAGAATCCTTGCAAATTGGTTTGCAAAGTTTCTGATTTTTCGGGAAAAGCCGAACGCAGAACTGCTGATTTTCCGCCAGAAGCTGAAACAGGATCAAACGATGTCGGAATGACCTGAAATTTGAGGTGAAGCTTCTTGAGCATTAAATAAGACCAACCATGGGCTTTCGTTTGAGTTTTGAAGCCGTTTGGAGTCATGCAAACGCTTGCCTTTGATTTCACCGCAAGGGAAATGTCGAGCTTTGACTTTCGGTCAAACGATGTCCGATTGATCTGAAATTCGACGTGTGACTCCCCCATCAGTAGATAAGACCAACCATAGGCTTTCGTTTGAGTTTTGAAGCCATTTGGAGTCATGAAAATGCTTGCCTTTGTTTTCATCGCAAAGGAAATGCCGAGCTTTGACTTTTGGTCAAACGATGTCCGATTGACCTGAAATTCGACGGGTGACTCCCTCATCAGTAGATAAGACCAACCATAGGCTTTCGTTTGAGTTTTGAAGCCATTTGGGATCATGCAAATGCTTGCCTTTGATTTCACCGCAAGGGAGATGTCGAGATTTGACTTCTGGTCAAACGATGTCCGATTGACCTGAAATTCGACGAGGAGCCTATTGGAGTCATTTTGAGATGATCCACAAGCTCCGAATTGGGTGCCATGGTCCCGGGGTGCTCTGCCGCTGGTAGGCTTGATTCAGCCGTTGGAGAGTTGATGATGGGTCAAACGTTGCTGGTTTGACTTGAGACTTGACGTGGAGCCTTTTGGACATATTTTGAGAACATCCATAGGCCCTGATCGAAGATTTGGTGTCTCCGATTCTGCCGCCGCCGGGAGCGCTTGTTTAGTTGTTGGAGAAGTGAAGCTAGTCCAAATGATGTCGGAATGGCCCGAAACTTCATGTGTACCTCTCTTTTGGTTGTTTTGAATGACCTTGCAGTTTTTGTTTGATTCTGACAAGATCTGATGCTTGAAGTGGCGCCTGCTTATTTTTGGTAGGATGCGGCTCCATGTAGCTTTTGGTGTAAAGAGGCAAAGTGACATTTTTGGTGTCAACAAATGCCCCCTCGAGGTACAGCGACGATATAGCTTTTGCAGTCGATGTGCCTCGAAGAGAATCTTGAAAAAGAGCTTTTGACTTGACCAAGAGTCTTTGAGCATTTTTTTTTTGATGGAGTAGCCTTTTGAGCTTCCAGGGGATTTGTATGGTAGTGATAGGAATCATGTACCATCTTGAGGCAAAGTATTGAAGATGACATCAGGATGTGGATTTAGATTTTTGTTTTGACCTTGAGTCCTAACAGGCTGTATGTGGCAAGTTAGGGGGTCGGATTTGGTTTTGACCGTGTGACCCAACAAGCTGTATGTGGAATGTTGGGGGGGTCGGGTTTTGGCTTTTGGTTTTGGTCTTGTGACCTAACAAGCTGTATGTGGAATGTTAGGGGACCGGTTTGATTTTTGGTGAAATGTCAATTTCAAGGTTTGGCTCAATTTGGCTCATGAGGTGAGATGGTTAGGTTTCTTGGAAGCTCATGGGGCCTGGAATTCTTGTATGGTATGGTTTAATCAACTCAAAAGAGAGGCATGGAACCATTTTTGTAATGCTCTTGGTAAGAGGAATCTTTTCTAAAAGCCACTTTTAGTGCCTAGGTGGTCAAACCTGCCTCATATGGGCTAACCCATGGGACCTTAAGCTTTTGGGAATGGCTTAGATCTCATATGGTTTTATTTTGGAAAGAATTTCTAAAGATATCTCTTTTGGATAGAGAATATCTAAGAATATCTTAACTTGGAGAGAATTTCTCAAGTTCCCTTGATTTTTTAGAGAGAATTTCTCAAAGAATATTCTCTTTAGAAGAGATTATCTCAAATTCCCTTTTCTTTTGGGAAGGTTGCTAATTTTTAGCACTTACCTCCTTGCTTTTCTCTTCTTTCCTCTTTTGGTTTGCTCTCTTCTATAAAAGCAAGTGAGGTGGGATCTCTTGCTTTTGTTGCTTTCTTTTTTTCCAAGAGTTGCTCCAAGTGCAAGAGTTCTCCTTCTTCAAGAGTCTTCAAGTCCTTCTTCTTCTCCATCCATGGCTTCAAGTAAGTTACTTTTTTTTTCTTTTACAAGAAATCCATGTAGAAATAGGATGGGGAAAAAGAAAGTGTTTCTTTTCTTTTTCTTTTTTTTCTTCTTTCTTTCTTTTTCTTTTCTTTTTTTTTTCCTTTTTGCACATTTTTTCTTCTTTTTTTTTTTGTGCTTCTCTTTTTTCTTTCTTTTTTTTTTTCTCTTTTTGCATTTATTTTTGTGGGCCGTACGGACAGATCCGTACGGATCTGGCCCACAGGCCAGCCCCTTTTTTTTTTCTTTCTTTCTTTTTTTTTTATCTTTCTCCCTCTTTTTTTTTTTGAGAAAGTTTTCTTTCTTCTTTTTTTCTCATCATGACAATGCATCCTTTTCTTTTTTTTTTTTTTTTTGTTGCATATCAAGATGTTCATACATGCTTTTGTTTTTGTAACAATTGATAGCATGATGTGGTGACATACCTGAAAACCTTTGCAAAGTTAGGAATTTGGAGCTCGCAGCAATGTTGAGCCCTTCCTGATTTTGCGGAGTTTTTCAAGGTTTCGAAAGTTTGGAGTTTTGGAGCTCATAGTGATGTTGAGCCTATCTCCAAGCTTTCTATTTCTGTCGGGGTACTTCTTTTTCTTTGGAATTGCCCCGAGGTCATGCCGAAATTTCGCCAGATTTTTTTTTTAGCAAAATTTCGTCATTTTGATGATAATTCTTTCCTCCTTTTTTTTTTTTTTTACCTTTTGCAGGTGGTCCTTCCAGAACAGACAAGGGTAAAGAACCTATCACAAGCGTACCTCGTCGATCTGCACAATCTTCTAATCCGGCCGTCCAGCAGGCCTGGGAGAAGGTGCAATACGTCGAGCAGCACCTCGAGGAGTGTGACTCCCTCAATAGAGAGGAGGCGCGGCAGGCACTGATTGCTCGCAAAGGAGTGGATTTCTATAAAATCATGGTAAGCAGCCGTCCCTGGGTGATAGAGGATCAGAGGGTGTTGCCCAAGCCTACCTTCGTCTTTGGTGATGCAGCCCCAGCCGATATGATGTATCGGAGGAGATGCTTCCAGTTTTCCTACACAGTTGATGGTGTGAAGAAAACTGTTGCCACCCGATCGACTTTTGATCGTACTATCTCGATCATGAGTCTCTCTCCCACGTGCCTGAAGAGGGAAGATCCTCCAAGATGGGTGAGGAGGACCAACGTGGTCAAGACCGGGGTTTTCATTGGCGGTTCTCCTGGACATATGGAGAAGTCGCCTGCTGACATGGACATCTTGATGCCGGCCAGCAACTACCAGGGCGTAGGTTATCCATCGGTTGATTTGAAACCGATGGGCCTTGGCATCTTCAGTGTTGACGGCAGCAACTGGGTGAAGCCTTTTCGACTCCGCGGCCGCTTCAATGCTGACTCCGAGTGGAAGTCTTGGACTGACCATATCTTGTTTGTTGGGGGCGCCATTTTGAAGGAAGCCGGGATCTTTGATGCGGTCCGTGCATTTAGGGAGACCGTGATCTTTTCCGACGAGGCCTTCATGGCCATGCTTGAGTCATTCCTCCCTCAAACCAATACCTTCATAGTGACGAATGGTGAAATTGGTTTTTCTCTGAAGGAACTGAGTGCCGGTACCGGGTTGCCCATCCTTGGGAAACTCTATGAGGAGTTCATGCCGATTGACAGCGTCCTTGAGGAGAGGTCAGAGGAATTCAGGCTTTTATACTTTCAGCTCGTCGTCTTCTATGATTTTTTTAAGGAGAAGGAGGGCTCGAAAGTAAGGTCTAGCAGCTGGAAGAGTTTCGGCTCTTCTTTTCTCAGTTTCCTTGACAGCAAGGGGCCTTCTACCAGTATGTCCAGGGAGGACAAGAATACTGCGGCCATGCAAGAGGAGCTGAAGGGTTTCTTCGCAGGTACCAGTAGTATTTGTTCTGATATCGCACTGCGGAGAGATCTTGCTGTTTACCTCACATATTGGTTTGGTGAGGCTATATTTGCTGGAGGAGATGGACGCACATCCGGCCGCATTGTATTTTTCCGGCTTGTCAGATGGCGTTTGGAGAGCAGCTAGCTTTGGTGCCAGCTTTATACTCCTATTTGTGCACTGAACGGCAGGTAGCTGCTTTCTTGGTCCGGCTTGGGCAACCCATGAACAGGGTATTTTCCGCCCATATTTTCTATTCGTGGTTTGTATACCACTGTCCCGGCTTCCATCGGCTGGGTGTTGCGCAGGACGACGACCCTTTGATGATTCGATTGGCTAAGGGAAAAGCCGTAGTCGAATCTCTTTTGTTTGCCCGCATGAGGATCCGACGATTCAGGGACGTCGAGATGGGGCAGTCTTCAGTGAAGCTTTCTCCGGAGTTGCGGAAGAAGGCTTTTGATTTTGGTGCCTCCCGCGATTCCACTAGGGCAGGATCTGGAAGGCACTACTCCTTGACGAATGCAGAAAAGGAGTGGCTTTTTAGCATACGAGTCGGCACGATGGTATATCGTAGACATCTTTTTGTGGATATCCAACCATATGTGCCTTCCCGCTTTGCGCTGCAGCTGGGCTTTTCTCAAGGCGTTGTTGGAGCGCCTTCAAGCATGGTGAAGCGCTTTGGAAGTTTGCAGGATGGGAGAAACGCATGGGCTTTCTATAGCGCTGAGGACACTACTTCCATGATTTCCTATCCTGTACTGCCGACTTCCCGGACTGCCGGTTTCACAAAGTGGTTCGTGGAGAGCTTCATGGCATACCGGGGTCTTTCCAAGAGGGAGCTAGATGTGAAGCTGTCATCTGGAAAAGGCCTTGGAAAATCAGATGGCGTCCGGCGGGAGGAAGTTTGGGCCTTCCTTTCCGGAGAGAAGCACAAGATAGGCTTTCTCGGTGACCAGGGCGTCATTGGCTCTGAGGCTGCTCGGGAAATACCTGATGAAGCTATAGAGCAGCTAGAACAGGAGGAAACCGAACTTGATGCTTGGATGCAAGCAGCACAGAGGCGAGCTTCCGTGGAGTCTACTGGCAAGAGCTGGCCATCCAGTGAGGAGTCAAGAGAGAGACCAGACTCTGATGATGGGGCAGGTTCTTCTAAGAAGCGAACTCGCCGAAGTAAGAGGAAGAGGAGTCAGCATCACAATAAAGACTCTTCTGATAAAGAAGTTCCTCTTACTATCAATGAGGAGGTGCCCGAGGTTGCTGAGGAGCCTCCGGAAAAAAGGAGTCGAGAAGAAGATACCGTTGGTGGAGGTATGTTTCCACTTCTCTCTATTCCTTTCATGGTATTTTTCCATATTTTGATTTGCTTCTGCTTCTGCTTTTTTTTCTTTTTTTTTTTTTTAGCAGAAGAGGAAGACATGGCGATCCCTGATGTTGTAACCGATGAGAGGTCGCCTGACCCTGTGGAGACACCAGAAGACAAACCAAGGGACTCTGAAATGAATGCAGAATCTCCAACTGGTATTACTTTTTCCGCTTTCTTTTCTTTTTTTGTCTGTGACTTGATTTGCTAACACACAAATTTTTTTTTTTGTATCAACTGATTTATCACGGGATTCCGACGACTTTGAACCATCGATGGACGCCAGTGTTGACGATACTTCCGATGAGTTCATGGAGAAGGAAAGCATTCCGCCAATCGTCGAAGAAGGTACTTTCATAGTAATAACCCTGATAGTGATTTTTAACAGGATCATATTCATACCTTTTTGTGTTTGGCAGATTTTGAAGTGACAGAAGAGAGTCCATCGCTTCCTTCAGAGCCAGAGCCAGGGATGCCAGAAGTTGACCCAGTAATTGGGACTCCTCCAGCCAATTCTGACGCGGCAGAGGCAAGACCTCATGTTGAGATTCCTTCTCCAGCAGCCCCGATTGGAAAGTGTTCTGTTGTTACTCTTCCGATGGGACATGACTTGGGCAGCCAATCGACAGAGAAGGATGAGTCTTCATCTGGCCCATCTCTTCAGTATGCGAAGAAGGTGGTGATGCGGGTTTTGAGTTCTTGGATTGAGACCCTCCTTTCTGGACACTTGGATATTGCACATAGCAAGATTCCGCATGTGAAGGAGATTCTCAAAGATGCTGAGGAAGATATTGGTCTGGATGTTACGGACGCCCAGGTGATCGTTGATAGGATCATTGAATTAGGCGACAGGTGGTTTGAGACCATCAGCTATCCTGATGACCAGTTCTTCCAAGAGATGTTCCTGAACCCTGCTGAGAAGGCTCAATTGGAATTGAAAGAGACTGCACAGGGCAGGAAGCAGCTGGTTCGGGAGAGGAACCGAGCGGAGTTAGACATCATCAGGCTGTAGTATGACCTTAGCATCCTTGATGGAGAGGTTGAAGAAGCAAGGAAGCATCTCGAACACTTAAAAGCCCAAGTCTCCAGTACGTGGACCGCTATAATAGAGGCTCGTGACAGGGAGAATGCTTTGATTTGCCAAGTTGCAGAGGCCGATCAGATTCTCAATAGGAAGGCTAGAGAGAATGAACGATGGCAGACTGCTCGGGATAATCTTCCTGGTGTAGCAGAAGGGATAGAGCCTTCTCTAGCTACTCATGGCAGATTCTTGAAGAAGCGTGCCTTGGAGACTCTGACAGATGAAGCCAAGAGTTTGCTTGAGGAGCTGAAAGCTTGGCTGGAGAGCATTTTTGGCTGAGGCCCTGTTTTTTTTTTAACAGAAACTCTTTCTCTCTTTTTATATACCACATGTATTTTTTTTTTAGTATACATTTTTGTAGTGCTTGTGAACACTTTTCTTTTCTTTTTTTTTTTTTGGTACCACATGTATTTTTGGTACTTTTGTTTTTCCCTACGCTCACTCAAATATTGTGATTAAAGTGATTGCTAAATGGGATGTGATCAAAAGTTTGTCATTTTGTGAGAAATCTTTTGACAAATGATTGTTTTGGCATGGGAGCCAGTTTTTGCGACATGTTTTGGCATGGGAGCCAGATTTTGCTTGCGGCATGAAAGCCAATTTTTGGGTGGCATCTATAGCCGGATTTGGGTTTATGGCATGAGAGCCAAAATTTTGGATGGCGTGGAAGCCGAAATTTTGAGGTGGCGTGGAAGCCGATTTTGGTGGCGTGAAAGCCAAATTTTGGGATGGCATGAGAGCCAATTTTTTTTTGAGATGGCATGAAAGCCGAATTTTGAGGTGGCATGAAAGCCGATTTTGGTGGCGTGAAAGCCAAATTTTGGGATGGCATGAGAGCCAATTTTTTGAGATGGCATGAAAGCCAAATTTTGAGGTGGCATGAAAGCCGATTTTTTTTTTGAGTGGCATGAAAGCCGGTTTTGGTATGGCATGAGAGCCAATTTTTTTTTTGTGTAAGAACCAGATTTTGTTTTTGGCATGAAAGCCGGATTTTTTGAAAACCGAATTTTGTTTTGTTGGCATGGAAGCCGAATTTTGTTTTTTTTTTTGGCGTGAAAGCCGGATTTTTTATTTTTTTGGCGTGCAAGCCGGATTTTTGGCATGGAAGCCGGGTTTTTTGGCGTGAAAGGCAGGTTTTTGGTTTTCAAAAATGCAAGTATCGACTAAAAGTCGCCTCCCTGCTGAATGGTATTGCAAGTATCGATGGAATGTCGCCTCCTTGCTCATTCGGTTGCGAGTATCGATGGAATGTTGCCTCCCCGCGGATTTGGGTGCAAGTATCGACTAAGCGTCGCTTCCCTGCTTTTTTCTTCAAAAATTTTGTTTTGTGGGTATCGATGGAATGTCGCTTCCCCACGATTTTTGAATTTTGAGGTTTTTTCGAACCTTTGTTTTGTTTTTTGTTTGTTTTGAAATTTGGGTTGTGGATATCAACTGGAATGTTGCGTCTCCACGATTTTTGAAATTTTGAGGTTTTGGAAGTATCGAATGGGGTTCGCATCCTTCCGATTTTGGGTTTTGCAAGTATCGACTGAACGTCGCTTCCCTGCGGTTTTTTGAAAAACCATTTTTTTATTTAAAGACACGAGGGTCGTAAATTTTGACTCAAAACCATTTTGGTGGTAAAAGCCGGGGTGGACTAGGGCTGAAATCCCTAGGTCCTGATTTTGTTTCAAACCATGAATTTTGGGTTCAAGGATCGAAAATTTTGGTCAAGTTTGGGAAGAGGCTCCTAAACTTGGATTTTTGGATTTGCTTTTTTTTTTTTTTTTTGAACAATGAAACGATGAAAGAAACATTGTTTTGAGGGGTTTTTTAGAAATTCCAACAAGAGGATGAAAATTCCAAAAGGAGTGGGTTTGACGAGCAGATACCTGGGAATAGGCTTTGGCCGTGCAGGCGTCGCTCTGACCCGATGGAAAAAGCCTTCAAGGGTAGTACCGCTTTAAGAACTTTCCATTGATGGGCAGCATACATCTGTCACCCTCCATGTTTAGAAGGGCGTATGCGCCGTTGGAGAAGACTTTGTCGATGACAAAAGGTCCCTCCCATTTTGGTTCAAATTTGCCTTTGGATTTGTGAGTAAAAACCATAGGTCTTTTTACTGTAAGAACCAAGTCTCCCTTTTTGTAGGCGCATTGTCTGACCTTCTTGTCAAAAGATCCTGCCATGCGTACTTGGTAGAGTTCGATGCTTTGTAGAGCTTCGAGCCGTCTCTCGTCGAGATTGTCCATCTCATGGAGTCGCAACTTTACATTGCTTTCTTGAGTCATGTCATTTTGTAGAGATACCCTCAGAGAAGGAATTTGTACCTCTAAGGGCACGACAGCTTCACATCCATAGACCAAGGAGAATGGTGTGCTATGGGTTGGTCCTCGAACGGTAGTTCGATAGGCCCACAAGGCTTCAGGAAGCTTGTCGCCCCAGTCTCTTTTGTGACTAGAGACTACCTTTTTGAGGATTTTGCAGAGTGTCTTGTTAAAAGCTTCTGCTAGTCCGTTTGCTGCCGGATTGTATGGAGTTGAGGGACAACTTTGGATTTTGTTTCTGTCGCAAAACCTGTAGAATCGGTGATCGCGGAACTGTGGTCCGTTATCATGGATGAATCTTTTAGGTATGCCGAAGCGACAAATGATGTTGGTGCGCAAGAACTGAAGGACTGATGAGGTCTTCATTTCACTAAGCGCGAATGCTTCTGACCACTTGGAGAAATAATCCGTGGCGGCGAAGATGAAGCGATGTCTTTTGCTTGAAGGGGGAGAAATAGGACCTATGATGTCCATACCCCAGGCTTCAAAGGGCCATGAGATTGCAATAGGATGGAGCCATTCTGGAGGCCTGTGAATATAGTCTCCGTGAACTTGGCATTGTTGGCAGCGTTTAGCGAATTGCATTGCATCAGCCACCATGGTAGGCTAATAATAACCTAACCTTCTTATCTGATCGTAGAGCTTAGGGCCGGCCTGATGGGCTCCACAAAGACCAGCATGGACTTCTTTGAGTGTTTCTTCAGCTTCTTGTTGTGACAAGCAGCGTAGAAGTACTCCGTTGTAGGATTTCCTATAAAGCATTTTTTAAGGAATATCCAAATGAAAGTTTGGGGCTCGTCTTTGGATGCTTACCCGCTCTTTTGGATCTTCAGGTAGGATCCCGAACATAGTGTAATCAATGAACGGATCCCTCCAGTCGCCGACCGAAGTTTGAAGGATAGAAATCCGACTTCCAACCACCCTGTGGCATTCAGCAACTGCTTGATGTGTGTTGAGAGGAGGGAGGATTCTTCTTCCGCACACTGTAATTTGCATGTTTTCCCCTTCTTGGATTGCCATAGATGCGGCAAGTCCAGCCAGGGCATCTGCACGAATGTTTTCACCTCTGAGGATGTGGGTGATGTGACAGATGTCAAACTTCTGCAAAAGTGATTGTGCCTTGTTGTAGTAAGGCAACAAATCAGACTTTCTGACTTCAAATTTTTGATTCATCTGATTGACGATCAGTTGAGAGTCTCCGAAGACTTCCGGTATGGTGATACCGGATTCAATGGCAAGTTCCAATCCTAGAATCAGGGCTTGGTATTCTGCTGCATTGTTTGTGCATGGTTCCAGTAGCGAGAAGGCGTGTGGAATCATGTATTTGTCGGGGCTAACAAAGAGAATGCCAACTCCTGAGACCGGCTCTCTTTTCTCGTTTGTTCTGGTTGCACCATCGAAGTACATGTGCCAGGAAGCACTTGGTGGGAAGGCCTCCACATTGTAGACGGATTCGTCTGGGAGATCATCTCTTAGTGGAGAATCTTCAGGCAACGGATGCTCCGCGAGAAAGTCTGCTAAAGCTTGTCCTTTGATTGCTTTTTGTGGTATATACCTAATATCAAATTGTGATAGAAGGATAGACCATTTTGCCAGTCTTGCATTGAGAGAACCTGCTTTCGTGACAAGGACCTTTAAGAGGTTGATCCTTGAGACCAGATAAACTGTGTTGGAAAGCAGATAGTGACGTAGCTTTTGTATGGCGAACATCACTGCAAGGTATTCTTTTTCGACTGGGGAGTAGAGATGCTCTGCACCTACCAGCATACGGCTAAGGTAGTATAGAGCCGCTTCTTTTCTTCCATCATTTTCTTGTGCCAGCAAAGCGCCCAGAGAATGGTCGAGGGCTCTTGTGTACAAGATGAAAGGTTTTCCGGTGGTAGGTGCTGCTAACACTGGAGGTTTGGTCAGGTATGACTTGATATCTTGAAATGCGGCTTCACAGTCAGCATCCCAGACAAAGTCTACACCTTTCTTCATCAATTGGGAGAATGGACGACATTTTCCCGAAAGGTTGGAGATAAACCGTCTGATATAGGCCAATCTCCCTTCGAGCCCTTTTAATTCTCTCAAGGTTCTTGGAGAGGGCATTTCTAGAATAGCCTTGACTTTGATGGGGTCAAGTTCTATTCCATCTTTCCGAACAAGGAATCCGAGGAACTTACCCGACGAGACTCCGAAGAAGCATTTTAGGGGATTCATCCGCAGTTTGTACTTGCGAAGTCGGAGGAATACTTCTCGAAGATCTTTGAGATGGTCTTCTTTTCTTTTGCTTTTGACGGCGAGGTCATCAACGTAACACTCAACCGTCTTGTGCTGCATATCTTGGAATATCTTCATCATAGCCCTCTGATATGTAGCGCCAGCATTTTTCAGACCAAATGGGATGACAGTGTAGCAATACACGCCAAATGGGGTCCGAAATGAAGTATGCTTTTCGTCTTCAGGATGCATCTTTATCTGATTGTAGCCAGAGAAGCCATCCATGAATGTCATTCGCTCGAATCCACAGGTATTGTCAATCATAACCTCTGGTATCCGGAGCGGGAATTCATCTTTGGGGCAGGCGTTATTCAGGTCTCTATAGTCATTACAGACCCTGATCTGCCCATTTTTCTTTGTCACGGGGACAATGTTGGCCAACCATTCAGGATGCTGTTCCTCACGGATGAAGCCGACGCTTTTGAGTTTCTGAACTTCTTGTTCAATTTTATCCATCACATCTGGACGGAATCTTCTTTGGCCTTGTTTAACAGGCTTGATATTTTTTTGAAGATTGAGTTTGTGGACTGCTATTTTCGGATCTAAACCGGGCATTTCAGCATAGGACCATGCAAAGCAATCAACGAACTCACGAAGAAAAGCGATATACTCGGGTAACTCATCATCCTTTATATTCTTGCTTATGAATACCGGACGCGAGTTATTTGGTGTTCCCAAGTCTATCTTTTGAACAGGATCCTCTGTTGGAAGATTCGAGGGTGGTTCCTCCACAATGTTTTCAGAGGCATCTAGCTCAACGAAACCTTCTAGTGTTTCAACAGCATTTCCTTTCCATGGGTCTTCTTGATCAGCAACCTTCTCAAGGCTCGCTATGAGATAGTCCCAATCGCCTGCTGTTACCGGGTCGAAGTAAGGTACTTCTGCTGTAGACGAGGGTTCTTCTGGGTCAGAATCCTGCATGTCTGTATCATTGGACAATTCCTCCATATCATTGGAGAAATCAAACCAATTGGAGGGGCTTCCCGGATCTTTGTCTGGTGACTCTTCAAAGAGATACCCAGGGAGATCGATGTCTTCATGGACTGGAGGTATTGGGGCTTGGTCAACAAACTGACTTCTAAACCTTTGCGTTAGCTGTTTCAGAGGGGCTTCAGGATCGAACCCTAACCCATATGAAGACTTTTCTATATAGCCATAGAGTCTCCAATCTTCCAGCTGATGTTTGGCCAGTACGGGCTCCAATGGTGTGAGAATACCATGGCCTTCCCCCAAGCCAACTAAGTTTTGAGCATCATATCCCATCTTCTTCATGATAGCTTGTGCCACAGGACTATACAGAGACAGTAGAGGCATACCTTTGTTTTGGAAAGGTTCAAGCAGGGATTTTGATGAAGCAGCACTCGATCTATGGAAGAAGATCGGTTTTTCTTTAGATGATATTGCCGGAACAACAAAGGAAGCAGATGCAGGATCTTCTACATCAGCAGGTGTCTCTATTGGAGTAAGAGCGGGCTGAACTTGTTGAGTATCAGTTTGGCTTGACGGAGTATCGTCTTCTGGCTCTGAATCCGAATCTGTATTTTGTTTGATGGACAGATAAGAGACAACAAATTTGCCCCCAAACTTTTGTTTTACCTTCTTCCCTTTAGTTGTAATGACCAAAGGTTTTGGAGTCTTGAGGGAGACTACGAAAGGAGATTGACTGCTCTCTTCGGGTTTTCCAGAGGGTTTATTTTCTTCCGGTGATTTTTTAGGAGCCTTGCCTTTATCTTTAAGGAGATTTTTGGCGGAAGACGTCATTTCCTCTGTTTCTTTTTCTACTTCATACATCTGAGAGTCTCCAAAGTGGACTTCTTTTCCTTTGAAAGGTTTTCTATCCGCAAAGATTCGATGTATCATGCCATCGTTGCCGATGAACTTGATGCATTGATGTAGTGTTGAAGGAACAATTCCATTCTCGTGTATCCAGGGGCGTCCGAGAAGGACGTTGTAGCATGACGGGGTTTTTATTGCATACACAGTGACTTCAGAGATAAGATCACCGATTTGCAATTTGAACCTGATTTTGCCGATGGGCCTTTGAGAATTGCCATCGTATCCAAAGATAGATACAGATGTGTGGCTCAGCTTGCTGGGCGGAATGCCCAACTCTTCGAATGCCGAAGTGGAGATAAGGTTCAGTGCAGAACCCGGGTCAATCTGAATTCTGCGCACCGACATTTCCTTAATATATCCTGTAAAGTACAAGGGTCGGTTGTGCTTTGTCTCACCAAGCAGGAGATCTTCCTTTGTGAAGGCGATAGTCGCACTGGTTATCTTTTGAACCGAGAGACATCTACTGCAAGATCCCTCAATTTTCTTCTCTTCTCCTTTTGAGGAAATTTCTGCATTTTTGACCCGATAGTCCATTTCAATTTGGAAGACTTGCGGGGCATGTTTGTCAACATCCTCATTCAGTTTTTGCAATTCTGAAATGAGATTATCACGAGTGCGTGGAGACATTTGTAACAAATCTAGGATGTGCAATCGTGCAGGTATGTGTTTGAAGTGCTCAACCAAGTCATACTTGAAAGCCTCCTTGGGGCCTGCGCATTCATCATTATTGCCACTGGGGGCTGTTATAACATCTTTCCCGGAAGGGTTTACATAAGTAAAGGAAGATGTATTGTAATTTTTATGGTAGTCCCGACCAGAACGGGTGCCTCTACCAACTTCGAGAGCTTCTTGAGAAGAATCTTCATTTGGAAGACTGTCTTCAAGAGGCTGTCGTACTTCTTCCACTGGGGGTGTTCCTGCAGCTAAGCTAGTATCCTCAGTGATTGCGTTGCATGGAGCATTTTCCGGGAGCAAGTCCTGAACAGCTTCCTGCAACTTTTCTTCTTCGTCGACCCCTTCATCATCCCCAGCCGGGTTTTCTTTATGACCATCAATCAGAAGGGAAGTGAATTCTGAAGTCACAGTCTCAGGTGAAGAAACCTGAGAGGGTGTTATCTCCGTGTAGGTCTCGTGAGACGAGGTAGCTTCAGAAGATATACTGCTTGGCGTCGCCGGAGTATAACTGATATCATCAGACGAGGCCTCGGAAGAGCTATGGTCCTGAATTATAACATTACAGGTAGCTCGAGTGGGAGATGTTGCCTGCTCGGAGTCGGACTCTTCCTCGGATGTAAGAGGATCATCAATCCAACAATTTTCTCCATTTTCAGGAGTTAGGGGAGAAGGTACCTGAGGGTCTTCAGGGATTCCTGGCTCCGGATTGGGAGGAAGCTCGTTGACGCGGTCGCGCTCTTGTTCGAGAGCTAGACGCTGCAAGATCCTCGCATATTCTGCAAGACCAGGCATGGGAGCCAGGTTTTCTTCTACATCATCTCCTTGTGGCTCAACATGGTTGATTTCCACAGGATCAACGACGGGTGCTGGAATGACAGCATTTTCTTGTACAGCCGCTTGGTCATCTTCATCATCAGACCAGGATCATTGTGGCCGTAAGGGGTCATACCAGATTACTGGCATAAGATAAGTATCAGGGACCCACTCTTCATCAGAGAGGTATTCTCCTGTCTCAAGGGATTCTTCCCACTTGTCAGTGCTGTCGAATCCGTCGTCGGTATCGCTGGACTCATATCCATCCATGGCGAATCCAACTACCGAGTTGCAAGAGTATGATGCCCCCTGCGTGGCCTCTTCTTTGAGTTGAGGTGGCATGAAATCACTGAGTATGAATTTTCTTACCGCCTTTGAGGTCTTTGAAGCGGTAGAGGAGGCCTCTGCCTTTTCATCGACTTCTTGCTTTGGTTGGGCCTTCTCTTGCTTTTTGAGCTTGAAAAGGTGTCTCCTAGCATGCCTTCGTTGTCGAGCTATCGGCTTTGTTTTTACGATCTCCCAATTTTCATCTTCTAGGAGATCAGGGTGTACCCATAAGGGTTGTCCATCTGGAGTCGGGTAAGGAACCAGCCCCTCGGAGCTTCGATTTTATTTATCACCTTGAAGGAGGTAGTGATCTTCCTCTTTGGTGATTTTGATGTTTGTCCATACGAGATCATGTTGACGGAGGCGGACCCATAGTTTTTGTCGAAGGTGATGACTCCGTTTTTCCACATCTCGTTTATCTTTTCTCTCACAACGAAGCATTGATTGAGAGGGTGTGACACCATCTGGTGGTATGGACAATACCGGGGATCGTTGGTTTTGCCAACATCTTCCGGCCTCTTTGGCTCAGGCAAGGTGAGCTTGCCATTTGCTATGAGAGCTTCAAAGATCTCGTCAACATCTTCGTCGAACGGGTATTTCTTCTCTACTCGCTCTCTGAAGGCTTCTGAGAGTTCATGTCTTTTTTCGGCAGATTTGTTTTCAGCCTTCTTTTGTGGCTGAGGAGTTGACTTGGTCTGCACATTGAGGACCTCTTTCTTCTTTGGTTTAGAGGTTGCAATGGCGGTTGGCTCCTTCTTTGATGACTTCTGACTGCTGAGGTCTTTGATCACCGTTTCAGCCTCCATAGAAGCTTCTAGGAGTTCTCCCAAGTTCTTTGATTTGTTGCCGATGATCATGGAGCGGATTCTGGCTCTCATGTTATTTCGGCAGATGTCGACCAGCGACGCTTGTGGCAGCACATCGGAGCATTTGTACGCCATGGCTTTCCATTTGTGAATGAAGTCGTATGTAGACTCATTCTCCCCCTGTTTCAGGCTGCAGAGCTGAGCCATAGTAACAGGATGATCCTCACCTTTGAAGTGAGTCAAGAAGCGTGTCTCCAGCATGGTCCAATTCTGAATGGAGTTCTCTGGAAGAGTGGAGTACCAATCAAAGGCCGTACCTTTTAGGGTGCTTGCAAAGAGGCGAATCTTGAGTGCATCTTGATCCGCAATAGCTCCTGTCAGGATCTTGAAGTGGATGACATGCTGTCTGGCTGAACCTTTCCCCGTATACGTTTGGAGAGTAGGTTACTTGAATTTTGTAGGGAACGGGACCGAGTCCATCCACAAGGGATATGGTGGCTTGATCCCATGCTCCTTTTTGCGTATCCTCTTCTTTTGCTTTGGCGAGGATATCGTCAACGTCCTTTTTGGTAAGGGCGCGTGACTCACTATTTTCCGCATTTTCTTCGTCGCTTTGATGGCTCGGAGGAGCTTCATTGTTTGGCGGACGTTGGATAGTGAGAAGGAGGTTTTCCATAAGGGCCTCTATTCTCTGTTGTCCTTGTTCCAGCTGCTAGATGCGTACAGCTACGTCATCATGTAGCGGAGGTTGCTCAGCATTTGTGACCAGGACGTTCACTCTTCGAGAGTCGAAAGAGGATACAGTCTTGGTGACTGAGCTAGAGCTCATTCTTTTAGATGAAGAGCTCGAAGAGTGATCACTCCGATGTCTTTGGCTTGAAGGAGCGGGAGAGTTTTCTTTATGTCTTCGTGTCCGGGAGACGCTGCGGGTCACCGGACGCCTGTCATGGATTTTTGTTGCTGACTTCTGGCGTCTTCTGGTTTTGCCAACCATATGGACAGCAGCAATTTGGTTGGGTCTTTCTTTTTCAACCCATATTTGGGAAACTTGGAGTGTAGGAGGTTGAGTCCTCCGTTTCTCTAGTCTCTTTTGTTGGTATGACGCGCGGCGGCGTGCTCGACGAGCGAGTTGAGCTTCGGTCAGCTCTGGCTGGGCCTTGACGATGAAGGATGTACTCCCTCGGGCGCAGCAGCCGAGCTTGTCTTCTTTGTAGTTAGGCAAGGACAGGATGCGGACCCGGTCCTTCGCCTGTTGCAGCGAGGCTTTGAATTGTGCAAGCTCGGCCCCTGTAGAGATGAAGGGTCGAACTGCAGTTTTGCAGGCCTTAGCAGACGCTTGGGGAGGCCTGGTGATGTAGGATTTGATTTTTGGCTTGTAGGAACAAGCTGGTTGATGCTGAATTGGCCTATGAGTCAGGTCAGAGATGGGTTTCTCCTCTTTCATGTAGAAGAGAGGGTAGAACCGGTTTTCTTTGAGCGGGGCCAGGTATGCTGGCTTGGCAGATGCTCGGGGCCTCCTTTGTTTCGGTGAAGGCCCTGGGGACCAAGTCTTGGGACGGACCTGGCTGTTTGCGGGCTGAGGCTTCGCGGGGGTCGCCTTTGGTGTCACGGTGGTGACACATTGGGAGGCGATTTTCTGCTTCTTAGCGGGAGCAGCCTGTTCTTCAGGAAGTGGGAATGGTCCCAACGTCCCAAAGAAAATAGTCCGGGGAGTCGAGGTCGACCCGGAGTTTGGTGAATTGTTGGTGGTGTTGACGCTGTGGCAACTAGCAGTGCGCTTATGAGTGCGCACATTCTGCTTCTGTTGAAGCATCTGCTGGTGCTTTTTCTCGTTGAAGGTGATGGTCAAGGAAGCTGTCATTGTTAGTAAACTTCTAAAACAAGACCAGATCCATTAGTAATCACAAGAATATAATGATTATAAATGGAAAAAAAAAAGCAATCTATGGGTTTGCCTTTTCAGATCGCTCAAGGGATATGACCCAGGCGACGTGAGGAAGGCAAAAGCCATAGAGGGCACAATTGTTCTGATTGCAAGTATAGTGAGCCCCTAAATGAGCGTCCCAGTGACTGCTAGAAGCAATTGTAAACCTAAATTCGACTTATCGCGAAGCAGGGCTTGCTCGAGATAAGAAGAATATAAGGTTGGAGTTTTACAAATGCGCTGGTCGCGAATACAGTAGACCCTGAAAGGGCATACTAGCACCGCTAGACACAAATGCTGGAGATCGCATCCATGAGATGGGATCCTCTGGTTTTTGAAATGTCAAAATGGATTCATCAAGGAGAGCATGTGGTATCCCGATCCAAAGACGGGCTCAACGATTTCCGCGAGCACCAGTACCCCGGAAGGAACCACAATTTCTCGGATCCGAATCCAAAATGACGAGAGTTTTTTTTTTTTTTTTTTGAAAGGCCAAGGTCAGGTCCATCAAAGAGAGCAAATGATGTTCCAATCTGAACACGGGCTCAGCGGATAATCGCGAGCGCCAGTGCTCAGAAAGGAAGAGACCAAAATTTCTCAGATCTGAACCTAAAAATGACGAAAGCTTTTTTTTTTTTTTCTAAGATTTTTTTTTTCTTTTTTTTTTTTTGAAAAGTTTAGTTTTTTTTTTTTTTACAATTTTTATTTAAAAGACAAGAGAGCACACATAGGCTTCCTAACCCGGT
Source organism: Cinnamomum chago (assembly GCA_038049695.1). Lineage (NCBI taxonomy): Eukaryota > Viridiplantae > Streptophyta > Magnoliopsida > Laurales > Lauraceae > Cinnamomum > Cinnamomum chago. The sequence continues at coordinate 17,092,002 of CP142459.1, forward strand.
CTTATGAAATCACAATTGATAGAATTGCCCCCAGGTAAGGGTAGGATTACTTAATGAACCCGTTTTGAGGACCCTTGCCTCGAACAGTCAGGCTGTCTCCACACTCTGGACAAGGCTTTTCTTGAATCAACCGAGATCAAAGAACGCAGTTAGTTTGGCCTTAGCGGTCTATGTCTTTCTTTTTTTTTTTTACTAGACTCATTGAAGAGAAACAATGATCCAAAACCTTAGTCGAACAGGCTCAACATTTCTGCAAGCGCGATGAACGATAGGATAGGATCAAAACTTCTCAATTTTGAATCCAAAACGAAAAGAAGTTTGATTTTTTTTTATTCTAATGAATTCATCAAAGAGAAACAATGAAACAAAACCTTAGTCGAACAGGCTCAACATTTCTGCAAGCGCGATGAACGATAGGATAGGATCAAAACTTCTCAATTTTGAATCCAAGGCAAAGAAGTTTGCTTTTTTTTTTTTTTTTTTAAATCTCTAACAGACTCATCGAAGAGAAACAATGGCCCAATCCCCGATCCAAGCCGGTCTCAGCGGATAATCGCGAGCGCCAATGCCCAGAAAGGAAAGGATCAAAGTTTCTCAATTTTGAATCCAAAACGAGAAATCTGAACTTTTTTTTTTTTTTAAAAAGAGAAAGAATGGAAATAGATTGAAAGAATTTGACATTTCCAAAAAAATCCCATCTCATGCGAAATCCAACATAGGCCACCAGCCAAAAAGTAGCCAAGGAATTCGAAAAAGAAACATAAGCAAAGATATAATATGCGAATATTTCAATTCCAAGCATCCGGTGTTCTCAAGTAAACGGGTCCCACCGGGTGTGCCAACTTGATGGAACGCGCTCCAGGCCCCGGGCGCTACAGGGCTTCGGCGGACGTGGGAGTCCGTTTGGTCCGACCCTTTCGCCCCCGGAGGGCGGAGCGTGCATCAACGCTTTTGGGTGTTTGGGTGGGTGTGCCAGATTTTCTATTTTACTTGGAATTGCAAGTGATGATCCGGAGATCAATCTTCGCAAGTAAAAAAGGAAATCAACTTCTTTTCAAGTTTCCATTGCATATATATTTAAGAAAAGAGACAGTTTTTTATTTTGCCGTAAAAGGCGATTTTTTGGCATTTATAGCCGATTTTTGGCGTTTATAGCCGATTTGTGGCGTTTATAGCCGATTTACAATTCTCATCAATAATGAAAGACAAGAGTTGTGGTTTTTTGTCTCTTTAAAAAAAATACGAAATACAATGAAAAGCGAGAAAGGAAAAATCTAACTTTTCAGGAGATTGTGGGAGGGACCCATTTAGATTGACGGTCGCGAGTCATGTATGGACTCCGCCATCATCCATGCAAATGAGAACGTCGGATGCTTTGAATTCGCTTGGCTTGGCTATATCCTCAGATTTTTAGAGAACAAAGACCGAGAGAAGGTCTTATGTTCAATAAAAAACCGAGTAGACGGGCTGAAGAGCCATGTCTAGCCATGTTGGATAGAAGGAGAGGTGGAACCTTGGGGGGATGGCCCCCCCACGGGACTTCAATCACCTTGTAGTGTTGGTTGCTGCAGCAAAGTTTCTTTGTTCGCAAAGTGTCTGGATTTTCAGAGGCTTCAGATCTTCAGGCAATTTTCTGAGAATTTTTCTTGATCCTTTTTTTCTCTCTGGCTATGGATCTTTCTTCCGGGGATTTTTTCTGATCCTGAAAACTTTGGAGGTGACTCCTATTTATAGGCCTTTAGGTAGCCTTTAGGAGTGATTTATGAGCCTTTATGGTAATAAAGCTCATTAAAGGAGGAGTTACAAGTTTAATTGTCTCTTGCTTTGTAACTCCTGCCCCTTGGATTTCATTGGCCGGAGGAGAGTCATGGGCATTTAATCGCCTTTAATCTCCATTATGTTAGGAGTTTCATGGCTTGAATGCCATGATTGCTTAGACTTGTAACTCCTGAACAGAGGCTTCTGATTGGGCCGTCCAAGATAATGGGTTAATGACCGCATTAACTTGCCATAAACGGGCCAATTGTTAGCATTAAGTGGCCGCCTTGGTAGCTGAAGAGTCGCGGGCCATGTTGCGTCTTTTGGAATTCCCTTTGCGATGATCATCGATGATCCTTATGTAAATCAACATCAGATGATCATGTAGTTTCAAACATTGGTTGATACCAGCGGGCCGGCAGCATCTGTCCAGTTGATTTCGCGATCGGGCGGGCAGAAAGTGCACTTTTTTGGTTGTTCGGCTGGCGATCAATGAAGTTTTTGAAGTTCTGGAAAGGAGTCCTGTGATCTTGATGAATATCAGTGAATTTGGAGCCTCAAAAGCCTGAATCTGGAAAAATCACAGGGACAGAACAACTCGTCTCGCGAAAACGGACGAAACGGGAGGTCCCGGGGCGAAATCGGCGCCCCGGACCTCCCAGGGTCGCCGGGCCCATGGTCGCCGGCGACCCTGGCCCAGGGTCGCAGGGGTCTGCGACCCTGGGGGGAAAATCCCTTCCCGGGGCCTCTTTTTGGCCATTTCTCATCGTTTTTCGCTTCCATTTTTTTTTGCTTATTTTCTCTGACATTTCTCCACATTATTTGGATTGATTTCCCTCTGAAAAACCTGATGAGAATCCTTGCAAATTGGTTTGCAAAGTTTCTGATTTTCCGGGAAAAGCCGAACGCAGAACTGCTGATTTTCCGCCAGAAGCTGAAACAGGATCAAACGATGTCGGAATGATCTGAAATTTGAGGTGAAGCTTCTTGAGCATTAAATAAGACCAACCATGGGCTTTCGTTTGAGTTTTGAATCCGTTTGGGGTCATGCAAACGCTTGCCTTTGATTTCACCGCAAGGGAAATGTCGAGCTTTGACTTTCGGTCAAACGATGTCCGATTGATCTAAAATTCGACGTGTGACTCCCCCATCAGTAGATAAGACCAACCATATGCTTTCATTTGAGTTTTGAAGCCATTTGGAGTCATGCAAACGCTTGCCTTTGTTTTCACCGCGAGGGAAATGCCGAGCTTTGACTTTTGGTCAAACGATGTCCGATTGACTTGAAATTCGACGGGTGACTCCCTCATCAGTAGATAAGACCAACCATAGGCTTTCGTTTGAGTTTTGAAGCCATTTGGGGTCATGCAAACGCTTGCCTTTGATTTCACCGCAAGGGAGATGTCGAGATTTGACTTCTGGTCAAACGATGTCCGATTGACCTGAAATTCGACGAGGAGCCTATTGGAGTCATTTTGAGATGATCCACAAGCTCCGAATTGGGTGCCATGGTCCCGGGGTGCTCTGCCGCTGGTAGGCTTGATTCAGCCGTTGGAGAGTTGATGATGGGTCAAACGTTGCTGGTTTGACTTGAGACTTGACGTGGAGCCTTTTGGACATATTTTGAGAACATCCATAGGCCCTGATCGAAGATTTGGTGTCTCTGATTCTGCCGTCGCCGGGAGCGCTTGTTTAGCTGTTGGAGAAGTGAAGCTAGGCCAAATGATGTCGGAATGGCCCGAAACTTCATGTGTACCTCTCTTTTGGTTGTTTTGAATGACCTTGCAGTTTTTGTTTGATTCTGACAAGATCTGATGCTTGAAGTGGCGCCTGCCTATTTTTGGTAGGATGCGGCTCCATGTAGCTTTTGGTGTAAAGAGGCAAAGTGACATTTTTGGTGTCAACAGACACGTCATCCATTCATCCAAACCAATCATTAATGGTGGGCCCTGTCATGGTTTGGCCACACAGCAAATCTGTACTAGCCAATTTAAATTATCTTACAGATGACAAGCAAACAAGAAATGAGACCAACAATTCTCAAGGGGAACAATAAATTGCATGCCCCAATCTCTCTTAAATAGATGAGAATTTTTTGCAGTGACCAAAATCCATGATGGGTCCATTATAACAGCCTACATCATGAAGAGTGGATCCACCTGCATGGTTGCTGGCAGAGCACCATGTGTTTCCTCTTTCATTTAATGGGGTGCATGCAACATATTTGTGGATCAACCAAATGAACAACCTGCCAAAAACTACTATCTTCTATTGTATCCCTGTTATCTACAAATAAATTCCTTTTTGAATGCAAACCACCCCCCCCCCCCCCACCAGCTCATAATAATGTTATCACATAGGTAAATCTGTAATGTAGAGACTATTCAATTTGCCTTTCACGTAGACACTACTGGCAATTATTTACAGTTATTACTATCCATCTTTCCCAGAAAAATCATCTTTGTACAAGAACATTAGTGTAAACCTAAGATATTCTCAAGTCAACGTACATTGAGGTCATGACGGTTATGCTTAGAAAATAACTAAGGGGCAAACTTGTAGTAATAACTAAGTAGCTTGGAAGAGAGGAGATAAAAATGGTGATCTGTTTGCCTTGGGATGGAACAGGGATAGATGAGATATTATTTCCACTCTTCCATCTCAAATAGTTAAGTCCCAAATCCCACTAGCCAATATTGATATGCATGAGAGAATAAATGAGAACTAGTACAATGCAACTGATGTTGATTCTGATTTCTGTGGCACTTCAGTAGCAGTGTGGAAAGTGTAGCCAATGAACCATTTGGCCAAAAATTTCAAGCCGAACGGTTGTGCATTCAAATTGACCCAAGTCTTTGTATTAACAAGGCATAAGAGAGAAGATAATTTAAGACAAGGCAAGGATTCAAAAAACCATTCTTGATCAGTAAGCATCTCTTCTGTCAAACCAAATTCTCACAGCTCTTGCGTAGTATGATGCACTAGTAAGCTGTACCTGTTGACATGATTGGATAAAAGAAAGGAAAGCATCATCATCTTAACTGAACACAAGCATACGCATTCAGCTGTGACTGCTGGATTGAATTACAAAAGTTGTTGTTTATCTACAGGTTCAAAATTGTCCAAGTTTGAGCCTATCAAAATTGTTAGGAAGATCACATCACATGGGCAGTCTACACCAAGATTTGTCTCTTGGTAGAGAAGGATCCAATGGTAGTCAAAACCATTCTACCCACAGTCACTGGCGGACCATGCAAAGATCTTGGGCGTGCGAGGTAACTATGACAATGGTGAATATTTGCAAGTGCACAATTAGACAACATATCAAACCATCATGATAAATGAGTAAGATAAAATTAGTACAGAAACGATGAGAGAGTGGCTGCCATAGCAGTAAAACTAGATGGGATTCAGCTAAATGTACCTATGTTTTTCTAAGAGGCACCTCTTATAGATTCCGTGAGAGGTAAAATCAAATCCCCTATGGGATCATCTTGAATGCATTCTAATCATGGGAAGAAGCATGATGGAAAGTTTTTTTATTATGGATATGCCATGTTTTTTACCTGTGATAGTGGCAGAGACAGTTTTGTAAATTGCAGGAACACGCCGTTTTCTTCTGGTTGATCCGAACAACATCGGTAATATTTTCTTGTTGGAACACACCGTTTTCTTCTGGTTGATCCGATGCTTCTCCATCACCCACCTCTGGTACATCAAAGACACCCCTATGTTGCACTCATTGAACGACTTGCCATGGTTGCCCCCATTTGGTATCGTTTAGGTAAAAGACTTACTTAGCCTGGCTAGGCAAGATGAAAGGGTCGTATTGATACCACCGGCTTGTGACATCAATACTTATGCAATAATCATCGGTTCATAGTGTTCTACTTCAACCTGTGTTTCCTGTGTTGTACCATTCACACTGGAACAATACAACTTTGTTATGACACATGTACTCCAATTCCCAAACATTGCGCAAGTGACCATAAAATTCATGCGTCACTCCCTCATGATCCCCTTCTGTAAGCACACCACTATTCTGAACCTTACGGCGATTGTCTACTTCTCTTGTATGGAACCGTACGCCATTGATTATGCAACCTGAGTACTCTTTTACTAGCAAATTGGGGCCATTCGCTAACGACCATAAATCATCGGTTGCCTCGGGTGACTCTTCTTCTCTTAATATATTTATCTACAATCATATACAACATACATGAAGATAGTAAAAATAAATTAATAAATGATCAAATCTTATACAAATTTTTAATCACGTCCTACAATTGAAAATGCCTTACCCGCTCTTTGAACCCCTTAGGAAACTCTTGTTGTTGTATATGGGTTATGTCTTGGTCAAATGAAGTCCGTAATAGATTGTTGTGTATCCTACTCAAAAGAATGTGATTATTATGCATTGCTAACTACATCGACAAAGATAAGAATACACATATTTAAATGAATAACATACCCTAGAACATAAACAAAGCTAAGAATACACATAATTAAAAGAAAAACATACTCTAGATACTTCTCTATCTCAGGGCTATTGTTCAACAAGAACCAATGAGCCATATCACGATATTCTTGTGACATATCAGCATCCCTTGTGATTAGGCCAATAGGACGGGCAGTTTCTGTGAATACAATCAACCCTTTGCGATGTTCGCCACGATCTTGATTTCGTTCGGGTCGATTAAGCACTGTTTTGATCCCATCAACATACATTGAACAAAAAGTAATGCACTCTTTGACAATGTAAGCCTATGCGATTGAACCTTCTGGTCAAGCACGGTTTGAAACAAACCTTTTTAAAGATCCGAGAAACCTTCAAAAGAGAATTAGTTAGGAGCAAGGTTACACATGCAACATATAATTACGAACCTTTCAATTTAACAATTACCTTTCGATCCGGTACATCCATCGATATTGCACCAGTCCTCCAAGAATAGCCTCGCACGGCAAGTGAACAGCCAAGTGAACCATCACATCAAAGAAGGCTGGAGGAAAGATCGTATCAAGCTTGCATAATATGTGTACTATATGCTCCTCTAATTTCTCAAGTTCATTACGGCGCGGTGTCCTTGAGCACAAATCCTGGAAAAAGCTACCTAACTCAAATAGTGTTTTACCAATCTCGTTGTCTACATAACCACGCATCCCAATTGGAAGAATCCGTTGTATGAGTACATGGCAGTCATGACTTTTCAAGCCTGTTAATTTACCATTTCTCGCATTCACTGATCTTGATATGTTTGCAGCATAGCCATCCAGATACTTCACTGATTTCAAGAATTCAAAGAAACCCTCCCTCTCTTCGGGGGTCAATGAAAAGATTGCCCTTGGCTTAACATATGTTCCATCAAGACGACATGTTAACCACAACTCTTTCCTTATACCCATATCTTCCAAGTCCATCCGTGCTTTGTCGGTGTCCTTGTTCTTCCCATCAATGCCTAACATAGTTCCAAAGGTATTTTCACTGAAATTCTTCTCGACGTGCATGACATCAATGTTGTGTCGAAGCTTCCGTTTCTTCCAGTATGGTAACTCGTACAAGATGCTCACCTTTGTCCAATTTGGTGCTTCACGGAGTCTTTTGTTGTTTCTTGGATGCTTCCCATATGTGACACCTATCACTTTGTCCAATTGCTCTAATATCTTTTCCTCTAGTAACTCTAAAGATCTCTTTCATTTCTCATGCTTACCATTGTAAGCCTTACTCTTATTTCTTTCGGGGTGATTGTGAGGCAAGTAGCCTCGATGGTTAGTGTATGCAATCTTACCTTTCAAGGATTGAAAATATGGTTCATCATTGCAAGTGTAGCAAGAATAATGACCCTTCGTTCTCCACCCAGATATGTCACCAAATGCAGGCCAATCATGTATAGTCCACATCAAAGCTGCACGCATCTAGAAAGACTCACCAATTGCGGCATCATAAGATAATGCACCATATTTTCACAACTCATTCAACTCATCCACCAGAGGTCGCATGTAGACATCAATATCGATCCTTGGTTATGATTCTCCAAGAATAAGTAATGACATCATAAGAAAGGGATCTTTCATAACCAACCAAGGTGGCAAGTTATAAGAAATGAGTACTACAGGCCACAAACTATATGAGTTGCTCATGTTCTTGAAAGGATTGAACCCATCAACAGCCAACCCTAACCTCACATTTCGAGGCTCCAGGGCAAACTCAGGATGTTGCACATCAAATTCCTTCCACTCATCACTATCGGCGGGATGCCTCAATGCTCCGTCATCTACACGTTTGTCCTTGTGCCATCTCATGTCCTCAGCAGTCTTCTTTGACATATACAATCTTTTCAACCTTGGTTTCAATGGGAAGTACCGCAACACCTTTTTTGGAATCTTGTTACCCCTGCCACGATTGATCTTGTATCTGGATGCCTTACATTTTGGACATTTATCCAACGTTGCATTTTCCTTCCAAAAGAGTACGCAATCATTTATACAAGCATCAATGAACTCATATGACAAGCCCAGATCACGAAGTATTTTCTTAGCTTCATAAAATGACTTTGGAACCAAATTATCTTTCAGTAAAAGTTCTGTTAAAAACTCCAACAGCATGTCAACTAATTTATTGCTCCAATGGTTTGTTACCTTCATATTAAGCAGCTCGATAACAAACTTCAACAGAGTGTAATTTGTGCAACCTAAGTATATATCACGTTTGGCATCATTCAATAGTTTATCAAACGTCTGTACTTCCTCATTCTGGGGTGCATCGTTTGGATCTCCTCTTATTCGATCTTCCACTAAGGCATCAATACCACCTAAAACCTCATCTTCATCAACTGCCATTTCATGGTGAGCAGCATTTGATACACGAGGTTCCCCGTGCTCATGCCAAATAGTGTACCTTTGCATAATCCCATATTGAAGCAAATGTATTTGCACATTTCGAAGATTTTGGGAATAATAGTTCACACAGTTCAGACATGCATGGGCACGGAATTTTACCTTCCTGGTCAACAACTGCCATTGCAAATTTAATAAATGACGTCACCGCATCAATATATGGCTGGCTCATCCTTCCATCAGGCATCTTACCCAATGCAATCCAACTCTTGTCCATGTCTGATCACTAACCAACTTAACTAAACTAACAACTAAGCTGCGAGAAAAAGAAAAGAAGTTGATAAATGATAAAATCAAAAAATCAAAAGGGGATACATAAAAATATGAAAAAAAATTATATCATTTCATGTTTCGATGAAAAGAAATATGAAAAACCAGGAGTTAGCGTGTGCTTAAAGCATGCTTACAAACCACAAGTTTTCCGGGGTTTTCTTTTGTGTCTTAAGGGCCCGTTTGGATGTATGCAGAATATAATATTTACATATTTAAATAACAACAGAATAGAATATTGTAGAATCTAATAGTATAATATTATAATATTGCTGTTTGGCAATTTTTGAAGAATTTGGCAGATTTTAAACTAGGCTGTTCGGCAGCTTCTGAAGATTATAATATATACTGAAACTAAAAGCTATCATAGATTTAAAATCAAATAACCCTGCAAATTTATAAAATTCTCTCAAAATTTATAAAATTGTCTCAATATTCTTTAAAAAGGTAAACAAAATGACCACTACAATTCATTAGAAATAGTTTATTAATGGCCATTTAAACATCATCATCCATCACAATCCATGCAATCTCTGCAAAAGGCATCAAAATGAGAGACCTCTTTTTTTATTTTCTTTACTTTGAAAAGGGCAAAAAGATCAAAACATATCAGTGTTGCATAAAGACACAGGATGATAGTCAAAATTAAATTTCAAAGAAGTCGATCTGAATGAACATCAAAAGAAAAAACTCAAATTCCAATTATCTATCAAGGAACCATGGGAAAACCCCACTTTGCAACTAGCCTCAAAATCCCAAACCACCAACATCACAGGGCATATACCAGATAGAAAGAAATAAAACCCCAACAATTTTGATGGATGCAACTTTCACCTCCACATATGCACGACAACCACCATCATTTATGATAATCTTACCAAACCAATGTAAAATCCCCCATCCTCCTAACATAGTCCACAGCAAAGCTACGATCATGACTCACATTCATGTTTGAAGTAAATGGCAGTCTCCATAAACATTCATGAAAAAAACTTCAAATTTGGTCCCAATTCCAATAAACCAAACACCAAATCAGCCCAGAACAACATTCCCACCACTATTCAGGGGCCCTATCGCCCCCATTTCAGCCATTTTAAACACAAAACAACCCAAAGTAATAAGCACATCAAGCCCACAAAGTAACATTCAGAGAAGAAGGAAGAATCACCATAGCATGTAGCATTGGGAAAAATAAATAAGATGAACAAAATAGAAAATAAAGAACATTAAAAGACACATGTTATTTACATATAAGAAGAATACACACTGCAGATGATAGAATGGAAAGATAGAATGGAAAGAGAGCTGGTAGAATCACCAACTCTCTCAATTATGCTTTATTTCCTAACAATCTAAAAAAATTCAAATAGAATAAAAAAAAAAAACCATCCCACCACAATTAACCACCATAAATCATTCAAATCACCATCCAACCACCTGTCTCCTAATCTTGATTACACACCATCTCCATTCCCTTTAATCAATCACATCCCCAGCACAAAATTAAATTAAAAAAAATCAACCCAACTCATTACACATCATCTCCATTCCCTTTAATGAAAGAGAACCCAAGAAAAGTAAATCAGCAGAAGAAAAGAGTGTATAGCGAGTCTGAATACCTGAGTTTTCAAGGCAGAAAGTTTTTTCTTCCTCTTTTCCTCCGCTTCTTCGTTCCCTTCCTTTGTTAAATGTTGCCTGGAAACCATGGGAGAAGGTCTGAAACACTTTTGATTTGGGGGTTTTCGATGATGGGATGGACGATGGTTCGAGAGAGATGAGGGTAAGGGTTGGAGATTTTGGGGTTTTCGAATGGAGAGGAATTTCAGTCGGATCGGCTGACAGGGTTGTAAAGGACGATGTGAGGGGGTGATGGCCAAGAGAGAGGGATGAGATCGAGAGATGTCAAGCACGGCGTGAGGGATGATGTGCCTACGCAAGGTGAGAGAAGTGGTGGGTCTGCAAGATGATGGAGGTGGCGTGAAAGAGATGGAGAGGGCCAGAGAGATGAAGGGTTGCAGGGGAGAGACGGTGAGAGACTGAGACTGGCAGGGGAGGGAGAGACGGTGAGCGTGAGGGAGATGGAGGACTGCACAGGGGAGAGAGAAGAGATGGGGATGGCATGCACAGGGGAGAGATGGGCGAGGGACTGAGAGAGACGGTGTGAGAAGAAGGGTTAAAGGGGAGAGGCGGTGAGAGAGTGAGAGACTGAAAGAGGTGGAGGGCATGCGCAGGGGGGAGAGACGGTGAGAGTGAGGGAGATGGAGGGCTGCACATGGGAGAGAGCTGAGATGGGGATGGCTTGCACAGGGGAGAGATGGGCGAGAGAATGAGAGAGACGGTGAGAGAAGAAAGGTTGCAGGGGAGAGGCGGTGAGAGGTGGAGAGACTGACAAAGATGCCGCTGAGTGCGCAGGGAAGGGAGAGACGGTGAGAGAGTGAGGGAGATGGAGGGCTGCACAGGGGAGAGAGAAGAGATGGGGATGGCTTGCTCAGGGGAGAGATGGGCGAGAGACAGAGAGACTGTGAGAGAAGAACGGTTGAAGGGGAGAGGCTGTGAGAGAGTGAGAGAGATGGAGGGATTCCAGGGGAGATCGAGATGGGAGAGAGAATGAGAGAGCGAGAGAGGGATCGATGATGTGAGAGACACTGAGGGATATGATAAGAGGGAGGTCAGGAAATTTTGGCGCGAAACTTTTATCGTGCGATACCACTTATTGTCACCGCAACAAATAACTTTTAGCAAAAAAAATTCGCACGTCCCATTGGCACCATTACATCAATAGTTTTACCGATGGTTACAGTGAAGGCCGCCGGTAAAAGTAAATCAAAAACTGGGTTACAGTGGGGGTCACATTTGGCTCCCACTATAAGTATATTATAGCGACGAATTTTATCAGCCGCCGCTATAAGTTCGACGCTAAAAATGTATTTTCTTGTAGTGTGTATTTGGGGAATGAACAAAATCCCATGGAGGTGATGATAGGGTGCGCTAGCGTGTAGGGGAGGTGCTGAGGGATGCGATGGTGATGAAAAGAGGAGGGAGAGAGGCTCTTACCTGTGAATGGGATGAGTTCTGGCGTGGAGGAAGAAGAGGGAGAGATGATGGGGCACTGCGCTGCTGGTGGTGGTGGTGCAGCCTGCGCTTGGAGGAAAAAGGGGCAACAGTCCGCGGGCGTGAGAGAGATGAAGAGCAGAGAGACTGGAGAGGGTGGCTGCCTCTGAGATGGGTCTGCGCACTGGGTTGCGAGATGGAGAGAGAGAGGGCCGAGATCGAGAGGGAGAGGAGGTGATGGTGCTGCGCCTTGGTTCCAGTGTGAGAGAGATGGACGAGGTCTGCGTGCGAGGGTGTTATGTTATTTCATGGAGGGATGGTAGGCGAGAAAGGGTCAAAGAGATGAGGGATTGCTGGGCGAGAGAGGTCAGAGAGATGAAGGATTGAGAAGTGGCAGAGGGGTAGGTGTACCTGGCGGTGGCCGGCAAACTCCTGGATGGAGGATGATGGGCGCAGATGATGGTGATTGGTGATGGTGGTTACGTCTGGGAGTTCTGGGAGAGAGAGACTGAGAGAATAGAGATGAGAGGGATCACTGATTAGGCTAGGGATGGGTCTGCACTACGTGCATTGATGGAAGGTGATGATGATTGATGGGGGGCCAATGGACCATGGGGTTGCTGCTTGAGATGATGGGTGGGAGATGTTGGAAAATGGTTTTGGAAAATGGGGAAAAGGGTTCTTCTCTCCTTTTTTGGAAAAGGGTTTTGGAAAGGGGGAAAAGGGTTTTAGAAAAGAGAGACTGAGATAGATGGATGGACAAAGGGGGAAATGGGTTTTGGAAAAGGGGCATTGGATTGGGGGAGTGGGGGATGAACGTTAGGGCCTAGGGGCCCATTTTAGTCATTTTAAAGGCTTTTCCAAAGCAATACTTGTGAGAGAGGAATAGGCTCAAGTGCGAATGAAATTGGCGCCTTATTTTGTTGGCCGAAATATTTGTCTTCCATAACTTATCCTTATTAGTGACGAATTACGTTCGTCGCAAAAACAAATTATATTTTGTGACAAAAAATTTCGTCTCCAATGAGCTAAAATAATTCGCGCCCGTAAATGAAATTGCCGCCTTATTTTGGTGACGAAATATTTTCGTCTTCCATAACTTATCCTTATTAGTGACGAATTAAGTTCGTCACAAAAACAAATTATATTTTGTGACAAAAATGTTCGTCTCCAATGAGCTAAAATAATCTGCGCCAAAGCAAATGAAATTGGTGCCTTATTTTGGTGACGAAATATGTTCGTCTTCCATAACTTATCCTTATTGGTGATGAATTACGTTCGTCGCAAAAAAAGAATTATATTTTGTGACAACAATTTTCGTCTCTAATGAGCTAAAATAATTGGCGCCAACACAAAACAAGTTGGCACTATATTTTTGTAGACGAAATTTTGTTTTCGTCTCATATACTTCTGAAAAAATTGAAACCAGACGACAAAATTTATATTTCGGCCTCTTTGGGTGTTCTTTTAAGACAAAAAAAAATTTCGTCATCAAATTTCGTCGCAACGGCCTAGATTTCTTGTAGTGAGTAAAAATCTCTACAATTTCTTTGTGCAGAGCTGTGACAGTGATAGGTATTTTGCATGTTCTGGAGCGAGATTTTCTTCGAAAAAACGATTATGTGAAAAATCAATACTTGATTTTGCTCCCTAACGGAATTGTTTTTCACGATTAGAGTCCCGATTGATGTATGTAACTAAAATGTATGTTGTGTTTTCATGAGAAATCAGATTCCTTTATTTATGTGATTTTCTGGTACTAGTACTTTTTGAGGAAAATAAGGTTTAAACTGAGATTTTTGTCACTAGCAACTATTCAAGTGAAATTCCATGTTTGGCTCTGCTCTCTTTTTACGTAGAGAGATTTGGTAGAAATGCAAAGAATGTTATGTTTTTCATGAGAAATCAATTAGCTTTTGCTTCGTTTTAAGTGGAATTTCTTATTACTGTGATTTTGAGATTTCAACTGCGGAATCCTCTCATCCTTAACTACTTTTCTATGGATGGATTTTTTGATGATGGATATGTAACTCAGTTGGATATTCTTGAGAAATCGGCTTCCTTTCTTCGTGAAACTTCATATTTTTGTGGTTTTATCGGAAAAATCTTTGGGAAAAATTAGGGATTGAAATGGAGATTTCAATAGAGAGAGAGAGATTCCGCAGAATCCGCTACTTCTTCTTTGCATGATTTTCTTCAGAGAATCAAGCTCTGATTTTCCCCCTACTTGTCGACTTCTGTGACTATCAGTCTCCTTCGTGTGACTTGTCGTTGTTGTGTCGTTTCAGGTAACAAGGTAGAAGTAGTAGTAAAGTAGAGATGTTATTTTTGACTCTCTATATGCACATATCAGGTGAGGAGTTTTGCTCAATGATAAATTGATGATAACATGCATCATTTTGTCATTGGCATTGAGTAAAGTGTTTGATAGAGACTCATTGGTATTTTAGCCTTATACCTTATTTAGGGTAGGCTCAATGGATTCTAGTGACAATTCAAAGGCTTGATTCCAGCACATTGAAGATTATTGTTGTGGTTTTTGTTTTTAGTAAGCTGGTTTGCATTTTAGACCTTTTTTCCATATTTAGAAGAATTGATTTTTTTTTAAATGGTAACAAAGATTTCATTAAAAGAAGGAAGAAAAGAGTACATCAAAACTTAAAGAAAAGAGGAGTTGGAAGGTGTAAGAGAGAAGCACCAGCCACAACTCCATTTACAAGATGACAACCACCCAAGGAATTAACCTATCCTCTCTTGTAGTAGAATTGATTATTAGCTTACAAGTGATTAGAAATGAATAATAAAGGGCGTATATGGGAAAGTGCTCACCCCAGTAACTCAATAGCTAAGAAAATTAAGGTCTAATTAAGTCACTTCTTTAGCATTTCAAAATGAATTCTTATATATTCGGTTCCTATATGTATTTTATGTGGATAAATTGACCCCTAAATTTCTATTTAATTTATTATAATCAGGATAAGTTTTAGATTTAAGATATTTAAGGCTTAGGCCACATTATGATTTTAACATATTTGTGATCAAAATATGAAAATTGTGATTATTATGTAAGAGATATAAGATTCAAAAGCATTGGAAAAAAAATAGATGCGAGGTATAATTACTTTAAGGCCGTTTAATATGGTGACTCATGCAGAAAAAAAAAAAAAAAAAACAACATCTATATGGTGTCTGTTTGATGGCCTGATGGCTCCTTGCAGATCTCTGTAATGAGTAATGACCTAAGTACCCCTTTCAACTGTGGAGAATAAGAATTTTTTTGTTTTTTTGAGATGCATTTTTATGGAAATACACAAATCAATTTCCATGGTTTTTGTTGTGTTCTAATTTTTGGTGCTATGATTTTCTGCGGATTTTCATTTTGTTTGCCTTTTTTCTCTGGGTTGCCTTGGAGTGTTATCTTTTTAGATGGAGAGAGTAAACTGGAAATGTGTTGGAAAGTCAATAAAAAAGAGAGAAGCTTTTTGTGTTCGTTCTGTAATTTTTTTGTATGGGTTGTTTTTTTAGGATGTGTTTCTTGTCAGATTTTTTCTTTGTGGAAGATGGAAATTAGATGTAGCCATTATTAACTTGATTGAAAGTCTCTGATCTCCTTATTTCTCCCCATGAATTTTTTCTTTTCTTTCCATTCTTTGTTTATATTGTATGAATCAATTGATTAGCCATGTGACTTGTAAGGCACATGCATTTTCCGTTGAATTATGCCTACATTGCCTACATGCTACAGCTTTTGGAGACCACTTGGGCACTTTTTTTTTTTTTTTTTTTTTTTTTTTTGTTATGGGGGGGGGGGGGTGGGGGGGGCGGTTTGCTTTGGGGTTGTGTTGGAATAGATTTGGACATGGGTTAGTATGGGCTTAATATCAAGTTTCGTTGAATGATCCTTGTATTGTTTATGTTAATATTTTTTTTTTTTGTTTTAATTTAGATTATGTTCTTGAACTTACAGCTGTTGAAGATATCACGATTAGGAATCGGTACTTGGTGATTGCAACCAACAGGGGCTTAAATTAACAAAGGACAGGGGTAAAGATTTTCTGCTCCACTCAGCTCATATGTAATGTTGTGCTGGTAATTGTGTTATTGTTTGCCATCATTTAGACAGCCATGAGAACACTACTGATTGTTACTCATAGCCTTTTTGCGACAATTTTCTTTCGTCTTAGACATCAGAGTTGACTAATTTAAGTAGTCAAGAATAGGACCCTCGGACTTTAGAGTGATACAAGCAAAAGAAATTGCATTGGAGCTGAATCCAAGTAGTGAAAGTGTGTTACCTTTATTTCTTCTGCTAACTGCTAGCAGCTTAAGTATAAGCTTTGTAGCAGTCAAGAAATTGCTACTTGACTGGTTCTTTAGTTTGTTTTGTGCCATTTTTACATATAATAGAAATGCTTGAAAAAGTATTCAGGAAACATATTCTTCTATTTTAAATTGTATTTATTGTTTATGTAGATGATGCAAATAAAAGATATGAGGCCTACTTTATATGTGATTTTCTCTTGGCTCTTAAAAAGAGATGGGACAGCATGAGGCCTACTTCAGATTATGAGTCGAGACCTGTCAATCTCTATAGATCCAGGTTTTGGTTGCTGATTTTTTCTCATTTGTCTGCTAGACATTAGTTGTGTAAAAACATTATGGACAAGAGTTGGACTCTTGAGTCGAGAGTGAGCATTGCAAATGAAGAAGGGGTCAAACAATTCCTTGACTTTGCATTTGCAGACACAATATCAAGGGATATGATCTAATGTCCAAGTAAGAATTACAGTAATGTATATTATAGATCTCGGGATGAAGTATATGAACATCCGATATGTGAAGGATTTGAAAAGAGTTACGCCCGTGGTGTTTGGGTATTTCATGGGGAAATTTTTGCATCACCACAACAAACATCTCATAATGTTACCTTGGATGAAGATGTATCGGATGAAGTTGATGATATGCACGGAATATTATGGTCGGCATTTGGAATCCAAGATCCCGAGTCTAGTTCACAAGAACTTGAAGAGGAACCTAACGCAGAAGCAATGGAATTTTACAAATTGGTAGAAGATGCCTGTGACACCTCATTTGGCCCCTATGAAAGCCTAAAACACTTGTCACATATAACGGTGCCCCCATTTCAACCATAATTGAATGATTAATGGCATAATTCATATTAATTAATGACGATGAAGATGCCTGTTGATAATTTTAGACTTAGTTCAATGACTTCTAGAAATTAGTGAGAGAAAAGCCAAATTGCGTCAAGATCTCGAGTCCAACCCACTACTCACACAAGCAGTGGACTGCGACATTCCAGACTACATAGAACACACTCAGGTTGTTCCTAGAGAGATTACACTTAGTTTGCCTAAGTACGTTATGATTAGCATGAATTAGGAGGCTAGGATCGTTGATCCAGATATCTCAACCTTTTCCTGACCTCTAATCATTATGATGTATGGACCAAAAGATTCTACGTTCCAAGAACTTTCCGACGATATGTAGAACGTCCAAATTTGACAAACGGATCAAAAGATATGTCTCTCGGATGACTGCCCTAACGACCCCGCTAGAAACACACCTGCGCGCCACTACAGGTGCGCCCATGTCCAGAAATGCACTTGGGCGCACCGCCCAAGCCCAATTTCCATTATTTTAGTCCAAATTCAATCTGAAAACTATCTGAACCAAACCCTAGATCCACCTAAGCCCAAAAAAGGACCTATGTGTGCACCCAAGTCCTTCAAAACCCTAATTTTCCTTGGTTTGCGAGAAACTTCTAAAAATTCGCGCAAACAGCAACCCTAACCCTTCTTGACGCCAAAAACCTCTATATAAGGATCTCTTACACCATTTGCAAAGGGAGGCTACCAAAAAGAGAGAAAAAGAGAAGTAAAGGAAGAGAAAGAGAGTAGGCACCATAGAGAGATCTTTAGATCTAGAAGAAAGGAGAAGATGGAGCACTATGGTTTTCAAATCGGCAATGGAGAAAGTTTCCAAAAGCCATGGATTTGTGCGAAAGCTTCAATCTAGGGCTTGAAAGACGCAATCTAAACTGGTATTTCTAGATCTAGTTCTTTTCAATTAGTATTCAGCATTATTAGTAGTTAGAAACATGTTTAGGATCATTCAGACATCATAGATCTGCACTCATAGTAGTATTTTACAGCAGATCTGATATTTAGTAATCATTCATCATTAAAAACATGCTTAGGATCATCTTTATGTTGTAGATCTGCATCATTTTCATCATCCAGAACTCGTGATTAGATTAGACTTTGCATCCATATCATTTTCATTGGGAAAAATCCGAATTTAAAAAAGAAAAGTGCAACAAAGCACTTGGGCACCACTGTTGGTGTGCCCAAGTCCAGGGCCAAGGTTTCAGCCCCGGTTTTCGATTCTCCAGCATTTTGTTTCTCAGATCCGAATTCATTTTCAAACTAGTTGATATCAGGGCCTCAAATCTATGACTTTGTGTTCAAAATCACGCGAAAAGCATTGGAAAAAAAAAGGAAGCAAAAGAGGAAGAAAGCCCAGAAAAGCACTTGGGCACCCCTGTAAGTCCAAAGTAACTGAGCCCATCCTCATACAAGTTGATATCAAAGCCTTGGGATCTGTAAAGAGCATTGAAAGAATCGAAAGAGGATCAAATATATTGCTGAAAAAGGGAGGAAAAGAAATGAAGGAAGAATAGAGGTACCTGGGCGCCACTGTGGGTGCACCCAAGTCCCTCCAAAGGAATCCGTCCCTCAAATCTTGGTCCTCACGTCATTGTTTTCAATCCGGAAGTTTTGATATTAATAATTTATACTAGGACCCCGCGTTTAGTCGTAAATTGTTAGAAATTGCGTCGGAATATCGCTGAATATCAAAAATACATCACAACCAGCAGGGAGTGACGTGGGCGCCATTGTGTGTGCACCCAAGTCCTGCAAAGACACTTGGGCACCCCTCCATGTGCGCCCAAGTCCCCAGTTCATCTTTCGGCCCTCATTTTCCACATTTTTCATTTCGTTTGACTTGTTGCTGCATCTCTGTGATGACTTTGATTGATTGAACTTTTGGACTTCGAACTATCAAATCATCAACACTTTAGGTTAGGTTACATTGCATACAATACCAAAAAAAAAATCATAAAACCATAAAACTCGTCCCTTCTTATCTTACTCTTTAGTACTTTGAGAAGAGAACAAAAAAAAGAATTAAAAGAAATAGAAAATTCCATATGAAAAAAAAGGAGATGTTAAGTAGATGATCCTAGGTTATTCTATTCATGCCTAAGTAAATTAATAAACTTAATCAACCTTAATCTAAAAAATCACTGTTTATGACACCTAATTAAAACATCTATTTCAACCTTAATAAATAACAATCATCAATCCAAATCCTAACAAACAAAACCCTAATCAACAAACCTTTAATTCAAAATCCTAATTAACAAAACCTTAATTAAAAATCCTAATCAATAAACCTAAATAAATCAAAGCCCCTAATTATTCCAAATCCTAATTAACAAAACCCTAATTAACAAACCTTTAATTCAAACCCTAATCAATAAGACCTTAATCACCAATCCCTAATAAAGACCCTAATCAAACCTAATTACAACGATAGACAAGTCATAACCCGAGAATAAAAACATTGCCCAACCAAGGCACGAGTTAGAATACCCGAAACCGACCTAGGAGCACCTTAGAATCATCGAACCAGTAGCCACCCGGTAGACAGATACTTGGGTGCTACACAAGTGCGCCCAACTCCCAGGTTCGACCTCGGCACACACTTTGGTTGCATTTCGTCTTATGAACTCCAACTACAATCACACATAAAGAACAGAGACTTGAAGCCGAGTTGGGATCCAAGATTTATTGACAAAGGTCATCTGAAAATCCAAATTTGAGCAGACAAATCCCATAAAGAACCAAAACTCACATACCAGCCACTTGGGCACCACTGTAGGTGCACCCAAGTCCCATTCTAGCCCCCCTGTACCACCAAATCCCTATTCACTTCCAATCTCGATACAAATCAACACCCCAAAACCATCATAAAACCTATAACAATCCTGAAATTACAAATTTAATCAATTTAAACCCATCCGGAACCTCAAATCAAGTCAGAAGACCAAAAGAACATCAAATTACCACCTGGGTGCCCACACAGGTGCGCCCAAGTCCTTTGCCTGACCCAAGTTGTAAATCCTAGTTGTGTTTCGAATTCCGAACTTAAATCATTAAGATAAAATCGATCCAGGACCTAAAACAACATCAAAACAAAGACTTACATCAAATAAAAAAACCCACAAACTCTGAAAATCAAGCCGACCCCCGTCACTACTAGCCAAGCAACATGGGACCTGGTACTTGGGCACCACTGTCTGTGCGCCCAAGTCATCAGAGTGACCTAGGCGCCACTACAAGTGTGCCCAAGTCCTTTGTCAACCCCATTTTCGCTGATTTCGATATCATTTCACCTCTCGAATCAAAACTTGAAACTCCAGAACCTTTAACAAACAAAACAGAACCTTAAGACACCCCTAATCCATCCTGAAATAACTCTTCACCAAACCACGACTCAAAACAAATCAAATCAACCGAACCAATTAAAACCTTACTCAACAAACTGCTTAGGTGTAGGAACTATCGAACTTAGGTTGTCCACACGCTGCGATTAAATCGAATTTCCCCATTAGATAGATTAGAGCATTAGGCTTTGTCCCATCACTTTTCCTGTTCTGTTAGGGTACCGGGAAAGCTGATGTGGGCGGTCTAGGACCTTAGGTTAGGGTTAATCCGATGATCAGTAATAAAGCACTAATCATGTAAATCCAAGTAAAATCCCCCAGTTAGGCCCTTCTAGTCCCAATATAAAAAAAAAAACCCATAAAACTATAAAACCAACAAAATCAACCCAAAACGATTTTCCTTTTATTTATTCATTCACCTCAGGTGCCAGATATTTAATCGGACTTAATGATAAAAGGGAATAAAGAACTGCTTTCTAAAATTGAATAAATGAGAATGATGAGATGAGATGAGTGATTTTGCACAAACTTTTAAGCAATCACAGCCCATCGGCCACCTCCAATCAATTACGGACCATCGGCCTTTCACTTTTATCACTCGTGTATCGCACACAAAAAACACAGAAATCATAAGTCATAGTCTCATTTGCAACATAATTTTAGTTTGCAAAGTCGGCCTTTAAACCATACTTTGCCAAGGGATTCAAAGGGGGTACCCGGGAATGGAGCCTGTTAGGTTTTTCATTAGTTTACAATTAGATTGGATACATTCATTTTCATAAGCTTGATTTCTCATACTTCTCTATTGGAATCTTCTTGCATTATATTTAGCTTAGCATCAAAGGCTGTTGCTCAAACATGTTTTGATTTGCTTTTTTAAATTAAAAGAAAACTCTTTTTATCAAACATGTTAGTCTTTAGTCTAGCCTAGTTCTCCAAGGCCAAACTTCCCTTTTAAAATCATTTTTCAAGTCTTTAAAAAATAGGGAAAGCTCGGTCAACCGAACCATGTTCGGTAAGCTGTCGGTTCCGGATCCAGAATGTAAAATTTGTGTATCAGGGAATGTCGGTCAGCTTGTCGGTCTGTTGTCGGTCATCTGTCGGTCGACCAAACTACAGTTCGGTGAACCGTCAAGTTTACAACGGTCCACAAATTTCAAAAATTATAACCGTTGGATTATGACCGTTGAGCTCGGTCGACCAAACTCCATTTGTCAGTCGACCGACAATAGATCTGTTGGAGACGAATTTCTTATAAAAAGAACCCTTCCTTGGTTTTTGTGCCAACACTTTTGAGACTTTTGAGGGAGATGAGACATTCATGCTAAGCTAGAGGGAAGTTAGGAGGGCAAATCATCATGACAAACCTTTGATTCTTCAATGGGTTTGCTCTTCTTATCTTATTTTATTCATGCTTGCTTTCAAATCTTTGATTTCTTCAAATGGCATCATTAAAGTGTTCAAAGTGTTCAAATGTTGAGTGTTTAAACATGCTTTTATTTTAAATATGTTTATCATTTTAACGTCATCATTTGATTAGTAATCTCACATGTTTAGACATTTAATGCTTCTTTCAAACTTGCTAGTTTCATCTTAAAATTTCTAAAAACAAGTTTGTCATTATTTCAAAAGACATGTGTAGTTACTCTATCTCTCATTTACATCATTTATGAGCATTGAATTTCAAAAGAGATAGAAGTAGTTTTTAAGGCATATGTATCATTTATTGATCTTTACATTTTTCATGCATATGTCTTAGCTTAATTACAACTTTCATATCAGCTTATGTTAAGAGGCATTTAATTATATTCACATGCATCTCATTGTATGCTTGTTTAGGTATAGTTTTTTAGATTAAAAATCTTGTTGTAAAGGTTTATGCTTAGCCTATTGAAAAACATATGAGATTGTACAGGTTAACGCTTAGCCTTGCGTAAAAAGCATTTGTGTTCGTAAGGTTGGAGGTTAGCCTAAACCTTAAAATTGATAGTGGAACACCGGTAGGAATACCGGGAGCGGATGTAGGCATGTTTGGCCGAACCACTATAAATTTCATTGTTATTGTGATTGTGTGGATGATGCACTTAAATTTATTCTTTTCTTATCGTTGTCGACCTTGATTATATTCATAGGTTCTTTACTTGGTATTAGATCTTTCATCGATAATCAAGTTAATGAACTTTCAAAACATAATTGATATTGGTTTTAAGAAGAATTGGGTTAAGTTGTTTGAGTGTGCCCTATTCACCCCCCCCCCCCCCCCCCCCCCCCCCCCTCCTCTAGGGTTCGGTTCTGGACTTTCAATTGGTATCAGAGCTTAGGTGTTCTTGTCTAGGTCTAACTAACCTTGAGAGAATCCTAGAGAGCGTTTTCATTAGTTGCCATCTCATTTGGGAGAAGGTAATGCAACAAATAGACCACCCTTAGTTTATTACGCTCATGTGGTGGTAAAAGAACATAGCAAGTGCAACCAAAGGTATGTAACATACTGTAATCAGGTTGGGATTTAAACAAGCAATAATAAGGAGACCAATTTTGTAAGGTATGGGTAAATTGACGATTTATCAGGTATACAGTAGTGTGATCAGCTTCAGCCCAAAATTTGGATGGAACAAAAGAATCAATAGGCAAATCACATACAGTAGCAAGAATATGCTAATTTTTCCATTCAGCAATCCCATTTTGTTGAGGTGTATAGGGGCAAGGTCGCCGAGATTCAATACCCTTATCCTTAAGAAAAGTTTGGAACTGATAGGACATATATTCTCCCTCTGAATCAGACCTTAAGGTCTTAATAGTGGTGGAAAATTTATTTTCTATCAAGGCAACCAAGTCTTTAAAATTAAATACGGAAAACATCATCACGAGTATTAAAGAAGTACACCCAAGTGTAACAATTAAAATCATCAATGAAAGTAATAAAATACTTATACTCGTGTCTAGAAAGAAGCAGGGCTGGACCCCAAACATCAGTATGTACTAAATCAAAGCATGAAGTAGAATGAGTAGCATGAAGAGGGAAAACCAATGTTTTTTTTTTTTTTGGCCATGCAACAACTATCACAAATGGAATTATGAGAGGAAAAAGAAAATTTATTATCAATCAATCCAGAGTTCAACATAGTAATCAATTGTTTGAAATGTAAATGTCCTAATTTCTTATGCCATAAATGCAAAAAATCTTTCTTGGAATCAGCAAAATTGGAAAGATAAGCTTTTAGAAAAGGCCCCAGCTGTAACGTGAACAATTGTCCATCTCTATGCCCTCTCATGATCGGCTTCCCAGTTGCCTGGTCCTGTACAACACATCCATCACGAAAAAAGGATACATTACAATTGTTGTCGACCAGCTTACTGACAGAAATCAAATTGGCAGTTAAGTTAGGAGAGAATAGAACATTTTGTAAGGGAATGGGACCATATGACATGTTGCCAATACCAGAAATAGGTAAATTTCCACCATCAGCAGTCTTGATATGATGTTTACCAGATAATGACGTTAGATTTTTCAAGTGTGATGGTGAATGAGTCATATGATGGGTAGCCCCAGAATCCATATACCAAATGGAAGAAGCTTCAGAGGTACTTGAAAAGCCCATGGCAGAAAATGTAGAGGCAAGGGGTTTTTGCACAATTTTGTTGTACCATTTCCGGAGTGATAGGCTTGTGTGTTTCATCAGGACTAGGTGCAGCAAGATTAGGCGCGGATGAAGATGTAGTATGGGAAGATGTAGTAGCATGATGGGCATTAGCAGACCGATTCTGAGGTCGTTTACGACATTCAGAAATCAGATGTCCAAGTATTTTACAGTAATTGCAGACCTTTCCCCTTTTACAGGTATTTGCAAAGTGTCCCATTTCCTTGCATCGAAAACACTGAATCTTTGACATGTCCCATTTATCCTTAGCTAAATAAGCATTGGCAACAAGTGTGGCAAGATGATCAGATTTATGAAAATTCAAAATAGCTTGTGACTTGCATCTCTGTTCCTTACGAAGCAACTCTTGCAAGCAAACATTTAAAGATGGAGTAGGGCTTCTATTTAATAAACTTGCTCTAATAGGTTCAAACTCATGTCGCAACTTCATCAAAAATTGATGACGTTGTGTGGATTCATTAACTTTTGGATAAGACCAATGGCCTGATTAGGAATAAATGCATACATAAGGGATGTATACTCAATCCACAGTGTCATAAATCCAAAATAATATTCTTGAACAGTTTTATCCCCCTGATTATATTCTGCAATTTCATTTCCCAACTGGAAACTTCGAGCATCTTTTTCCTGATGATATATTCGTTGTAAATGACTCTACAGATCAGTCGCAGTTTGATAAGCCCTAAGATTAATAGCAATAGAAGGTTCGACAGAATGAAGAATCCAACTAATGACCCGAGCATTCTTTGTGGTCCATTTAGTAAGTTCTTCTGGTTTGTGAGAGGATGGTTTCTTTGATGACCCATCAACAAAATCCCACAATTCCTGTCCTTGAACAAAATTCCGAAATTGAAATTCCCATAAAAAAATAATTTGTGCCATTGAATTTGACTGTCAGAGTGTCAATTTTATCCATCGATACCCAGAAATTTCAAAAAACAATGTATTATGTAAAGCCCCATAGATTTCAGAATATTCAGATCAGTATCGAAGAAACTAGGCTACTTAGATGTAATAGCCCCTAAGTAGATGAATCGGATGGAAACCCAGATTCTTCACCAAAAGAGATGGAAAATTAAATTAAGAAAATCATCTCAATATCTGACTTGTATATATATGAGAGATGAAAAGACCTTCGATGCTACAGAGTTTATCGAGTAGAATACCTGGAAGATGCCAGCAAGGACAGCGAATCTTAACAAATGATGTTCTCAAGCAGAGCACAAGGTACAGACCATAAGCATAGAAACCCTAGATCCACAACATGAATGGCATCCACACAGGGAGATTGTAAAACTGATTGCAATCTCAAACCCAGAAGCACAGAAGACGAACAATCCCTTTCATCTGAATCCCAGAGCACAACGACAGTCAATCGTGCATGAGAGGGAAGAAAAACAGAATTCCCCCTCTTAGGCTCTGATACCATATCGATTAGAGATAGAATAATATATGAAGATAATGATCCAAGGTGCCCTTTAGATGACCAAGCCCTCATTTATGCAGATACATTCCTTCCTATCATAAGTCAATTACAATCCCTTGATAAGGGGTATGACAATCAATTAGAACTATATAAATCAATGTTCCTAGTCAACAATCCCTTTGGATATGCTCATCAGTATAGTATTGCTAATCTATGTAGATGTACATTGGTGGTGTTTTGAGAGACACAGGAAACTATGTTCCTTCACATGGAGATGTCATGGACTTATTTGAATAGTATTGTGCAGTTTGTGAAGAAATTGAGAAACGAAAAAAGTCAAGTTCGTATTTTCCTTCTGTAGGAAATTGTTTGATTCATGATTTTAAGTGTTGAAGCGAGAGGTCTTAAGCCCTTTTTGAGGCATTGATCTCTTGCCTTGAAGTGATGCTGTTAAAATTATTTGTTAATGGCATATTCAGCTTTGAATGGTAAAATAAGATACTGTGTATGGCAAGGAAACATGTCTATCATAACAACTTTATTGAAGATAGTTGTATTTGGGGCTTGAAGTTTCTCTTTGCACCAGAGCTTAGTTGCATTTGTGTGATCAGTCACGTTTGTTGGACTGTACTCTTGTTTAGCCTTTATGTCTCTTTCTATCTCTAATCTTTCTTGACCATTCTTAATATTTGTTGTTTTAAATACCCATGGTGGTATGTCCTCTTAAATTGTGACAATACTTGTGAAGGAAACACTTTTCCTCTCTCCCTCTCTCTAGCGCGTTCTCTTTCTCTGGATTTATTTCTTTCCTTTGGCGGATGTGTATGACAGCATCAAGGGCACTAGACATGCTGAACTTTACCCCTCTTAATAACAAGCCCATACATATAATGCATTCTCACCGTGATCCCAATATTCGTAAAAGTGAGGCTGCTAGTATCTTTATCATGGTATTTCTTTTTCTTTTTTTTTTATCTTTATCTTTTTCTGTCATGCAGCTCAATTTGGCTTCAGCAATCAATGAATTGTATCTATCACTATTTGTTTTCTCTGTACTTAACATTTCCAATGTACTTCTTTTCAGAACTTGGACAAGGCAATAGACAACAAAGCACTTCATGATACATTTCCTACATTTGGTAACATCCTATCTTGCAAGCTTGCAACTGATGCATCCGGGCAATCAAAAGGCTATGGGTTTGTCCAATTTGATCTGAAGGAGGCTGCCCAAAATGTAATAGACAAGTTGAATGGTTTGTTGTTGAATGATAAACAAGTTTTTGTTGGACCTTTCCTCCGTAAGCAGGAAAGAGAGGTTGCTACAAAAAAGACAATTTAATAATGTATATGTCAAAAATTCCTCAGAGTCGACAACTGAGGAAGATCTGAAGAAATTATTCGGCGAGTTTGGAACAATTACTAGTTTTGTAGTGATGAGGGAGGGAGATGGGAAATCCAAGTGTTTTGGATTTGTTAACTTTGAGAATGCAGATGATGCTGCTAGAGCTGTTGAGGCTCTTAATGGGAAGAAACTTGAAGAGAAGGAGTGGTACGTTGGTAAAGCTCAAAAAAAATCTGAAAGAGAAATGGAGATGAAAGGACGATTTGATCAAAGCATGAAGGAGGCAGTAGATAAATTCCAAGGTGCAAATTTGTACTTGAAGAACTTGGATGACAGCATTGGTGATGATAAACTAAGATAATTGTTCTCTGAGTTCGGTACAATCACTTCATGCAAGGTTGGAGTTTGTTTAGTTAGTGAATGTATTATGCAATAAATACTATTACTCTTCTGAAGGTTAGAAGTCAGCTCTTCTGATGTGGATGATATTTATATTGTGTCATTTCGTGTGAAATCAGGTTATCCGGGATCCTAGTGGCATAAGTAGGGGATCAGGATTTGTGGCTTTCTCAACACCTGAGGCGTCGTCTCAAGCTATAAACTGCTAATATGAAAAACGATTAGACCATATTAGCATTCAAGATTTTAAAAAAATGTGTTAAAAATTTTCTTTTTCTTTGTTCAATAATTTCTCAGCTAGCTGAAATGAATGGTAAAATTGTTGTCAGCAAGCCTCTCTATGTTGCCCTTGCACAGGAAAGCGAGGTTACAGGTTGTAAGTGCCTAAATATTACGGACTTGGTTAGATGGATAATAAGCTCTGATGTTACTTGTAAAACTTCTTTAGGAAAGATTAACGGCCTAGGACCTGAAAGGGAAGGAGGAAGAGAAAGGTCAGAGGCCTGGCCTCCGATGCCTAAGTTAGTGCAATCACTAGACAAAGGATGGGTGAGTAAAGGAGAAGAGAGAGTGAAGAGTAAGGATGTATATGATAGTATATGATTTGTGGATTTACCTCATGCATATATATAGAGAAAGGTTTCTCCCATGGAGGTAGGTAGAGGCACTGTCCCGTTGCTCCATGCCATGCTTCCTTAATAGCGGTAGGTGGAGGCAACGTCCCATCGGATTATGCGCCGAATCTTCGTATTAATGTAGACATGATCGCCTAATAAGGCTAGCCCCTTATAATAATCCGGCATCCATCTTGTCTGTTAGTACGTCCTGCAACGTAGCCGTAGCGTTATGGAGTACAATTATGACCTTGTACTCATCCTAGTTGGCAGTGCCGAACTAAGGGTGATGCCGAGATGGACACATTCTGGCACTGTTGCCGAGATGCTTGTTCCTGAGATTGAGATGAGACCAGCTGGTACCTTTACCGAACCTAGCTCAAGCTGGATGCTAACTGGCATTGTTGCCAACCTGAATGTATCTTATACTCCTGCCGAGTTTGGATACCGAAATCAAGATAATCTAAATCGGTATTGTTACCGAGATTAGCGTAATCCTGTTCTTTGGAGAAGGCCCCACACACAGGTAATTTTTTCTTCCTGACTACGTTTTCTCTACTAAATCTGAATAATGCAGCAATACAGGTTACAGATTGAATTACCTTCAACTACTACTGGTTTATGGAAGTGGCCTATAAGGAAATTGAGTGCTCTGCATGATTGATTTGCACATTGTTGGTTTTGCAGTTTTATTGTTTGGATTCATGTCATGAATATTTGGTGGTTGGTACTGTTGAGACCATCCTTGAAGTTGGTAGTTGGGTTCTTATTTGTACTCTCTATTGCGTTCTTTTTATTCCCCCTTCATATTTTACTTAATCTTTATATCGTTTGCCTTTTTATTATCTTCTGTTGTAACTCTGCCTTGTTGCTGTGTAGGTCTTTTCTTGGGCCATCGGTGATGACAACAATCAGGTGTGTGAAACCCCAACCCACTGCTAGGTGTAAGCAATGGCACAATTAAGCCTCAGATACTCTAAGGTGGTAGGGATTGAGAGAGGGAAATGGATTTAAGGAGGGGTTTGGGGAGAGTGTGCTGCTCTGATTTGAAGTAACTTTGAGGTCATGGTAATGTGTTTTGATTTTGAATATATGCAATGCAATGTAATCTGTCAATTTGCAGACCTAGCAACTTTTGTTTCTCTAATATAATGTTCACATTGTTCAGCTATGTCTTGTTGCAGTTTCCTCACACCAGTGAGACATGAGAAGTTCTAAAAGTGCCTCAATTGCGCCACATTCAACCATCGCCATGGTTGCATCATGTCTTTCCAACACAAGAATTGTTCCCATTTAGTTGTTCCTTTTGGAAGGAGGAGAAAAACTTACATGTGACAAGTTGCACAAGGTAAGGATCAATTAGAATAATATCCGGATCTGACATGGTTCCTATTATGTGCTGGATATGGATTCTACATCCACTAAGAATTGATGATTACGATGCAGATCCAAGACAGCGTGTAAGGCTCATATGAGTATAATCAGATCAGTGGACCTTAAAAAGTTAAAATAGACCTGTTGAGAGTATGAATAAGCCCAAGCTTAAGCTCTTAAAGGTATCATTTTTGGGACATGACTGGAGTAAGTTTCAAATTTTGAGGCTGAAACTTGTGTTTTGGAGGTCCACCAAAATGCAGGGCACCATTTTGTTGAATGATATTGAGATGTGGAGATGTGATCTCTTTGGGTGAACGGTACATGGTTTTGTTGGTGAGAGGCCAGCTTTGAACCCACTAAGGAGGAGGTGTAGGAGCTGGAAGGGGGAACACTTGGATGGGTGCACATGGGTTTAAATGGTTACCTTTTGACCAAATTGATTGATATGCTTTAATAAGCTTGTTCAATCGAGATAAGGCTACTATTGTGTCAATGAAAAACATGTTTGATTGAAAATAGGCCTCAACACATGTATAGGCCAATTTATGATTATGATTGTCTGGGATAAGTACAAGCCCAATATTACTTACCAGATTAGTAGATTGTTCTTGACCATAACCAAATTTCAGGCTCGCCATTAAATAATTATGCCTTTGCTGATCCAACATTGACATGTGTCCAAGAGCTTTCTAACATGTAATGTGGGTGCTATGTGCTCTATGTTTTCTACAGTTCCCAGGGATGCCCAAAACACTATCTTTTAAACAACCTTATAGTATTAGTTGGATAAAAATTTCAATGTAAAAAGGCATGCGATCCTAATAAGTTGGATAAAAAAGAGGTAGGGTTGACATAGGTTGAATGGAATCTTAGTAGCTTAGTATAATGTTGATGGTAGCATGAGCATTATTTCTTTGATTCCCAAGGGCTACACATGGGGCTTTTAGCAGACAGTGTAAGTCTCAAGGTGGGGCTTTTAGTAGCGGTTTGTGCTGTCTGTTGTTACACATGGGGCTTTTAGCAACGGTTTGTGCTGTCAGCTAGCTGCTACAACATCCACATATATAGCAGCAGTTCAATGTAAATATAGTAGAAAAAACTCTATGCGTGATTAGCGGCAGATTAAAATCATTAGTGGCAGTTTATAATCGCCAATATTGATAATTATTTTGCAGCAGCTCCCATTCTGCTACAAATACAATCAGTGGCGCATGATTTAACGACAAAAGTGCCGGGGACCATTTTTCCCCGCAAAAGGTATTAGCGGCAGTTTTCATACAAATAGCGTTTTTCTTGTGCTAATTATATGTTTTAATAGACTTATCTCCGTACCAGTCGGTACCTTCCGTATTGATTTCTTAATGCTAGAGCAAGTCTTTGCTTACCCATGCTTATTTTTGATAGATCATGCTTTGGGTTTTATCATCTTTGATGGTCTATGCTTAGATTTGATGGGTAATGCTTAGGTAACTTTAGTAATTTAATGAAGGGAAGGAGGTCTTGGATATTTGATTAATTTTTTCGAAAAAAATAAATCTCCTTTGAGAAATTGGCTTTTAATGCTTTATAATCAAGATTTGGTGCCTTGATTGGATCTACCAGAAAAACTGATCAAACAAGTGTTTTCAATAAGAAAGTGATTTTGGATTCCTTAATGGATTCTGATGCCTTAATCAATTTCATCATCATTGATTTTTGTCATCTCATTATCTAGCTGCATTAGTTGATTTTATACACTTGTGACATCATCTTTCTTATCTTAGAAGTTTCTTCTTGATTCTCTCTATGTGAGTTCGACCCGTATTTGCCACTATCTATTCGTAGACGGACCATTTAAGGAGTTTTTCCCGTAAAACCCTCTAAAAAATCAGGTCTTTTTTCCATTGCGGGGCCTAAAAATTAGTGTGTTTCATTTGTTGTGGGGCCTACGTATATGAAATATACACTTGATTAAATTCATGTACGTTATCCACGTTAGGACATATACCTACTACATATAAGGCTTTCTACGTACGTCATAGAAGATCCAATTTTAAATTTCATATATATAAATCAGAGAAACTGCAATACACGAAGAAAACAACATGTCTACTATATATCTTGCCCAACTCCCAATTAAAATCACACCCCAATTATCACATATACTACAAAAGAGATGTTATTTATTTTAGATAGAAAGAGCCAGTAGTTTGGCTCGTCTTTTTTATTAGCGCTTATATATTAATTTATTTTAATCAATAATATTATAAGAAGACATTAAGTTTAAATATAATTTTTATTTTTATTTTTTACCAGTGCTAATTAAACATGGGCCTTTATTGCTAGTACATCTTAAAATCGCTTCAAACTAATATTTGCTTTTAAGTTGCCAAACACTCTAATGATACTTAAAACTCTATTCTAATTAGTTTTAAGTTAAAATAGAGGTAAGAAATGGACTTGCTAAATGGCACATCATTTGAGATGGTTTAGAGTTTAGACATTAAACACATGTGGATAGCACCGTTGGGGGAAAGTTCTCCTATGCATATTGATGGCCCATCTTGTCGAAGAAGTATGCTA
Organism: Cinnamomum chago; assembly: GCA_038049695.1. NCBI lineage: Eukaryota > Viridiplantae > Streptophyta > Magnoliopsida > Laurales > Lauraceae > Cinnamomum > Cinnamomum chago. Next base: position 17,123,887 of record CP142459.1, read on the forward strand.
AAGATGACATGGATGAAAGCAGAGATACTATAATTGAAGAAGTGGAGACAAAACTAATGGAGCTAATTGCAACATAGTTAAGACAAGGCTTTGTTATTCTTAATGATGATGATGATGACGACAATGACGACTTAGTGTACAAGATCAGAGCTTAATTACTAGCCTATTTAAAAACCCAATTTATGTGATTAAGATTTTCCAATTGTTTCTTCATACCATGACTCATTCTGGGGTCTTGGTTCATTGTTGGGTTAATGGGCTCATTATCATTCATCTAGATCACAACTCTGGTGAGACCCAGTAAAGATCACTCTTCTAGAGAAGAAAATATATGGAAGTTTTTCACCTTGTCGATGTCATTGTGTTTCTAGTTTTGTAACCACACTACACCAAAAATCGGAAATTGGAACGGAAAAGCGTTCCTAATCCTTCCGTTCCTAATCCGTTAAAGTGTTCCAATTTCCGTTCCAATTTGGATTAGGAACGGTTGGTACCAAATTGGAACGGAAATTGGAACACTTTAACGGATTAGGAACGGAAGGATTAGGAACGCTTTTCCGTTCCAATTTCCAATTTTTGGTGTAGTGCCACATTGTTCATCCAGGGGCAATTGGTAAAACTTTTTAAAATGGCCCATCCACCGTGGTATTTGTTGGATCATTAGTTGATCTTAGCACTTCAGCTTCATAGACTTATCAATACCAAGACCGAAACTTGTAATTCCTTTGATAAGACGATTTAATATTTAATAAAATATTTTTATAGTAATACGTATTGATTGTTGTGTTTGCATTTAGAAATGAGAATTTCCGGATGATCATGTTTTTACAAATGAACGTTTTCCAGTGAAAACCGATATGGAGAAGATTTAGATCTAAACTACTCCAAACTTAGAAAAAATGATTAAAATTTGATTTTCTTCTCGCCTTGGGCTCCGCCGGCTTTAGCCTGTAATCCTCATATAATGAGGGTAGGATAAGGATAGCCCTGGGGCTAGCCTGTACCTTTAACAGTGCTACACAAAAGGCTTTCCCAGGCTCCTTGGGATCCAACGGCCCGCATGGGAGCCCGGGCTCTAGTTCGGGCTCCCATTCGGGCCATGTAGCACGGCCGTATAAACAAACATGAACCAAAGTAGAGGCAGTTTATACAAATATTAAAATCTCATGGATAGGTCTAATTATTTGAAACGAGAATCCTATGGTTCCAACAAAAAGTCTTAAACCAGTGGCATGATTTTACTGTTCATTAGTCTACCCATCGACCAGAAAACATCATAAACTTATTATTTACCCCATACCACCGCGCCTAATTTTATGTTCATGGAACACACCCTGATCAGCAGATTTTACAGATGGCCCCTCCAAGATTTTTCCTTTTACATAATGGCCCCTTCAAGAAAAATCTCATGGGTCCACCCCAGCCATTGAATTGAATCTCAAAGAAAATATATGATTAGAAAACTATTACCATTAAATCAAGGGATAACATAATCCAATGTGCTTTTTTTTTTTTTTTCTTTACACTTAATTAAGAACGAAGAGACATTTCCATCTATTCTACAGTTCCCCAAATGATATGTATGCATAGCAGTGGGCCATATGAGCACCTAGGTGAAAATCTTTCCGAAATAACTAATCGATGCTAATAACACAAAAGGCCATTAGAAAGAAAAATAAAGAAAAAATTTGCACGAACCATAGATCAGCTACATTAGAAAATGGACTCAAACAACTGACTCGATTTCATTGAAAGCAACCATTACATACCCACATTAGATAGAAAAGGATGGTCCACAGGGAGATCATCCGAAAATGACCCACATAAGCACTACTGGAGAGAGAGAGAGAGAGAGAGAGAGAGAGAGAGAGAGAGAGACCTCACTCGGTCGCCACCCCTGAGTTAACAGGCAGACTCGTGCCATTGCTAACGGCCGGCCCAGCAACCACTACACTGCCAGCACTCATCGGATCCACGGTTGAATTATTCGCATCTAACCTGCTTATGACCACACCCTCCCCGCGTATGTTAGTGTTGGTGGCCCACTTAGCAGGACCATAGATCACAACATTCCTGTCCTTCTGCAATATCAGCACATAGTTAGCAATCGCACCCCCAGTGTTGCTAGCCCAAATGGGCTTCCCACCAGGCCTATATACCACGAGGTTCCCATCCTTCTGCATCGGACAGTAGCAGTTGCGAGAGACTCCACCCGTGTTGGAGGCCCAAATGGGCTTGCCGTTGTCGTAGAGGACGAGGTTACAGTCGGCTTGGCATATGAAGGTGTAGCCTTCGTAGGTTAGGGAGTTGCCTGCATAGAGAGTTACTCCACCATAGAGTATATTATCAGCTCCATTGGCTGTTGGGTTGAGAATGATCAGGAAAATGAGGAAAGAGGAGATGTGGATGGGTTTGATAGTAGCCATATTGTGGGGTTGGTTTGTGCGTTGGCTGTGTGGTGTGATTGGTAGAGGGTCGATATTTATAGAGAGAGAGATGGAAATAATTTAATGATGTGTGGTAATTAATGACCCTATTCATAATTGGGTATGGGCAAATCACGTTAGCTGCAGTTAAGTTTAAGCCAATGGTAGAAAAAAAAATTCTGTAGAGGGGCCCTATTCATAATTGGGTATATATGGACTTACTTTAACATGCCCAAGGATTGATTGGGTTCAATCTGAGAGTGAGTTCAGTTGCATCTCATGTAAACTTCTAGCTACACACTTGTAGGGATAGTCAAATTGTACTTCATATCATTCACACTGGACCCATGTAAAGTGCACAGATTGGAACCATGTAAAAAGTTCAGGTGTAGACATGGCTCTAGAATTCACCTTGGCGCTGATTTTTCATATTATAAAGGTGAGGATTGAGAGATTTCTTTGAAATAACTTAAACAATTACCATATTATACTTATTAGTTAAATACTTTGCTCAATTATTAAAATGCATCTCAAAATCTCCTTCTCCTTATTTTTATTATTTTTTTACAACTATCAGGTTGGTGTTTGGACTAATCCAACACATCAAATAACATGTACAAGATCAACTTGAATAAAAGTCATTTAATAATGGGGTTGAATATTTTACTGGTATCGATCAAAATTGAGTTGACTTGTTCGAGTTAACTCAGTGCCAACGAAATTTCAAACCACTTTAAAATCATGGGAATTCATCAGGCCAACTGTGGTTCTCAAAACCTGGTCCTAGCATTATAATAGGATATTCTCTAGTACAGCACATACAAATTGACACAATGGTTTTGATTAGTTCTTCTATTTGCAAAATGTTAAAAATGTCAATGTGATTGGTCATTCTCAATGCATTTTAGGGGGAAAAAAACATTCTAAACCACTAAACAGGGTGAAAACAGTCTTTATTATAAACCATTATGACCTAAAATCATAATATTCCCTTATACTTACTAATGGCAGGAGAAACCCTCACTTGGTGGCCGTTATTTTACATGGTCCCATATTTATCCCATGAAGCATTTGGTGACTTGCCGAGTTAACATATAATTAGCAATGTAATAGTAGAAGCCAATTCATTAGTTTTATTTGGCCTGGGGACCACTGTGAGAGAGAGAGAGAGAGAGAGAGAGAGAGAGAGAGAGAGAGATATTATTAAATGTCAAAGGACAAGATGTTATGTCCTTTTTTTTTTAAATTAAAAAAAAAAAAACCAAACATGGCAAATTTATCCCTTGAGCATTATTTGCATATGTTTCTTTCTCCCCCCGGAGGGGGGGGTGGGGGGTTTGGGGTTTTCCCACTAAAGATTCACGTCTAGGCTAACAGTTATGACCCACATTTCAGACCCGAGCTTCCCAATGAAGACTCACGTTTAGGCTATCAATTACCGAGTCATATCTCTTGGGCACTATTTGCATCGGCTTTTTGGGTGGAGGGGGTGGTTTCATATTTCAGACCCAAGATTCCCCCTAAAGATTCATGTTTAGGCTAACAGTTACGACCCACATTTCAGACCCAAGCTTCCCAATGAAGACTCACTTTAGGCTATCAAAAATTGTGTCATATCTCTCGGGCAATGAATGCCTTACCATCTCTGAAGAATCAAGTCCTACTAAATGCCTTGCCATTTACTAATTGGATGCTAAGGCCGCATCACTGTTGACATGGTGTTGGGGGGGGGGGGGGGGGGGGTGTTTCACACTTTAGATCCAAGCTTCCCAATGAAGACTCACATTTAGGCTATCAGAAGATTCATGTCTTTTTTCTTTTTCTACTAAATGCCTTGCCATTTACTAATTGGGTACTAAGGCAGCATCACCGTTGACATGGTGTTAATCATGTTTTCATCCTGGTACTCGGTTGGATGGAGGGGTCCACTATTTTTAAATTGAAACTTAAGAATATATCATTAGAGGTTATGGAATTTATCTTTACCGGTCCTGATTATCTCTTTGTAGAACCCACAATGGAGTTTCAATGATGAGTTACACCACTTGTAAAAGGTGCGAGAGAGGATTCGGACTATACATGTTCCCATTAATAGGTTGGGGGAAGGTAGAAAGTTACAACTTTGGATGGAACAACCAATATTAGAACATTCTCCTTATAGATCATGGTTTTAATAGGAAACGAAAAATAATAATTTTTTCACTATTTATGTGATTTATTAAATGGGTTTTGAGAAAAATAACTATTTCTTTAAAAAAAATCATTAAATTTTGAGAGTGAACAATAAATTTTTCTCTTGGATAATCAGGAAAAAAGATCAAAGACTAACATTAATACAGTAGAGCAAACATAACAATAGGCCCCACAAAGACAGCAAGCGAAGATCTATAAAGAATTTGGGTCTCCTATCTCAACCCTTAAATAAAAAGGATGTAGCGTACGCCTCCAAACTCTATCGTGAAACTCATAAAGAGATAATCTGAATCGTTCATAATAAATAACTTCCCATCTTAGTTAAATTTCACTTTAAAATAGGCTTTATTGCAAGATTGAAGATAAGATTGAAACCGCGATCCGACTTTGACGTGACATCACTGCCGACGTGGCGTAATCATTTTCTATCATGTTATCTTTTGAACGTTGGGACCCAGTCCTCCCTAGAGAAATAATAAAAGCAGCCATGTATACATGAATGAAGGCAATCAATTATGCGGCGACAAAAAGGTTTAGAAATGTCCTTTCTTTGCCCTTTCATATTCAATTAAACAGAGACTCCTTCTCGTCAAAGCAAAAAACAAAAACTCTCCGCAGATTTATCTTCTGTAATATCACTGTTCCAACGCTTTGCATGTGGGCAAGCCTCCGGTGTGCGTCTCCCACAATCCCACCATCCAACACTTTGGTTTGGGGGTTTTCCCACTAAAGATTCACGTCTAAGCTAACAGTTATGACCCACATTTCAGACCTGAGCTTCCCAATGAAGACTCACGTTTAGGCTATCAATTACCGAGTCATATCTCTCGGGCACTATTTGCATCGGCTTTTTGGGTGCACTACTAGAAAAAAGGGCTTTTATATCGGTTGCAAAAACTGCCCTATATCGGTTTTTCATATAACCGATATAATATCTTCAGTCAAGGTATTTTATATCGGTTAATATTTTTTTATATCGGTCAATTTTTTTTTATATCGGTTACACTGGAACCGACATAATAATCTCTATATATAATATCGGTTAGGAAAATATGTGATATTAATTTCAATAAAACCGATATTATAGAGAAATATTTTATATCGGTTGTATACATATATTTTATATCGGTTGTATACACATATTTTATATCGGTTATTATGGAACCGATATTATATATACATATTTTATATCGGTTATTTCCCTCCTTTTTATTTTTCCTTCTTCCCTCCCTTTTCAGGACGTCCTGCGGCTAACCGCCTGTGCACATGCGGCTAACCGCAAGTGCACATGCGGCTAACCGCCAGTGCACCTGCGGCTAACCGCCAGTTATATATAATATTTTATATCGGTTATTATGAAACCGATATTATATACCTCAAATCCCTTAATCCCCCGCGCGGGCTCAGTCCTTCTTTCCCTCTTTTTTTTTTCTTTCCCTCTTTTTATTTCCTTCCCTCCCTTCTCTTTCTTTCTCCATCATTCCTTCTTTCCTCTCACTCTCGCTCTCTTCTCTCCTCACTCTCGCCTCTCTTCCCAGCGCTTCTCTCCCTCCAAAAACCCCTTTCCTCTCGCTCTCTCTGCTCTTCTCTCACTCTCGCTTTCTCTACTCTCTCTGTGCTCTCCCTGTCTCTCTCGCTCACTCTCGTTCTCCGGAGAAGAAGAAGACGACGACGACGAAGAGGAAGAAGCTGCTCTTCCGGCGCTGTGCAGGTGCCAGGTACATCACGTTCTTTCCTTTCTTTTTGTTTCGTTTCTTTCTTTCCCTTTTCTTCTGCTGCTACTGTTTTCTGTTCTCTCTCTCTCTCTCTCTGTTTTTTTTTTTTTTGTTCTGTTTTCTCACGATCTCTGCTGCTGTTTTTCTTGCTGCTGTTATGTATTTTTTTTCCCTGTTGTTTTTCTTTCCCTGCTGTGTTTCTGCTGTTTTTTTTTCCCTGCTGCGTTTCTTCACAATTTTTTTTTTCCCTGCTGTTTCGGCTAGCCGCCTCCAAGTTGACGGCTAGCCGCCTCCAAGTTGGAGGCTAGCCGCCAGAAGTTGAAGGTGATTTTACACTACTTTCCATTCAATCTGGGTTAAATCTCAAAACATGAAAGTTGTAGCCCTCTGAAAAATCTTTCATTTGGATCAAGAATCATGTTGTTTGGAGTTCAGAAGAGGAAGTTATGAATTTTCTACTGGAGACAACTCTGCTTCACTCGGGTTGCTGTTTTTCTGTGACCAGTCCGCTTCAAGGTGAGTTTACACTACTTTCCATTCAATCTGGGTTAAATCTCAAAACATGAAAGTTGTATCCCTCTGATAAATATTTCATTTGGATCAAGAATCATGTTGTTTGGAGTTCAGAAGAGGAAGTTATGAATTTTATACTGGAGACAACTCTGCTTCACTCAGGTTGCTGTTTTTCTGTGACCAGTCAGCTTCAAGGTGATTTTACACTACTTTCCATTCAATCTGGGTTAAATCTCAAAACATGAAAGTTGTAGCCCTCTGATAAATCTTTCATTTGGATCAAGAATCATGTTGTTTGGAGTTCAGAAGAGGAAGTTATGAATTTTCTACTGGAGACAACTCTGCTTCACTCGGGTTGCTATTTTTCTGTGACCAGTCCGCTTCAAGGTGAGTTTACACTACTTTCCATTCAATCTGGGTTAAATCTCAAAACATGAAAGTTGTAGCCCTCTGATAAATCTTTCATTTGGATCAAGAATCATGTTGTTTCGAGTTCAGAAGAGGAAGTTATGAATTTTCTACTGGAGACAAATTCTGCCATTCAAATCAGGATGGCTCACGGCTAGCCTCAGGAAAAGTTGGGGGCTAGCCGCAGGTGCACTGGCGGTTAGCCGCAGGAAGCACAGAAAATCATCCTGAAAAAAAAAAATGCTTACTGGAAAGCTGACCGTGGGTCTGGCGGCTAGCCCCCTTGCAAAGGGCGGCTAGCCGCCAGGTGACCGTAAGGTCACCTGACCCTTTCTAGAAGGACTATTTATAAAAAAAAAAAATACATATATAATATTAAATCGGTTACAGAACAAACGATATAATACAATCCCAAAAAACCGATATTATAAATATTTTTTATATCGGTTTCACTTTTTTTATATCGGTTTTACAGTAATATGTGTTATAATTTCAGGTTTAAAAGACATCAGTTGTCCAAAAACCGATATGAAATAATACACATATTATATCGGTTATAGTTATCTATTATATCGGGGGTACTTATATCGGTTTGAAGTTTACTGAAAAACCGATATAATAGGTCTTTTATATCGGTTTTTAGCCGATATAAAAACCCTTTTTTCTAGTAGTGGTGGAGGGGGTGGTTTCATATTTCAGACCCAAGATCCCCCCTAAAGATTCATGTTTAGGCTAACAATTACGACCCACATTTCAGACAAAAGCTTCCCAATGAAGACTCACTTTAGGCAATCAATAATTGTGTCATATCTCTTGGGCAATGAATGCCTTACCATCTCTGAAGTTTCATGTCCTACTAAATGCCTTGCCATTTACTAATTGGATGCTAAGGCCGCATCACTGTTGACATGGGGTTAATCATGTTTCCATTATGGTGCTCAATTGGATGGAGGGGTCCACTATTTTCAAATTGAAACTTGAGAATATATCATTGTGGGGGGGGGGGGGGTGTTTCACATTTTAGATCCAAGCTTCCCAATGAAGACTCACATTTAGGCTATCAGAAGATTCATGTCTTTTTTCTTTTTCTACTAAATGGCTTGCCATTTACTAATTGGATACTAAGGCCGCATCACCGTTGACATGGTGTTAATCATGTTTTCATCCTGGTACTCGATTGGATGGAGGGGTCCACTATTTTTAAACTGAAACTTAAGAATATATCATTAGAGGTTATGGGATTTATCTTTACCAGTCCTGATTATCTCTTTGTAGAACCACAATGGAGTTTCAATGATGAGTTACACCACTTGTAAAAGGTGCGAGAGAGGATTCGGACTTTACATGTTCCCATTAATAGGTTGGGGAAAGGTAGAAAGTTACAACTTTGGATAGAACAACCAATCTTAGAACATTGTCCTTATAGATCATGGTTTTAATAGGAAAAGAAGCAAAATAAAATTTTCACTATTTATGTGATTTATTAAATGGGTTTTGAGAAAAATAGCTATTTCTTTAAAAAAAATCATTAAATTTTGAGAGTGAACAATAAATTTTTCTCTTGGATCATCAAGAAAATAGATTAAAGACTAACATTAATACAGTAGAGAAAACATAACAATAGGCCCCACAAAGACAGCAAGTGGAGATCTATTAAAGAATTTAGGTCTCCTATCTCAACCCTTAAATAAAAAGGATGTAGCATACGCCTCCAAACTCTATCGTGAAACTCATAAAGAGATAATTTGAATCGTTCATAATAAATAACTTCCAATCTTAGTTACGTTTCACTTTAAAATAGGCTTTATTGCAAGATTGAAGATAAGATTGAAACCGCGATCCGACCTTGACGTGACATCACTGCCGACGTGGCGTAATCATTTTCTATCATGTTATCTTTTGAACGTTGGGACCCAGTCCTCCCTAGAGAAATAATAAAAGCAGCCATGTATACATGAATGAAGGCAATCAATTATGCGGCAACAAAAAAGTTTAGAAATGTCCTTTCATTGCCCTTTCATATTCAATTAAACAGAGACTCCTTCTCGTCAAAGCAAAAAACAAAAACTCTCCGCAGATTTATCTTCTGTAATATCATTGTTCCAATGTTTTGCACGTGGTCATGCCTCCGGTGTGCGTCTCCCACAGTCCCACCATCCAACATTTTGGTTTGGGGGTTTTCCCACTAAAGATTTACGTCTAGGCTAACAGTTATGACCCACATTTCAGACCCGAGCTTCCCAATGAAGACTCACGTTTAGGCTATCAATTGCCACTATTTGCTTCGGCTTTTTGGGTGGAGGGGGTGGTTTCCATATTTCAGACCCAAGATTCCCAATGAAGACTCACCTTAGGCTATCAATAATTGTGTCTTATCTCTCGGCCAATGAATGCCTTACGATCTCTGAAGATTCATGTCCTACTAAATGCCTTGCCATTTACTAATTGGATGCTAAGGCCGCATCACTGTTGACATGGTGTTAATCATGTTTCCATTATGGTGCTCAGTTGGATGGAGGGGTCCACTATTTTCAAATTGAAACTTAAGAATATATCATTGTGTGTGTGTGTGTGTGTGTGTGTGTGTGGAGGGGGGGGGGGGGGGGGGGGGGGGGGGGGGTTTCACATTTTAAATCCAAGCTTCCCAATGAAGACTCACATTTAGGCTATCAGAAGATTCATGTTTTTTTTTCTTTTTCTACTAAATGCCTTGCCATTTACTAATTGGATACTAAGGCCGCATCACCGTTGACATGGTGTTAATCATGTTTTCATCCTGGTACTCGGTTGGATGGAGGGGTCAACTATTTTTAAATTGAAACTTAAGAATATATCATTAGAGGTTGTGGAATTTATCTTTACAAGTCCCGATTATCTCTTTGTAGAACCCACAATGGAGTTTCAATGATGAGTTACACCACTTGTAAAAGGTGCGAGAGAGGATTAGGACTATACATGTTCCCATTAATAGGTTGGGGAAAGGTAGAAAGTTACAACTTTGGATGGAACAACCAATATTAGAACATTGTCCTTATAGATCATGGTTTTAATAGGAAACGAAAAATAATAATTTTTTCACTATTTATGTGATTTATTAAATGGGTTTTGAGAAAAATAACTATTTCTTTAAAAAAATCAATAAATTTTGAGAGTAAACAATAAAAAAAATTTCTTGGATAATCAAGGAAAAAGATTAAAGACTAACATTAATACAGTAGAGCAAACATAACAATAGGCCCCACAAAGATAGCAAGTGAAGATCTATTAAAGAATTTGGATCTCCTATCTCAACCCTTAAATAAAAAGGATGTAGCGTACGCCTCTAAACTCTATCGTGAAACTCATAAAGAGATAATCTGAATCGTTCATAATAAATAACTTCCCATCTTAGTTAACTTTCACTTTAAAATAGGCTTTATTGCAAGATTGAAGATAAGATTGAAACCACGATCTGACCTTGACGTGACATCACTGCCGACGTGACGTAATCATTTTCTACCATATTATCTTTTGAAGGTTGGGACCAGTCCTCCCTAGAGAAATAATTAAAGCAGCCATGTATACATGAATGAAGGCAATCAATTATGCGGCGGCTAAGTTTAGAAATGTCCTTTCTTTGGCCTTTCATAATCAATTAAACACAGACTCCTTGTCCTCGAAGCCAAAAAAAACTTCTCAGATTTCTATTCTGTAATGTCACTGTTCCAACGTTTTGCACGTGGGCATGCCCCCGGTGTGCGTCTCCCACAGTCCCACCATCCAACACTTTCTACCGCAAAGATAGAGCTGCACAATGTCCAAGAGAATTCCACTTCATATCTTAAAAAAACAAAATGTCTCATCAATCTTAGTGAATCGATTTGCTAACTGTACTAAACAAAACCCATCACATGTATATGTAAGATCTTCTGATATGACAAAATCTGATAAGATTTAATGTACGAAACAAAATATTTGTGGAATTTAATACCTAAAAAAAAATGCAAATTAAAAGTTTAGGACTTAAAAACGTTGCAGAAAATAGAAAGTGATCTGACATCATGATCCAATCGCACCAGCAAAAGTGCGAAAATCTTTCTATAAAGATTTTTTTTTGCAGACCCCCTTGGATTTATAAAATTTGTTAATAGGCCCCCATATTTTCAGTATTTGCATATACCCCCTTGCCATTTCATTTTAATATTTTTCGTATCCCCAAAATCACTAGTCATACTGACAACGGGCGACCACTAAAAGATTTGTGCTGACTTTTATAAAATTGGCAACTTTTTCCTTAAATTCATTAAACAAAGATAAATGTGTCATTATTTATAAAAATACCATTATTTCATCCCACGTCCCAATTGTGTCTCTCAAATTATCCCATGCACTTTAGCCTAATCATGTATTTCAAACTCTCATCAATCTAATACGGGGTTGTGCATGGGTTTGGTGATGAGTGTTACTGTCATTGTGATCGATTTAAATTTAATGAAATTGGCCTTGTGTTAATAAAAATGGATTTATGTAGGTTTAGTCTCTCCCGGTAAATGTACTATAGTATTTAAATATGGTAATGTGTTAGGTTTAAATGGGGGGACCCGACCTGCTTGGGCCCTCCCCGCCCCACTCATATTAAGCGCAGGTTTGATATTGATTTTTTTGGAACATAGTGGATTTGAGTTTTATTAATGTAACCCACCCCGCCTCTTATATATAATATATATTTATTTATTATTAAAAGTATAAATAAAATGCATATGGTACACGTGCTGTTCAGGCATTAACTTATAGATCATGGTTTTAATAGGAAAAGAAAATTAATAATTTTTTCACTATTTATGTGATTTATTAAATGGGTTTTGACAAAAATAACTATTTCTTTAAAAAAAATCATTAAATTTTGAGAGTGAACAATAAATTTTTCTCTTGGATAATCAGGAAAAAAGACTAAAGACTAACATTAATACAGTAGAGCAAACATAACAATAGGCCGCACAAAGACGGCAAGTGGAGATCTATTAAAGAATTTGGGTCTCCTATCTCAGCCCTTAAATAAAAAGGATGTAGCGTACGCCTCCAAACTTTATCGTGGAACTCATAAAGAGATAATCTAAATTGGTCAAAATAAATAACTTTCCATCGTAGTCAAATTTCACTTTAAAATAGGCTTCATTTCAAGACTGAAGATAAGATTGAATCCGCGATCCGACCTTGACGTGGCATCACTGCCGGCGTGGCGTAATCATTTTCTATCATGTTAACTTTTGAACGTTAGGACCCAATCCTCCCTAGCGAAATAATAAAAGCAGCCATGTATACATGAATGAAGGCAATCAATTATGCGGCGACAAAAAAGTTTAGAAATGTCCTTTCTTTGCCCTTTCATATTCAATTAAACAGAGACTCCTTCTCGTCAAAGCAAAAAACAAAAACTCTCCGCAGATTTATCTTCTGTAATATCACTGTTCCAACCTTCTACACGTGCGCATGCCTCTAGTGTGCGTCTCCCACAGTCCCACCATCCAACACTTTGGTTTGGGGGTTTTCCCACTAAAGATTCACGTCTAGGCTAACAGTTATGACCCACATTTCAGATCCGAGCTTCCCAATGAACACTCGCGTTTAGGCTATCAATTACCGAGTCATATCTCTCGGGCACTATTTGCATCGGCTTTTTGGGTGGAGGGGGTGGTTTCATATTTCAGACCCAAGCTTCCCAATGAAGACTCACTTTAGGCTATCCATAATTGGGTCTTATCTCTTGGCCAATGAATGCCTTACCATCTCTAAAGATTCATGTCCTACTAAATGCCTTGCCATTTACTAATTGGATGCTAAGGCCGCATCACTGTTGACATGGTGTTAATCATGTTTCCATTATGATGCTCAGTTGGATGGAGGGGTCCACTATTTTCAAATTGAAACTTGAGAATATATCATTGTGGGGGGGGGGGGGGGGGTTGGTTTCACATTTTAGATCCAAGCTTCCCAATGAAGACTCACATTTAGGCTATCAGAAGATTCATGTCTTTTTTCTTTTTCTACTAAATGCCTTGCCATTTACTAATTGGATACTAAGGCCGCATCACCGTTGACATGGTGTTAATCATGTTTTCATCCTGGTACTCGGTTGGATGGAGGGGTCCACTATTTTTAAATTGAAACTTAAGAATATATCATTAGAGGTTGTGGAATTTATCTTTACCAGTCCCGATTATCTCTTTGTAGAACCCACAATGGAGTTTCAATGATGAGTTACACCACTTGTAAAAAGTGCGAGAGAGGATTAGGACTATACATGTTCCCATTAATAGGTTGGGGAAAGGTAGAAAGTTACAACTTTGGATGGAACAACCAATATTAGAACATTGTCCTTATAGATCGTGGTTTTAATAGGAAAATAAAAATAATAATTTTTTCACTATTTATGTGATTTATTAAATGGGTTTTGAGAAAAATAACTATTTCTTTAAAAAAATCATTAAATTTTGAGAGTGAACAATAAATTTTTTTCTTGGATAATCAAGGAAAAAAGATTAAACACTAACATTAATACAGTAGAGCAAACATAACAATAGGCCCCACAAAGATAGCAAGTGAAGATCTATTAAAGAATTTGGGTCTCCTATCTCAACCCTTAAATAAAAAGGATGTAGCATACGCCTCTAAACTCTATCGTGAAACTCATAAAGAGATAATCTGAATCGTTCATAATAAATAACTTCCCATCTTAGTTAAATTTCACTTTAAAATAGGCTTTATTGCAAGATTGAAGATAAGATTGAAACCGCGATCCTACCTTGACGTGACATCACTGCTGATGTGGCGTAATCATTTTCTATCATGTTATCTTTTGAACGTTGGGACCAGTCCTCCCTAGAGAAATAATAAAAGCAACCATGTATATATGAATGAAGGCAATCAATTATGCCGCGACAAAGTTTAGAAATGTCCTTTCTTTGGCCTTTTATATTCAATTAAACACAGACTCCTTGTCCTCAAAGCAAAAAAAACCTCTGCAGATTTCTCTTCTGTAATATCACTGTTCCAACGTTTTGCACGTGGGCATGCCTCTGGTGTGCGTCTCCCACAGTCCCACCATCCAACACTTTCTACCGCAATGATAGAGCTGCACAATCACCAAGAGAATTCCACTTCATATATTAAAAAAACAAAATGTCTCATCAATCTTACTGAATCGATTTGCTAAATGTACTAAACAAAACCCATCTGCACAACCTCGCAAAAGAACCCATCAACTTCAGAATATCCGTACATTCCATCTACATAAACTCATCACCACAATGGCCAAAACAAACTTGTTTTGATAAATCATCTCCTCAATCTCAAAAAAATTCCACCTTCACAAACCCATTACAAAACAGAGCCCATTATTCGATGTAAAAGCTTTGATTAACAGTTTCAATGACTCAGATTACGATTAATAATGTGATTTGCCTGTCATCTCCTTTCAAGAATAAAACTTGATAGTATATTTTAATAAAGGGGCATGTCAGTTTCTCTTTGTTTTAAAAATTGTGTGCCCCCTTCTCTCTTCACTAGTGAAAGGAATCAAAAGCTTTTTCCATTGACGTATTGGCACGTGATTGCAGTGATGACTGTATAAGCAGCATAAATGGATAGCAGGGCCCTGCAAGGCAGAAATCACATGTTACTTTGAAGGGTACATATAAAGGTAGATGCAATATTGCTGTATAGAGATGTACGATTTTTTAAGCCGTCAATTAAATGATTTTCAAACGCATTAAAAAAATAGACGCTTATTACATGATTCCTAGACGAGCATGGGAGTTAAAATAAAAATTGAAAAAACTTCTTTATGTAAGGAGAAGTCGATGACGTCAGCTGTGTTTTCCGCATCTTTTTGGTTTTTTTTTTCCATGGCGCAATGGAAAAAAGAAACCACACGTTTCCTTCCACACGCGTCCCGATGCGAGAGTTTTGACGCGTGAACCGAGACGAACCAACGTGTCGTCTTTTTTTTCTTATGTCGTAGAGAAGGAAAAACATATAGGAGGAAAAAATAAAAGAGGGTGATCAAGAGTTGTGAGGTAAATCTGAAAACTCTCTTCAAATGCTTTCAAAATTCACTCGATAATCAAGTTTCCATCTCATTTATTTTGAGTAATTTCTAGGAGCTAGTACTACTACGGACTCTATCCCTCCGAAAATCCCATATCTCCTAATCAGCGTGAAAATTTTGTCAGATTGTTCTAAACTATACTACCAAGAGTTTGATCTTTATTTGACTTAATAAGATCAAGACTTGTTGAAAGGCCGGACTCGATCTGATGTTGGCCCAATGAGAAATGGGCCACACAATTTTCCTAACAACTTCAACTTTACCTTTACCTCTAACGCTGAACTAAAGTGGTTTTAGAGTCAACATTAGTATGATAATGTTTTTCATTTTTTTTTCCTCTTTTGTGAATACTCACTCCCGCTTTCCTTTGAGTCCAAACCCTCTATCGCACTTTCTAGCTAGAAGAAAACCAAGTTACACAAGATGGGAACCAGGGGCGGCTCCAGGAATTCAAGTCAGTGGGGTCAAAAAATACTTATCTTCCGCGACCTTGCAACTAGGGTTATGACCCAGGCCGGGCCGAAGTTAAGCTCTTATCCTACCCTCATTTGCAGATCGGGCTTAACCGAGCAAAAACCTTCGACTTTTACATGGGGGGCTGTAATTTTTAGGCCCTTACCCTACCTTCAAATATTTAGTATTAGAAAAATGAGGCGAAAAGAATACAAATAAATGAATCTAAGATAAAAATACTATTTGAGCTTCCTATTAGTTAAGGCAAATCCATTTAAATTTATAAGCCATTTAAAATTATTGGGCTGCCCATGATACAAAAGTACATGGTTTATCTTAATTGGATGTTACAAAAGAGTCAAAAATTTATAAACCATTTTCTTTCTTTCAGGTCAAACTCTTAAATTAAGTTGCCTTAAAATCTTCCCATAAGATTGTTTTTTTATTATGTTTAATTAGAAAAAAATTATAATATGGACTGTTTTTTTTAATTGAAAGGAAGGTCCAAATTCATCGCAGCCGTACGTTTAAAGATTGGGTGGTTGTGATTTTTTTTCTTGACCGTTACTTTTTGTAGAATTGTCAAAAAAACATCCATGAGTGAGATTTCAAAGACAAATTAAAAGCTAACCTCTACTAGAGTTGTGGGGGCCACCCTTATTGAAAATGAGATGAGAGATCTTATAGATGACAACATTATTATGATCAGAGTTTCACCTGCAAATCAAAGTCATCCATCAAGTGGGGCCAACGGTGGGATTGAAATTCCTTGCATCTTATCTTACTAGTCACCCTATTGAGCGGCTAGGATCTTCTCTGGCCATTTATGGTTTCTATTAAACCAGTGGATGACAATTTTAGGCCATTGATACAATGGGCCCATTTTGTTAACCTAAATATTGAGTTATGAAAATTTGGATTACAATCTAAGAATATGATGATCATGACCCATTTCATGAATGTTATCCTAATTTCGTATCATACAAACCATTTAACTTCACAATATATTGATTTAGGTAACCCGGGTTTTTGTATGTATGGTGAATTGAAGTAAAGTGAAGTGAATCATCAAATCAAAAGAGAATAAAATATAGGGTGTGAGTTACTTTATATTTTTTTATTATCATGGTCCGATTAAATTTTTGTACTTTATATATTTTTATTTTTTTTA
The DNA here is from genome assembly GCA_038049695.1 of Cinnamomum chago. Taxonomy (NCBI): domain Eukaryota; kingdom Viridiplantae; phylum Streptophyta; class Magnoliopsida; order Laurales; family Lauraceae; genus Cinnamomum; species Cinnamomum chago. The sequence continues at coordinate 17,140,852 of CP142459.1, forward strand.
AATCTTTGTTTAAATATTTTACATGGAAGGTCATTCGTACATGGAAGGTCATTCGTACGCTGGCAGATTATCAGAGGATGAAACAGGCATTATGATTGATTGGGAATCTTTGAGTGGGAAGCTTTTAACTCACTAAAATTCAAAAAAAAGAAAAACATCTATAGAAAGTTTTAACGCCACTGAAATCTAAAAACAATCTTATGGGAAGATTTTAAGCCAACTTAATTTAAGAGTTTGACCTGAAAGAGAGAAAATGACTTATAAATTGTGTGGTTTCTTTTTTCCGTTGCGCCATGGAAAAAAAAAAAACCAAAAAGGTACGGAAAACACAGCTGACGTCATCGGCTTCTCCTTACCGAGAGAAGTTTTTTCAATTTTTATTTTCACTCCCATGCTCGTCTAGGGAATCGTGCAATAAGCGTCTGCATTTTTAATGCGTTTGAAAGTCATATCATGCATCTCTATGCAACAATATTGCATCTGCCTTTAAAATTCATATGGTACACGTGCTGTTCAGGCACTAACTTAAAGCATTTTTTAAAATAAGATTTTGTATTTGAATTCTACCACACTATTTTCCATGCATTTATTTGTTAAAAAAATTAGCTCTAAATTTAACCTAGCCCTTGGCGGGTTTAGTTTCATATAGCACTGAGCCGTCACGGGGCGGGTTGGATTTGGATGAGTTAAACTTAAGACCCACTCCATTGCTATTCCTAATCGTAATTGTTAATGTTACAAGCTTTAAAGAAAAATAAACCGAAACTTTTGCACTCATGCATATATGGATAAATAGATGGGCAAAAGTGTCGTTTTGCTCTAAAAACTTCTGGTGATTGTAAGGCTACTAATTCTTTGACATGGAAGGTGTTAAAATAAATAGGCAGGGGGATATATACAAATATTAAAACCACATAGACTTATTTATAATTCCAACAAACCTTACGGGGGTATATCCAGAAACCTCTTATATAAAAGTGGACCTATTTTCACTCCTTTTATGCATCTAAAAAGTACGTGCAATAAACATGTACATGCATAAATGCCATATATGTAAATTGGTGCAAATAAACAACCCTGGAGAAATTTTATTACAAGACTCGTAATTTCCAAACAAATACGCCAAATAGCAAATGATCATATTATTGTTAGTAAAAAGATTGTTCACAGGATGCCTTAACACTTTATGTAAAGGAGAAATATGTGCTCTGAGATTGGATATTAGAAAGCCATATCTGATGACACAATGTATTGGGAGGTTTGACTTCCTATTTAGCACAATTGGGATTTACTAGCCCATTCATTGAGAGGCCTAGGTTGATGTCTTGTTCGGAAGCGCACGTAATTAAAAAGAAGACTCTGTGTCTTGTTCAATAAATTTAATTATTTTCTTCTAATCCTTCCTTAAAAAAGAAAAAAAAAAGCTCCTTACTCCAATGGTAAGGAGTGTCAGTTTTTACTTTACTGCCCAAAGTTCGAGTCCCCGATACGTCACTTAAGTGGGCTTCCTTTCTATATGTATGCTGGCTCTTTCTTGGGTCCATCCCCTTCGCTGGGTGAGTGGAAAAAAAAAAAAACCACCAAAGCTCTTTCTTCAAAGACAAATTTCAAATGTGCTTTCACAAAAATCCCTCACCTCTAGTTCTCACCCTGTCTACGAAGGGGAGTCTACATGTTTGGATAAAAAATAATAATGGTGGAGATAGTGACAACAATTATTATAAACTTGGTGGTGGCCAAGGTAATGGTGATGGTTATGCCATTAATGATTCCGAAGCTAGGTGGTGATGTCAATGATTATTATGATTGTGATGGTGATAGAATGGTGATGAGTGGTGATGGTAATGATCAGTGGTTATGGTGATAACTATGATATCCTCGTCATGATGGTGGTGGAAATGATTAGAGATCATAAAGGGGTCAAGTATACTTCTTAAACAGGTGCAATCCCAGCCACTCAAACTATCGAGTAGAAGATAGCCTGAAGATAGATTACTTGATTTGACTTTCACTTTAGTATAATAGATCTTTCCATTTAAAAGAAAGTAAGATAGGTTACTTGATCCCATCTAGAATGCTTGTTTCTTTAGCTTCTTTTGTGATTTAGTGAATTTCTAATGTTTGTTTGTATGGTAGAGTAAAATAAAATTAAATAGAGATGTCAAATAAAAAAAATAAAGAAAATTGGTTGTAAAAGCACAAAATCACATTTCTTTTTTGGATTTGACTCTTAAATTTGTTTTATTTGACTCCACCCTACCATAAAAACAAATAGGGTGGAAAAAACAGAGAGATGGAGAGAAGAAACAACACTATATTTGTTTATCTTCTTGTGTTACATGAAAGATCTCACTCAACAAAAAGGGAATCAAGTGCAGTTTCATGATGCGCTAAATTATTAAAAAATTAAACAGTACAAAATAAAAGCCGTCATATTAAATGGGATACCATAAAATCTCACTATCAAAAGGAGTTGATCACATCATAATTAATAATGATCATATATAATTTTTTTTTTATGAATTAATACGTATTAAGCTTGTTTTTCAGATAACAAGTAAAAACAAAAATAAAGATGTCACTAGAATGCTTTCACCACACTTCTTGTTGGTCTTCACCGACGAGATTTTTCGACGTGCAGAAGGTAGCATCGCGTAATTATTTTGCCAACGCTGTGGTGCGTCTGCTAAACCAATTTTTTATGACGTAATTACACTGCGTCGGAAAGTTTCGTCGACAAATATGCAATTTGTTGTAGTGTTTGATTAAGTTAATAATGTGCTAATTATATGTTTTAATAGACTTATCTCCATACCAGTCGGTACCTTCCGTATTGATTTCTTAATGCTAGAGCAAGTCTTTGCTTACCCATGCTTATTTTTGATAGATCATGCTTTGGGTTTTATCATCTTTGATGGTCTATGCTTAGATTTGATGGGTAATGCTTAGGTAACTTTAGTAATTTAATGAAGGGAAGGAGGTCTTGGATATTTGATTAATTTTTTCGAAAAAAAATAAATCTCCTATGAGAAATTGGCTTTTAATGCTTTATAATCAAGATTTGGTGCCTTGACTGGATCTACTAGAAAAACTGATCAAACAAGTGTTTTCAATAAGAAAGTGATTTTGGATTCCTTAATGGATTCTGATGCCTTAATCAATTTCATCATCATTGATTTTTGTCATCTCATTATCTAGTTGCTTTAGTTGATTTTATACACTTGTGACATCATCTTTCTTATCTTAGAAGTTTCTTCTTGAACTAAAAAATCAGGTCTTTTTTCCATTGCGAGGCCTAAAAATTAGTGTGTTTCATTTGTTGTGGGGCCTACGTATATGAAATATACACTTGATTAAATTCATGTACGTTATCCACGTTAGGACATATACCTACTACATATAAGGCTTTCTACGTACGTCATAGAAGATCCAATTTTAAATTTCATATATATAAATCAGAGAAACTGCAATACACGAAGAAAACAACATGTCTGCTATATATCTTGCCCAACTCCCAATTCAAATCACGCCCCAATTATCGCATATGCTACAAAAGAGATGTTATTTATTTTAGATAGAAAGAGCCAATAGTTTGGCTCGTCTTTTTTATTAGCGCTTATATATTAATTTATTTTAATCAATAATATTATAAGAAGACATTAAGTTTAAATATAATTTTTATTTTTATCTTTTACCAGTGCTAATTAAACATGGGCCTTTATTGCTAGTACATCTTTAAATCGCTTCAAACTAATATTTGCTTTTAAGTTGACAAACACTCTAATGATACTTAAAACTCTATTCTAATTAGTTTTAAGTTAAAATAGAGGTAAGAAATGGACTTGCTAAATGGCACATCATTTGAGATGGTTTAGAGTTTAGACATTAAACACATGTGGATAGCACCATTGAGGGAAAGTTCTCCTATGCATATTGATGGCCCATCATGTCGAAGAAGTATGCTAAAGATGACATGGATGAAAGTAGAGATACTATAATTGAAGAAGTGGAGACAAAACTAATGGAGCTAACTGCAACATAGTTAAGACAAGGCTTTGTTGTTCTTGATGATGATGATGACGACGACAATGACGACTTAGTGTACAAGATCAGAGCCTAATTACTAGCCTATTTAAAAACCTAATTTATGTGATTAAGATTTGCCAATTGTTTCCTCATACCATGACTCATTGTGGGGTCTTGGTTCATTGTTGGGTTAATGGGCTCATTATCATTCATCTAGATCACTACTCTGGTGAGACCCAGTAAAGATCACTCTTCTAGAGAAGAAAATCTATGGAAGTTTTTCACCTTGTCGATGTTATTGCGTTTCTAGTTTTTTAACCACATCGTTCATCCAAGGGTAATTGGTAAAACTTTTTAAAATGGCCCATCCACCGTGGTATTTGTTGGATCATTAGTTGATCTTAGCACTTCAGCTTCATAGACTTATCAATACCAAGACCGAAACTTGTAATTCCTTTGATAAGACAATTTAATATTTAATAAAATATTTTTATAGTAATACGCATTGATTGTTGTGTTTGCATTTAGAAATGAGAATTTCCGGATGATCATGTTTTTACAAATGAACGTTTTCCAGTGAAAACCGATATGGAGAAGATTTAGATCTAAACTACTCTAATCTTAGAAAAAATTATTAAAATTTGATTTTCTTCTCGCCTTGGGCTCCACCGGCTTTAGCCCCCTCTAGGTGTAATCCTCCCTCAGCCGTGCTACAACCTGGGATCCAACGGCCCTCACGGGGGGGACCGGGCTCCCATTCGGTCCCCGTTCAGGCTCTGGACTTTCCCATCCTCATATAATGAGGGTAACAGCACTACACAAAAGGCATTCCCTCCTCCAATAGGCAATATTGGCGATGACGAGAAAAAGAACTTTATCCTAAAATGAAGTTGGGAAGTGTATATATTAAAAACAAACATGAACCAAAGTAGAGGCACTTTATACAAATATTAAAATCTCATGGATAGGTCTAATTATTTGAAACGAGAATCCTATGGTTCCTACAAAAAGTCTTAAACCTGTGGCATGAGTCTACCCATCGACCAGAAAACATCATAAACTTATTATTTACCCCTTACCACCGCGCCTAATTTTATGTTCATGGAACACACCCTGATCAGCAGATTTTACTGATGGCCCCTCCAAGATTTTCCCTTTTACATAATGGCCCCTTCAAGATTTTTCCATCTATTCTGCAGTTCCCCAAATGATATGTATGCATAGCAGTGGGCCACATGAGCACCTCGGTGAAAATCTTTCCGAAATAACTAATCGATGCCAATAACACAAAACGCCATTAGAAAGAAAATAAAGAAAAAATTTGCACGAACCATAGATCAGCCACATTAGAAAATGGACTCAAACAACTGACTCGATTTCATTGAAAGCAACCATTACATACCCACATTAGATAGAAAAAGATGGTCCACACGGAGATCATCCGAAAATGACCCACATAAGCACAACTGGAGAGAGAGAGAGAGAGAGAGAGAGAGAGAGAGAGAGAGAGAGAGAGAGAGAGAGAGAGAGACAGAGACCTCACTCGGCCGCCACCCCTGAGTTAACAGGCAGACTCGTGCCATTGCTAACGGCCGGCCCAGCAACCACTACACTGCCGGCACTCATCGGATCCACAGTTGAATTATTCGCATCTAACCTGCTTATGACCACACCCTCCCCGCGTATGTTAGTGTTGGTGGCCCACTTAGCAGGACCATAGATCACAACATTCCTGTCCTTCTGCAATATCAGCACATAGTTAGCAATCGCACCCCCAGTGTTGCTAGCCCAAATGGGCTTCCCACCAGGCCTATATACCACCAGGTTCCCATCCTTCTGCATCGGACAGTAGCAGTTGCGAGAGACTCCACCCGTGTTGGAGGCCCAAATGGGCTTGCCGTTGTCGTAGAGGACGAGGTTACAGTCGGCTTGGCATATGAAGGTGTAGCCTTCGTAGGTTAGGGAGTTGCCTGCATAAAGAGTTACTCCACCATAGAGTATATTATCAGCTCCATTGGCTGTTGGGTTGAGAATGATCAGGAAAATGAGGAAAGAGGAGATGTGGATGGGTTTGATAGTAGCCATATTGTGGGGTTGGTTTGTGCGTTGGCTGTGTGGTGTGATTGGTAGAGGGTCGATATTTATAGAGAGAGAGATGGAAATAATTTAATGATGTGTGGTAATTAATGACCCTATTCATAATTGGGTATGGGCAAATCACGTTAGCTGCAGTTAAGTTTAAGCCAATGGTAGGAAAAAAAAAAATCTGTAGGGGGGCCCTATTCATAATTGGGTATATATGGACTTACTTAAACATGCCCAAGGATTGATTGGGTTCAATCTGAGAGTGAGTTCAGTCATCTCATGTAAACTTCTAGCTACACACTTGTAGGGACAGTCAAATTGTACTTCATATCATTCACACTGGACCCATGTAAAGTGCACAGATTGGAACCATGTAAAAAGTTCATGAGGTGTAGACATGGCTCTAGAATTCACCTTGGCGCTGATTTTTCATATTATAAAGGTGAGGATTGAGAGATTTCTTTGAAATAACTTAAACAATTACCATATTATACTTATTAGTTAAATACTTTGCTCAATTATTAAAATGCATCTCAAAATCTCCTTCTCCTTATTATTATTATTTTTTTCCAACTATCAGGTTGGTGTTTGGACTAATCCAACACATCAAATAACATGTACAAGATCAACTTGAATAAAAGTCATTTAATAATGGGGTTGAATATTTTACTGGTATCGACTCTCGACCCAAATTGAGTTGACTTGTTCGAGTTAACTCAGTGCCAACGAAATTTCAAACCACTTTAAAATCATGGGAATTCATCAGGCCAACTGTGGTCCTCAAAACCTGGTCCTAGCATTATAATAGGATATTCTCTAGTACAGCACATACAAATTGACACAATGGTTTTGATTAGTTCTTCTATTTGCAAAATGTTAAAAATGTCAATGTGATTGGTCATTCTCAATGCATTTTAGGGGAAAAAAAACATTCTAAACCACTATAACAGGGTGAAAACAGTCTTTATTATAAACCATTATGACCTAAAATCATAATATTCCCTTATACTTACTAATGGCAGGAGAAACCCTCACTTGGTGGCCGTTATTTTACATGGTCCCATATTTATCCCATGAAGCATTTGGTGACTTGCAGAGTTAACATATAATTAGCAATGTAATAGTAGAAGCCAATTCATTAGTTTTATTTGGCCTGGGGACCACTGAGAGAGAGAGAGAGAGAGAGAGAGAGAGAGAGAATTATTAAATGCCAAAGGACAAGATGTTATGTCCTATTTTTTTTTAAAACTAAAAAAAAAAAAAACCAAACATGGCATATTTATCCCTTGAGCATTATGTTTCTTTTCCCCGGGGGGGGGGGGGGGCTGCTTTTGGGGGTTTTCCCACTAAAGATTCACGTCTAGGCTAACAGTTATGACCCACATTTCAGACTCGAGCTTTCCAATGAAGACTCACGTTTAGGCTATCAATTACCGAGTCATATCTCTCGGGCACTATTTGCATCGGCTTTTTGGGTGGAGGGGGTGGTTTCATATTTCAGACCCAAGATTCCCCCTAAAGATTCATGTTTAGGCTAACAATTACGACCCACATTTCAGACCCAAGCTTCCCAATGAAGACTCACTTTAGGCTATCAATAATTGTGTCATATCTCTCGGGCAATGAATGCCTTAGCATCTCTGAATATTCATGTCCTACTAAATGCCTTGCCATTTACTAATTGGATGCTAAGGCCGCATCACTGTTGACATGGTGTTAATCATGTTTCCATTATGGTGCTCAATTGGATGGAGGGGTCCACTATTTTCAAATTGAAACTTGAGAATATATCATTGTAGGGGTTGGGGGGCGGGGGGGGCGTTTCACATTTTAGATCCAAGCTTCCCAATGAAGACTCACATTTAGGCTATCAGAAGATTCATGTCTTTTTTTCTGTTTCTGCTAAATGCCTTGCCATTTACTAATTGGATACTAAGGCCGCATCACCGTTGACATGGTGTTAATCATGTTTTCATCCTGGTACTCGGTTGGATGGAGGGGTCCACTATTTTTAAATGGAAACTTAAGAAAATATCATTAGAGGTTATGGAGTTTATCTTTACCGGTCCTGATTATCTCTTTGTAGAACCCACAATGGAGTTTCAATGATGAGTTACACCACTTGTAAAAAGTGCGAGAGAGGATTCGGACTATACATGTTCCCATTAATAGGTTGGGGAAAGGTAGAAAGTTACAACTTTGGATAGAACAACCAATATTAGAACATTGTCCTTATAGATCATGGTTTTAATAGGAAAAGAAACATAATAAATTTTTCACTATTTATGTGATTTATTAAATGGGTTTTGAGAAAAATAACTATTTCTATAAAAAAAATCATTAAATTTTGAGAGTGAACAATAAATTTTTCTCTTGGATCATCAAGAAAATAGATTAAAGACTAACATTAATACAATAGAACAAACATAACAATAGGCCCCACAAAGACAGCAAGTGGAGATTTATTAAAGAATTTGGGTCTCCTATCTCAACCCTTAAATAAAAAGGATGTAGCATACGCCTCCAAACTCTATCGTGAAACTCATAAAGAGATAATCTGAATCGTTCATAATAAATAACTTCCCATCTTAGTTAAATTTCACTTGAAAATAGGCTTTATTGCAAGAATGAAGATAAGATTGAAACCGCGATCCGACCTTGACGTGACATCACTGCCGACGTAGCGTAATCATTTTCTATCATGTTATCTTTTGAACGTTGGGACCCAGTCCTCCCTAGAGAAACAATAAAAGCAGCCATGTATACATGAATGAAGCCAATCAATTATGTGGCGACAAAAAAGTTTAGAAATGTCCTTTCATTGCCCTTTCATATTCAATTAAACAGAGACACCTTCTCATCAAAGCAAAAAACAAAAACTCTCCGCAGATTTATCTTCTGTAATATCACTGTTCCAACGTTTTGCACGTGGGCATGCCTCCGGTGTGCGTCTCCCATAGTCCCACCATCCAACATTTTGGTTTGGGGGTTTTCCCACTAAAGATTCACGTCTAGGCTAACAGTTATGACCCACATTTCAGACCCGAGCTTCCCAATGAAGACTCACCTTTAGGCTATCAATTGCCGAGTCATGTCTCTCGGGCACTATTTGCATCGACTTTTTGGGTGGAGGGGGTGGTTTCCATATTTCAGACCCAAGATTCCCAATGAAGACTCACTTTAGGCTATCAATAATTGTGTCTTATCTCTCGGCCAATGAATGCCTTACCATCTCTGAAGATTCATGTCCTACAAAATGCCTTGCCATTTACTAATTGGATGCTAAGGCCGCATCACTGTTGACATGGTGTTAATCATGTTTCCATTATGGTGCTCAGTTGGATGGAGGGGTCCACTATTTTCAAATTGAAACTTGAGAATATATCATTGCGGGGGGGGGGGGGGGGGGGTTTCACATTTTAGATCCAAGCTTCCCAATGAAGACTCACATTTAGGCTATCAGAAGATTCATGTCTTTTTTCTTTTTCTACTAAATGCCTTGCCATTTACTAATTGGATACTAAGGCCGCATCACCGTTGACATGGTGTTAATCATGTTTTCATCCTCGTACTCGGTTGGACGGAGGGGTCCACTATTTTTAAATTGAAACTTAAGAATATATCATTAGAGGTTGTGGAATTTATCTTTACCAGTCCCGATTATCTCTTTGTAGAACCCACAATGGAGTTTCAATGATGAGTTACAGCACTTGTAAAAGGTGCGAGAGAGGATTAGGACTATACATGTTCCCATTAATAGGTTGGGGAAAGGTAGAAAGTTACAACTTTGGATGGAACAACCAATATTAGAACATTGTCCTTATAGTTCATGGTTTTAATAGGAAAAGAAAAATAATAATTTTTTCACTATTTATATGATTTTTTAAATGGGTTTTGAGAAAAATAACTATTTCTTTAAAAAAATCATTAAATTTTGAGAGTGAACAATAAATTTTTTTCTTGGATAATCAGGAAAAAAGATTAAAGACTAACATTAATACAGTAGAGCAAACATAACAATAGGCCCCACAAAGATAGCAAGTGAAGATCTATTAAAGAATTTGGGTCTCCTATCTCAACCCTTAAATAAAAAGGATGTAGCGTACGCCTCTAAACTCTATCGTGAAACTCATAAAGAGATAATTTGAATCGTTCATAATAAATAACTTCCCATCTTAGTTATGTTTCACTTTAAAATAGGCTTTATTGTAAGATTGAAGATAAGATTGAAACCGCGATCCGACCTTGACGTGACATCACTGTCAACGTGGCGTAATCATTTTCTATCATGTTATCTTTTGAATGTTGGGACCCAGTCCTCCAACGTATACATGAATGAAGGCAATCAATTATGCGGCGATAAAGTTTAGAAATGTCCTTTCTTTGGCATTTCATATTCAATTAAACACACACTCCTTTTCCTCAAAGCAAAAAAGAAAATCTCGGCAGATTTCTCTTCTTTAATATCACTGTTCCAACGTTTTGCACGTGGGCATGCCTCTGGCGTGCGTCTCCCTCAGTCCCACCATCCAACACTTTCTACCGCAACGATAGAGCTGCACAATCTCCAAGAGAATTCCACTTCATATATTAAAAAAACAAAATGTCTCATCAATCTTACTGAATCGATTTGCTAAATGTACTAAACAAAACCCATCACATGTATATGTAAGATCTTCTGATATGACAAAATCTGGAAAGATTTAATGTACGAAACAAAATATTTGTGGGATTTAAAACCTCAAAAAAAATGCAAATTAAAATTTTAGGACTTAAAAACGTTGCAGAAAATAGAAAGTGATCTGACATCATGATCCAATCGCACCAGCAGAAGTGCGAAAATCTTTCTATAAAGATTTTTTTTTTTGCAGAACCCCTTGGATTTATAAAATTTGTTAATAGGCCCCCATATTTTCAGTATTTGCATATACCCCCTTACCATTTCATTTTAATATCTTTCATATCCCCAAAATCACTAGTCATACTGACAACGGGCGACCACTAAAAGATTTGGCCTGATTTTTATAAAATTGGTAACTTTTCCCTTAAATTCATTAAACAAAAATAAATGTGTCATTATTTATAAATATACCATTATTTCATCCCACGTCCCAATTGTCTCTCTCAAATTCTCCCATGCACTTTAGCCTAATCATGTATTTCAAACTATCATCAATCTAATACGGGGTTGTGCATGGGTTTGGTGATGAGTGTTATTGTCATTGTGATCGATTTAAATTTAATGAAATTGGCCTTGTGTTAATAAAAATGGATTTATGTAGGTTTAGTTTCTCCCGGTAAATGTACTATAGTATTTAAAGATGGTAATGTGTCAGTTTTAAACGGGGACCCGACCTGCTTGGGCCCACCCCGCCCCACTCATATTAGGGGCAGGTTTGGTATTGATTTTTTTGGAACATAGTGGATTTAAGTTTTATTAATGTAACCCACCCCGCCTCTTATATATAATATATATTTATTTATTATTAAAAGTATAAATAAAATTCATATGGTACACGTGTTGTTCAAGCATTAACTTATAGATCATGGTTTTAATAGGAAAAGGAAAATAATAATTTTTTCACTATTTATGTGATTTATTAAATGGGTTTTGAGAAAAATAACTATTTCTTTAAAAAATCATTAAATTTTGAGAGTGAATAATAAATTTTTCTCTTGGATAATCAGGAAAAAAGATTAAAGACTAACATTAATACAGTAGAGCAAACATAACAATAGGCCGCACAAAGACGGCAAGTGGAGATCTATTAAAGAATTTGGGTCTCCTATCTCAGCCCTTAAATAAAAAGGATGTAGCGTATGCCTCCAAACTTTATCGTGAAACTCATAAAGAGATAATCTAAATTGGTCAAAATAAATAACTTTCCATCGTAGTCAAATTTCACTTTAAAATAGGCTTCATTGCAAGACTGAAGATAAGATTGAATCCGCGATCCGACCTTGACGTGGCATCACTGCCGGCGTGGCATAATCATTTTCTATCATGTTATCTTTTGAACGTTGAGACCCAGTCCTCCCTAGAGAAATAATAAAAGCAGTCATGTATACATGAATGAAGGCAATCAATTAAGCGGCGACAAAAAAGTTTAGAAATGTCCTTTCTTTGCCCTTTCATATTCAAGTAAACAGAGACTCCTTCTCGTCAAAGCAAAAAACAAAAACTCTCCGCAGATTTATCTTCTGTAATATCACCGTTCCAACGTTTTGCACGTGGGCATGCCTTCGGTGTGCGTCTCCCACAGTCCCACCATCCAACACTTTGGTTTGGGGGTTTTCCCACAAAAGATTCACGTCTAGGCTAACAGTTATTACCCACATTTCAGATCCGAGCTTCCTAATGAAGACTCGCGTTTAGGCTATCAATTACCGAGTCATATCTCTCGGGCACTATTTGCATCGGCTTTTTGGGTGGAGGGGGTAGTTTCATATTTCAGACTCAAGCTTCCCAATGAAGACTCACTTTAGGCTATCCATAATTGGGTCTTATCTCTCGGCCAATGAATGCCTTACCATCTCTGAAGATTCATGTCCTACTAAATGCCTTGCCATTTATTAATTGGATGCTAAGGCCGCATCACTGTTGACATGGTGTTAATCATGTTTCCATTATGGTGCTCAGTTAGATGGAGGGGTCCACTATTTTCAAATTGAAACTTGAGAATATATCATTGTAGGGGGGGGGGGGGGGGGGGTGTTTCACATTTTAGATCCAAGCTTCCCAATGAAGACTCACATTTAGGCTATCAGAAGATTCATGTCTTTTTTCTTTTTCTACTAAATGCCTTGCCATTTACTAATTGGATACTAAGGCCGCATCACCGTTGACATGGTGTTAATCATGTTTTCATCCTGGTACTCGGTTGGATGGAGGGGTCCACTATTTTTAAATTGAAACTTAAGAATATATCATTAGAGGTTGTGGAATTTATCTTTACTAGTCCCGATTATCTCTTTGTAGAACCCACAATGGAGTTTCAATGATGAGTTACACCACTTGTAAAAGGTGCGAGAGAGGATTAGGACTATACATGTTCCCATTAATAGGTTGGGGAAAGGTAGAAAGTTACAACTTTGGATAGAACAACCAATATTAAAACATTGTCCTTATAGATCATGGTTTTAATAGGAAAAGAAAAATAATAAAATTTTCACTATTTATGTGATTTATTAAATGGGTTTTGAGAAAAATAACTATTTCTTTAAAAAAATCATTAAATTTTGAGAGTGAACAATAAATTTTTTTCTTGGATAATCAAGGAAAAAAGATTAAACACTAACATTAATACAGTAGAGCAAACATAACAATAGGCCCCACAAAGATAGCAAGTGAAGATCTATTAAAGAATTTGGGTCTCCTATCTCAACCCTTAAATAAAAAGGATGTAGCATACGCCTCTAAACTCTATCGTGAAACTCATAAAGAGATAATCTGAATCGTTCATAATAAATAACTTCCCATCTTAGTTAAATTTCACTTTAAAATAGGCTTTATTGCAAGATTGAAGATAAGATTGAAACCGCGATCCTACCTTGACGTGACATCACTGCTGATGTGGCGTAATCATTTTCTATCATGTTATCTTTTGAACGTTGGGACCAGTCCTCCCTAGAGAAATAATAAAAGCAACCATGTATATATGAATGAAGGCAATCAATTATGCCGCGACAAAGTTTAGAAATGTCCTTTCTTTGGCCTTTTATATTCAATTAAACACAGACTCCTTGTCCTCAAAGCAAAAAAAAACCTCTACAGATTTCTCTTCTGTAATATCACTGTTCCAACGTTTTGCACGTGGGCATGCCTCTGGTGTGCGTCTCCCACAGTCCCACCATCCAACACTTTCTACCGCAATGATAGAGCTGCACAATCACCAAGAGAATTCCACTTCATATATTAAAAAAACAAAATGTCTCATCAATCTTACTGAATCGATCTGCTAAATGTACTAAACAAAACCCATCTGCACAATCTCTCAAAAGAACCCATCAACTTCATAATATCCGTACATTCCATCTTCATAAACTCATCACCACAATGGCCAAAAACAAACTTGTTTTGATAAATCATCTCCTCAATCTCAAAAAAATTCCACCTTCACAAACCCATTACAAAACAGAGCCCATTATTCGGTGTAAAAGCTTTGATTAACAGTTTCAATGACTCAGATTACGATTAATAATGTGATTTGCCTGTCATCTCCTTTCAAGAATAAAACTTGATAGTATATTTTAATAAAGGGACATGTCAGTTTCTCTTTGTTTTAAAAATTGTGTGCCCGCTTCTCTCTTCATTAGTGAAAGGAATCAAAAGCTTTTCCCATTGACGTATTGGCACGTGATTGCAGTGATGACAGTATAAGCAGCATAAATGGATAGCTGGGGCCCTGCAAGGCAGAAATCACATGTTACTTTGAAGGGTACTTCTAAAGGTAGATGCAATATTGCTGCATAGAGATGCATGTTTTTTTAAGCGGTCAGTTGAATGACTTTCAAACGTATTAAAAAAGGTAGACGCTTATTGCACGATTCTCTAGACGAGCATGGGAGTGAAAATAAAAATTGAAAAAACTTTTCTCTATAAGGATAAGCCGATGACGTTAGCTGTGTTTTCCATACCTTTTTGGTTTTTTTTTTTCCATGGCGCAACGGAAAAAAGAAACCACACGTTTCCTTCCACATGCGTCCCGATGCAAGAGTTTTGACGCGTGAAGCGAGACGAACCAACATGTCGTCTTTGTTTTCTTATGTCGTAGAGAAGGAAAAACATATGGGAGGAAAAAATAAAAGTGGGTGATCAAGAGTTGTGAGGTAAATCTGAAAACTCTCTTCAAATGCTTTCAAAATTCACTCGATAATCAAGTTTCCATCTCATTTATTTAGAGTAATTTCTAGGAGTCTGTACTACTACGGACTCTATCCCTCCGAAAATCTCATATCTCCTAATCAGCGTGAAAATTCTGTCAGATTGTTCTAAACTATACTACCAAGAGTTTGATCTTTATTTGACTTAATAAGATCAAGACTTGTTGAAAGGCCGGACTCGATCTGATGTTGGCCCAATGAGAAATGGGCCACATAATTTTCCTAACAACTTCAACTTTACCTTTACCTCTAACGCTAAACTAAAGTAAGTGGTTTTAGAGTCAACATTAGTATGATAATGTTTTTCATTTTGTTTTCCTCTTTTGTGAATACTCACTCTCGCTTTCCTTTGAATCCAAACCATCTATCGCACTTTCTAGCTAGAAGAAAACCAAGTTACACAAGATGGGAACCAGGGGCGGCTCCAGGAATTCAAGTCAGTGAGGTCAAAAAATACTTATCTTCCGCGACTTTGCAACTAGGGTTATGACCCAGGCCAGGCCGAGGTTAAGCTCTTATCCTACCCTCATTTGCAGATCGGGCTTAACCGAGCAAAAACCTTCAACTTTCACATGAGGGGCTGTAATTTTTAGGCCCTTACCCTATCTTCAAATATTTAGTATTAGAAAAATGAGGGGAAAAGAATACAAATAAAAGAATCTAAAATAAAAATACTATTTGAGCTTCTTATTAGTTAAGGCAAATCCATTTAAATTTATAAGCCATTTAAAATTATTGGGCTGCCCATGACACAAAAGTACATGGTTTATCTTAATTGGATGTTACAAAAGGGTCAAAAATTTATAAGCCATTTTCTTTCTTTCAGGTCAAACTCTTAAATTAAGTTGGCTTAAAATCTTCCCATAAGATTGTTTTTTTATTATGTTTAATTAGAAAAAAAATTATAATCTATAATGTTTTTTTAATTGAAAGGAAGGTCCAAATTCATCGCAGCCGTACGTTTAAAGATTTGGGTGGTTGTGATTTTTTTTCTTGACCGTTGCTTTTTGTAGAATTGTCAAAAAAACATCCATGAGTGAGCTTTCAAAGACAAATTAAAAGCTGACCTCTGCTAGAGTTGTGGGGCCCACCCTTATTGAAAATGAGATGAGAGATCTTATAGATGACGACATTATTATGATCAGAGTTTCACCTGCAAATCAAAGCCATCCATCAAGTGGGGCCAACAGTGGGATTGAAATTCCTTGCATTTTATCCTACTAGTCACCCTATTGAGCGGCTAGGATCTTCTCCGGCCATTTATGGTTTCTATTAAACCAGTGGATGACAATTTTAGGCCATTGATACAATGGGCCCATTTTTTTAACCTAAATATTGAGTTATGAAAATTTGGATTACAATCTAAGAATATGATGATCATGACCCATTTCATGAATGTTATCCTAATTTCGTATCATACAAACCATTTAACTTCACAATATATTGATTTAGGTAACCTGGGTTTTTGTATGTATGATGAATTGAAGTAAAGTGAAGTGAATCATCAAATCAAAAGAGAATAAAATATAGGGTGTGAGTTACTTTATATTTTTTTTATTATCATGGTCCGATTAAATTTTTGTACTTTATATATATATATTTTTAAATCTTTGTTTAAATATTTTACATGGAAGGTCATTCGTACGCTGGCAGATTATCAGAGGATGAAACAGGCATTATGATTGATTGAGAATCTTTGAGTGGGAAGCTTTTAACTCACTAAAATTAAAAAAAAAGAAAAACATCTATAGAAAGTTTTAACCCCACTGAAATCTAAAAGCAATCTTATGGGAAGATTTTAAGCCAACTTAATTTAAGAGTTTGACCTGAAAGAGAGAAAATGGCTTATAAATTGTATGGTTTCTTATTTCCGTTGCGCCATGGAAAAAAAAAAAACCAAAAAGGTACGGAAAACACAACTGACGTCATCGGCTTCTCCTTAAAGAGAGAAGTTTTTTCAATTTTTATTTTCACTCCCATGCTCGTCTAGGGAATCGTGCAATAAGTGTCTGCATTTTTAATGCGTTTGAAAGTCATATCATGCATCTCTATGCAGCAATATTGCATCTGCCTTTAAAATTCATATGGTACACGTGCTATTCAGGCACTAACTTAAAGCATTTTTTAAAATAAGATTGTGTATTTGAATTCTACCACACAATTTTCCATGCATTTATATATTTAAAAAAAATTAGCTCTAAATTTGACCTAGCCCTTGGCGGGTTTAGTATCATATACCACTGAGCTGTCACGGGGCGGGTTGGATTTGGATGAGTTAAACTTAAGACCCACTCCATTGCTATTCCTAATCGTAATTGTTAATGTTACAAGCTTTAAAGAAAAATAAACCCAAACTTTTGAACTCATGCATATATGGATAAATAGATGGGCAAAAGTGTCGTTTTGCTCTAAAAACTTATGGTGATTGTAAGGCTACTAATTCTTTGACATGGAAGCTGTTAAAATAAATAGGCATGGGGGATATATACAAATATTAAAACCACATAGACTTATTTATAATTCCAACAAACCTTACGGGGGTATATCCAGAAACCTCTTATATAAAAGTGGACCTATTTTCACTCCTTTTATGCATCTAAAAAGTACGTGCAATAAACATGTACATGCATAAATGCCATATATGTAAATGGGTGCAAATAAACAACCCTGGAGAAATTTTATTACAAGACTCGTAATTTCCAAACAAATACGCCAAATAGCAAATGATCATATTATTGTTAGTAAAAAGATTGTTCACAGGATGCCTTAACACTTTATGTAAAGGAGAAATATGTGCTCTGAGATTGGATATTAGAAAGCCATATCTGATGACACAATGTATTGGGAGGTTTGACTTCCTATTTAGCACAATTGGGATTTACTAGCCCATTCATTGAGAGGCCTATGGTTGATGTCTTGTTCGGAAGCGCACGTAATTAAAAAGAAGACTCTATGTCTTGTTCAATAAGTTTAATTATTTTCTTCTAATCCTTCCTTAAAAAAGAAAAAAAAGCTCCTTACTCCAGTGGTAAGGAGTGTTAGTTTTTACTTTACTGCCCAAAGTTCGAGTCCCGGATACGTCACTTAAGTGGGCTTCCTTTCTATATGTATGCTGGCTCTTTCTTGGGTCCATCCCCTTTGCTGGGTGAGTGGAAAAAAAAAAAACCACCAAAGCTCTTTCTTCAAAGACAAATTTCAAATGTGCTTTCACAAAAATCCCTCACCTCTAGTTCTCACCCTGTCTACGAAGGGGAATCTACATGTTTAGATAAAAAATAATAATGATGGAGATAGTGACAACAATGATTATAAATTTGGTGGTGGCCAAGGTAATGGTGATGGTTATGCCATTAATGATTCCGAAGCTAGGTGGTGATGTCAATGATTATTATGATTGTGATGGTGATAGAATGGTGATGAGTGGCTATGGTAATGATCAGTGGTTATGGTGATAACTATGATATCCTCGTCATGATGGTGGTGGAAATGATTAGAGATCATAAAGGGGTCAAGTATACTTCTTAAACAGGTGCAATCCTAGCCACTCAAACTATTGAGTGGAAGATAGCCTGAAGATAGATTACTTGATTTGACTTTCACTTTAGTATAATAGATCTTTCCATTTAAAAGAAAGTAAGATAGGTTACTTGATCCCATCTAGAATGCCTGTTTCTTTAGCTTCTTTTGTGATTTAGTGAATTTTTAATGTTCGTTTGTACGGTAGAGTAAAATAAAATTAAATAGAGATGTCAAATAAAAAAAATAAAGAAAATTGGTTGTAAAAGCACAAAATCACATTTCTTTTTTGGATTTGACTCTTAAATTTGTTTTATTTGACTCCACCCTACCATAAAAACAAATAGGGTGGAAAAAACAGAGAGATGGAGAGAAGAAACAACACTATATATGTATGAATTAATACGTATTAAGCTTGTTTTTCAGATAACAAGTAAAAACAAAAATAAAAATGTCACTAGAATGCTTTCACCATTCTTGTTGTTGGTCTTACTCTTGAACCCACAATACCATGGGTTATGTAACCCATGAAATCAAGGGATAAAACCCACTATATCATGGGATTCCGAAACAGAAAATAAAAAGGACTTTTGGAATCTCATAATACTGTGGGTTCATGGATATGACCGTCAACATGTGTGGTAAAGGCACTTTTGGAGGCATTTTTATTTTCTTATTTTCGTCATTAACTTGTGATACAATCAAATTCATTTGGTGTGAAATTCGCTAAATCTCATACAAGCTAATGAACTTCCTCTTGATCAGCATGACAATAATTGAGCCCTAATGTGGAGTTTTACTTTCCTCACTATGCTACCTTGTTTGTTTGAATTGGGATTCTAGGGGGTTAATTACCCCCACGTCAAGGCTGTCCCACAGTAATACAGCAGACTGTAATCGGTCCACCCATATTCAACCTCGCGTAAAACCGCACGAGACAGGGACTCCTACATTTTGGTTCCTACAGCTGTATCATCCAAGATCCTTTCTTGCCCAATGCCCATCCATTATCATTAACTCACAAACATCGTGACTCAAAACTAAATCATTTCTCCCCCAAACGGCCCCACCACCATTAAATTATCTCCCCCTATCCTCTATATATACACAACTCCACCAGTCGCCAATCAAACCAAACACATCCAATCACCATACCATACCAACACCACCATGAAACCCATTTTCATTTATTCTCTCCTCGCTCTCCTCATTATTCTCAATCCAACAGCCAATGGAGCCGAAAACGTACTCTACGGTGGAGAAACTCTCAAAACAGGAGAATATCTAAGCTACAAAACCTACTCCTTCGTCTGCCAGGCAGACTGTAACCTGGTTCTATACGAGAGCGGCAAACCCGTGTGGGCTTCCAACACGGGTGGGCTCGCCCGCAACTGCTACTGCACATTGCAGAAGGATGGGAACCTGGTGGTGTATAGGCCTAATGGGATCGCCCTTTGGGCCAGCAACACAAGGGGTGCGACTGCTAACTATGTGCTGGTAATGCAGGATGACAGGAATGTGGTGATCTATGGTCCTGCTAAGTGGGCCACCAACACTAACGTACGTGGGAGTGGTGTGACCATAGCTAGGCTAGGTGGGAATAACGGTACTGTGAATGGGATTAGTGGAGGGGGTGTAGTTGAAGCTGGTGCCGGTGCTAGTAATGGCTCGGTTGTGGGTTGAAACGAGTCTGCCTGTTAACTCAGGGGCGATGACCGAGTGAGGAGATAGGCTCGGGTCTTTATCTCTGTTTTACATGTTTCCTCTCTCTCTCTCTCTCTCTCTCTCTCTCTCTCTCTCTCTCTCTCTCAGTGTGGGCCATCTTCTTCTAAAGTGGCTATGTAGTAATGGTTGCTTTTAGTGAAATTGAGTCTGTTGAATGTGTGGTCCTTTTTCCAAGGTGACTGATCTACGGTCGATGTTAGCAATTGAGTCTGTTGAATGTGTGCATTTCTCTCTCTCTCTCTCTTTTCTTTTTCTTGGGTTTTTTTTCAGTGGCACGGTTGTGGGTTGAGTCATGAGTGCTCATAATGAAAAGAGTCTGCCCGTAAACTCAATGGTGGCGACCGAGTGAGGAGATGGGTTGGGGCCTGTTTGTGTCTTTTTAACTGCTCCCTCCCTCTCTAGCATGGAGGGCTGATCTCAATGTGGGCCATCTTCTTCTGAGGTAGCTTCTTTTAGTCGCGTTGAGTGTGTAGAATGTGTGGTTCGATTTGCCCGGCAATGTTTTCTTTCTATTTTTCTTGGTTCCTAGTTGAAATCCAGATCGGAACAGGAACAGGAACAGGATCCATCTTCTAAGTGGTTTCGGTTAGGTTCCACTGTCAGATGCATCCGGACCACAGCCATTTACATTCCTAATCATAACAATAAGATTGAAGAAAAAATATTATAGAATAATAATTAAATCAGTTATGACTTATGAAGGATACTATTGGTCAATCAAGAAACGATACATATACAACTTGAGCATGGCAATTTGTCTTA
Organism: Cinnamomum chago; assembly: GCA_038049695.1. Taxonomy (NCBI): domain Eukaryota; kingdom Viridiplantae; phylum Streptophyta; class Magnoliopsida; order Laurales; family Lauraceae; genus Cinnamomum; species Cinnamomum chago. Next base: position 17,161,849 of record CP142459.1, read on the forward strand.
AAACTAACAAAGATAAAGGTAAAAAATGAGCCCTTTTGGAATATGTAGGGGTAGCATTATAAGTGATAAATATGACTCATTTTAAATGGTATGATATGTCCACAGCCAACAATGATGCCATAGAGAAATAATTGTAAATTGATGGCCCACTAAAGAAAAAGGATAATTTCAAAAGAATACAAATGGAAATAGTGACAATAGATGCCACCCAATATATATAGTTGTGAAATGTGAAAAGGTTTTGGTGACCAGGAAGAAGCACCCAACATAGTTGAGAAACTCTTTGATGATAAGGAAGATTTTCTCGTAAATGCCTTCTTCCTTCTCAATGTCAAAAGTTAAGTTTTCAAATAGAAAATGGGTTCTCTAAAGTGTTGTTTTCTTGAAATTTTCAATACAAGCTCCACAGCGCTTGATTTTTTTAAAATGGACTTTCCATTAAACATTTAGCCAAACATGAAAATCTAGAACTTTGAAAATCTCCAACAAGATACAGGTAATCAAGTGACAGGGTTAATGAATTTCCAATTAATATATTATTAGCAATTGAGGCTTATTTGGCTATATAGCCTACTATGATTGAAGCAAGAGAATAACTTGGAATTGGTCTTGTTGTCCAATGCCTTTGTGAAGATGTCATATATATATATATATAGATAGATAGATAGATAGATAGATAGATAGATAGAGAGAGAGAGATAGATAGATAGATAGATATTTCAATTAATATATTATTAGCAATTGAGGCTTATTTGGCTATATAGCCTACTATGATTGAAGCAAGAGAATAACATGGAATTGGTTTTGTTGTCCAATGCCTCTTAAGCTCAAGCTTAGGATAAAATTATGGGTCTCACCCTTGATCCATCTAAATGGACCAAACAAATGACCCCCCAAGCCAAGAAAAATTGTGAGGGTGCTATTAAATAGATTTATACATTAACAAATGTCGATTTATACTTTTGATCATCTTAGTCAAAATGCTAAAGGAATATACAGCTCGTACATTTTGAGGTCCCTTGAGAGATGTTTAAGATAATCAAATGAAGGAAAGTATTTCTTTTTTTCATTTATACAAAGCACTTAAGACGAAACACTTGTTATTCAATTACCGACCATGCATATAGAGGTACTAACTTGTCCCTAGAAGATCGTTAGACTCAATTGCAACCTTAAAGGTTGGATTTCCAAAGTTTCTCCATTATCTATTGGAAAACCTGCTTCAGCCAGCAACTATAAGGGCCAGAGTTGAACCTTGGATGTGGGGCCCATTTAGATTCATACAAATGGAGACGTAGGTTGGCAGGTGTTGTTTAGCCGGCAATGGCTTATTATCAATTAGAAGATGAATTACCCCACTACATGGGCACAATCTAATAATCACAACCATCTGATTAATGGTCCAAAGTATAACAATTTCATATGTGCATAGATAGCCCATAATAAATTGGGGTCTTTAAGTATATGGGCTAATCTCCTAATCTTGTAAAATCATAAACACTACGAGCTCCTTTTCTAGTCTTTCTAAGATACCTTCTAATTTCCCTTGTTCCTGTGCTCTGAATTAAAGAGCATGGAGTGTGATGCATTTAAGAACCATGCATGATTTCCTCCTCCGAGGAACTTTTTTTGTTTACTAGTTTAGTAAAAGTCAAGTAAAGCCTCCATTTTTCAAACAAGGGATCATATCAAAAGTACCTTTTTTTAAGACTCCCTCCATTTTTCAAAAAAATAAAATAAAAAAACAACCTCCTTTCTCCACTAAAAGACAAAAAAAAAAAAAAAAAAAAAAAAAACTCCACTTTTCTATACAAAAAGTCAAAAAAATTTCATACCAAATAGCTGAAAACAAAATATCAACATAACCCACATATATTTTATTCTCTATTAATTTGATTCTTTACTTTATCTTTATTTTATGGTAAAATTATCAAACGGGGGACGTCCCCAAAGAATCGGTTCCTCGGAATCCAAAAGAATTAAAAGAAAATTTGAACCTTCCTTCCCACCCCCACACTCATGAAATGCTTTTGGAAGGAATCATCAGAGTAGAATTAAGATTTTCTACGCCTTCTTATGTAGAAACACGGAACAATATAATACTGTCCACAACTATACTATACTAAAATGCAAGATGCCAAGTACCAATATCCATAATGTTGATTTAGAATTAGTTTTGGGTTACCAAGTACCAACTATTTACTTTTCCATTTTACTTGAAATCCCAAACTTATAGAAAAACTTTGAAAAAGTGAATTCATTTTGACGTTTTAGGTTGAGTATGATTTAACTTATTTCGTATCAGTCCCATCCCATTCTGTGCCAGTCCCATACTAGTTCGTTCAAGTTGTGTGTTGGGTGTTGCCGATCTCAATGCCTTGCATGCTGGTTTTGTCGATCTGAGTTGTGGCATTTTTGGAATTCTGATACTTGACTAGTATGGGTATTGACCAGCACCGAGTCGACTCATCACCTGAGTCGAGTGCCACGCAAAACTTCAAATCTCGAGAAATAGTCAAAATGATATTTTGCTTTCTCACCATTTACATGATTTATTAAATAGATTTAGAGGAAAACAATTATTTCTAAAATTTTTATAAAAGTTGTTTTTATGGTAGAAAGCATAAAAGTTAGAGAGTGAACAATATATCATGGTTAGTGGTGTTCTTTCCTAGGCTTTTGGGTTTAATGTTGGGAAAATTTCAAAATGGAGCCTTAGTTTTTGGAATTTTTAAAAAATAGAATAAAAATTAACACATCTCAAAAGGGCCTTTTTAAGTTTTTCAATCTTCTTTCAAAACAGGACACCCCACCACAAATGGGACCGTTTGGCACTTTACTCTTATTCTTTTCGGAAATTTTGTTGCAATGACTGAAAAAATTAAAGGGGTCAAATCAATCTCTCATCTGCTTCCTTCTTCCTCCTTTGTAAAGTTGTTCCCCTATTATCTCCAATATCCTCCATTTTCACTATTGGACAACAAATGCTTTGTTGCCACAGCTAGCGATTCTACATAAGTCATGTTCACTTTACTCCATTCCCATCCAGACTCTGTTGAGCAACACCCAGTCCTAGAGTTGGTTTGTTTTATGGGATTTTTTGTCTCAATATCTAGTTTCGAGATGAAAGAGTTTGCCGAGTGGTGTTTATAGAACTGCAACCTAACTACTTTGGGAAATTCTATATAGAATTTCCCAACTACTTTTGACACATGCCAAAGGTGAATATCCTATAACAAAAACATCGAAAGGAAAAAAAAAAAAAGTTAACCAATCATAGCTTTTAACCATATATTCAAGTCCTCATACAAAAAATTCATGAATCTGAATCTAGATTCAAACTAGAAATGGGCTTGAATGTGCTTTCAGTTCTTATTAGTCGGGTGTTTGGAGACCATTTTCATTCCCACAAACTCTAACCAGCGACCGGCCATTGCAATCTATAAACCTTCCAATAGATTTATCTGCAATTAATTTATGAAGTTCATTGATTTCCTAAAAATGCATTTCTGTGACAGGTGGATAAGAATGCAAAATAGTCTGCGAGAGGGCACCACAAAAACCTCAAGGTGGGGACTCTCAAAAGGAGAGCAACGAAAACCTGCAAAGTATACATCAATCAATGCAATCAACTATGCAGCGACAAAAAGTGTAGCGTTCGACTTCCAATCACTTTACACTTCAATTGCCTATTATCCAGAAACTGAAACAGTTATGTTTTCCCCAAGAACTTTTTCCAACGTTCTGCACGTGGGTGTTGGGGGTAAAACTTTAGTGTGTCTCCCACCATCTAATAACACTTCAGGGAAGCCCACTCGTTTTTTTATCTTTTTGGTCATCGAAAGGCCCGGGTTAATAAAATATAAATGCTATAATAAGTTATTATAATAACACCCTCTGTTACTAAAAAAAATTAAAACCACAAAATGTCTGGAATGTAGAAAGAAAGCAGAGTAAAAGAATGAAAATCAAAATAGGGAATTGAAAATAATAATAATATATATAAGTAATGGGTGTATACATGAGATATTAAGAAAGTATAATAAAATTAATAACAACAACAATAATGATACACCACAATCGACAACATCATAATACATCACCAAAAATAGAAACTACTAAAACTGTAATAAAGATAGAATCAAATAAAAAGAAAGAAGTAACCCAAATTCTAATCATCATATGACATACCTTTTTTTTATCCATCGTTTCCTTTCAATATAAAAAAATATTAAGTAATAAATTTTCATAATACCCAAACCAAGTTTATAAAAAGGGCCTAGTGTTGAACTCTGAAAGATAGATAAATGAGGCATTGTTTGGTATCTCTACTCTTTCTTAGATAGACCTATCAAAATAGAGCCATTAAAAAGAGAGTTAGGAAAAGAAGTGTTTGGTAATGCAAGGATCTATGTTAAATAGACTTTTTTATATTAATGATTGAAAGGTTTTTTTTTATTTTAGAAATATCTCGAAATCCACAAGGTATCAAGCCTTGAAAATTAAGCCTATGGCCATGTTCAACCTTCTAAAGAGATCTAACGGTTTTGATTAGGTGTTTGGTGCCCACATAATCCGAACATTCTCAGCACATATCTCGAGCTTTATGATAATCCAATGACTGAAATTTAGTCCCATGACCCTATTTGATCTTGTGAACATTTCCAACGGTTCGGATCTTGATTTACACTGACAAAAATATATTAAAAAAAATAGAAAACCGTTACTGGTCATGGATAAATGAAACATTGAACATAATACATCGATGACTTATATTGTTTTGTAAATTTCTCGAGATCCACAAGGTATTAAGTCTTAAAAATTGACCACATAGCCAACTTATGCCTTCCAAAGAGATCTAACGGTTTGGATCCTGCATTTGGGGCCCACAAGTTTCAGAAAATTGCATCTAACGGATCATGTTAATTGGTGATGATCCAACGACTGAAATTGTCTCATGTCCATGTTTGATCTTGTGAATATTTCCAACAGTTTGGATCTTGATTTGCACTTTCAAATTAAAATTTGAAAAAACAAAAAATGGATTGGGCCGTGATTGGCCCCGGAGCACTGTGCACCCGCCTCTATTGTTTCCCCTTTACTTTCTATATGAATCTCATGCTGGGCTATGGGAAATAGAGGCAATGTAGTGATTAACTCATTATTTTGGACGGGCCAATCAAAATCAAGGAGAAAAGGAGTTATAAGTCCAAGCAATCATGACAATAAATCATGAAACTCCTCTCGTCATGGAGTTTAAAGGCGATTAAATGCCCATCATTGTCCATCAGCCAATCAAAAGCAAAGAAAAAGGGGTTACAAAATCATGAAATAAAAAACTTGTAACACATCCCATCATGGAGTCATAAACTCATCCCATGACTACCAAAAGCCTATAAAAGGAGGTCATTCCAAGAAGAACGACACATATACACACACAGATCCAGACAAGAGAGAGACAGAGAAGGAAAGACACTACAAAAAAAAGGACTTTTAGTCTCGCTTTTAAATTGAGCTTTTGTGTCGCTTTTACAATAAAGTGACACAGTATGGTCTGATGTGTCACTTTAGAGGAGGAGTAAACGAGGAGGAGATTTGTTGTGTCACTTTTCTATAACGCGACACACAAAACAAATCTATAACACGCCTATCTTTCCGCGGACTTCCAATTGCGTCCGTTTAAGAAGCCTCTATCTCTTCCTTTTCTTCCCAAAACCCAACCCCAACCCCTAAGAGCCTGATCTATCTCCTTCTCTCGAATCCCAGAAGCAGCAGCCATGCTTCTCTCTCCCGGCAATTCTCCCCGCCACATCTCCTCCGAAAAAACCCTAGTAACCGCAGCAGAAACCACCCAATCCTCCTCCTCAAACTCCCTCCCTTCAAATTCAAACCCTAGAAGAAAGCGCTCTCCAGAAGTCCTCGATGAAGACACCTACATCGCAGCACTCGAACGGGTTGTCAAGCGCAACTTCTTCCCCGATCTCCCAAAGCTCCGCGATCGTCTCGACTGGCTCGAAGCGGTTCGCAGCGGCGATCCCGTCCAAATCCGTGATGCACAGCTGAAGATCCTTGAGCGCCGTCGTGGTGGGAAAACCCCAATCTTTGCCTCCTCCACCTCCACCGATGGTAAGATCCGAGCGACCCCAGCCTCTAGTTTCTTTAATTCGCCCACCCCTGTAGATTTTGAGGGCAATTCATTACGCCCCAATCCTGAATTATCCACCGTGGAGGCGGAGGAGGATTCAGATTTGCTTGGGGCCGACGACAAGCTGTCGCTCGACCAGTTCCTCCGACGTTACAGGAGTGAGGACAATGAGAGCTTTTCCAGAATTATGGATAAGGTGAATAAGAAAAGGAAGGAGAGATTTGGGCATTTGATGGAAGGTGAGAAGGAAAATGATGTGGAAACCCTAGAGGGGGAGAATAGGGACCGGATTACCGATGGTTTCGGCACGTCCGACCAGCCCCTGAGCACATTAGAAGGGTGGAACGACTGGGGATGAGGCACAACTGACTCACCAAACCCGCCACCCTCTGCTCCATTATCTTCCTCCGCCAGACACAAGCAGCAGCAGCCCCGGCCCACACGTAGCACCTTATTCCGCCTCCTCGAGCCGCCCCTGCACCAGGTACACCCCTCCCTCTTTCTGCACTGCGCATGCACCATTCCCCCTCTCCTCTCTCCTTCTTCTCTGTTGTCTCTCTCTCTCTCCCTCGCTCCCCATCTCTCTGCTCCCTCTCTGCTTTCACTTTCTTTCCCCATCTCTCTGTTCTGTCCCTCTCTGCTCTTCTCTCTACTTTGACCCTAAATTTGGTGATCTCTGCGTCTGGTCTTGACAGTGTTCTTGCTGCTGGTTTTTTTTTTTCGTGCATTGTGTTCTTTCTATTGCTGCTGCTACATTCTATTTTTTTTTTCGTGCATCCTTCAATTTCTGCTACTGCGTCTGGTCTTGACAGTTTCGTGCATCCTTCAGTTTCTGCTACTGCGTTTGGTCTTGACAGTTTCGTGCATCCTTCAGTTTCTGCTGCTGCTCCCTATATTTGTAACTTCATTAGGCTCTTTATTTTTTTGGTTCATGAGGATGGTTCAAAGTGTCAGGTCATTAGGATTTGAATTTGAATGATCGATGATTGTGAATTATTGCATAATATTAATATTTTGCTTGTATTATTTATAATTCAAGTGGACAAATCAAAGTTGGGGCATGACTGTGAAAGGCCCCATGATGAGATTTACCCAACAATACCATTCAAAAAAAAAAAAAAAAAAGAACAGAGATTTACCCAACAAGAGTGTCCCATGAACTTAGGTACATCAGAGATGGGCCATCATTTAATTGGCAAAGCAAGGATCCTGAACGTGTATAAACATGTTGATGCACAGTACTTATACACGTTCAAGGCATTTTTGCTTGGAAGAAGATGATGTTATTTTTGTAAATTTGCCATTACATCAAACATGGGCCATGCTTGAATGATTTCTGTTGAATCAATTTAACCATTGATTGCGTTATGGATTCATTCATCCAAGTTATTTTGATAACCTTTAGTGACTCACAGATCACACTCACATATTTTCTCTTACTGTGGCAGGTAAATGACCACTTAGGACTCTAGTACCAAAGCTTTGTAATTAGTGGACTTTTTTGACAAATTGAACTTGGACAGTGATCATTTGTTTGGCCTCCTTTATTGTGAAAGCAATTGGATGCCTGCTTTTGATCACTGTCCAGTGTTTGATTGGTTGCAAAGTTCACCAAAAGTGAAGAATAAGAAATTTTATTGTTTATTCATAGTGAACTAAGAAACTTTGCTATTGATGTTCAACCAAAGTTTATTCAAAGTGAACTAAGAAACTTTAGCTATTGATGCCCATCTCTGGTTGATTTACTCTTATTAAGAGAATTGCTGATGTTCAGTTGTTTTTTGTAAGTTGTTTGAAACTAAAGTATTTCGGTTCATTTTGATACATGCTTGAAACATCTCTAGAAGTACAGTTTGAGAGCATGTTGAGTGGCATCTTTCCATTGTTTTAATGGATAATGCCAATCTGGCTGGTAGAAATTTGGTGAAATTATGATTCTCTATGGTGTCCTTTTGTCATTGACCAACCATAGTTAATGTGGAGGCTAACTTGCAAGCCACTGAGGGAGTCTCCAGACCGGTTCTGGCTTTTGAAAATTCCTTTGTTGTAAAGAAATTTAGCAGCCATTTTCATATAAGAAACTTTAATTTTTTGTACAATTTGCATAATTATTGTTTATAATCTTTTGGAACCCAATTTCCAACTTTATGTTCTCTATAATACACCACACAGTCACACACATATGGTGTAATTTCTGTATCTTCTCTAATTTTTGTTCTAATCTTTGATTTCAGCACCCCCAATCTTTCCATTAGGGAGGCTATGGTAATTGAGATATTAGTGGGCAAGAATGACTGTGTGGAGGGTGTTCGAACTTTTTTCGGAGTGAACTTCTATGCTCCTTCTGTCATACTGACAACAGGCACTTTCATGAGTGGTAATCTATGCCTGCAGGTAGAGCGGGTGAATCAGCTTCTTATGGACTCACAGAAAACCTACAGCAGCTGGGGTTTGAAACTGATCGTTTGAAGACCAAAACTCCTGCACTTGTTGACTATCGTAGTGTGGATTTCTCTGGATTGGAACCCCAACATGGAGATGATGAGGTCTTGCATAACTCATTTCTTATTTTGATTTGAATGATCTGTTTTTTTTTTTTTTAGAATGTAGTCCATACTATAATTTGTGACTCCACTCAATCAAGGAACGTATTTTGTCAAATATTTGCTTCTTAGTCCCCATTTCAAATGCAGCATGTCTTTAATCCCATCAATCCAAGCATGTGACATTGTCTTTTGCATTAGGTGTGTTTTTTACATTTTTTCCACTTCATTTAAGTGCTTCTTTCTTTCTTTCGTTTTGTTTTCAAACAGTTTATTTTGTTTAAGTTTGTTTTGATTGTACTTTCTCTGAATATTGCGGGTTTAACAAACATCAACTAATGGAATGGCTGATAGTTTTGGCTAAAGATGGTCCAGCTACCACTTTTCTTTTGTATGGTGTTTAATTTTCTCATTGATTTTTCAGTTGTTTTTTAGTTAAAGTTTTATTTACTTTTAGAAAGAAAAAAAACCACATACAAACACAATATTTACCTTTACTTGTCGTCCTCAAATAGGTTAGTTGGTTTAGTTTTGATCCTGACTTCCACATTGAAAGAGAACAAATGTGTTGTTTCATGACACGTACCACAGAAAGCACCCATCAGCTTATTAGAGAGAACCTGCATGATACTCCAACATATGGAGGCTGGGTTGAAGCCAAGGGGCCTAGATACTGCCCATCTATTGAAGATAAGGTACATTTCATTCTTCAGATGCCCTCATTATCTCATATGGCTGGACTTCTTAATTCTTATGCATTCCTTGTACCTAATTTATGATATCATTCAGGTAAAGTACTAAAAATGTTCCTGAGAAGTATGCCTTACAAATCCGCTCCAGGCTCTAGAAGTGGTTCCATGCTTAGATTTTTCCTTAGTGATTGGACCTATAGTTTATTGCCTATTCAGTGCCATGTAACACTTGCAGAACAACAAAACTTTTCTTGGTTTGTAAGCTTGGTGAGTCTGGTACTAGGTTCTTGAGTTCCTGCTTTCAATGGAATTGTATGTGGTTATTACGCGATGAGTTTTATGCGACACTTTTTTGCTGATGCCGGTCAATCTCTCAAACGCAAGGTGAAAAAAATAGTTATACACAAATAAATAAATATTTTTTTTCTCAATAATTAAAAGTTCTATTAAAAAGAAAGAGAAAAACAAAAGAATGGGATGGAAGTTTAATTACACTAGCTAGTTTTCTTAAACAAAAGAATGAGTAAAAGTTCCTTAGCTAGTTTTCTTACACTAATGACTACACTAACTTGCTTTTTCTCGAAACAGGTTATGGAGCTGGCCAGCATAAAGACATACACCACCAAAGAAATAGATAAGATCCGACTCGAGTTTATCGACTTCATCCAAGGATTTCTTCCTTTATAAAGGTATACCTAGGAGTTCAATTTGTATAGTTGAGAAGATTTCATAGTAAGGCTTAGTGACGATACACTTAATTTAATGTGCATTTCAGTTTTTAGGCTTAGTGACTACCTGTTTCTTCATCGGACTATCATCAATGTGAATTGATTCATTCATTTTTGTTTGCATCATGCACTTGGGTAGGTGGAGTTTTTTAGTTCATGATGCATTTTACACTTCATCACATATCATTAGGAGGAGGGGGGGGGGGGGGGGGGGACTATCTGTGATTAACTTGCATAGTTTTCGATACGTTAATGCTCATTGAGTGTTAGTTGTAGATGGTGATAGGAATACTAGGTCATCATATTAGTGAATTATTGATTGCTCCTAGTTTGCTTGCTACTATGATCTTATGACATGTGAACTGCTAGTGTTTCAATTGCTCTTTCTCTAGTGACAAAATATTCTCTTTAACATGAATCCTTGATATTGTTGGTTAAACTCTCCTTCTTACTTGATTATATTATTGATGCATAGTGAAATTGTTATTATCTTGTAGGTGAATGAAGAACTTAATTAAACGGAGATGGAATGCCTTTTGCTAAGTGGATCTACTAATTAGGTTAAGTTAATTTTGGTTAGTTAGGGATTTCCGGAAATTGTTTACAATGTAGCTTGCCTTTTTTTGGATGCTTTTGTAAAGGTTTTGGATTATGTCGTGACGCTTTGGTTACGAATTCGAAGGTTAATGTAAATAGTTTGGATTATGGATGGATTCAAATTGGCTATGTTTTGAATAGTTTGTTTGATTTAGTGCGTGGACGAGCAAGTACGTTCCTTAATGTGAATGGTGATTAATTTCCAATTAATGAAATGGTTCTTATTGAATGTTGCTATCTATATTTTTTTGCATCTTTTGTAAGGCAGGTTTAGTGATTTGAAAGTGTATCCATACTGTAGCATGTTATTAGTAATGTATATATTGCATTTTTATTTATAAAAAAAATGGATGGTATCTCGCTTTTATGGAAACTGTCACAACTGATGACTACTTGTGTCACTTTTGGTCCGAAAACAACATATTGATCACTTCTTTTGAAAAGCGAGACAACAAAGTTAACTTTCTTGTGACACTTTTATGTTATTTCAGTGTCACTTTTGGGTTTAAAGTGACACAAATAACCATTTTTTTTGTGTCACTTTGATAACAGAAACTGACACAACAAATGTATTTCTTAAGACGCTTTTACGAACTTTTAGTGACGCCAACAGATAAGACGCTTGCATAGTAATCAGTAAAGCGACACAAACCACTTTTTAAGACACTTTAAAAGTGACTCATTAAGAAAAAAAATTTGTAGTGAGAGAAATCCAAGAAGAAAAATCTCTAAAGTCCAGACACTACACAAAGAAGCTGTGTTACTTTGAAGAAAGTCTGCTGCAACAAACACCACAAGGTGATTGAAGTCCCTTTGGGGGCCACCCCACCTCCAGCCCACCAAGGCCCTCTCTTTCTAACTGACATGGCCTAGACGCGGCTTTTCAGCCAGTCTACTCGGTTCTTTATTGGATAGGACCTCCCCTTGGTCTTTATCATCTAAAAATCTGAAGTCCAAGACAAGCCAAAAGAATCAAAGCATCATATGTTCTCATCTGAAGGACGATGTCGAAGTCCATACATGACTTGCGACTATCGATCTGAACGAGTCCCCGCATTCTCCTGAGAAGTCAGAATTCATTTTCTTACTTTTCTATTGTATTTTGTATTTTTTTTTTCAAGAGACAAAAAAATCACAATTCTTTTCTTTCATTATTGATGAGATTTGTACATCGCCTTTTACGGCAAAACCGTCTTTCACAGCAAACAAAGAAAAATTGCCTCTTACGGCATTCAAAAACCTTGTCTCTTTTCCTAAATATATGTGCAATGGAAAGTTAGGAAAAAATTGATTTCCTTTTTTACTTGTGAAGGTGGATCTCCGGATAATCGTTACTAAATTCCAAGTAGAATAGAAAACTGGCATACCCGTACAAAAATGTTGATGCTCGCTTTTTTCCCTCCGCCGGCCTCCCGATAGCCCCGGGATGGAAAGGAGAGAAAAAAAGTCGGGTCCATCACTTTCTTCTTTAATATTTTTCTTGGAAATTTTACACATGTATTGGCCTGATTTCCCTACAGAAAACTTGACGAGAAGCCATGCAGATCAGAAGGCAAAGTTTCTGATTTTCCGGGAAAGCCGAAGACTTTGTCCCGTAGAGTTGCCGATTTGACGTCAGAAGCCAAAACTAGTTCAAACGATGTCGGAATGACCTGAAATTTTAGGTGAAGCCTCCTAAGCAATAAATAAGACCAACCACGAGCTTTTGTTTGAGTTTTGAAGCCGTGTCGGGTCTTGTTGCCAATAGACTTGATTTTATCGTAAGGAAGATGTTGCGCTTCGATATACGGTCAACCGATGTTCAATTGACCTGAAATTTTATAGGGAGCTTATTGGAGCCATTTTAAGATGATCCATTAACTCTGATTTAGAAATCATGATCCCGGGGAGTTCCGCCGCCGGTAGGCCTAATTTAGCTTCCGTGAGTCAAAGTCTGGTCAAATGTTGTCGAAATGACTTGAAACTTCACACGTAGCACTTTGGAAGTATTTTCAGATCACTCATGTGCTTTGTTTGATGAGTGATGGCCTTGATGGTTACCGCCGCCTATAGGTTTGATTTTGCTGCTTGAGGGTTGATGTAGGGTCAAACGTTATCGGATCGACCTAAAACTTGACATAGATCCTTTTGGAAGTATTTTGAGACCATCCATAGGCTCTGATTGAAGACCTGATGTCTTCATGCTCTCGCCACCAGGAGAGCTGATTTTGCTATGACTTTTGCTTTTGGGGCCAAACGGTGTCGGAATAAGCCAGAATTTGATATAGAACCTTCTACTGGCATTTTGACCCCAACGGTATGCTCTACTTTGTGAACCGAGGTCTCCAGCTTCACCGCCGCGGGGAGCTTTGTTAAGTCCATGGAAGAGTGAAGTGAGGCCAAATAATGTCAAAATGGCCCAAAACTTCATGTGTACTCTTCTTTTGTCTATTTTGAAGAATCTTACAATTTTTGTTTGATTCTAACAAGATTTGATGCTTCAAGTAGCATTGCCTGCTTGTGCTAGGATGTAGCTTCATGTAGTTCATTGATATTGAAAGTGTATGAAGAGGCAAAGTGAAATTTTTTGTGTAAACAAAATTAGAGAAAAAGTCTTAGTTGGAAACCTCTCCTAGAGAGATTGGACTCAGCCAAAGAGATAAAATCCATTGCAAATCAATCTCGTTTTTCTTGGGACAATCTACCATAAAATGGATATAACTTTCAACCCAACCGTCAAATCCGTAAAATTTACCTACCATTGGAAAGCTTATTCAAAATAGATGTTCGCGGAGCGCAAGATCATGCAAATCGGGGCTAAATGGACAAAGTTATGTGCTCAAAAAGTTTCACATATATTTTTAGGCGAGATTGCAAAAAAATTCACACTATTGATGACTCATCTCTCCATTGCGCGAGAAGATCTTTGATGGGGCCCACTGCTGGAAGATCTAGACAATAAAGAAGTCAAGATAAGCAATAGATCAATCAGAATTTCAAATCATATCTAGAAGGCAGTTGCTTGGAGTGCAACCTTGTCAGAGAGTCCAAGATAGAAATAACTCAAGCCAAAAAAAAGAGAGAGAAAGTTATAAATAAGGACTATTCCTATAGGGGACGTTCGTTTCTCATCCCTTAAGGTGGGACGTCCACCACCACCTCCTCTCTCTCTATATATATTCTAGGTTTTCTATTTCTAAGTGTTGTGATTTAGGGCCTATGAGAAGAGATCAAGCACGCACATAAGAGAACACAAAGATTTATGTGGTTTGGCTTTTGACCTACGTCCACGGGGAGACGAGAGAATTCACTACGCAATCAAAAGAGGTGTACATCATAGAGACTCTCAATCTCTATTTATAATATCAGTCCCAAAACCCTGTTACACTCAAACACTACTTCTAATCACAGTAGACCTACCATAATAGACCTACTTCTAATCATAGTAGAACATGGACAATGCAAGGGCCTGGTTTACCAGATTTATTACTTCTATTGAGCCATACAACCTAACACTAGGTTCTCCGCTTTATCATTTTTTATAAGAAAGGTAGCTTTGGGCCTTATCCAAGCAAGACATACTATCAATGAAATTACCACTTTTTTTTTTGTGCAATGGCTTGCTAGATTTGGGATTGAGGCAAAGGAAGAAGTTAAGTATTCCTAATTCTTTGTTTTTTTCATTATGGTTGTTTCACTACAACAAATTGCATATTTGCCGATGCACAATCCGCATCAACCATTTCAAACTCCACGTCAGGAAAGGTTTTATCAACGCACTGCATAGCGTCGGCACCGCGTCGGCTACCAGATGCCGGCTAAACTATTCCCGACGTATTAATGTTTAGCGTCGGGAAAAAAAGTCATTTCCCCGACACACTATTGCATCGTCCCTAACGTCTGCAATGCCAACAGCGTCGGGAAAAAATCGAATTTACTAGTTAGTCTCACCTCATTGCCAATGCATAACAACGTCGGTTATACATTTGCCAACGCACATGCTAGCGTCTGAAACAGTATTTAACAATGCATGAACAACGTCGGTAATATATATTCCGACGTGTTAAAGCGTCGGGAAATGTCATCAATGCTTAAAGAAAGCACGTCGGGCATGTATTCTTAAAATTTACCACGCATGTAACATCCACTTTTGGCAACGTAGAGTGCGTCGAGAAATAGTTTTTTTTATCAATTTAAAAATAATTGAAAAAATCAGAAAAAATTCCTGTACAATATTTTCCTGTCCAAATCTACATTTTCAACATTCCACAAGCATAAGCATTAATAAACAACAAATAACTCCACATTCATCGTGAAACAATAAAAAAGAACCAATCATAAATAAACTAAAACCATCCATAAAACTTGTCCATGTCACATAAAATGTAATATCCTAAATCAAATGAAGTCAAATATCTCAATAACGTAAATCCCAACTAAAATCCAATCCACATCAATTATCCAATCATCATCAAATATCTCTAGCTTTCGGAGTCGCCTGAACCGTCCATACGGACCTGGGATAGCAGCAACTGAATCTGACTCTGCATGTGAACCTGTATAGCTGCCTGATCGTGAATTTGCTTCTGCGAGTCCTCATACTGTCGCCGCAACTCTTCTTGTGCTTTCAACGAATCAACTAGTTGCTATCGTAGGGTGCTCATCTCAGACGACACCGAAATACTAGTAGAAGATGATGATGGGCCCCTCGAACGGTACCCTTGCCTCCTTGGGACCCTCTTCCCTAGCAGATTCTCGATCACTTGTTGCTCAGCCGCTGGAGAGTTAATTTCAGATTGCGATAGTGTCGTCTCCATTCTTTGCTGCATGATCAAAGCAATCAAATATTATCATGTAATTTACATACGTTAGGAAATTGAAATAAACAATGATATACAATATTGTTAATGAAACAACTCACATGTGTCTCCTCAGCATGATCTGTGATCCATCTGTTCTTCTTCTTGTTGTAGTGTCGTTGTCGGTATAAATCAGCTTCAGAAGGAGGAGCCTGCTGCTCATCTGCTTGCATGATTTAGAACTGGGCTGCAAATGATCGAGATCCAGATGTATGAAGCGTCTTCAGTTTGCTCCGGCTCTCTGAATTCCTCTGTGACTTACGCTGAAAATGACAAGTAATAAACAATGTAGTTAGCTTATTTAAAATAAACTTGAGGGAACATAACCATAAAAAATTATAATAATCAAGCTAGCTAAAATAAGAGCAATAGTGTATTGACTAATTTAATCCACGTACCAAAATCAAATAAATAAACAAAACCAAAACCAAAAGCAATACACCCCCCCCCGCCCCCCATACACACACCCACACTAAATATAATTTAGTTACCTTCCACTCAGGTGTCTCCCATTTGTTATCTATCAGCCAGATCCACTGGGCCGCCCTTTGCGTATCATATGGGCACTGCTTCGGATCTTGCCCCTTTTCCAATAACTTCTTATATGCTCTGTGTAGCTCCGCCCTAAACACCCTATAAATATGCATCGCTAGTCTCCCGACTGCAACTGCTACATGTGCATCGGTCTTCCAGTTGCCAAAGTCATACTTTTGCTACCATTTCAAACCCATAAGTGGGATAATTAAACAATAAAGCCAATTAATATAGATTATGAAGTAAAAGATTTTTTGTTACCGCAGCTGCAGTAAAGATTGCCTCCTTGCACCCATCATTAATAACTTCCCATGTTTATTTGTGCAAAGGTGCAAGCCGGCGAATATGACTCCCCGACTAGATTGCAAATGTAGAGGTATTTGCACCCTCAAATGCCCCCGATTGTGCACCTAGCGGAACAAAAATCCGACTACCCAAAATCTTCATCCTCTTCTCCGACTCATGACCCACTACCCTACCCCATGCACGCCTTGAGGATAATGCTACAACCAGCACAAACAAATATGAGTTATTAAACATAAAAAAAATAAAATTGGCTAATAAATTTGAAAAAGATAATAGGGTCAAATATTTCTTACTTATGATGCTGCCCATAGTAGGCGGGCTAGATATATCGGGCTAGCCGGCATCGATCTCATGCTGACTGGCAATACAATCTGGGACCGATACATGAGGCTCTGCACTGTATTGTCTATGTCTCCCTGAGGCCATGTGTGCGAACTGGATAACACAATAAGTTAGTATAAATCAAGAATTACGAAAAAAAAACACAATAAGTCACTACACCAAAAATCGGAAATTGGAACGGAAAAGCGTTCCTAATCCTTCCGTTCCTAATCCGTTAAAGTGTTCCAATTTCCGTTCCAATTTGGATTAGGAACGGTTGGTACCAAATTGGAACACTTTAACGGATTAGGAACGGAAGGATTAGGAACGCTTTTCCGTTCCAATTTCCGATTTTTGGTGTAGTGAGTGAGTATAAATGCAAGAAATATCACAACTGTTTAAAATTTGATATTAGATATAACAACCTCATCTTCTAACTCTTCTTCATCCGAAAAATTTAACTCTTCCTCACTATGCCCGGATGGTCTATACTCCTTGTCGATGTCATCATGCTCGTCTTCAAGAGAGAGTTGACGCCGAGATGGATTTTGAAGTGCTTGTACCAATTGTCGTGCGCCAATTTCACCCATTCGGGCAATGTTCCTTTCAATATTCTTATTTCTAGCTGACTCATAAGCATTCTTCTTCTTAGCCAATGCGCCAGGTTTGACATAAAGTTTTCTTTTGTTCGGCATTTTTTGACAACTATGATAAAAAATGACAAAGGGATCAAACATATATAAAAAATATAAAAAAAACACAATAGTTAGCCAATTGAAAGCTAAATTAATGATTCCATTGCATTTAATCCTTGTTTACACACATAAAGAAATAAACTTTAGACATCATAATTCCATATCAGAATCAATATCAGGGTCGGACTAATCAGTTTCCTCTTCATTTATATACTCTGCCAATGTTTCGTCCTCGTCACCACCATCATCGGCAATTGACTCATCACCATCGGCCGTTGGTTCATTATCCTCATGGATGATATCTGGTTCAATGTCATATCGAGTGTAACAAAAGGAAAAATCCTCAACAACAGATACTGAGACAGTTTCAATGGCTTCTTCTTGTTAGTACAGCTCGTTTATCACATTTGGCTATTTTTCTTCATCTCGCTCTTGTACATCCCAAACACCCCGATGCTTGACCCGTTCCACGACATTCCAATTTGGCCTAATTTCGTATCATTGACATAGAACACTTGATTTACCTGATTTAGCAAGACAAAGGGAACCTCTTCATACCACCGATTCCTAATGTAAATGCTTGTGACATGTGCATCAATATAAATTCTCGATTTATGACCAGTATTATACCATTCACATTTGAACAAAACAACATCAGAACCATTGATATATGACAATTCAAAAATGTTGGTCACGTAACCGAAAAAATCAATGTTTGCCTCATTGTGGTTCCCTTCGACGACCACTCCGCTATTCTAGCTCTTGTGATGGTCGTCGCGGTCTTTAGTGACGAACCGGACACTATTAACCCCACAACCCGAGTATTGATGCAAAAAACAATTAGGACCATTTGCTAATGCCCACTATGCATCTGTTGCTTTTGGAGACCCTTGAGATCTGAGTTGGTTTATCTGCATTAGTTTCTTAAAATTAGTTCAAATTGGATTTACCTGTATAGAGTTGATAACATTTATTTGGCATGTATTATACGTACATGATCTCTAAACCATCCAGAAAACTCTTCCCGTTGTAAATTGGTGATGTTGCGTCCCCCGGGCTCATTCACTTGCCTCTTATGCTCCTTACTCAGGGTATTAGTGACACATAATCAGTGTGACATATAGGAAGATCAGAAAGTTTACAAGTAATGCATATAATTAGATAAACTGAACCACTTACTCTAGATAAGGTATGACCTCGGGAGTATTATATAACACAAACCAATGGGCCATGTTGTGTTCCCTATCGGACACATTAGGAGCCCTTGTGATAGGTGAAAAGGGCCAGACGCATTGGGTGAACACACCCAACTCTGGGCCTCGTTCGACCTCATCGTCATTCTGTTCTTCAGGAACTTCTCCTTTTAAGTACATCTTCATAAAATTAACACTCTCTTTGGCAATAAATGCCTCAGCGATTGAACCTTCTGGCCGAGCTCGGTTGGTAACATATCCCTTCAGTGTTCCGATAAACCTTCAAACACATGAATCAATATCAAGATAAAAAAAATGAAATACGATACTAATCAACAATTTAAAGAATTTTTAACACAATCACCTCTCGATTGGATACATCCATCGATATTGCACCGGTCCAGCGAGCATAGCCTCACGCGGTAAGTGAACTACCAAATGGACCATCACATCAAAGAATGCCAGAGGAAAAATCCTTTCCAACTTACACAGTATGAGGACTATCTTATTTTCCAATTCTTCCAAGTGACTCCGCTTCAAAGTCTTTAAGCAAATGTTCTCGAAAAAGCAACCCAGCTCAAATAGTGTTGTGCATATCTCTTTGCTCATTTACCCACGCATGCCATTTGAAAAAAGACGTTGCAGTAGAACATGGCAGTCATGGTTTTTCAAGCCCACTAATCTCCCATTCTTTGAGGTCACACATCTTGAGAGGTTCGCAGCATAGCCATCTGGGTACTTGATTGATTTCAAATATTGATAACAACCATCTTTCTCCTTCGGGCCTAATGTGTAGGACGCACGAGGCTTCTCTTGTGTTCCATTGCTTCTATTGAGTAAATGCAATTCTGGCCTAATGTTCATATCTTCCAAATCCTGATGTGCATACTCTGTGTCCTTGCTCTTCTTGTCTAAGCCCACCATTGTGCAAAGGTGACTCTCACATATATTCTTCTCTACGTGCATAACATCAATGTTGTGTTGAAGCTTTAGTTTCTTAAAGTATGGTAGCTCATAAAAATGCTTTTCTTTGTCCAGTTCAAGTCTTCAGGGTCACGTGGTCTTTTTCTGTTGCTAGAGTGCTTCCCAAACCTTATATCTGGAAGCCGCTCCAATTGTGCTTGTACTTTCTCCACCGGTGGTAACTCCAATGACTTCACTCGATTCTCTACCTTTCCGTAAAGTACTACGTCGCCAAGTGTGCCGCTTAGGCAAGAAAGCTCTATGGCTCGTGTAACCAATCTTCCTTCTCAACCTAATCGATAAGGAATCTTCATTACAAATGGGACAAGCCTTGTAGCCTTTGGTACTCCACCCAGACAAGTTATCATATGCAGGGAAGTCGTTTATGGTCCACAACACAGCCGCATGCATTTTAAAACTCTCTTTGCTAGAGGCATCGTAAGTTGCGACACCATTCTCCCATAACTCCTTTAACTCATCAATCAAGGGTCGAAGATAAACATCAATATCATTACCAGGTTGATGCGGTCCAGGAATAAGCAATGACATCATGAAGAATGACTCCTTCATGCACATCCATGGTGGCAAGTTGTACGGCATAAGTATGACAGTCCACATACTGTAAGACGTGCTCATGTCCCCGAAAGGGTTGAACCCATCAAAGGCTAGCCCCAGCCTTATATTACGGGCCTCCCCCGCAAAATCCGGATGTTCCTTATCAAGACCCTTCCATTCCTCCCAATCAGCTGGATGCTTACATATCCCGTCATCTTTGCGTTTATCACTGTGCCATCTCATGTGTGTGGCAGTCTTTCTGGACATGTAAAGGCTCTGCAACCTTGGTATCAATGGGAAGTATCGTAAAACCTTATGCGGGATCTTCTTTCCCTTCCCATTATTTAGTTTGTATCTGGACTCCCCGCATACTGGGCATTTTTCTAAATCTATGTTCTCCTTCTAAAACAAGGCGCAATCATTATGACAAGCATCAATGTGCTCATAGCCTAGTCCCAAGTCACGCAGTATCTTCTTCGCTGCATAAATTGAATCTGGAACCAAATTACCGTCTGGCAGGAGTCCCTTCTGTATCTGCATCACATTGTTGAATGATTTGTTGCTCCACTTTTTCTCCACCTTTTGCTCCATCATCTTAATGACAAAATCTAGAAGAGTGTTGTCTGGAGAGCAACCCGGGTACAGAGGGCGCACAGATGCATCCAACATCCTTTCAAAGTGACGCATTGCGTTACTATGGATGGCCTCAGCGTTGGTGGAAGTTCCCATGTAATGGTCCTCCATCATTTCTTGATATTCATTTGGCTCCTCATAATCACTACCACCCCCATGTTCTGATTCGACAACGTTATCCACAGGAGTTGTTATCTCTCCGTGGTAAATCCAGATCTTGTAGGATGCTAGCATACCCCAATGGCAAATATGAAAGTTCACAGTTTCATAGTCATACTGGCGATTGTTCTTGCAAACCCTACATGGGCACCAAATTTCAATAGCATCCCCAACATTCGCCTTTGCAAATTCAATAAATGACTTCACCCCGTCACAATACTCCCGACCCATTCTGATCGCCATGCGATCTGGACTATCCAGTGTCGTCCAAGTCTTGTCCATATCTTAAAACTGGATAATCAATAAGCTAATCACATTATTAAAGAGAGAACACACAAACACATGTACTTATGATATGAACACAATCAATCATAGATCATAATTATTATCACCAATGTTTGTAAGTCTTCAATGTTACTAAATACTATGGTCTATTCATGTTGTGGAACAAATATGGATTTCCAACTCAAATTAAACAACATACTAGGGTATATGCAAACCACATCCACACTAGTTAATCAACATAATATATGAGAAATATATCAACAAGAACAACATCTAGCATAATTACTTCTAGCATAATCCAACCTATAATCAGGGTGGCCGCCACGGTTTCAGACACCAACCTATAATATTGCTTGTGTAGATGAGTTTGAGTGCCACATGGAAAGTAGAGCCCTTTTTAAAGGCAAACAAAAAACAGCTTTTACACTATTAAGATATTATGTTGTTATTTGTGTTTTAAACCATAGGGAAACCCCTTTTTGTTTCCTTGGGATTTGAGACATTTTGCTCCATTTTTTGCTTGTGTAGATGAGTTTGAGTGCCACATGGAAAGTAGAGCCCTTTTCAAAGGGACTGCATAAGAGACTTCCCTTATGCACATGTGTTTGACTCCAAGGTGAGGGCTAAGATGGAGAACACACTCTGTGCATGGGCTTCCATCCCAAGATAAACACATTTCTATTGATGCAACCCAGCCAAAAGACATACATTATGATGTTTGTAAATCTTCCTTGAGAATTCTACATATGATCAAGTTATATAGTAGGTAGGAAAAACATGCTCTCACATAACTCATACAATTATGAGAAGTATATCAGTACAAGACACATGGCATGTACATGCCATTACATATTGTTTCTGGGCTGGGGTTTATACAAACAAAAGAGGCACCTGGCACTTATGTTCAAAATACACCAAGTTGCAGGTAAGGCAGGGAGCCAAAAGTTGCAGGTAAGGCAGGGAGCCAGCAGGTAGGAACTTTGGCTGGGGACCTGGTGTTTAAATGAATGATCGGTCTGGGGCTAGGTGCAGGGAGCCAGCAAGGCAGGGGAGGAAGGGAGTGGTTCGCAGGGGAGGTAGGGAGCGTTTTGCAGGGGAGGCAGGGAACCAGCAGGGAGGGACTGGGGTTGGGTTTTCCATTGGACTGGGGCTGGTTTCCACCGGACTGGGGCTAGGCTTCTGGGCTGCAGCTGAGGCTGGGTTTTCCGTTGGACTGGGGCTGGTTTCCACCGGACTGGGGCTGGGCTTCTGGGCTGTGACTGGGGCTGGGTTTTCACCGAAATGGGGTTGGGTTTCCACCGGAATGGGGCTGGGTTTCTGGGCTGCAACTGGGGCTGGGTTTTCCATCGGACTAGGGCTCGGTTTCCACCGGACTGGGGCTGGATTTTCCATCCGGCTGGGGCTAGGTTTCCACCGAAATGGGGCTGGGTTTCTAGGCTGCAACTAGGGCTAGGTTTTCCATCGGATTGGGGCTGGGTTTCCACTAGACTTGGGCTGGGTTTTCCATCGGAATGGGGCTGGGCTTGCCACCGGAATGGGCTGGGTTTCTGGGCTGCGGTTTCTGGTATTGGACGGCTAGTAGTGGTGCATAAACAACGTGGGGTAGGGCTGTAATGACGAGGAAGAGAATGAAGGAGTAGAGATAGGAGAAGAGGAAGAGAGAGTGAGGGACCCATACCTGCATTGAAGGGTCGCCGACGTCTGGGAAGAGGGAAAACACAGAGCTTCCGTTCCGGGTGGAGAGAGTGAAAGAGACGATGAATAGTTGAGTTTTGCGTTTTTGAGATTTAATTAGGTTATTAATCCCATGGTTTAGGTTAAAACACATTCCCAACGCGCGACGTGCGCGTCATTAATTATTGTTAATAACCTTCGCCAACGCATCTCAACATCGGCAACTAGTTATTCATAATTCCCAACATAGTTAGTGCGTCGCATTTCCAAACAATTATTTCCCAACGCTATAGTGCATCGGGAACAATCTAATTCATGTCACGAAAACATTCACTCCAAGACCCTAATGGCGCCATCCTCTTCACCGACGAGATTTTTCGACGTGCAGAAGGTAGCATCGCGTAATTATTTTGCCAACGCTGTGGTGCGTCTGCTAAACCAATTTTTTATGACGTAATTACACTGCGTCGGAAAGTTTCGTCGACAAATATGCAATTTGTTGTAGTGTTTGATTAAGTTAATAATGTGCTAATTATATGTTTTAATAGACTTATCTCCATACCAGTCGGTACCTTCCGTATTGATTTCTTAATGCTAGAGCAAGTCTTTGCTTACCCATGCTTATTTTTGATAGATCATGCTTTGGGTTTTATCATCTTTGATGGTCTATGCTTAGATTTGATGGGTAATGCTTAGGTAACTTTAGTAATTTAATGAAGGGAAGGAGGTCTTGGATATTTGATTAATTTTTTCGAAAAAAAATAAATCTCCTATGAGAAATTGGCTTTTAATGCTTTATAATCAAGATTTGGTGCCTTGACTGGATCTACTAGAAAAACTGATCAAACAAGTGTTTTCAATAAGAAAGTGATTTTGGATTCCTTAATGGATTCTGATGCCTTAATCAATTTCATCATCATTGATTTTTGTCATCTCATTATCTAGTTGCTTTAGTTGATTTTATACACTTGTGACATCATCTTTCTTATCTTAGAAGTTTCTTCTTGAACTAAAAAATCAGGTCTTTTTTCCATTGCGAGGCCTAAAAATTAGTGTGTTTCATTTGTTGTGGGGCCTACGTATATGAAATATACACTTGATTAAATTCATGTACGTTATCCACGTTAGGACATATACCTACTACATATAAGGCTTTCTACGTACGTCATAGAAGATCCAATTTTAAATTTCATATATATAAATCAGAGAAACTGCAATACACGAAGAAAACAACATGTCTGCTATATATCTTGCCCAACTCCCAATTCAAATCACGCCCCAATTATCGCATATGCTACAAAAGAGATGTTATTTATTTTAGATAGAAAGAGCCAATAGTTTGGCTCGTCTTTTTTATTAGCGCTTATATATTAATTTATTTTAATCAATAATATTATAAGAAGACATTAAGTTTAAATATAATTTTTATTTTTATCTTTTACCAGTGCTAATTAAACATGGGCCTTTATTGCTAGTACATCTTTAAATCGCTTCAAACTAATATTTGCTTTTAAGTTGACAAACACTCTAATGATACTTAAAACTCTATTCTAATTAGTTTTAAGTTAAAATAGAGGTAAGAAATGGACTTGCTAAATGGCACATCATTTGAGATGGTTTAGAGTTTAGACATTAAACACATGTGGATAGCACCATTGAGGGAAAGTTCTCCTATGCATATTGATGGCCCATCATGTCGAAGAAGTATGCTAAAGATGACATGGATGAAAGTAGAGATACTATAATTGAAGAAGTGGAGACAAAACTAATGGAGCTAACTGCAACATAGTTAAGACAAGGCTTTGTTGTTCTTGATGATGATGATGACGACGACAATGACGACTTAGTGTACAAGATCAGAGCCTAATTACTAGCCTATTTAAAAACCTAATTTATGTGATTAAGATTTGCCAATTGTTTCCTCATACCATGACTCATTGTGGGGTCTTGGTTCATTGTTGGGTTAATGGGCTCATTATCATTCATCTAGATCACTACTCTGGTGAGACCCAGTAAAGATCACTCTTCTAGAGAAGAAAATCTATGGAAGTTTTTCACCTTGTCGATGTTATTGCGTTTCTAGTTTTTTAACCACATCGTTCATCCAAGGGTAATTGGTAAAACTTTTTAAAATGGCCCATCCACCGTGGTATTTGTTGGATCATTAGTTGATCTTAGCACTTCAGCTTCATAGACTTATCAATACCAAGACCGAAACTTGTAATTCCTTTGATAAGACAATTTAATATTTAATAAAATATTTTTATAGTAATACGCATTGATTGTTGTGTTTGCATTTAGAAATGAGAATTTCCGGATGATCATGTTTTTACAAATGAACGTTTTCCAGTGAAAACCGATATGGAGAAGATTTAGATCTAAACTACTCTAATCTTAGAAAAAATTATTAAAATTTGATTTTCTTCTCGCCTTGGGCTCCACCGGCTTTAGCCCCCTCTAGGTGTAATCCTCCCTCAGCCGTGCTACAACCTGGGATCCAACGGCCCTCACGGGGGGGACCGGGCTCCCATTCGGTCCCCGTTCAGGCTCTGGACTTTCCCATCCTCATATAATGAGGGTAACAGCACTACACAAAAGGCATTCCCTCCTCCAATAGGCAATATTGGCGATGACGAGAAAAAGAACTTTATCCTAAAATGAAGTTGGGAAGTGTATATATTAAAAACAAACATGAACCAAAGTAGAGGCACTTTATACAAATATTAAAATCTCATGGATAGGTCTAATTATTTGAAACGAGAATCCTATGGTTCCTACAAAAAGTCTTAAACCTGTGGCATGAGTCTACCCATCGACCAGAAAACATCATAAACTTATTATTTACCCCTTACCACCGCGCCTAATTTTATGTTCATGGAACACACCCTGATCAGCAGATTTTACTGATGGCCCCTCCAAGATTTTCCCTTTTACATAATGGCCCCTTCAAGATTTTTCCATCTATTCTGCAGTTCCCCAAATGATATGTATGCATAGCAGTGGGCCACATGAGCACCTCGGTGAAAATCTTTCCGAAATAACTAATCGATGCCAATAACACAAAACGCCATTAGAAAGAAAATAAAGAAAAAATTTGCACGAACCATAGATCAGCCACATTAGAAAATGGACTCAAACAACTGACTCGATTTCATTGAAAGCAACCATTACATACCCACATTAGATAGAAAAAGATGGTCCACACGGAGATCATCCGAAAATGACCCACATAAGCACAACTGGAGAGAGAGAGAGAGAGAGAGAGAGAGAGAGACAGAGACCTCACTCGGCCGCCACCCCTGAGTTAACAGGCAGACTCGTGCCATTGCTAACGGCCGGCCCAGCAACCACTACACTGCCGGCACTCATCGGATCCACAGTTGAATTATTCGCATCTAACCTGCTTATGACCACACCCTCCCCGCGTATGTTAGTGTTGGTGGCCCACTTAGCAGGACCATAGATCACAACATTCCTGTCCTTCTGCAATATCAGCACATAGTTAGCAATCGCACCCCCAGTGTTGCTAGCCCAAATGGGCTTCCCACCAGGCCTATATACCACCAGGTTCCCATCCTTCTGCATCGGACAGTAGCAGTTGCGAGAGACTCCACCCGTGTTGGAGGCCCAAATGGGCTTGCCGTTGTCGTAGAGGACGAGGTTACAGTCGGCTTGGCATATGAAGGTGTAGCCTTCGTAGGTTAGGGAGTTGCCTGCATAAAGAGTTACTCCACCATAGAGTATATTATCAGCTCCATTGGCTGTTGGGTTGAGAATGATCAGGAAAATGAGGAAAGAGGAGATGTGGATGGGTTTGATAGTAGCCATATTGTGGGGTTGGTTTGTGCGTTGGCTGTGTGGTGTGATTGGTAGAGGGTCGATATTTATAGAGAGAGAGATGGAAATAATTTAATGATGTGTGGTAATTAATGACCCTATTCATAATTGGGTATGGGCAAATCACGTTAGCTGCAGTTAAGTTTAAGCCAATGGTAGGAAAAAAAAAAATCTGTAGGGGGGCCCTATTCATAATTGGGTATATATGGACTTACTTAAACATGCCCAAGGATTGATTGGGTTCAATCTGAGAGTGAGTTCAGTCATCTCATGTAAACTTCTAGCTACACACTTGTAGGGACAGTCAAATTGTACTTCATATCATTCACACTGGACCCATGTAAAGTGCACAGATTGGAACCATGTAAAAAGTTCATGAGGTGTAGACATGGCTCTAGAATTCACCTTGGCGCTGATTTTTCATATTATAAAGGTGAGGATTGAGAGATTTCTTTGAAATAACTTAAACAATTACCATATTATACTTATTAGTTAAATACTTTGCTCAATTATTAAAATGCATCTCAAAATCTCCTTCTCCTTATTATTATTATTTTTTTCCAACTATCAGGTTGGTGTTTGGACTAATCCAACACATCAAATAACATGTACAAGATCAACTTGAATAAAAGTCATTTAATAATGGGGTTGAATATTTTACTGGTATCGACTCTCGACCCAAATTGAGTTGACTTGTTCGAGTTAACTCAGTGCCAACGAAATTTCAAACCACTTTAAAATCATGGGAATTCATCAGGCCAACTGTGGTCCTCAAAACCTGGTCCTAGCATTATAATAGGATATTCTCTAGTACAGCACATACAAATTGACACAATGGTTTTGATTAGTTCTTCTATTTGCAAAATGTTAAAAATGTCAATGTGATTGGTCATTCTCAATGCATTTTAGGGGAAAAAAAACATTCTAAACCACTATAACAGGGTGAAAACAGTCTTTATTATAAACCATTATGACCTAAAATCATAATATTCCCTTATACTTACTAATGGCAGGAGAAACCCTCACTTGGTGGCCGTTATTTTACATGGTCCCATATTTATCCCATGAAGCATTTGGTGACTTGCAGAGTTAACATATAATTAGCAATGTAATAGTAGAAGCCAATTCATTAGTTTTATTTGGCCTGGGGACCACTGAGAGAGAGAGAGAGAGAGAGAGAGAGAGAGAGAGAATTATTAAATGCCAAAGGACAAGATGTTATGTCCTATTTTTTTTTAAAACTAAAAAAAAAAAAAACCAAACATGGCATATTTATCCCTTGAGCATTATGTTTCTTTTCCCCGGGGGGGGGGGGGGGGGGGGGGGCTGCTTTTGGGGGTTTTCCCACTAAAGATTCACGTCTAGGCTAACAGTTATGACCCACATTTCAGACTCGAGCTTTCCAATGAAGACTCACGTTTAGGCTATCAATTACCGAGTCATATCTCTCGGGCACTATTTGCATCGGCTTTTTGGGTGGAGGGGGTGGTTTCATATTTCAGACCCAAGATTCCCCCTAAAGATTCATGTTTAGGCTAACAATTACGACCCACATTTCAGACCCAAGCTTCCCAATGAAGACTCACTTTAGGCTATCAATAATTGTGTCATATCTCTCGGGCAATGAATGCCTTAGCATCTCTGAATATTCATGTCCTACTAAATGCCTTGCCATTTACTAATTGGATGCTAAGGCCGCATCACTGTTGACATGGTGTTAATCATGT
This sequence comes from Cinnamomum chago, assembly GCA_038049695.1. Classification (NCBI taxonomy): domain Eukaryota; kingdom Viridiplantae; phylum Streptophyta; class Magnoliopsida; order Laurales; family Lauraceae; genus Cinnamomum; species Cinnamomum chago. Next base: position 17,190,274 of record CP142459.1, read on the forward strand.
TTCCATTATGGTGCTCAATTGGATGGAGGGGTCCACTATTTTCAAATTGAAACTTGAGAATATATCATTGTAGGGGTTGGGGGGCGGGGGGGGCGTTTCACATTTTAGATCCAAGCTTCCCAATGAAGACTCACATTTAGGCTATCAGAAGATTCATGTCTTTTTTTCTGTTTCTGCTAAATGCCTTGCCATTTACTAATTGGATACTAAGGCCGCATCACCGTTGACATGGTGTTAATCATGTTTTCATCCTGGTACTCGGTTGGATGGAGGGGTCCACTATTTTTAAATGGAAACTTAAGAAAATATCATTAGAGGTTATGGAGTTTATCTTTACCGGTCCTGATTATCTCTTTGTAGAACCCACAATGGAGTTTCAATGATGAGTTACACCACTTGTAAAAAGTGCGAGAGAGGATTCGGACTATACATGTTCCCATTAATAGGTTGGGGAAAGGTAGAAAGTTACAACTTTGGATAGAACAACCAATATTAGAACATTGTCCTTATAGATCATGGTTTTAATAGGAAAAGAAACATAATAAATTTTTCACTATTTATGTGATTTATTAAATGGGTTTTGAGAAAAATAACTATTTCTATAAAAAAAATCATTAAATTTTGAGAGTGAACAATAAATTTTTCTCTTGGATCATCAAGAAAATAGATTAAAGACTAACATTAATACAATAGAACAAACATAACAATAGGCCCCACAAAGACAGCAAGTGGAGATTTATTAAAGAATTTGGGTCTCCTATCTCAACCCTTAAATAAAAAGGATGTAGCATACGCCTCCAAACTCTATCGTGAAACTCATAAAGAGATAATCTGAATCGTTCATAATAAATAACTTCCCATCTTAGTTAAATTTCACTTGAAAATAGGCTTTATTGCAAGAATGAAGATAAGATTGAAACCGCGATCCGACCTTGACGTGACATCACTGCCGACGTAGCGTAATCATTTTCTATCATGTTATCTTTTGAACGTTGGGACCCAGTCCTCCCTAGAGAAACAATAAAAGCAGCCATGTATACATGAATGAAGCCAATCAATTATGTGGCGACAAAAAAGTTTAGAAATGTCCTTTCATTGCCCTTTCATATTCAATTAAACAGAGACACCTTCTCATCAAAGCAAAAAACAAAAACTCTCCGCAGATTTATCTTCTGTAATATCACTGTTCCAACGTTTTGCACGTGGGCATGCCTCCGGTGTGCGTCTCCCATAGTCCCACCATCCAACATTTTGGTTTGGGGGTTTTCCCACTAAAGATTCACGTCTAGGCTAACAATTATGACCCACATTTCAGACCCGAGCTTCCCAATGAAGACTCACCTTTAGGCTATCAATTGCCGAGTCATGTCTCTCGGGCACTATTTGCATCGACTTTTTGGGTGGAGGGGGTGGTTTCCATATTTCAGACCCAAGATTCCCAATGAAGACTCACTTTAGGCTATCAATAATTGTGTCTTATCTCTCGGCCAATGAATGCCTTACCATCTCTGAAGATTCATGTCCTACAAAATGCCTTGCCATTTACTAATTGGATGCTAAGGCCGCATCACTGTTGACATGGTGTTAATCATGTTTCCATTATGGTGCTCAGTTGGATGGAGGGGTCCACTATTTTCAAATTGAAACTTGAGAATATATCATTGCGGGGGGGGGGGGGTTTCACATTTTAGATCCAAGCTTCCCAATGAAGACTCACATTTAGGCTATCAGAAGATTCATGTCTTTTTTCTTTTTCTACTAAATGCCTTGCCATTTACTAATTGGATACTAAGGCCGCATCACCGTTGACATGGTGTTAATCATGTTTTCATCCTCGTACTCGGTTGGATGGAGGGGTCCACTATTTTTAAATTGAAACTTAAGAATATATCATTAGAGGTTGTGGAATTTATCTTTACCAGTCCCGATTATCTCTTTGTAGAACCCACAATGGAGTTTCAATGATGAGTTACAGCACTTGTAAAAGGTGCGAGAGAGGATTAGGACTATACATGTTCCCATTAATAGGTTGGGGAAAGGTAGAAAGTTACAACTTTGGATGGAACAACCAATATTAGAACATTGTCCTTATAGTTCATGGTTTTAATAGGAAAAGAAAAATAATAATTTTTTCACTATTTATATGATTTTTTAAATGGGTTTTGAGAAAAATAACTATTTCTTTAAAAAAATCATTAAATTTTGAGAGTGAACAATAAATTTTTTTCTTGGATAATCAGGAAAAAAGATTAAAGACTAACATTAATACAGTAGAGCAAACATAACAATAGGCCCCACAAAGATAGCAAGTGAAGATCTATTAAAGAATTTGGGTCTCCTATCTCAACCCTTAAATAAAAAGGATGTAGCGTACGCCTCTAAACTCTATCGTGAAACTCATAAAGAGATAATTTGAATCGTTCATAATAAATAACTTCCCATCTTAGTTATGTTTCACTTTAAAATAGGCTTTATTGTAAGATTGAAGATAAGATTGAAACCGCGATCCGACCTTGACGTGACATCACTGTCAACGTGGCGTAATCATTTTCTATCATGTTATCTTTTGAATGTTGGGACCCGGTCCTCCAACGTATACATGAATGAAGGCAATCAATTATGCGGCGATAAAGTTTAGAAATGTCCTTTCTTTGGCATTTCATATTCAATTAAACACACACTCCTTTTCCTCAAAGCAAAAAAGAAAATCTCGGCAGATTTCTCTTCTTTAATATCACTGTTCCAACGTTTTGCACGTGGGCATGCCTCTGGCGTGCGTCTCCCTCAGTCCCACCATCCAACACTTTCTACCGCAACGATAGAGCTGCACAATCTCCAAGAGAATTCCACTTCATATATTAAAAAAACAAAATGTCTCATCAATCTTACTGAATCGATTTGCTAAATGTACTAAACAAAACCCATCACATGTATATGTAAGATCTTCTGATATGACAAAATCTGGAAAGATTTAATGTACGAAACAAAATATTTGTGGGATTTAAAACCTCAAAAAAAATGCAAATTAAAATTTTAGGACTTAAAAACGTTGCAGAAAATAGAAAGTGATCTGACATCATGATCCAATCGCACCAGCAGAAGTGCGAAAATCTTTCTATAAAGATTTTTTTTTTTGCAGAACCCCTTGGATTTATAAAATTTGTTAATAGGCCCCCATATTTTCAGTATTTGCATATACCCCCTTACCATTTCATTTTAATATCTTTCATATCCCCAAAATCACTAGTCATACTGACAACGGGCGACCACTAAAAGATTTGTCCTGATTTTTATAAAATTGGTAACTTTTCCCTTAAATTCATTAAACAAAGATAAATGTGTCATTATTTATAAATATACCATTATTTCATCCCACGTCCCAATTGTCTCTCTCAAATTCTCCCATGCACTTTAGCCTAATCATGTATTTCAAACTATCATCAATCTAATACGGGGTTGTGCATGGGTTTGGTGATGAGTGTTATTGTCATTGTGATCGATTTAAATTTAATGAAATTGGCCTTGTGTTAATAAAAATGGATTTATGTAGGTTTAGTCTCTCCCGGTAAATGTACTATAGTATTTAAAGATGGTAATGTGTCAGTTTTAAACGGGGACCCGACCTGCTTGGGCCCACCCCGCCCCACTCATATTAGGGGCAGGTTTGGTATTGATTTTTTTGGAACATAGTGGATTTAAGTTTTATTAATGTAACCCACCCCGCCTCTTATATATAATATATATTTATTTATTATTAAAAGTATAAATAAAATTCATATGGTACACGTGTTGTTCAAGCATTAACTTATAGATCATGGTTTTAATAGGAAAAGGAAAATAATAATTTTTTCACTATTTATGTGATTTATTAAATGGGTTTTGAGAAAAATAACTATTTCTTTAAAAAATCATTAAATTTTGAGAGTGAATAATAAATTTTTCTCTTGGATAATCAGGAAAAAAGATTAAAGACTAACATTAATACAATAGAGCAAACATAACAATAGGCCGCACAAAGACGGCAAGTGGAGATCTATTAAAGAATTTGGGTCTCCTATCTCAGCCCTTAAATAAAAAGGATGTAGCGTATGCCTCCAAACTTTATCGTGAAACTCATAAAGAGATAATCTAAATTGGTCAAAATAAATAACTTTCCATCGTAGTCAAATTTCACTTTAAAATAGGCTTCATTGCAAGACTGAAGATAAGATTGAATCCGCGATCCGACCTTGACGTGGCATCACTGCCGGCGTGGCATAATCATTTTCTATCATGTTATCTTTTGAACGTTGGGACCCAGTCCTCCCTAGAGAAATAATAAAAGCAGCCATGTATACATGAATGAAGGCAATCAATTAAGCGGCGACAAAAAAGTTTAGAAATGTCCTTTCTTTGCCCTTTCATATTCAAGTAAACAGAGACTCCTTCTCGTCAAAGCAAAAAACAAAAACTCTCCGCAGATTTATCTTCTGTAATATCACCGTTCCAACGTTTTGCACGTGGGCATGCCTTCGGTGTGCGTCTCCCACAGTCCCACCATCCAACACTTTGGTTTGGGGGTTTTCCCACAAAAGATTCACGTCTAGGCTAACAGTTATTACCCACATTTCAGATCCGAGCTTCCTAATGAAGACTCGCGTTTAGGCTATCAATTACCGAGTCATATCTCTCGGGCACTATTTGCATCGGCTTTTTGGGTGGAGGGGGTAGTTTCATATTTCAGACTC